>CATKUP010000055.1:1200000-2400000 GCA_949786385.1 Onychomys leucogaster
TTCTGAAACTAATACAAACCTCAGGTCCACTAACATCCAATCGTATCAGATAAGAGCTACAAACCTGTGAGCTTAGTGATCGATGAAGCTTCTTCAAACTAAAAAGTGACTGTTTTTACCTGAAATGAATTCTTGCTAGTAGGAAGACACAGAGCCGGGGATTTAACTCCCTTTGTGAACTGAAACACACAGCACAGTTACCATCCATGAAACACACTCTGCTTTAGAGCAAGAAGCACGCTCTTGCTTTCTAGAGTCTCTAATAGAGCAGGAAATGTGAGCGTGCTCAGAACAAAAAACGGTGTTTCCTAAACATATGGACCATATCTAGTTCAACTCTGCTTCGGAAACTGATACAAATCACAGGTCCTCTAACATCCAATGTTTTTCAGTTAAGATGGAGAAACGTGTGAGCTTCGTGAATGATGAAGCTTCATTTGAGCTGAAAAGTGACTGTGTTTAGGTGAAAGGAAGTCTTGCTTGAAGGAAGACACAGAGTTGGGGATTTACCTCCATTTCTGAAGGGAAACAAACAGCACAGTTCTCAGCCATGAAACACACTCTGCTTCAGAGCAAGAAGCAGGCTCTTCCTTTATAGAGTCTCTAATACAGCGGGAAACGTGAGTGTGCTCAGAACAAAAGAACGGTGTTTCCTACACATATGGACCATTTCTAGTTCAACTCTGCTTCTGAAACTGATACAAACCACATGTCCTCTAACAACCAATGCTTCTAGGTTTAGAGCGAGAAACGTGTGAGCTTCATGTACGTTGTAGCTGCATCTGAGGTGAAACGTTACTGTGTTTACCTGAAAGGAAGTCTTTCTTGGAAGAAGATACAGAGCATGGGATTTAACTCCATTTCTGAAGCGAAACACACAGCACAGTTCTCATCCATGAAACACACTCTGCTTCAGAGCAAGAAGCACGCTCTTCCTTTCTAGAGTCTCTAATAGAGCGGGAAACGTGAGTGTGCTCAGAACAAAAGAACTGTGTTTCCTACACATATGGACCATTTCTAGCTCAACTCTGCTTCTGAAACTGATACAGACCACAGGTCCTATAACATCCAATGCTTTTCATTTAAGACAGAGAAACGTGTGAGCTTCGTGAATGATGTAGCTTCATTTGAGCTGAAAATTGAATGTATTTACCTGAAAGGAAGTCTTGCTTGTGGGAAGACACTGAGCCTGCGATTTACCTCCATTTCTGAAGGGAAACACACAGCACAGTTCTCATCCATGTAACACACTCTGCTTTATAGCAAGAAGCACACTCTTGCTTTCTAGATTCTCTAATACAGCAGGAAACGTGAGTGTACTCAGAACAAAAGAATGGTGTTTCCTAAACATATGGACCATTTATAGTTCAACTGTGCTTCTGAAACTGATACAAACCACAGTTCCTCTAACAACCAATGCTTTTCAGTTAAGAGCAAGAAACTTGTGAGCTTCGTGGATGATGTAGCTTCGTTTGAACTATGTAGTGACTGCGTTTACCTGAAACGAATTCTGGCATGTATGAAGACACAGAGCCTGGGATTTAACTCCATTTCTGAAGGAAAACACACAGTACAGTTCTCATCCATGAAACACACTCTGCTTTAGAGCAAGAGGCACACTCTTGCTTTCTAGAGTCTCAAATACAGCAGGAAACTAGTGTGTGCCCAGAACAAAAGAGCGGTGTTTCCTACACATATGGACCATATCTAGTTCAATTCTGCTTCTGAAACTGATACAAACCACAGGTCATATAACTCCAATGCTATTCAGTTAAGAGCAAGAAATCTGTGAGCTTCGTGAACGATGTAGCTTCCTTTGAGCTGAAAAGTTTCTGTGTTTACCTGAATGAAGTCTTGCTTGTAGGAAGACACAAAGCCAGGGAATTACCTCCATTTCTGAAGGGAAACACACAGCCCAGTTCTCATGCATGAAACACACACTGCTTTAGAGCAAGAAGCATGATTTGCTTTCTAGAATCTCTAATACAGCAGGAAAATTGAGTGTACTTAGACCAAAAGAACGGGGTTTCCTACACATATGGACCATATCTAGTTCAACTCTGCTTCTGTAACTGATACAAACCACAGGTTCTCTAACATCCAATGCTTTTCCATAAGGACGGAGAAACGTGTGAGCTTCATGAACAATGTAGCTTCCTTTGACCTGAAAAGTGAATGTGGTTAACTGAAACGAAGGCTTGCTTGTAGGAAGACACAGAGCCTGTGATTTACCTCCATATCTGAAGGGAAAAACACAGCAGAGTTCTCTTCCATGACACACACTCTGCTTTAGAGCAAGAAGCACACGCTTGCTTTCTAGAATCTCTAAGACAGCAGTAAACGTGAGAGTGCTCAGAACTAAAGAACAGTGTTTCCTACACATACGGACCGTATCTAGTTCATCTCTGCTTCTGAAACTGATACAAACCATCGGTCCTCTAATATCCAATGCTTTTCAGTTAAGACCGAGAAACGTGTGAACATCGTGAACGATGTAGCTGCATTTGTGCTGAAAACTGACTGTGTATACCTGAAAGGAAGTCTTGCTTGTATGAAGACACAGAGCCTGGGATTTACCTACATTTATGAAGGGAAACACAAAGCACAGTTCTCATCCATGAAACACACTCTGCTTTAGAGCAAGAAGCACACTCTTGCTTTCTAGAGTCACTAACAGCAGGAAACGTGAGTGTACTCAGAACAAAACAATGGTGTTTCCTACAAATATGGACCATTTATAGTTCAACTGTGCTTCTGAAACTGATAAAAACCACAGTTCCTCTAACAACCAATGCTTTTATGTTAAGAGCGAGAAAAGTGTAAGCTTCGTGAATGATGTAACTTCGTTTCAACTAAGTAGTTACTGCGTTTACCTGAAACGAATTCTGGCATGCACGAAGACACAGAGCCAGGGATTTAACTCCATTTCTGAAGGAAAACACACAGTACAGTTCTCATCCATGAAACACACTCTGCTTTAGAGCAAGAGGCACACTCTTGCTTTCTAGAGTCTCTAATACAGCAGGAAACTTGAGTGTGCTCAGAACAAAAGAACGGTGTTTCCTACACATATGGACCTTAACTACTTCAATTCTGCTTCTGCATCTGATACAAACCACAGGTCAAATAACATCCAGTGCTATTCAGTTAAGAGCAAGAAATCTGTGAGCTTCGTGAACGATGTAGCTTCCTTGGAGCTGAAAAGTTTCTGTGTTTACCTGAAGGAAGTCTTGCTTCTCGGAAGACACAGAGCATGGGATTATCCTCCATTTTTGAAGGGAAACACACAACACAGTTCTCATCCATGAAACACACTATGCTTTAGAACAAGAAGCACACTCTTGCTTTCTGAGTCTCTAATACAGCAGGAAACGTCAGTGTACTTAGACCAAAAGAACGGGGTTTCCTACACATATCGACCATATCTAGTTCAACTATGCTTCTGTAACTGATACAAAAGAGTTCCTCTAACATCCAATGCATTTCAGTTAAGACCGAGAAACGTGTGAGCTTCGTGAATGATGTAGCTTCCTTTGAGCTGAAAAGTGAATGCGTTTACCTGAAACGATGTCTTGCTTGTAGGAAGACACAGAGCATGGGATTTAACTCCATTTCTGAAGGGAAACACAAAGCACTGTTCTCATCCATGAAACACACTCTGCTTTAGAGCAAGAAGCATGCTCTTGCTTTCTAGAGTCTCTAATACAGCATTCTACATGAGTATGCACAGAACAATAGAATGGTGTTTCCTACACATATGGACCATTAATACTTCATCTCTGCTTCTGAAACTGATACAAAACCATCGGTCCTCTAACATCCAATGCTTTTCAGTTAAGAGCAAGAAATGTGTGAGCTTCGTGAACGATGTAGCTTCCTTTGAGCTGAAGAGTTTCTGTGTTTACCTGAAGGAAGTCTTGCTTGTAGGAAGACACAGAGCCAGGGAATTACCTCCATTTCTGAAGGGAAACACACAGCCCAGTTCTCATCCATGAAACACACTCTGCTTTAGAGCAAGAAGCACGCTCTTGCTTTCTAGATTCTCTAAAACAGCAGGAAACGTGAGAATGATCAGAACAAAAGAACGGTGTTTCCTACACCTATGGACCATATATAGTTCAATTCTGCTACTGAAACTGATACAAACCACACGTCATATAATATCCAATGCTTTTCAGTTAAGAGCAAGAAACGTGTGAGCTTCGTGAACGATGTAGATTCCTTTGAGCTGAAAATTTTCTGTGTTTACCTGAGAAAGTCTTGCTTGTAGGAAGACACAGAGCCAGGGAATTATCTCCATTTCTGAAGGATAACACACAGCACAGTTCTCATCCATGAATCACACTCTGCTTTAGAGCAAGAAGCATGCTCTTTTTTTCAAGATTCTCTAATAGAGCAGGATACGTGAGTGTGCTTAGATGAAAAACTGTGTTTCCTACACATACGGACCGTATCTACTTCATCTCTGCTTCTGAAACTGATACAAACCACAGGTCATATAACATACAACGCTTTTCAGTTAAGAGCAAGAAACGTGTGAGCCTCGTGAACGATGCAGCTTCCTTTGAGTGAAAAGTTTCTGTGTTAACCTGAACGGAGGTCTTGCTTGTAGGAAGACACAGAGCCTTGGATTTAACTCCATATCTGAAGGGAAACACACAGCACAGTTCTCATCCATGAAACACACTGTGCTTTAGAACAAGAAGCACGCTCTTGCTTTCTAGAGTCTCTAATACAGCAGGAACGAAAGTGTACATAGACGAAAAGAACGGGGTTTCCTACACATATGCACCATTTATACTTCAACTCTGCATCTGAAACTGATACAAACTACAGTTCGTCTAACAACCAATGTTTTTCAGTTAATAGCGAGAAACGTGTGAGCTTCGTGAAAGATGTAGCTTCATTTGAACTAAAAAGTGACTGTGTTTACCTGAAACGAATTCTGGCTTATACTAAGACACAGAGCCTGGGATTTAACTCCATTTCTGAAGGAAAACACACAGTACAGTTCTTATCCATTAAACACACTCTACTTTAGAGCAAGAGGCACGCTCTTGCTTTCTAGTGTCTCTAATACAGCAGGAAACTTGAGTATGCTCAGAACAAAAGAGCGGTGTTTCCTACATATACGGACCAATACTAGTTCAACTCTGCTTCTGAAACTGATAGAAATAAACGGTCCTCTAATAACCAATGCTTTTCAGATTAGAGAAAGAACCGTGTGAGCTTCGTCTATGAAGTAGCTGCCTATTAGGTAAAAAGTTATTGTGTTTACCTGAAAGGATGTCTTGCTTGGAAGAAGATACAGAGCATGGGATTTAACTCCATTTCTGAAGCGAAACACACACACAGTTCACATCCATGAAATACACTCTGTTTTAGAGCAAGAAGCATGCTCTTCCTTTCTAGATTCTCTAATAGAGCAGGAAATGTGAGTGTGCTCAGAACAAAAGAACGGTGCTTCCTACACATATGGACCAATTGTAGTTCAACTCTGCTTCTGAAACTGATAGAAACAAAGGGTCCTCTAACATCCAATGCTTTTCAGTTAAGACCAAGAAACGTGTGAGCTTTGTTAATGATGCAGCTTCCTTTTAGCTGAAAAGTGACTGTGTTTGCCTGAAACGAAGTCTTGCTTGTAGGAAGACACAGAGCCAGGGATTTACCTCTATTTCTGAAGGGAAACAGACAGCACAGTTCTCACCCATGAAACACACTCTGCTTTAGAGCAAGAAGCACGCGCTTGCTTTCTAGAGTCTATAATTGAGCAGGAAACGTGAGCGTATTGAGACCAAAAGAACGGTGTTTCCTACACATAAGCACCATATCTAGTTCAACTGTGCTTCTGAAACTAATACAAACCTCAGGTCCACTAACATCCAATCGTATCAGATAAGAGCTACAAACCTGTGAGCTTAGTGATCGATGAAGCTTCTTCAAACTAAAAAGTGACTGTTTTTACCTGAAATGAATTCTTGCTAGTAGGAAGACACAGAGCCGGGGATTTAACTCCCTTTGTGAACTGAAACACACAGCACAGTTACCATCCATGAAACACACTCTGCTTTAGAGCAAGAAGCACGCTCTTGCTTTCTAGAGTCTCTAATAGAGCAGGAAATGTGAGCGTGCTCAGAACAAAAAACGGTGTTTCCTAAACATATGGACCATATCTAGTTCAACTCTGCTTCGGAAACTGATACAAATCACAGGTCCTCTAACATCCAATGTTTTTCAGTTAAGATGGAGAAACGTGTGAGCTTCGTGAATGATGAAGCTTCATTTGAGCTGAAAAGTGACTGTGTTTAGGTGAAAGGAAGTCTTGCTTGAAGGAAGACACAGAGTTGGGGATTTACCTCCATTTCTGAAGGGAAACAAACAGCACAGTTCTCAGCCATGAAACACACTCTGCTTCAGAGCAAGAAGCAGGCTCTTCCTTTATAGAGTCTCTAATACAGCGGGAAACGTGAGTGTGCTCAGAACAAAAGAACGGTGTTTCCTACACATATGGACCATTTCTAGTTCAACTCTGCTTCTGAAACTGATACAAACCACATGTCCTCTAACAACCAATGCTTCTAGGTTTAGAGCGAGAAACGTGTGAGCTTCATGTACGTTGTAGCTGCATCTGAGGTGAAACGTTACTGTGTTTACCTGAAAGGAAGTCTTTCTTGGAAGAAGATACAGAGCATGGGATTTAACTCCATTTCTGAAGCGAAACACACAGCACAGTTCTCATCCATGAAACACACTCTGCTTCAGAGCAAGAAGCACGCTCTTCCTTTCTAGAGTCTCTAATAGAGCGGGAAACGTGAGTGTGCTCAGAACAAAAGAACTGTGTTTCCTACACATATGGACCATTTCTAGCTCAACTCTGCTTCTGAAACTGATACAGACCACAGGTCCTATAACATCCAATGCTTTTCATTTAAGACAGAGAAACGTGTGAGCTTCGTGAATGATGTAGCTTCATTTGAGCTGAAAATTGAATGTATTTACCTGAAAGGAAGTCTTGCTTGTGGGAAGACACTGAGCCTGCGATTTACCTCCATTTCTGAAGGGAAACACACAGCACAGTTCTCATCCATGTAACACACTCTGCTTTATAGCAAGAAGCACACTCTTGCTTTCTAGATTCTCTAATACAGCAGGAAACGTGAGTGTACTCAGAACAAAAGAATGGTGTTTCCTAAACATATGGACCATTTATAGTTCAACTGTGCTTCTGAAACTGATACAAACCACAGTTCCTCTAACAACCAATGCTTTTCAGTTAAGAGCAAGAAACTTGTGAGCTTCGTGGATGATGTAGCTTCGTTTGAACTATGTAGTGACTGCGTTTACCTGAAACGAATTCTGGCATGTATGAAGACACAGAGCCTGGGATTTAACTCCATTTCTGAAGGAAAACACACAGTACAGTTCTCATCCATGAAACACACTCTGCTTTAGAGCAAGAGGCACACTCTTGCTTTCTAGAGTCTCAAATACAGCAGGAAACTAGTGTGTGCCCAGAACAAAAGAGCGGTGTTTCCTACACATATGGACCATATCTAGTTCAATTCTGCTTCTGAAACTGATACAAACCACAGGTCATATAACTCCAATGCTATTCAGTTAAGAGCAAGAAATCTGTGAGCTTCGTGAACGATGTAGCTTCCTTTGAGCTGAAAAGTTTCTGTGTTTACCTGAATGAAGTCTTGCTTGTAGGAAGACACAAAGCCAGGGAATTACCTCCATTTCTGAAGGGAAACACACAGCCCAGTTCTCATGCATGAAACACACACTGCTTTAGAGCAAGAAGCATGATTTGCTTTCTAGAATCTCTAATACAGCAGGAAAATTGAGTGTACTTAGACCAAAAGAACGGGGTTTCCTACACATATGGACCATATCTAGTTCAACTCTGCTTCTGTAACTGATACAAACCACAGGTTCTCTAACATCCAATGCTTTTCCATAAGGACGGAGAAACGTGTGAGCTTCATGAACAATGTAGCTTCCTTTGACCTGAAAAGTGAATGTGGTTAACTGAAACGAAGGCTTGCTTGTAGGAAGACACAGAGCCTGTGATTTACCTCCATATCTGAAGGGAAAAACACAGCAGAGTTCTCTTCCATGACACACACTCTGCTTTAGAGCAAGAAGCACACGCTTGCTTTCTAGAATCTCTAAGACAGCAGTAAACGTGAGAGTGCTCAGAACTAAAGAACAGTGTTTCCTACACATACGGACCGTATCTAGTTCATCTCTGCTTCTGAAACTGATACAAACCATCGGTCCTCTAATATCCAATGCTTTTCAGTTAAGACCGAGAAACGTGTGAACATCGTGAACGATGTAGCTGCATTTGTGCTGAAAACTGACTGTGTATACCTGAAAGGAAGTCTTGCTTGTATGAAGACACAGAGCCTGGGATTTACCTACATTTATGAAGGGAAACACAAAGCACAGTTCTCATCCATGAAACACACTCTGCTTTAGAGCAAGAAGCACACTCTTGCTTTCTAGAGTCACTAACAGCAGGAAACGTGAGTGTACTCAGAACAAAACAATGGTGTTTCCTACAAATATGGACCATTTATAGTTCAACTGTGCTTCTGAAACTGATAAAAACCACAGTTCCTCTAACAACCAATGCTTTTATGTTAAGAGCGAGAAAAGTGTAAGCTTCGTGAATGATGTAACTTCGTTTCAACTAAGTAGTTACTGCGTTTACCTGAAACGAATTCTGGCATGCACGAAGACACAGAGCCAGGGATTTAACTCCATTTCTGAAGGAAAACACACAGTACAGTTCTCATCCATGAAACACACTCTGCTTTAGAGCAAGAGGCACACTCTTGCTTTCTAGAGTCTCTAATACAGCAGGAAACTTGAGTGTGCTCAGAACAAAAGAACGGTGTTTCCTACACATATGGACCTTAACTACTTCAATTCTGCTTCTGCATCTGATACAAACCACAGGTCAAATAACATCCAGTGCTATTCAGTTAAGAGCAAGAAATCTGTGAGCTTCGTGAACGATGTAGCTTCCTTGGAGCTGAAAAGTTTCTGTGTTTACCTGAAGGAAGTCTTGCTTCTCGGAAGACACAGAGCATGGGATTATCCTCCATTTTTGAAGGGAAACACACAACACAGTTCTCATCCATGAAACACACTATGCTTTAGAACAAGAAGCACACTCTTGCTTTCTGAGTCTCTAATACAGCAGGAAACGTCAGTGTACTTAGACCAAAAGAACGGGGTTTCCTACACATATCGACCATATCTAGTTCAACTATGCTTCTGTAACTGATACAAAAGAGTTCCTCTAACATCCAATGCATTTCAGTTAAGACCGAGAAACGTGTGAGCTTCGTGAATGATGTAGCTTCCTTTGAGCTGAAAAGTGAATGCGTTTACCTGAAACGATGTCTTGCTTGTAGGAAGACACAGAGCATGGGATTTAACTCCATTTCTGAAGGGAAACACAAAGCACTGTTCTCATCCATGAAACACACTCTGCTTTAGAGCAAGAAGCATGCTCTTGCTTTCTAGAGTCTCTAATACAGCATTCTACATGAGTATGCACAGAACAATAGAATGGTGTTTCCTACACATATGGACCATTAATACTTCATCTCTGCTTCTGAAACTGATACAAAACCATCGGTCCTCTAACATCCAATGCTTTTCAGTTAAGAGCAAGAAATGTGTGAGCTTCGTGAACGATGTAGCTTCCTTTGAGCTGAAGAGTTTCTGTGTTTACCTGAAGGAAGTCTTGCTTGTAGGAAGACACAGAGCCAGGGAATTACCTCCATTTCTGAAGGGAAACACACAGCCCAGTTCTCATCCATGAAACACACTCTGCTTTAGAGCAAGAAGCACGCTCTTGCTTTCTAGATTCTCTAAAACAGCAGGAAACGTGAGAATGATCAGAACAAAAGAACGGTGTTTCCTACACCTATGGACCATATATAGTTCAATTCTGCTACTGAAACTGATACAAACCACACGTCATATAATATCCAATGCTTTTCAGTTAAGAGCAAGAAACGTGTGAGCTTCGTGAACGATGTAGATTCCTTTGAGCTGAAAATTTTCTGTGTTTACCTGAGAAAGTCTTGCTTGTAGGAAGACACAGAGCCAGGGAATTATCTCCATTTCTGAAGGATAACACACAGCACAGTTCTCATCCATGAATCACACTCTGCTTTAGAGCAAGAAGCATGCTCTTTTTTTCAAGATTCTCTAATAGAGCAGGATACGTGAGTGTGCTTAGATGAAAAACTGTGTTTCCTACACATACGGACCGTATCTACTTCATCTCTGCTTCTGAAACTGATACAAACCACAGGTCATATAACATACAACGCTTTTCAGTTAAGAGCAAGAAACGTGTGAGCCTCGTGAACGATGCAGCTTCCTTTGAGTGAAAAGTTTCTGTGTTAACCTGAACGGAGGTCTTGCTTGTAGGAAGACACAGAGCCTTGGATTTAACTCCATATCTGAAGGGAAACACACAGCACAGTTCTCATCCATGAAACACACTGTGCTTTAGAACAAGAAGCACGCTCTTGCTTTCTAGAGTCTCTAATACAGCAGGAACGAAAGTGTACATAGACGAAAAGAACGGGGTTTCCTACACATATGCACCATTTATACTTCAACTCTGCATCTGAAACTGATACAAACTACAGTTCGTCTAACAACCAATGTTTTTCAGTTAATAGCGAGAAACGTGTGAGCTTCGTGAAAGATGTAGCTTCATTTGAACTAAAAAGTGACTGTGTTTACCTGAAACGAATTCTGGCTTATACTAAGACACAGAGCCTGGGATTTAACTCCATTTCTGAAGGAAAACACACAGTACAGTTCTTATCCATTAAACACACTCTACTTTAGAGCAAGAGGCACGCTCTTGCTTTCTAGTGTCTCTAATACAGCAGGAAACTTGAGTATGCTCAGAACAAAAGAGCGGTGTTTCCTACATATACGGACCAATACTAGTTCAACTCTGCTTCTGAAACTGATAGAAATAAACGGTCCTCTAATAACCAATGCTTTTCAGATTAGAGAAAGAACCGTGTGAGCTTCGTCTATGAAGTAGCTGCCTATTAGGTAAAAAGTTATTGTGTTTACCTGAAAGGATGTCTTGCTTGGAAGAAGATACAGAGCATGGGATTTAACTCCATTTCTGAAGCGAAACACACACACAGTTCACATCCATGAAATACACTCTGTTTTAGAGCAAGAAGCATGCTCTTCCTTTCTAGATTCTCTAATAGAGCAGGAAATGTGAGTGTGCTCAGAACAAAAGAACGGTGCTTCCTACACATATGGACCAATTGTAGTTCAACTCTGCTTCTGAAACTGATAGAAACAAAGGGTCCTCTAACATCCAATGCTTTTCAGTTAAGACCAAGAAACGTGTGAGCTTTGTTAATGATGCAGCTTCCTTTTAGCTGAAAAGTGACTGTGTTTGCCTGAAACGAAGTCTTGCTTGTAGGAAGACACAGAGCCAGGGATTTACCTCTATTTCTGAAGGGAAACAGACAGCACAGTTCTCACCCATGAAACACACTCTGCTTTAGAGCAAGAAGCACGCGCTTGCTTTCTAGAGTCTATAATTGAGCAGGAAACGTGAGCGTATTGAGACCAAAAGAACGGTGTTTCCTACACATAAGCACCATATCTAGTTCAACTGTGCTTCTGAAACTAATACAAACCTCAGGTCCACTAACATCCAATCGTATCAGATAAGAGCTACAAACCTGTGAGCTTAGTGATCGATGAAGCTTCTTCAAACTAAAAAGTGACTGTTTTTACCTGAAATGAATTCTTGCTAGTAGGAAGACACAGAGCCGGGGATTTAACTCCCTTTGTGAACTGAAACACACAGCACAGTTACCATCCATGAAACACACTCTGCTTTAGAGCAAGAAGCACGCTCTTGCTTTCTAGAGTCTCTAATAGAGCAGGAAATGTGAGCGTGCTCAGAACAAAAAACGGTGTTTCCTAAACATATGGACCATATCTAGTTCAACTCTGCTTCGGAAACTGATACAAATCACAGGTCCTCTAACATCCAATGTTTTTCAGTTAAGATGGAGAAACGTGTGAGCTTCGTGAATGATGAAGCTTCATTTGAGCTGAAAAGTGACTGTGTTTAGGTGAAAGGAAGTCTTGCTTGAAGGAAGACACAGAGTTGGGGATTTACCTCCATTTCTGAAGGGAAACAAACAGCACAGTTCTCAGCCATGAAACACACTCTGCTTCAGAGCAAGAAGCAGGCTCTTCCTTTATAGAGTCTCTAATACAGCGGGAAACGTGAGTGTGCTCAGAACAAAAGAACGGTGTTTCCTACACATATGGACCATTTCTAGTTCAACTCTGCTTCTGAAACTGATACAAACCACATGTCCTCTAACAACCAATGCTTCTAGGTTTAGAGCGAGAAACGTGTGAGCTTCATGTACGTTGTAGCTGCATCTGAGGTGAAACGTTACTGTGTTTACCTGAAAGGAAGTCTTTCTTGGAAGAAGATACAGAGCATGGGATTTAACTCCATTTCTGAAGCGAAACACACAGCACAGTTCTCATCCATGAAACACACTCTGCTTCAGAGCAAGAAGCACGCTCTTCCTTTCTAGAGTCTCTAATAGAGCGGGAAACGTGAGTGTGCTCAGAACAAAAGAACTGTGTTTCCTACACATATGGACCATTTCTAGCTCAACTCTGCTTCTGAAACTGATACAGACCACAGGTCCTATAACATCCAATGCTTTTCATTTAAGACAGAGAAACGTGTGAGCTTCGTGAATGATGTAGCTTCATTTGAGCTGAAAATTGAATGTATTTACCTGAAAGGAAGTCTTGCTTGTGGGAAGACACTGAGCCTGCGATTTACCTCCATTTCTGAAGGGAAACACACAGCACAGTTCTCATCCATGTAACACACTCTGCTTTATAGCAAGAAGCACACTCTTGCTTTCTAGATTCTCTAATACAGCAGGAAACGTGAGTGTACTCAGAACAAAAGAATGGTGTTTCCTAAACATATGGACCATTTATAGTTCAACTGTGCTTCTGAAACTGATACAAACCACAGTTCCTCTAACAACCAATGCTTTTCAGTTAAGAGCAAGAAACTTGTGAGCTTCGTTAATGGTGCAGCTTCCTTTGAGCTGAAAAGTGACTGTGTTTGCATGAAACAAAGTCTTGCTTGTAACAAAACACAGAGCATGGGATTAACCTCCTTTTCTGAAGCGAAACACACAGCATAGTCCTCATCCATGAAATACACTCTGCTTTAGAGCAAGAAGCACCCTCTTCCTTTCTAGAGTCTCTAATACAGCAAGAAACGTGACTGTGCTCAAAACAAAAGAATGATGTTTCCTACACATATGGACCATATCTAGTTCAACTCTGCTTCTGAAACTAATACAAACCACAGGTCCATTAAAATCCAATCCTTTCAGTTAAGAGCGACAAACCTGTGAGCTTTCTGAAAGATGTAGCTTCTTTGAACTAAAAAGTGACTGTATTTACCTGAAAAGAATTGTTGATAGTTCGAAGACACAGAGCTTGGGATTTGCTTCCATTTCTGAAGGGAAACACACAGCACAGTTCTCATCCATGAAACTCACTCTACTTCAGAGCAAGAAGCTCGCTCTTGCTTTCTTGAATCTCTAATACAGCAGGAAACGGGAGTGCACTTAGACGAAAAGAACGGGGTTTCCTACACATATGGAAGATATCTAGTACAACTGTGCTTCTGAAATTGATACAAACCACAGGTCCTCTAACATCCAATGATTTTCACTTAAGACCAAGAAACGTGTTAGCTTCGTGAACGATGTACTTCCTTTGAGCTGAAAAGTGACTGTGTTTACCTGAAATGAAAGCTTGCTTGTAGGAAAACACAGATACTGGGATTTACCTCCATTTCTGAAAGCAAACACACAGCACAGTTCTCATCCATGAAACACATTCTGCTTTAGAGCAAGAAGCACGCTCTTCCTTCCTAGAGTCTCTAATACAGAAGGAAATGTGAGTGTGCTCAGAACAATAGAACGGTGTTTCCTAAAAATATAGAACATTTCTAGTTCAACTCTGCCTCTGATACTGATGCAAACCACAGGTCCTCTAACATCCAATGCTTTTCAGTTAAGAGCAAGAAACATGTGAGCTTCGTGAACGATGTGGCTGCATTTGAGCTGAAAAGTGACTGCGTTTACCTGAAAGGAATTCTTGCTTGTATGAAGTCACAGAGATTGGGATTTAACTCCATTTCTCTGCTTTAGTACAAGAAGCACGCTCTTTCTTTCTAGAGTCTCTAATACAGCAGGAAAAGGGAGTGTACTGAGACCAAAAGAACGGGGTTTCCTACACATACACACCATATCAAGTTCAATTCTGCTTATGAAACTGATACAAACCAAAGGTCCTCTAACATCAAATGCTTTTCAGTTTAGACCGAGAAATGTGTGAGCTTCGTGAACGATGTAGCTTCCTTTAAGCTGAAAAGTGACTGTGTTTACCTCAACGGAATTCTTGCTTGTAGGAAGACACAGAGCATGGGATTTAACTCTATTTCTGAAGGGAAACACACAGCACAGTTCTCATCCATGAAACACACTCTGTGTTAAGCCAGATGCATGCTCTTGCTTTCCAGGGTCTCTAATACAGCAGGAAACGTGAGTGTACTGAGACCAAACAATCGGGGTTTCATACACATAAGGACAATTTCTAGTTCAACTCTGCTTCTGAAACTGACACATGCCACAGGTCATCTAACGTCCAATGCTTTCCTGATAAGAGCAAGAAATGTGTGAGCTTCGGGAACAATGACCCATCATTCGAGCTGAAAAGGGTCTGCGTTTACCTGAAACGAAGTCTTGCTTGTAAGAAGACACAGAGCCTGGGATTTAACTGCATTTTGGAAGCGATACACACAGCACAGTTCTCATCAATGATATATACTCTGATTTAGAGCAAGAAGCACGCTCTTCCTTTCTAGATTCTCTAACACAGCAGGAAACGTGATTGTGCTCAGAACAAAAGAACGGTGTTTCCTACAAATATGGACCATTTCTAGTTCAACTCTGCTCCTAAATTTATAGAAACCACAGGTCCTCTAACAACCAATGATTTTCAGTTAAGTGCGAGGAATGTTTGAGCTTCATGAATGATGTAGCTTCTTTTGAGCTGAAAAGTGACTGTTTTTACCTGAAAGGAAATCTTGCTTGTAGGAAGACACAGAGCAGGGATTTAACTCCATTTCTGAAGCGAAACACACACAGCACAGTTGTCATCCATGAAACACACTGTGCTTTAGAGCAAGAAGCACTTTCTTGCTTTCTAGAGTCTCTAATACATCAGGAACGTGAGTGTACTTAGGCGAAAAGAACGGGGTTTCCTACACATATGGACCATATCTAGTTCAACTGTGCTTCTGAAACTGATGCAAATCACAGGTCCTCTAACATCCAATGCTTTTGACTTAAGAACAAGAAACATGTGAGCTTCGTGAACGATGTAGCTTACTCTGAGCTGAAAAGTGACTGTGTTTACCTGAAATGAAAGCTTGCTTGTAGGATGACACAGAGCCTGGGATTTAACTCCATTTCTGAAGGGAAACACAGAGCACAGTTCTCATCCATGAAACACACTCTTCTTTAGAGTAAGATGCACGCTCTTGCTTTCTAGAGTTCTAATACAGCAGGAAACGGGAGTGTACTGAGACCAAATGAACGGGGTTTCCTACACATAGGGACCATATCTAGTTCAACTCTGCTTCTGCAACTGATAGAAAGGTCGGGTCCTCTAACGACCAATGCTTTTCAGTTAAGAGCGTGAAACGTGTGAGCTTTGTGAACAATGTAGCTTCGTTTGAAGTAAAAAGTGACTGCGTTTACCTGAAACGAATTCTTGCTTTTAGGAAGACACAGAGCCTTGGATTTAACTCCATTTCTGAAGGGAAACAGACAGCACAGTTCTCATCCATGAAATATACTCTGCTTTAGTGCAAGAAGCACGCTGTTCCTTTCTAGAGTCTTTAATACAGAAGGAAACGTGAGTGTGCTCAGAACAAAAGAACGGTGTTTCCTACAAATATGGACCATTTCTAGTTCAACTCTGCTCCTAACCTGAAAGAAACCACAGGGCCTCTAACATCCAATGCTTTTCTGTTAAGAGCGAGAAACGTGTGAGCTTCGTGAACGATGTAGCTTCATTTGGCCTGAAAAGTGACTGTGTTTACCTGAATCGAATTCTTGCTTGTAGAAAGACAAAGAGCCTGCGATTTAACTCCATTTCTGAAAGCAAACACACAGCACAGTTCTCATCCATGAAACAGTCTCTGCTTTAGAGCAAGAAGCAAGCTCTTGCTTTTTAGATTCTCTAATACAGCCGGAAATGAGAGTGTACTGAGACCAAATAAACGGGGTTTCCTACACATAGGGACCATATCTAGTTCAACTCTGCTTCTGAAACTGATAGAAAGGACGGGTCCTCTAACAACCAATGCTTTTCCGTTAAGAGCGAGAAACATGTGAGCTTCGTGAACGATGTAGCTTCGTTTGAGCTGAAAAGTGACTTTGTTTACCGGAAACGAAGTCTTGCTTGTAGGAAGACAAAGAGCCTGCGATTTAACTCCATTTCTGAAGGGAAAAACACAGCACAGTTATCATCCATGAAACACACTCTGCTTTAGAGCAAGAATCATGCTCTTGCTTTCTTGAATCTCTAATACATGAGGAAACGGGAGTGTATTTAGACCAAAATAACAGGGTTTCCTACACATATGGACCATATCTAGTACAACTCTGCTTCTGGAACTCATACAAACCACAGGTCCTCTAAGATCAAATGCTTTTCAGTTAAGACTGAGAAATATGTGAGGCCCGTGAATGATGTAGCTTCCTTTAAGCTGAAAAGTGACTGTGTTTACCTGAAAGGAATTATTGCTTGTAGGAAGACACAGAGCCTGGGATTTCACTCCATTTCTAAAGTCAAACACACAGCACAGTTCTCATCCATGAAACCCACTCTGCTTTAGAGCAAGATGCACGCTCTTGCTTTCTAGAGTCTCTAATACAGCAGGAAACGTGTGTGTACTGAGACCAAACGAACAGGGATTCATACACATATGGACAATTTCTAGTTCAACTCTGGTTCTGAAACTGATACAAACAACAGGTCATCTAACATCCAATGCTTTTCAGTGAAGAGCGAGAAACGAGTGAGCTAGGTGAACAATGTAGCTTCATTGGAGCTCAAAAGGGTTTGCGTTTACCTGAAACGAAGTCTTGCTTGTAAGAAGACACAGAGCCTGGGATTGAACTCCAGTTCGGAAGCGAAACACACAGTACAGTTCTCATCCATGATATATACTTAGCTTTAGAGCAAGAAGCACGCTATTCCTTTCTAGAGTCTCAAATACAGCAGGAAACGGGAGTGTGCTCAGAACAAAAGAACGGTGTTTCCTACAAATATGGACGATTTCTAATTCAACTCTGCACCTAAACTGATAGAAACCACAGGGCCTCTAACATCCAATGCTTTTCTGTTAACTCCGAGAAACATATGAGTTTCGTGAATGATGTAGCTTCATTTGAGCTGAAAAGTGACTGTGTTTTCCTGAAACGAAGTCTTGCTTGTAGGAAGACAAAGAGCCTGGGATTTAACTCCATTTCTGAAAGCAAACACACAGCACAGTTCTCATCCATGAAACACACTCTGCTTTAGAGCAAGAAGCACGCTCTTGCTTTCTAGAGTCTCTATACAGCAGGAAACGGGAGAGTACTGAGTCAAAATGAACGCGGGTTCCTACACATAGGGAACATATCTACTTCAACTCTGCTTCTGAAACTGATAGAAAGGACGGGTCCTCTAACAACCAATGCTTTTCAGTTAAGAGCGAGAATCGTGTGAGCTTTGTGAACGATGTAGCTTCCTTTGAACTAAAATGTGACTGTGTTACCTGAAAAGAATACTAGCTTGTAGGAAGACAAAGAGCATGGGATTTAACTCCATTTCTGAAGGGAAGCACACAGCACAGTTCTCATCCATGAAACACAATCTGTTTAGGTGCAAGAAGCATGCTCTTGCTCTCTAGAATCTCTAATAGAGCAGGTTACGTGGGTGTGCTTAGAACAAAAGAATGTTGTTTCCTACACATAAGGACCATATCTAGTTCAACTCTTTTTCTGAAACTGATACAAACCAGAGGGCTTCTAACATCCAATTCTTTTAAGTTAAGTGCAACAAACGTGTGAGCTTCATGAGTGATGTGGCATCTTTGAAGTAAAAAGTGACTGCGATTACCTGAAACGAATTCTTGCTTGCATGAAGACACAGAGCCTGGAATTTAACTCCATTTCTGAAGGGAAACAAACAGCACAGTTCTCATCTATGAATCACACTCTGCTTTAGAGCAAGAAGCACGCTCTTCTTTCTAGAGTCTCTAATACAGCAGTTAATGTGAGTTTGCTGAGACCAAAAGAATGGTGTTTTCTACACATAAGGACCATATCTAATTCAACTCTGCTCCTGAAACTGATACAAACCACTGGTCCTCTAACATCCAATGCTTTTCAGTTAAGAGCTAAAAACTTGTGAGCTAGGTGAACAATGTAGCTTCATTTCAGCTGAAAAGTGTCTGCATTTACCTAAAACGAAGTCTTGCTTGTAAGAAGACACAGAGCCTGGGATTTAACTCCATTCTGAAGCGAAACACACAGCACAGTTCTCATCCATGAAACACACTCTGCTTTAGAGGAAGAAGCACGTTCTGGCTTTCTAGAGTCTCTAATACAGTGGGTAATGTGAGTGTGCTGAGACCAAAGAACGGTGTTTCCTACACATACGGACCATATCTATTTCAACTCTGCTTCTGAAACTGATACAAAACACAGGTCCTCTAACATCCATTGCTTTTCAGTTAAGAGCGAAAAACTTGTGAGCTAGGTGAACAATGTAGCTTCATTTAAGCAGAAAAGTGTCTGCATTTACCTGAAACGAAGTCTTGCTTGTAAGAAGACACAGAGCCTGGGATTTAACTCCATTTCTGAAGTGAAAACACAGCACAGTTCTTAAACATGAAACACACTCTGCTTTAGAGGAAGAAGCACGGTCTGGCTTTCTAGAGTCTCTAATACAGCGGGTAACGTGAGTGTGCTGAGACCAAAAGAACGGTGTTTCCTACACATACGGACCATATCTATTTCAACTCTGCTTCTGAAACTGATGCAAACCACGGGTCCTCTAACATCCAATGCTTTTCAGTTAAGAGCGAGAAAGGTGTGAGCTTTGTGAATGATGTAGCTTCATTTGAGCTGAAAAGTGTTTGCGATTACCTGAAACGAAGTCTTTCTTGTAGAAAGACACTGAGCCTGGGATTTACCTCCATTTCTGAAGGGAAACACACAGCACAATTCTCATCCATGAAACACACTCTGCTTTAAAGCAAGAAGCATGCTCTTGCTCTCTAGAGTCTCTAATAGAGCAGGTTACGTGGGTGTGTTTAGAACAAAAGAATGGTGATTCCTACACATAAGGACCATATCTAGTTCAACTCTGCTTCTGAAACTGATACAAACCACAGGGCCTCTAAAATCCAATGCTTTTCAGTTAAGACCATGAAAAGTGTGAGCTTCGTTAAAGATGTAACTTCATTTGAGCTGAAAAGTGGTTGTGTTTTCCTGAAAGGAAGTCTTGCTTTTAGGAAGATACAGAACCTGAGATTTAACTCCATTTTTGTAACGAAACACACAGCACAGTTCTCATCCATGAAACACACTCTGCTTCAGAGCAAGAAGCACGCTCTTGCTTCCTAGAGTCTCTAATACAGCAGGAAACGGGAAAGTACTGAGACCAAATGAACGGGATTTCATACACATATGGACAATTTCTAGTTCCACTCTGCTTCAGAGCAAGAAACACGCTCTTGCTTTCTAGAGTCTCTAAAACAGCAGAAATGTGACTGTACTGAGACCCAAAGAACAGGGTTTCCTACACATATGGACCATATTTAATTCATCTCTGCTTCTGAAACTGATACACACCATGTGTCCTCTGACATCCAATGCTTTTCAGTTAAGGGCGAGAAACATGTGAGCCTCGTGAACGATGTAACTTCATTTGAGCTGAAAAGTGGTTGTGTTTACCTGAAAGGAAGTCTTGCTTGTAAGAAGACACAGAGAGTGGCATTTAACTCTATTTTTGAAACGAAACACATAGCACAGTTCCCTTCCATGAAACACACTCTGCTTCAGAGCAAGAAGCACGCTCTTACTATCTAGAGTATCTAATACAGCCAGAAACGTGAGTGTACTGAGACCAAAAGAATGGGGTTTCCTACACATATGGACCATATTTAATTCAACTCTGCTTCTGAAACTGATACAAACCACGGGTCCTCTAACATCCAATGCTTTTCAGTTAAGAGTGAGAAACATGTGAGCTAGGTGAACAACGTATGTCCATTTGAGCTGAAAAGTGGTTGTGTTTACCTGAAAGTAAGTCTTGCATGTAGGAAGACACAGAACTTGGGATTTACCTCCATTTCTGAAGGGAAACACACAGCATAGTTCTCATCCATGAAACACACTCTGCTTTAGAGCAAGAAGCACGCTCTTGGTTTCTAGAGTCCCTAATACAGCAGGAAAATTGAGTGTGCTCAGACCAAAAGAATGGTGTTTCCTACACATAAGGACCATATATATTTCAACTCTACTTCTGAAACTGATAGAAACCACAGGACCTATAAAATCCAGTGCTTTTCACTTAAGAGCGAGAAACATGTGAACTTAGTGAACGATGTAGCATCTTTAAGCTGAAAAGTGACTGCGTTTACCTGAAACGAATTCTTGCTTGTAGGAAGACAAAGAGACAGGGATTTAACTCCATATCTGAATGGAAACACGCAGTACGGTTCTCATCCATGAAACACACTCTGCTTTAGAGCAGGAGCACGCTCTTGCTTCCTAGAGTCTCTAATACAGCAGGAAACGGGAATGTACTGAGAACAAATGAACGGGGTTTCATACACATATGGACAATTTCTAGTTCCACTCTGCTTCTGAAACTGATACAAACCAAAGGTCCTCTGACATCCAATGCTTTTCAGTTAACAGAGAGAAAAGTGTGAGCTTCGTGAATGATGTAGCTTCATTTGGGCTGAAAAGTGTCTGTGTTTACCAGAAAAGAAGCCTTGCTTATAAGAAGACAAACAGCCTGGAACTTAACTACATTTCTGAAGTGAAACTCACAGCACAGTTCTCATCCATGAAACACACTCTGCTTTAGAGGAAGAAGCACGGTCTTGCTTTCTAGAGTCTCTACTACAGTGGTTAACGTGAGTTTGCTGAGACCAAAAGAACGGTGTTTCCTAAACATACAGACCATATCTAATTCAACTCTGCTCCTGAAACTGATACAAACCACGGGTCCTCTAACATCCAATGCTTTTCAGTTAAGAGTGAAAAACGTGTGAGCTAGGTCAACAAGGTAGCTTCATGTGAACTGAAAAGTGTCTGCATTTACTTGAAACGAAGTCTTGCTTTTAAGAAGACACAGAGCCTGGGATTTAACTCCATTTCTGAAGCGAAACACACACCACAGTTCTCATCCATGAAACAAACTCTGCTTTAGAGCAAGAAGCTCGCTCTTGCTTTCTAGAATCTCTAATACAGCAGGAAACGTAAGTGTACTCAGAACAAAATAACGGTGTTTCCTACACGTATGGACCATATCTAATTCAACTCTGCTTCTGAAACTGATACAAACCAAAGGTCCACTAACGTCCAATACTTTAAGTTAAGAGCGATAAACCTGTGAGCTTAGTGACCGATGTAGCTTCTTCGAACTAAAAAGTGACTGTGTTTACCTGAAAAGAATTCTTGCTAGTATGAAGACACAGATTCTGAGATTTAACTCAATTTCTGAAGGGAAACACAGAGCACAGTTCTCATCCATGAAACACACTCTGCTTTAGAGCAACAAGCACGCTCTTTCTTTCTTGAGTCTCTAATATTGTAGGAAAAATGAGTGTGCTCAGAACAAAAGAACTGTGTTTCCTACACATACGGACCATATCTATTTCAATTCTGCTTCGGAAACTGATATAAACCACAGGTCATATAACATCCAATGCTTTTCAGTTATCAGCGAGAAACGTGTGAACTCGTGAATGATGTAGCATCATTTGCGCTGAAAATTTTCTGTGTTTACCTGAAAGGAAGTCTTGCTTGTAGCAAGACAGAGAGCCTGGGATTTAGCTCCATTTCTGAACAGAAACACACAGCACAGTTCTCATCCATGAAACACACTCTGCTTTAGAGCAAGAAGCATCCTCTTGCTTTCTAGAGTCTCTAATACACCAAGAAACATATGTGTGCTCAAACAAAAGAACGATGTTTCCAACACATACAGACCATATCTATTTCAACTGTGTTTCTTAAGCTGATACAAACCACAGGTCCACTAAAATCAAATTCTTTCAGTTAAGAGCGATAAACCTGTGAGCCTAGTGACCGATGTAGCTACTTTGAATTAAAAGGGACTGTGTTTACCTGAAAAGAATTCTTGCTAGTATGAAGACACAGAGTCTGGGATTTAACTCAATTTCTAAGGGAAACACACAGCACAGTTCTCATCCATGAAACACACTGTGCTTTACAGCTAGAATCATGCTGTTCCTTTCTACAGTCTCTAATACAGCAAGAAATGTGAGTGTGCTCAGAACGAAAGAACGGTGTTTCCTACACATATGGACCATATCTAGTTCAACTCTGCTTCTGAAGCTGATACAAACCACATGTCCACTAACATCCAATCCTTTCAGTTAAGAGCGATAAACCTGTGAGCTTAGTGACTGATGTAGCTTCTTTGAACTAAAAAGTGTCTGTGTATTCCTGAAAAGAATTCTTACTAGTATGCAGACACAGAGCCTGGGATTTACTTCCATTTCTGAAGGGAAACACATAGCACAGTTCTCATCCATGAAACACACTCTGCTATAGAGCAACACAACGCTCTTGTATTCTAGAATCTCTAATACATCAGGAAACGTAAGTGTACTTAGACCAAAAGAACACGGTTTCCTACACATATGGACCATATAAAGTTCAACTCTGCTTCTGAAGCTGATACAAACCACAGGTCCACTAACATCCAATCATTTCAGTTAAGTGCGACAAACCTGTGAGCTTTGTGAACGATGTAGCTTCTTCGAACTAAAAAGTGACTGTGTTTACCTAAAAAGAATTCTTGCTAGTACGAAGACACAGAGCCTGGGATTTAACTCCATTTCTGAAGTGAAACACACAGCCCAGTTATCGTCCATGAAACACACTCTGCTTTAGAGCAAGAAGCACGCTCTTGCTTTCAGGAGTCTCTAATACAGCATTCTACATGAGTGTGCTCAGAACAAAAAAAACTGTGTTTTTTCACATACGGATCATATCTAGTTCAACTCTGCTTCTGAAACTAGTACAAACAACGGGTCCAATAACATCAAATGCTTCTCAGTTAAGAGCGAGAAACATGTGAGCTATGTGAACAATGTAGCTTCATTTGAGCTGAAAAGTGTCTGCGTTTACCTGAAACGAATTCTTGCTGCTAATAAGACACAGAGCCTAGGATTTAAATCCATTTCTGAACCAAAATACACAGCACAGTAATCGTCCATATAACACACTCTGCTTTAGAGCAAGAAGCACGCTTTTGCTTTCTAGAGTCTCTAATACAGCATTCTACATGAGTGTGCTCAGAACAAAAGAATGGTGTTTCCTACACATATGGACCATTTATAGTTCAACTCTGCTTCTGAAACTGATACAAACGACAGTTCCTCTAACAACCAATGCTTTTCAGTTAAGAGCGAGAAACGTGTGAGGTTCGTGAATGATGTAGCTTCGTTTGAGCTCAAAAGTGAATGCGTTTACCTGAAACGAATTCTGGCTTGTATGAAGACACAGAGCCTGGGATTTAACTCCATTTCTGAAGGAAAACACACAGTACAGGTCTCATCCTTGAAACACACTCTGCTTTAGAGCAAGAGGCACACTCTTGGGTTCCACAGACTCTAATACAGCAGGAAACTTGAGTGTGCTCAGAATAAAAGAGAGGTGTTTCCTACACATACGGACCATATCTAGTTCAATTCTGCTTCTGAAACTGATACATACCACAGTTCCTCTAACAACCAATGCTTTTCCATTAGGAGCAAGAAACGTGTGAGCTTCGTGAATGATGTAGTTTCATTTGAACTAAATAGTGACTGCATTTACCTGAAACGAATTCTGGCTTGTATGAAGACACAGAGTCTGGGATTTAACTTCATTTCTGAAGGGAAACACACAGCACAAGTCTCATCCATGAAACACACTCTGCTTTAGAGCAACACAACGCTCTTATATTCTAGAGTCTCTAATAAAACAGGAAACGTAAGTGTACTTAGACCAAAAGAACGTGGTTTCCTACACATATGGACCATATAAAGTTCAACTCTGCCTCTGAAACTGATACAAATCACAGGTCCACTAACATCCAATCATTTCACTTAAGAGCGACAATCATGTGAGCTTAGTGAATGATGTAGCTTTTTTTGAGTGAAAAGTTTCTGTTTACCTGAAAGGAAGGCTTGCTTGTAGGAAGACACAGAGCCTGGGATTCACCTCCATTACTGAGGTGAAACACACAGCACAATTCTCATCCATGAAGCACACTCTGCTTTAGAGCAACACAACGCTCTTATATTCTAGAGTCTCTAATACAGCAGGAAACGTACTTGTACTTAGACCAAAAGAACTTGGTTTCCTACACATATGGACCATATAAAGTTCAACTCTGCTTCTGAAACTGATACACATCACAGGTCCACTAACATCAAATCATTTCACTTAAGAGCGATAAACATGTGAGCTAAATGAATGATGTAGCTTCCTTTGAGCTGAAAAGAGACTCTGTTTTCCTGAAATGAAGTCTTGCTTGTAGGAAGACACAGAGCCTGGGATTTAACTCCATTTCTGAACCGAAACACACAGCACAGTTATCGTCCATGAAATACACTCTGCTTTAGAGCAAGAAGCACGCTCTTGCTTTCTATAGTCTCTAATACAGCATTCTACAAGAGTGTGCTCAGATCAAAAGAATGGTGTTTCCTACACATATGGACCATTTATAGATCAACTCTGCTTCTGAAACTGATACAAACCACAGTTCCTATAGCAACCAATGCTTTTCAGTTAAGAGTGAGAAACATGTGAGCTTCGGGAATGATGTAGCTTCGTTTGAACTAAATAGTGACTGCGTTTACCTGAAAGGAAGTCTTGCTTGTAGGAAGACACAGAGCCTGGGATTTACCTCCATTTCTGAAGGGAAACACACAGCACAGTTCTCATCCATGAAACACACTCTGCTTTAGAGCAAGAAGCATGCTCTTGCTTTCTAGAGTCTCTAACACAGCAGGAAACATGAGTGTACTGAGACCAAAAGAACGGGGTTTCCTACACAAACGGACCATATCTAGTTCAACGCTGCTTCGGAAGCTGATACAAACCACAGGTCCACTAATGTCCAATACTTTAAGTTAAGAGCGATAATCTTGTGAGCTTAGTGACCGATGTAGCTTCTTCAAACTAAAAAGTGACTGTGTTTACCTGAAAAGAATTCTTGCTAGTATGAAGACACAGAGCCTGGGATTTAACTCCATTTCTGAAGGAAAAACACAGTACAGTTCCCTTCCATGAAACACACTCTGCTTTAGTGCAAGAAGCACGCTCTAGCTTTCTAGAGTCTCGAATATAGCAGGAAACTTGAGTGTGCTCCAAACAAGAACGGTGTTTCCTACACATATGGACCATTTATACTTCAACTCTGCGTCTGAAACTGATACAAAGCACAGTTCCTCTAACAACCAATGCTTTTCAGTTAATAGCGAGAAACGTGTGAGATTCGTGAATGATGTAGCTGCATTTAAGATGAAAAGTTTCTGTGTTTATCTTAAAGGAAGTCTTGCTTGTAGGAGTACACAGAGCCTGGGAATTACCTCCATTTCTGAAGGGAAACACACAGCACAGTTCTCATCCATGGAACACACTCTGCTTTAGAGCAAGAAGCATGCTCTTCCTTTCTAGAGTCTCTAATACAGCAAGAAACGTGAGTGTGCTCAGAACAAAAGAACGGTGTTTCCTATACATATGGAGCATATCTAGTTCAAGTCTGCTTCTGAAGCTGATACAAACCACAGGTCCACTAACATCCAATCCTTACAGTTAAGAGCCATAAACCTGTGAGCTTAGTGACACATGTAGCTTCTGCGTACTCAAAAGAGACTGTGTTTACCTAAAAATAATTCTTGCTAGAACGAAGACACAGAGCCTGGGATTTACCTCCATTTCTGAAGGGAAACACATAGCACAGTTCTCATCCACGAAACACACTCTGCTGTAGAGAAACACAACGCTCTTGTATTCTAGATTCTCTAATACAGCAGGAAACGTAAGTGTACTTAGACCAAAAGAACACATTATCCTACACATATGGACCATATATAGTTCAACTCTGTTTCTGAAACTGGTACAAACCACAGGTCCTCTAACATCCAATGCTTTTCAGTTATGAGCAAGAAACATGTGAGCTTCTTGAAAGATGTAGCTTCCTTTGAGCTGAAAAGTGAATGCGTTTACCTAAAAAGAAGTCTTGCTTGTAAGAAGGCACAGAGCCTGGTATTTACCTCCATTTCTGAAGGGAAACACACAGCACAGTTCTCATTCATGAAACACACTCTGCTTTAGAGCAAGAAGCATGCTCTTGCTTTCTAGAGTCTCTAGGACTCAGGAAACGTGAGTGTACTCAGAACAAATAAACGGTGTTTCATTCACATATGGACAATATCTAGTACCACTCTACTTCTGAAACTAATACAAACAACGGGTCCAATAACATCAAATGCTTCTCAGATAAGAGCGAGAAATGAGTGAGCTATGTGAACACCATAGCTTCATTTGAGGTGAGAAGTGTCTGCGTTTACTTGAAACGAATTCTTGCTAGTAATAAGACACAGAGCCTGGGATTTACCTCCATTGCTGAAGGGAAACACAAAGCACAGTTCTCATCCATGAAACACTCTCTGCTTTAGAGCAAGAAGCACACTCTTGCTTTGTAAATTCTCTAATACAGCAGAAAACGTGAGTGTACTCAGAACAAAAGAATCGTGTTTCCTAAACATATGGCCCATTTCTAGTTCAGCTCTGCTTCTGAAACTGATACAAACCACAGGTCCTCTAACATCCAATGCTTTTCATTTAAGACAGAGAAACGTGTGAGCTTCGTGAACAATGTAGCTTCATTTGAGCTGAAAATTGAATGTATTTACCTGAAAGGAAGTCTTGCTTGTGGGAAGACACCGAGCCTGGGTTTTACCTCCATTTCTGAAGGGAAACACACAGCACAGTTCTCATCCATGAAACACACTCTGCTGTAGAGCAAGAAGCACGCTCTTCCTACCTAGAGTCTCTAATACAGCAAGAAACGTGACTGTGCTCAGAACAAAAGAGCGGTGTTTCCTACACATATGGACCATATCTAGTTCAACTCTGCTTCTGAAACTGATACAAAGCACAGGTCCACTAAAACCCAATCCTTTCACTTAAGAGCAGCAAACCTTTGAGCTTTCTGAACGATGTAGGTTCTTCGAACTAAAAAGTGACTGTGTTTACCTTAAAAGGAATTCTTGCTAGTACGAAGACACAGATTATGGGATTTGCATCCATTTCTGAAGGGAAACACACAGCACAGTTCTCATCCAGGAATCACACTCTGCTGCAGAGCATGAAGCATGCTTTTGCTTTCTAGATTCTCCAATATAGCAGGAACCGTGAATGTGCTTAGTACAAATGAAAGGTGTTTCCTACACATAAGGACCATATCTAGTTCAACTCTGCTTCTGAAACTCATACAAACCACGGGTCTGCTAACATCCAATGCTTTTCATTGAAGAGCGAGAAACATGTGAGCTAGGTGAACAATGTAGCTTCATTTGAGCTGAAAAGTGTCTGCCATTACCTGAAACGAAGTCTTGCTTGGAAGAAGACACGGAGCATGGGATTTAACGACATTTCTGAAGCGAAACACACAGCACAGTTCTCATCCATGAAACACACTCTGCTTTAGAGCAAGAAGCAAGCTCTTGCTTTCTAGAGTCTATAATTCAGCAAGAAACGTGAGTGTACTTACACCAAAAGAAAGGGATTTCCTACACATATGGACCATATCTAGTTCAACTCTGCTTCTGATACTGATTCAAACCACAGGTCCTCTAATATCCAATGCTTTTCATTTAAGAGCGAGAAACGTGTGAGCTTCGTGAACGATGTTGCCTCCTTTGAGCTGAAACTTGAATGTGTTTACCTGAAAAGAAGTCTTGCTTGTAGGAAGACACAGAGCCTGGGATTTAGCTCCATTTCTGAAGGGAAACACACAGCATAGTTCTCATCCATGAAACACACTCTGCTTCAGAGCAAGAAGCACGCTCTTGCTTTCTAGATTCTCCAATACAGCAGGAAACGTGAGTGTGCTTAGAACAAATGAAAGGTGTTTCCTACGCATAAGGACCATTTCTAGTTCAACTCTGCTTCTGAAACTGATAGAAATCAAGGGTCCTCTAACATCAAAGCTTTTAATTAAGACCGAGAAACGTGTGAGCTTTGTTAATGATGCAGCAACGTTTGAGCTGAAAAGTTACTGTGTTTACCTGAAAGGAAGTCTTGTTTGTAGGAAGACACAGAGCCTGGGATTGACCTCCATTTCTGAAGGGAAACACACAGCACAGTTCTCTTCCATGAAACACACTCTGCTTTATAGCAAGAAGCATGCTCTTGGTTTCTAGAGTCTCTAATAGAGCAGAAAACGTGAGTGTACTGAGACAAAAAAAACGGGGTTTCCTACACATAAGGACCATATATAGTTGAACTCTGCTTCTGAAACTCATAAAAACAACAGGTCCTCTGACATCAAATGCTTTTCATTTAAGATCGAGAAACTTGTGAGCTATATGAACAATGTAGCTTCATTTGAGCTGAAAAGTGTCTTGATTTACCTGACACAAAGTTTTACTTGTAAGAAGACACAGAGCCTGGGATTTAACTCCAATTCTGAACCAAAAACACAGCACAGTTATCATCCATGAAACAGACTCTGCTTTAGAGCAAGAAACACACTCTTGCTTTAAAGAGTCTCTAATACAGCATTCTATCTGAGTGAGCTCACAACAAAAGAACAGTGTTTCCTACACATAAGGACCATATCTAGTTCAACTCTGCTTCTGAAACTGATACAAACCACAGGTCCTCTAATATCCAATGCTTTTCATTTAAGACAGAGAAACGTGTGAGCTTCGTGAACGATGTAGCTTCATTTGAGCTGAAAATTGAATGTTTTTACCTGAAAGGAAGTCTTGCTTGTGGGAGGACACCGAGCCTGGGATTTACCTCCATTTCTGAAGGGAAACACAAAGCATAGTTCTCATCCTTGAAACACACTCTGCTTCAGAGCAAGAAGCACGCTCTTGCTTCCTAGATTCTCCAATACAGCAGGAAACGTGAGTGTGCTTAGAACAAATGAAAGGAATTTCCTACACATAAGGACCATTTCTAGTTCAACTCTGCTTCTGAAACTGATAGAAACAAATGGTCCTCTAACATCCAATACTTTTCAGTTAAGACCTAGAAACTTCTGAGCTTCCATAACGATGCAGCTTCATTTAAGCTGAAAAGTGACTGCATTTGCCTGAGACGAAGTCTTGCTTGTAGCAAGACACAGAGCATGGGATTTACCTCCATTTCTGAAGGGAAACACACAGCACAGTTCTCATCTATGAAACAAACTCTGCTTTAGAGCAAGAAGCACGCACTTGGTTTCTAGAGTCTATAATAGAGCAGGAAACGTGAGTGTACTGAGACCAAATGAACAGGGTTTCCTACACATAAGGTCCGTATCTAGTTCAACCCTGCTTCTGAACCTGATACAAACAACGGGTCCTCCAACCTCAAATTGTTTTCAGTTAAGTGCAAGAAACGTGTGAGATATGTGAAAAATGTACCTTCATTTTAGCTGAAAAGTGTCTGCGTTTTCCTGAAACCAAGTCTTGCTTGGAAGAAGACACAGAGCCTGGGATTTAACTCCATTTCTGAAGCGAAACGTACAGCACAGTTCTCATCTATGAAATACACTCTGCTTTAGAGCAAGAAGCACGCTCTTGCTTTCTACAGTCTCTAATAGAGATGGAAACGTGAGTGTGCTGAGACCAAATGAACAGGGTTTCCTACACATAAGGACCGTATCTAGTTCAACTCTGCTTCTGAACGTGATACAAACAACGGGTCCTTCAACATTAAATGGTTTTCAGTTAAGTGGAAGAAACGTGTGAGATATGTGAAAGATGTACCTTCATTTGAGCTGAAAAGTGTCTGTGTTTGCCTGAAACAAAGTCTTGCTTATAAGAAGACACAGACCCTGGGATTTAACTCCATTTCTGAACCGAAACTCACATCATAGTTATCATCCATGAACACACTCTGCTTTAGAGCAAGAATCACGCTCTTGCTTTCTAGAATCTCTAATAGAGCAGGAAATGTGAGTGTGCTGAGACCAAAATAATGGTGTATCCTACACATACGGACCAAATCTAGTTCAACTCTGTTTCTGTAACTGATTCAAAGCACAGGTCTTATGACATCCAATGCTTTTCAGTTTTGAGCGAGAAACATGTGAGCTTCGTGAATGATGTAGCTTCCTTTGAGATGAAAAGTGAATGCGTTTGCCTGTAACGATTTCTTGCTTGTAGGAAGACACAGAGCATGGGATTTACCTCCATTTCTGAAGGGAAAAACACAGCACCGTTCTCATCCATGAAACACACTCTACTTTAGAGCAAGAAGCACGCTCTTGCTTTCTAGATTCTCCAATACAGCAGGAAACGTGAGTGTGCATAGTTCAAATGAAAGGTGTTTCATACATATAAGGACCATATCTAGTACAACTGTGCTTCTGAAACTGATACAAACCTCAGGTCCACTAACATCCAATCCTTTCAGTTAAGAGCGACAAACCTTGAGCGTAGAGAACATTGTAGCTTCTTCGAACTAAAAAGTGACTGTGGTTACCTGAAATGAACTCTTGCTAGTACAAAGACTCACAGACTTGGATTTAACTCCATTTCTGAATGGAAACACACCGCACAGTTCTCATGCTTGAAACACACTCTGCTTTAGAGCAAGAAGCATGCTCTTGCTTTCTAGAGTCTCTAATAGAGCAGGAAACTTGACTGTGCTCAGAATAAAAGAATGGGGTTTCCTACACATAAGGACCATATATATTTCAACACTGCTTCTAAAACTGATAAAAACCACCGGTCATCTAACATCCAATCCTTTCTGTTAAGAGCCACAACCCTGTGAGCTCAGTGAACGATGTAGCTTCTTGGAAATAAAAAGTGACTGTGTTTACATGAAACGAATTCTTGCTAGTACTTAGACACAGAGCCTGGGATTTAACTCCATTTCTGAAGGTAAACACACAGCACAGTTCTCATCCATGAATCACACTCTGCTTTAGAGCAAGACACAAGCTCTTGCTTTCTAGAATCTCTAATACAGCAGGAAAAGTGAGTGTACTTAGACCAAAAGAACGAGCTTTCCTACACATATGGAACATATCTAGTTCAACTCTGCTTCTGAAACTGATACAAACCACAGGTCCTCTAACATCCAATGCTTTTCAGTTAAGACCGAGAAACGTGTGAGCTTCGGGAACCATGTAGCTTCCTTTGAGCTGAAAAGTGACTATGTTTCCCTCAAACAAAGTGTTGCTTGTAGGAAGACACAGAGCCTGGGATTTACCTCCATTTCTGAAGGGAAACACACAGCACAGTTCTCATTCTTGAAACACACTCTTCTTTAGAACAAGACATCGATCTTGTATTCTAGTGTCTGTAATACAGCAGGAACGTGTCTGTACTTAGACCAAAGGAACGTGGTTTCCTACACATATGGACGATATCTGGTTCAACTCTGCTTCTGAAACTGATACAAACCATCGATCCTCTAACATCCAATGCTTTTCAGTTAAGAGCAAGAAACGTGTGAGCTTTGTGAATGATGTAGCATCCTTTGAGCTGAAAAGTTAATGTGTTCACCTAAAAGGAAGTCTTTCTTGTCAGAAGACACAGAGCATGGCATTTAACTCAATTTCTGAAGTGAAACACACAGCCGAGTTCCCATGCATGAAACACACACTGATTCAGAGCAAGAAGCAAGCTCTTGCTTTCTAGAATCTCTAATACAGCAGGAAACGTGAGTGTACTTAGACCAAAAGAACTGGGTTTCCTACACATATGGACCATATCTAGTTCAACTCTGCTTCTGGAACTGATACAAATCATAGGTCCTCTAACATCCAATGCTTTTCAGTTAAGAGCCAGAAACGTGTGAGCTTTCTGAACGATGTAGATTCCTTTGAGCTGAAAAGTGAATGCGTTTACCTGAAATGAAGTCTTGCTTGCAGGAAACACAGAACCTGGATTTTGACTCCATTTCTGAATTGAAACACACAGCACAGCTCTCATCCATGAAACACACTCTGCTTTAGAGCAAGAAGCATGCTCTTGCTTTCTATGGTCTCTAATACAGCAGGAAACGTGAGTGTACTTAGACCAAAAAAAGGGCTTTCGTACACATATGAACCATATCTAATTCAACTCTGCTTCTGAAACTGATACAAACCAGAGGTCCTCTAACATCCAATGCGTTTCAGTACACAGCGGGAAACGTGTGACTTTCGTGAATAATGTAGCTTCCTTTGAGCTGAAAAGGGAATGCGTTTACCTAAAAGGAAATCTTTCTTGTAAGAAGACACAGAGCATGGCATTTAACTCAATTTCTGAAGTGAAACACACAGCCCAGTTCCCATGTATGAAACACACACTGATTCAGAGCAAGAAGCACGCTCTTGCTTTCTAGAGTCTCTAATGCAGCAGGAAAATTGAGTGTGCTCAGAACAAAAGAGCAGTGTTTCCTACACATACAGACGATATCTAGTTCAATTCTACTTCTGAAACTGATTCAAACCACAGGTCCTCTCACATCCAATGCTTTTCAGTTAAGAGCCAGAAACGTGTGAGCTTTGTGAACAATGTAGATTCCTTTGAGATGAAAAGTGAATGCATTTACCAGAAACGATGTCTTGCTTGTAGGAAACACAGAGCCTGGGATTGAACTCCATTTCTGAAGGGAAACACACAGCACAGCTCTCATCCATGAAACACACTCTGCTTTAGAGCAAGAAGCACGCTATTGCTTTGTAGAGTCTCTAACACAGCAGTAAACGTGAGTGATATCAGAAAAAATGAACGGTGTTTCCTACACATAAGGATCATATCTTGTTCAACTCTGCTTCTGAAACTGATACAAACCACAGGTCCACTAACATCCAATCCTTTCAGGTAAGAGCGACAAACCTGTGAGCTTTGTGAACGTTGTAGCTTCTTCGAACTAAAAAGTGACTGTGTTTACATGAAACGAATTCTTGCTAGTACGAAGACACAGAGCCTGGGATTTAACTCCATTTCTGAAGGGGAACACACAGCACAGTTCTCATCCATGATTCACTCTCTGCTTTAGAGCAAGACGCACGCTCTTGCTTTCTAGAGTCTCTAATACAGCAGGAACGTGTCTGTACTTAGAACAAAAGAATGTGGTTTCCTACACATATGGACCATATCTAGCTCAACACTGCTTCTGAAACTGATACAAATCACGGATCCTCTAACATCCAATGCTTTTCAGTTAAGAGCAAGAAACGTGTGAGCTTTGTGAATGATGTAGCATCCTTTGAGCTGAAAAGTTAATGTGTTCACCTAAAAGGAAGTCTGTCTTGTCAGAAGACACAGAGCATGGCATTTAACTCAATTTCTGAAGTGAAACACACAGCCCAGTTCCCATGCATGAGACACACACTGATTCAGAGCAAGAACCAAGCTCTTGCTTTCTAGAATCTCTAATACAGCAGGAAACGTGAGTGTACTTAGACCAAAAGAACTGGGTTTCCTACACATATGGACCATATCTAGTTCAACTCTGCTTCTGAAACTGATACAAATCACAGGTCCTCTAACATCCAATGCTTTTCAGTTAAGAGCCAGAAACGTGTGAGCTTTCTGAACGATGTAGATTCCTTTGAGCTGAAAAGTGAATGCGTTTACCTGAAATGAAGTCTTGCTTGTAGGAAACACAGAACCTGGATTTTAACTCCATTTCTGAAGGGAAACACACAGCACAGCTCTCATCCATGAAACACACTCTGCTTTAGAGCAAGAAGCACGCTCTTGCTTTGTAGAGTCTCTAACACAACAGGAAACGTGAGTGATATCAGAAAAATTTAACGGTGTTTCCTACACATACGGACCATATCTTGTTCAACTCTGCTTCTGAAACTGATACAAACCACAGGTCCACTAACATCCAATCCTTTCAGGTAAGAGCGACAAACCTGTGAGCTTTGTGAACGTTGTAGCTTCTTGGAACTAAAAAGTGACTGTGTTTACATGGAATGAATTCTTGCTAGTACAAAGACACAGAGCCTGGGATTTAACTCCATTTCTGAAGGAAAACACACAGCACATTTCTCATCCATGAATCACACTCTGCTTTAGAGCAAGACGCACGCTCTTTCTTTCTAGAATCTATAATAAAGCAGGAAACGTGAGTGTACTTAGACCAAAAGAACTGGCTTTCCTACACATATGGACCATATCTAGTTCAACTCTGCTTCTGAAACTGATACAAACCACAGGTCCTCTAACATCCAATGCTTTTCAGTTAAGACCGAGAAACGTGTGAGCTTCGTGAACCATGTAGCTTCCTTTGAGCTGAGGAGTAAATGTTTTTCCCTCAAACGAAGTATTGCTTGTAGGAAGACACAGAGCCTGGGATTTACCTCCATTTCTGAAGGGAAACACACAGCACAGTTCTCATCAATTTAACACACTCTTCTTTAGAGCAAGACAATTATCTTGCATTCTAGAGTCTCTAATACAGCAGGAACGTGTCTGTACTTAGACCAAAAGAACGTGGTTTCCTAGACATATGGAACATATCTAGTTCAACTCTGCTTCTGAACCTGATACAAATCACGGATCCTCTAACATCCAATGCTTTTCAGTTAAGAGCGAGAAACGTGTGAGTTTTGTGAACGATGTAGCATCCTTTGAGCTGAAAAGTTAATGTGTTCACCTAAAAGGAAGTCTTTCTTGTCAGAAGACACAGAGCATGGCATTTAACTCAATTTCTGAAGTGAAACACACAGCCCCGTTCCCATGCATGAAACACACACTGATTCAGAGCAAGAAGCACGCTCTTGCTTTCTAGAATCTCTAATACAGCAGGAAACGTGAGTGTACTTAGAACAAAAGAACTGGGTTTCCTACACATATGGACCATATCTAGTTCAACTCTGCTTCTGACACTGATACAAATCACAGGTCCTCTAACATCCAATGCTTTTCAGTTAAGAGCCAGAAACGTGTGAGCTTCCTGAACGATGTAGATTCCTTTGAGCTGAAAAGTGAATGCGTTTACCTGAAATGAGGTCTTGCTTGTAGGAAACACAGAGCCTGGGATTTAACTCCATTTCTGAAGGGATTCACACAGCACAGTTCTCATGAAACACACTCTGCTTCAGAGCAAGAAGCATCCTCTTGCTTTATAGAGTCTCTAATACAGCAGGAAAGGTGAGTGATACCAGAAAAATGAACGGTGTTTCCTACACATAAGGACCATATCTTGTTCAACTCTGCTTCTGAAACTGATACAAACCACAGGTCCACTAACATCCAATCCTTTCAGGTAAGAGCGACAAACATGTGAGCTTAATGAACGTTGTAGCTTCTTCAATTTAAAAAGTGACTGTGTTTACATGAAACGAATTCTTGCTAGTACTTAGACACAGAGCCTGGAATTTAACTGCATTTCTGAAGGTAAACACACAGTATAGTTCTCCTCCATGAATCACACTCTGCTTTAGAGCAAGACACAAGCTCTTGCTTTCTAGAATCTCTAATACAGCAGGAAACGTGAGTGTACTTAGACAAAAAGAACGGGCTTTCCTACACATATGGAACATATCTAGTTCAACTCTTCTTCTGAAACTGATACAAATACAGGTCCTCTAACATCCAATGCTTTTCAGTTAAGACCGAGAAACGTGTGAGCTTCGTGAACCATGTAGCTTCCTTTGAGCTGAAAAGTGACTGTGTTTACCTCAAACGAAGTATTGCTTGTAGGAAGACAAAGAGCCTGGGATTTACCTCCATTTCTGAAGGAAAACTCACAGCACAGTTCTCATTCATGAAACACACTCTTCTTTAGAGCAAGACAACGATCTTGTATTCTAGAGTCTCTAATACAGCAGGAACTTGTCTGTACTTAGACCAAAAGAACGTGGTTTCCTATTCATATGGACCATATCTAGTTCAACTCTGCTTCTGACACTGATACAAATCACAGGTCCTCTAACATCCAATGCTTTTCAGTTAAGAGACAGAAACGTGTGAGCTTCCTGAACGATGTAGATTCCTTTGAGCTGAAAAGTGAATGCGTTTACCTGAAATGAAGTCTTGCTTGTAGGAAACACAGAGCCTGGGATTTAACTCCATTTCTGAAGGGAAACACAGAGCACAGCTCTCATCCATGAAACACACTCTGCATTAGAGCATGAAGCATGCTCTTGCTTTCTAGGGTCTCTAATACAGCAGGAAACGTGAGTGTACTTAGACCAAAAAAACGGGCTTTCGTACACATATGAACCATATGTAATTCAACTCTGCTTCTGAAACTGATAAAAACCAGAGGTCCTCTAACATCCAATGCGTTTCAGTAAACAGCGGGAAACGTGTGACTTTCATGAATAATCTAGCTTCCTTTGAGCTGAAAAGGGAATGCGTTTACCTAAAAGGAAATCTTTCTTGAAAGAAGACACAGAGTGTGGCATTTAACTCCATTTCTGAAGGGATTCACACAGCACAGTTCTCATGAAACACACTCTGCTTCAGAGCAAGAAGCATCCTCTTGCTTTATAGAGTCTCTAATACAGCAGGAAAGGTGAGTGATACCAGAAAAATGAACGGTGTTTCCTACACATAAGGACCATATCTTGTTCAACTCTGCTTCTGAAACTGATACAAACCACAGGTCCACTAACATCCAATCCTTTCAGGTAAGAGCGACAAACATGTGAGCTTAATGAACGTTGTAGCTTCTTCAATTTAAATAGTGACTGTGTTTACATGAAACGAATTCTTGCTAGTACTTAGACACAGAGCCTGGAATTTAACTGCATTTCTGAAGGTAAACACACAGCATAGTTCTCCTCCATGAATCACACTCTGCTTTAGAGCAAGACACAAGCTCTTGCTTTCTAGAATCTCTAATACAGCAGGAAACGTGAGTGTACTTAGACCAAAAGAACGGGCTTTCCTACACATATGGAACATATCTAGTTCAACTCTTCTTCTGAAACTGATACAAATACAGGTCCTCTAACATCCAATGGTTTTCAGTTAAGACCGAGAAACGTGTGAGCTTCGTGAACCATGTAGCTTCCTTTGAGCTGAAAAGTGACTGTGTTTTCCTCAAACGAAGTATTGCTTGTAGGAAGACACAGAGCCTGGGATTTACCTCCATTTCTGAAGGGAAACTCACAGCACAGTTCTCATTCATGAAACACACTCTTCTTTAGAGCAAGACAACGATCTTGTATTCTAGAGTCTCTAATACAGCAGGAACTTGTCTGTACTTAGACCAAAAGAACGTGGTTTCCTATTCATATGGACCATATCTAGTTCAGCTCTGCTTCTGAAACTGATACAAACCATCGATCCTCTAACATCCAATGCTTTTCTCTTAAGAGCGAGAAACGTGTGAGCTTTGTGAACGATGTACCATCCTTTGAGCTGAAAAGTTAGTGTGTTCTCCTAAAAGGAAGTCTTTCTTGTAAGAAGACACAGAGCATGGCATTTAACTCAGTTTCTGAAGTGAAACACACAGCCCAGTTCCCATGTATGAAACACACACTGATTCAGAGCAAGAAGCACGCTCTTGCTTTCTAGAGTCTCTAATGCAGCAGGAAACTTGAGTGTGCTCAGAACAAAAGAGCAGTGTTTCCTACACATACAGACCATATCTAGTTCAATTCTACTTCTGAAACTGATTCAAACCACAGGTCCTCTCACATCCCATGCTTTTCAGTTAAGAGCCAGAAACATGTGAGCTTTGTGAACAATGTAGATTCCTTTGAGATGAAAAGTGAATGCATTTACCAGAAACGATGTCTTGATTGTAGGAAACACAGAGCGTGGGATTGAACTCCATTTCTGAAGGGAAACACACAGCACAGTTCTCATCCATGAAACACACTCTGCTTTAGAGCAAGAAGCACGCTCTTGCTTTGTAGAGTCTCTAACACAGCAGGAAATGTGAGTGATATCAGAAAAAATGAACGGTGTTTCCTACACATACGGACCATATCTTGTTCAACTCTGCTTCTGAACCTGATACAAACCACAGGTCCACTAACATCCAATCCTTTCAGGTAAGAGCGACAAACCTGTGAGCTTTGTGAACGTTGTAGCTTCTTCGAACTAAAAAGTGACTGTGTTTACATGAAACGAATTCTTGCTAGTACGAAGACACAGAGCCTGGGATTTAACTCCATTTCTGAAGGAAAACACACAGCACATTTCTCATCCATGAATCACACTCTGCTTTAGAGCAAGACACACGCTCTTGCTTTCTAGAATCTATAGTACAGCAAGGAAAAATGAGTGTACTTAGACCAAAAGAACGTGGTTTCCTACACATATGGACGATATCTAGTTCAACTCTGCTTCTGAAACTGATACAAACCACAGGTCCACTAAGATCCAATGCTTTTTAGTTAAGACGGAGAAACATGTGAGCTTTGTGAACCATGTAGCTTCCTTTGAGCTGAAAAGTGACTGTGTTTCCCTCAAACGAAGAATTGCTTGTAGGAAGACACAGAGCCTGGGATTTACCTCCATTTCTGAAGGGAAACACACAGCACAGTTCTCATCCATGAAACACACTCTTCTTCAGAGCAAGAAGCACCCTCTTGCTTTATAGAGTCTCTAATACAGCAGGAACGTGTCTGTACTTAGACCAAAAGAACATGGTTTCCTACACATATGGACCATATCTAGTTCAACTCTGCTTCTGAAACTGATACAAATCACGGATCCTCTAACATCCAATGCTTTTCAGTTAAGAGCGAGAAACGTGTGAGCTTTGTGAATGATGTAGCATCCTTTGAGCTGAAAAGTTAGTGTGTTCAACTAAAAGGAAGTCTTTCTTGTGAGAAGACACAGAGCATGGCATTTAACTCAATTTCTGAAGTGAAACACACAGCCCAGTTCCCATGCATGAAACACACACTGATTCAGAGCATGAAGCACGCTCTTGCTTTCTAGAATCTCTAATACAGCAGGAAACGTGAGTGTACTTAGACCAAAAGAACTGGGTTTCCTACACATATGGACCATATCTAGTTCAACTCTGCTTCTGAAACAGATACAAATGACAGGTCCTCTAACATCCAATGCTTTTCAGTTAAGAGCCAGAAACGTGTGAGCTTTCTGAACGATGTAGATTCCTTGGAGCTGAAAAGTGAATGCGTTTACCTGAAATGAAGTCTTGCTTGTAGGAAAAACAGAGCCTGGGATTTAACTCCATTTCTGAAGGGAAACACAGAGCACAGCTCTCATCAATGAAACACACTCTGCTTTAGAGCATGAAGCATGCTCTTGCTTTCTAGGGTCTCTAATACAGCAGGAAACATGAGTGTACTTAGACCAAAAAAACGGGCTTTCGTACACATATGAACCATATCTAATTCAACTCTGCTTCTGAAACTGATACAAACCAGAGGTCCTCTAACATCCAATGCGTTTCAGTAAACAGCGGGAAACGTGTGAGCTTCGTGAACGACGTAGCTACCTTTGAGCTGAAAATGACTGTGTTTACCTGAAACGAAGTCTTGCTTGTAGGAAGACTCAGTGCATGGCATATAACTCCATTTTTGAAGGGAAACACACAGCACAGTTCTCATCCGTGAAACACACTCTTCTGCAGAGCAAGAAGCACGCTCTTTCTTTCTTGAGTCTCTAACACAGCAGGAAATGTGACTGCACTTATACCAAAAGAATGGGGTTTCCCACACATATGGACCATATCTAGTTGAACTCTGCTTCTGAAACTGATACAAACCACAGGTCCACTACCATCCAATCCTTTCAGTTAAGAGCTACAAACCTGTGAGCTTAGTGAACGTTGTAGCTTCTTTGAACGAAAAAGTGACTGTGTTTACCTGAAAGAATTCTTCCTACTACGAAGACACAGAGCATGGGATTTACCTCCATTTCTGAAGAGAAATACACAGCACAGTTCTCATCCATGAAACATACTCTGCCTTAGAGCAAGAAGCACGCTCTTGCTTTCTAGAGTCTCTAATACTGCAGGAAACGTGAGTGTGATCAGAAAAAAACAACAGTGTTTTCTACACATACGGACCATATCTAGTTCAAGTCTGCTTCTGAAACTGATACAAACCATGGATCCTCTAACATCCAATGCTTTTCGGTTAAGAGCGAGAATCCTGGGAGCTTTGTGAACGATGTAGCACCCTTTGAGCTGAAAAGGGAATGCATTTACCTAAAAGGAAGTCTTTCTTGTAAGAAGACACAGAGCATGGCATTTAAATCAATTTCTGAAGTGAAACACACTGCCCAGTTCTCATCCATGAAACACACTCTGCTTAGGGAAAGAAGCATGCTCTTGCTCTCTAGAGTCTCTAATACAGCAGGTTACGTGGGTGTGCTTAAAACAAAAGAAAGGTGTATCCTACACATAAGGAACACATCTAGTTCATCCCTGCTTCTGAAACTGATACAAACCACAGGGCGTGTAACATCCAATTCTTTTCAGCTAAGAGCAACAAACCTGTGAGCTTTGTGAGCGATGTAGCTTCTTTGAACAAAAAGTGAATGCAATTGCCTGAAAAGAATTCTTGCTTGTAGGAAGACACAGAGTTCAGAATTTAACTCCATTTCTGAAAGGAAACAAACAGCACAGTTCTGATCCATGAAACACACTCTGCTTTAGAGCAAGAAGCATGCTCTTGCTTTCTAGAGTCCATAATACAGCAGGAAACTTGAGTGTGCTCAGAAAAAAAGAATTGTGTTTCCTACACATAAGGACCAAATATATTTCAACTCTGCTTCTGAAACTGATAGAAACCACAGGTCCTATAACATCCAGTGCTTTTCAGTTAAGAGCAAGAAACGTGTGAACATCATGAATGATGTAGCTTACTTTAAGCTGAAAAGTGACTGCGTTTAACTGAAACAAACTCTTGCTTGTAAGAAGACCCAGAGCGTGGCATTTAACTCCATTTCTGAAATGAAACACACAACACAGTTCTCATCCATGAAACACACTCTGCTTCAGAGCTAGAAGCACGCTGTTGGTTTCTAGAGTCTCTAATACAGCAGGAAACGTGAGTGTACTGAGACCAAAAGAACGGGGTTTCCTACACATATGCACAATATCTAGTTAAACTCTGCTTCTGAAACTGAAAGAAACCACATGTCCTATAACATCCAGTGCTTTTCAGTTAAGAGCGAGAAACATGTGAGTTTCGTGAACAATGTAGCTTCCTTTGATCTGAAAAGTGACTGTGTTTACCTGAAATGGTGTCTTGTTTGTAGGAAGACGCAGAGCCAGGGATTTAACTCCATTTCTGAAGGGAAACACACGGCACAGTTCTCATCCATGAAAAACACTCTGCTTTAGAGCAAGAGGCACGCTCTTGCTTTCTAGAGTCTCTAATACCGCAGGTTACATGAGTGTGCTAGAACAAAAGAATGGTGTTTACTACACATAAGGACCATATATATTTCAACTCTGCTTTTTAAACTGATAGAAACCACAGGTCCTATAACATCCAGTGCTTTTCAGTTAAGAGCGAGAAACGTGTGAACTTCGTGAACGATGTAGCTTCCTTGAAGCTGAAAAATGACTGCATTTACCTGAAACGATGTCTTGCTTGTAAGAAGACACAGAGAGTGTCATTGAACTCCATTTTTGAAATGAAACACACAGCACAGTTCTCATCCAAGAAACACACTCTGCTTCAGAGCAAGAAGCACACTCTTGCTTTCTAGAGTCTCTAATACAGCCGGAAACGTGAGAGTCCTGAGACCATAAGAATGGGGTATCCTACACATAAGGACCATATTTAGTACAACTCTGCTTCTGAAACAGATACAAACCACGGGTCCTCTAACATCCAATGCTTCTCAGTTAAGAGCGAGAAACATGTGAGCTAGGTGAATAATGTAGCATTGTTTGAGCTGAAAAGTGTCTGCATTTACCTGAAAGGAATTCTTGCTTGCAGGAAGACACAGAGCCTGGGATTTAACTCCATTTCTGAAGGGATTCACATAGCACAGTTCTCATCCATGAAACACACTCTTCTTCAGAGCAAGAAGCATCCTCTTGCTTTATAGAGTCTCTAATACAGCAGGAAACGTGAGTGATATCAGAAAAATGAACGGTGTTTCCTACACATACAGACCATATTTTGTTCAACTCTGCTTCTGAACCTGATACAAAGCGCAGGTCCACTAACATCCAATCCTTTCAGGTAAGAGCAACAAACCTGTGAGCTTAGTGAACGTTGTAGCTTCTTCGAATTAAAAAGTGACTGTGTTTACAAGAAAAGAATTCTCTCTATTACTTAGACACAGAGCCTGGGATTTAACTCCATTTCTGAAGGTAAACACACAGCATAGTTCGCATCCATGAATCACACTCTGCTTTAGAGCAAGACACAAACTCTTGCTTTCTAGAATCTCTAATACAGCAGGAAAAGTGAGTGTACTTAGACCAAAAGAACGGGCTTTCCTACACATATGGAATATATCTAGTTCAACTCTGCTTCTGAAACTGATACAAACCACAGGTCCTCTAACATTCAATGCTTTTCAGTTAAGACCGAGAAACGTGTGAGCTTCGTGAACCATGTAGCTTCCTTTGAGCTGAAAAGTGACTGTGTTTCCCTCAAACGAAGTATTGCTTGTAGGAAGACGCAGAGCCTGGGATTTACCTCCATTTCTGACGGGAAACACACAGCACTGTTCTCATTCATGAAACACACTCTTCTTTAAAGCAAGACAACGATCTTGTATTCTAGAGTCTCTAATACAGCAGGAACTTGTCTGTACTTAGACCAAAAGAACGTGGTTTCCTACACATATGGAACATATCTAGTTCAACTCTGCTTCTGAAACTGATACAAACCATCGATCCTCTAACATCCAATGCTTTTCAGTTAAGAGCGAGAAACGTGTGAGCTTTGTGAACGATGTAGCATCCTTTGAGCTGAAAAGTGAATGCATTTACCTAAAAGGAAGTCTTTCTTGTAAGAAGACACAGAGCATGGCATTTAACTCAATTTCTGAAGTGAAACACAAAGCCCAGTTCCCATGTATGAAACACACACTGATTCAGAGCAAGAAGCACGCTCTTGCTTTCTAGAGTCTCTAATACAGCAGGAAAATTGAGTGTGCTCAGAACAAAAGAGCAGTGTTTCCTACACATACAGACCATATCGAGTTCAATTCTACTTCTGAAACTGATTCAAACCACAGCTCCTCTCACATCCCATGCTTTTCAGTTAAGAGCCAGAAATGTGTGAGCTTTGTGAACAATGCAGATTCCTTTGAGATGAAAAGTGAATGCATTTACCAGAAACGATGTCTTGCTTGTAGGAAACACAGAGCCTGGGATTGAACTCCATTTCTGAAGGGAAACACACACCACAGTTCTCATCCATGAAACACACTCTGCTTTAGAGCAAGAAGCATGCTCTTGCTTTGTAGAGTCTCTAACACAGCATGAAACGTGAGTGATATCAGAAAAAATGAACGGTGTTTCCTACACATACGCACCATATCTTGTTCAACTCTGCTTCTGAAACTGATACAAACCACAGGTCCACTAACATCCAATCCTTTCAGGTAAGAGCGGAAAACCTGTGAGTTTGTGAACGTTGTAACTTCTTCGAACTCAATAGTGACTGTGTTTACATGAAACGAATTCTTGCTAGTACTTAGACAAAGCGCCTGGGATTGAACTCCATTTCTGAAGGGAAACACACAGCACAGTTCTCATCCATGAAACACACTCTGCTTTAGAGCAAGAAGCACGCTCTTGCTTTGTAGAGTCTCTAACACAGCATGAAACGTGAGTGATATCAGAAAAAATGAACGGTGTTTCCTACACATACAGACCATATCTTGTTCAACTCTGCTTCTGAAACTGATACAAACCACAGGTCCACTAACATCCAATCCTTTCAGGTAAGAGCCAAAAACCTGTGAGCTTTGTGAATGTTGTAGCTTCTTCGAACTAAAAAGTGACTGTGTTTACATGAAACGAATTCTTGCTAGTACTTAGACACACAGCCTGGGATTTAATTCCATTTCTGAAGCAAAACACACAGCACATTTCTCATCCATGAATCACACTGTGCTTTAGAGCAAGACGCACGCTCTTGCTTTCTAGAGTCTCTAATACATCTGGAACGTGTCTGTACTTAGACCAAAAGAACGTGGTTTCCTACACATATGGACCATATCTAGTTCAACTCTGCTTCTGAAACTGATACAAATCACGGATCTTCTAACATCCAATGCTTTTCAGTTAAGAGCGAGAAACGTGTGAGCTTTGTGAACGATGTAGCATCCTTTGAGCTGAAAAGTTAGTGTGTTCACCTAAAAGGAAGTCTTTCTTGTCAGAAGACAAAGAGCATGGCATTTAACTCAATTTCTGAAGTGAAACACACAGCCCCGTTCCCATGCATGAAACACACACTGATTCAGAGGAAGAAGCACGCTCTTGCTTTCTAGAATCTCTAATACTGCAGGAAACGTGAGTGTACTTAGACCAAAAGAACTGGTTTTCCTACACATATGGGCCATATCTAGTTCAACTCTGCTTCTGAAACTGATACAAATCACAGGTCCTCTAACATCCAATGCTTTTCAGTTAAGAGCCAGAAACGTGTGAGCTTTCTGAACGATGTAGATTCCTTGGACCTGAAAAGTGAATGCGTTTACCTGAAATGAAGTCTTGCTTGTAGGAAACACAGAGCCTGTGATTTAACTCCATTTCTGAAGGGAAACACACAGCACAGCTCTCATCTATGAAACACACTCTGCTTTAGAGCAAGAAGCACGCTCTTGCTTTCTAGAGTTTCTAATACAGCAGGTTACATGAGTGTGCTAGAACAAAGGAATGGTGTTTACTACATATAAGGACCATATATATTTCATCTCTGCTTTTTAAACTGGTAGAAACCACAGGTCCTATAACATCCAGTGCTTTTCAGTTAAGAGCGAGAAACGTGTGAACTTCGTGAACGATGTAGCTTCATTGAAGCTGAAAAGTGACGGCATTTACCTGAAACGATGTCTTGCTTGTAAGAAGACACAGAGAGTGGCATTGAACTCCATTTTTTGAAATGAAACACACAGCACAGTTCTCATCCAGGAAACACACTCTGCTTCAGAGCAAGAAGCACGCTCTTGCTTTCTAGAGTCTCTAATACAGCCGCAAACGTGAGAGTCCTGAGACCATAAGAATGGGGTATCCTACACATAAGGACCATATTTAGTACAACTCTGCTTCTGAAACAGATACAAACCACGGGTCCTCTAACATCCAATGCTTTTCAGTTAAGAGCGAGAAACATGTTAGCTAGGTGAATAATGTAGCATTGTTTGAGCTGAAAAGTGTCTGCATTTACCTGAAAGGAAGTCTTGCTTGCAGAAAGACACAGAGCCTGGGATTTAACTCCATTTCTGAAGGGATTCACACAGCACAGTTCTCATCCATGAAACACACTCTGCTTCAGAGCAAGAAGGACCCTCTTGCTTTATAGAGTCTCTAACACAGCAGGAAACGTGAATGATATCAGAAAAATGAACGGTGTTTCCTACACATAAGGACCATATCTTGTTCAACTCTGCTTCTGAACCTGATACAAACCACAGGTCCACTAACATCCAATCCTTTCAGGTAAGAGCGACAAAACTGTGAGCTTAGTGAACATGGTAGCTTCTTCGAATAAAAAGTGACTTTGTTTACATGAAACGAATTCTTGCTAGTACTTAGACACAGAGCCTGGGATTTAACTCTATTTCTGAAGGTAAACACACAGCATAGTTCTCATCCATGAATCACACTCTGCTTTAGAGCAAGACACAAGCTCTTGCTTTCTAGAATCTCTAATACAGCAGGAAACGTGAGTGTACTTAGACCAAAAGAACGAGCTTTCCTACACATATGGAACATATCTCGTTCAACTCTGTTTTTGAAACTGATACAAACCACAGGTCCTCTAACAACCAATGCTTTTCATTTAAGAGCGAGAAACTTGTGAACTTCATGAACGATGTAGCTGCATTTGAGCTGAAAAGTGACTGTGTATACCTGAAAGGAAGTCTTGCTTGTATGAAGACACAGAGCCTGGGATTTACCTTCATTTCTGAAGGGAAACACACTGCAAAGTTCTCATCCATGAAATGCACTCTGCATTAGAGCAAGAACCACGCTCTTGATTTCTAGAGTCTCCAATACAGCAGGATACGTGAGTGTGATCAGAGAAAAAGAACGGTGTTTCCTACACATACAGACCATATCTAGTTCAACTGTGATTCTGAAACTGATACAAACCACAGGTCCACTAACATCCAATCCTTTCATTTAAGAGCTACAAACATGTGAGCTTAGTGTACGATGTAGCTTCTTCGAAGGAAAAAGTGCCTGTGTTTACCTGAAATGAATTCTTGCTATTACAAAGACACAGAGCATGGGATTTAACTCCATTTCTGAAGGGAAACACATAGCACAGTTCTCATCCTAGAAACACACTCTGCTTCAGAGCAAGAAGCACGCTCTTGCTTTCTAGGGTCTCTAATATATCAGAAAACGTGAGTGTGCTCAGAACAAAAGAACGGCGTTTCCTACACATACGGACCATATCTAGTTCAACTCTTTTTCTGAAACTGATACAAACCACAGGTCCTCTAACATCCAATGCGTTTCAGTAAAGGGCGGGAAATGTGTGAGCGTCGTGAACGATGTAGCTTCCTTTGAGCTGAAAAGTTTCTGTGTTTACCTTAAAGGAAGTCTTCCTTCTAGGAAGACACAGAGCCAGGGAATTACCTGCATTTCTGAAGGGAAAAACACAGCACAGTTCTCATCCATGAAACACACTCTGCTTTAGAGCAAGAAGCACGCTCTTGCTTTCTAGGGTCTCTAACAAAGCAGGAAATGTGAGTGTGCTCAGAACAAAAGACCAGCGTTTCCTACACATATGGCCCATATCTAGTTCAACTCTGCTTCTGAACCTTATAGAAACCACCGGTCCTCTAACATCCAATGCTTTTCAGTTAAGAGCGAGAAATGTCTTAGCTAGGTGAACAATGTAGCTTCATTTGAGCTAAAAAGTGTCTGCGTTTACCTGAAACGAAATCTTGCTTGTAAGAAGACAGTGAGCCTTGGATTTAACTCCATTTCTGAAGGGAAACACACAGCACAGTTCTCATCCAAGAATCACACTCTGCTTTAGAGCAAGAAGCATGCTCTTGCTTTCTAGAGTCTCTAACACAGCAAGAAACCTGAGTATACATAGACCAAAATAATGGGGTTTCCTACACATACGGACCATATCTAGTTCAACTCTGCTTCTGAAACTGATACAAACCACAGGTCCACTAACATCCAATCCTTTCAGTTAAGAGCGACAAACCTGTGAGCTTAGTGAACGATGTAGCTTCTTCAAACTAAATAGTGACTGTGTTTACCTGAAAAGATTTCTTGCCAGTACGAAGACTGAGAGCCTGGGATTTAACTCCATTTCTGACAGGAAACGCACAGCACAGTCCTCATCCAGAAACACACTCTGCTTTAGAGCAAGAAGCACGCTCTTGCTTCTAGAGTCTCTAAGACAACAGGAAAGTTGAGTGTGCTCAGAACCCAAAAAAAAAAAAAAAAAAAAAAAAAAACGGTGTTTCCTACACATACAGACCATATCTAGTACAACTCTGCTTTTGTAACTGATACAAAGCACAGGTCTTATAAAATACAATGCTTTTCAGTTTTCAGCGAGAAACAAGTGAGCTTTGTGAATGATGTAGCTTCCTTTGAGCTGAAAAGTGAATGCGTTTACCTGAAGCGATGTCTTGCTTGTACGAATACACAGAACCTGGGATTTAACTCCATTTCTGAAGAAAAACACATAGAACAGTTCTCATCCATGAAACACACTCGGATTTAGAGCAAGAAGCACGCTCTTGCATTCTAGAATCTCTAATACAGCATGAAACTTGGGTGTGCTCAGAACAAAAGAGCAGTGTTTCCTACACATGGCGACCATATCTAGTCTATTCTACTTCTGAAACTGATAAAAAACCTCAGGTCCTTTAACATCCATTGCTTTTCAGGTAAGAGCAAGAAATGTGTGAGCTTCGTGAACAATGTAGCTTCCTCCTAGCTGAAAAGTTTCTGTGTTTACCTGAAAGGAAGTCTTGCTTGTAGGAAGACACAGAGACAGGGAATAACCTACATTTCTGAAGGGAAACACGCAGCACAGTTCTCATACATGAAACACACTCTGCTTTAGAGCAAGAAGCATGCTCTTGCTTCCTAGAGCATCTAATACAGCAAGAAACGTGAATGTAATTAGACCAAAAGAACAGGGTTTCCTTCACATATGGACCATATCTAGTTCAACTCTGCTTCTGAAACTGATAGAAACCTCAGGTCCTATAACATCCAATGCTTTTCACTTAAGATCAAGAAACGAGTGAGTTTCATGAACAATGTAGCTTCTTTTGAGCTGAAAAGTTAATTTGTTTACCTGAAATGAAGTCTTGCTTGTAGGAAGATACAGAGCCTGGGATTTAACTCCATTTCTGAAGGGAAACTCACATCACAGTTCTCATCCATGAAAAACACACTGCTTCAGAGCTAGAAGCATGCTCTTGCTTTCTAGAGTCTCTAATACAGCAGGAAACGTGAGTGTACTGAGACCAAAAGAATGGTGTTTCCACATATAAGGATCATATATATTTCAACTCTACTTCTGAAAGTGATAGAAACCACAGGTCCTATAACATCCAGTGCTTTTCACTTAAGAGCGAGAAACGTGTGAACTTTGTGAACGATGTAGCTTATTTTAAGCTGAAAAGTGACTGCGTTTACCTGAAACAAACTCTTGCTTGTAAGAAGACCCAGAGCGTGGCATTTAACTCCATTTCTGAAATGAAACACACAACTCAGTTCTCATCCATGAAACACACTCTGCTTCAGAGCTAGAAGCATGCTCTTGCTTTCTAGATTCTCTAATACAGCAGGAAACGTAAGTGTACTGAGACCAAAAGAACGGGGTTTCCTACACATACGGACAATATCTAGTTAAAATGTGCTTCTGAAACTGAAAGAAACCACAGGTCCTATAACATCCAGTGCTTTTTAGTTAAGAGTGAGAAACGTGTGAGTTTCGTGAACAATGTACCTTCCTTTGATCTGAAAAGTGACAGTGTTTACCTGAAATGATGTCTTGCTTGTAGAAAGACACAGAGGCTGGCATTTAACTCTATTTCTGAAGGGAAACACACAGCACAGTTCTCATCCATGAAACACACTCTGCTTTAGAGCAAGAATGACGCTCTTGCTTTCTAGAGTGTCTAATACAGCAGGACATGTGAGTGTACTTAGACCAAAAGAACGGTTTTACATACACATGTGGACCATATCTAGTTAAACTCTGATTCTGAAACTGATACAAACCACAGGTCTTAAAACATTCAGTGCTTTTCCGTTAAGGGCGAGAAACGTGTGAGCTTCGTGAATGATGTAGCTTCTTTTGAGCTGAAAAGTGAAGGTGTTTACCTGAAATGAAGTCTTGTTTGTAGGAAGACACAGAGTCTGGGATTTAACTCCATTTCTGAAATGAAACACACAGCACAGTTCTCATCCATGAAACACACTCTGCTTCAGAGCAAGAAGCACGCTCTTGCTTCATAGATTCTCCAATAAAGCAGGAAATTTGAGTGTGCTTAGAACAAATGAAAGGTGTATCCTACACATAAGGACCATATCTAGTTCAACTCTGCTTCTGAAACTGATAGAAACCACCGGTACACTAACATCCAATGCTTTTCAGTTAAGAGCGAGAAAAGTCTGAGCTAGGTGAACAATGTAGCTTCATTTGAGCTGAAAAGTGTCTGCGTTTACCTGAAACGAAATTTTTCTTGGAAGATGACAGAGAGCCTGGGATATAACTCAATTTCTGAAGCTAAACACACAGCACAGTTCTCATTCATGAAACACACTCTGCTTTAGAGCAAGAAGCACGCTCTTGCTTTCTAGAGTCTCTAATACAGCAGGTTACGTGAGTGTGCTAGAACAAAAGAATGGTGTTTACTACACATAAGGACCATATATATTTTAACTCTGCTTTTTAAAGTGATAGAAACCACAGGTCCTATAACAACCAGTGCTTTTCAGTTAAGAGCGAGAAACATGGGAACTTCGTGAATGATGTAGCTTCCTTTGAGCTGAAAAGTGACTGCGTTTACCTGAAACGATGTCTTCCTTGTAAGAAGACACAGAGAGTGGCATTTAACTCCAATTTTGAAACGAAAGACACAGCACAGTTCTCATCCATGAAACACACTCTGCTTCAGAGCAAGAAGCACGCTCTTGCTTTCTAGAGTCTCTAATACAGCTGGAAACGTGAGAGTCCTGAGACCATAAGAATGGGGTATCCTACACATAAGGACCATATTTAGTTCACCCCTGCTTCTGAAACTGTTAAAAACCACAGGAACTTTAACATCCAATGCTTTTCAGTTAAGAGCGAGAAACATGTGAGCTAGGTGAATAATGTAGCATTATTTGAGCTGAAAAGTGTCTGCATTTATCTGAGAGGAAGTCTTGCTTGTAGGAAGACACAGACCGTGGGATTTAACTCCATTTCTGAAGGGAAACACAAAGCACAGTTCTCATCCATGAAACACACTTTGCTTTAGAGCAAGAAGCACGCTCTTGCTTTCTAGAGTCCCTAATACAGCAGATACTTGAGTGTGCTCAGAACAAAAGAACGGTGTTTCCTACACATAAGGACCATATATATTTCAACTCTGCTTCTGAAACTGATAGAAACCTCTGGACCTATAACATCCAATGCTTTTCACTTAAGAGCGAGAAATGAGTGAGCTTCGTGAACGATGTAGGTTCTTTTGAGCTGAAAAGTGTATGTGTTTACCTGAAATGAAGTCTTGCTTGTAGGAAGACACAAATCCTGGGATGTAACTCCATTTCTGAAGGGAAACACACATCACAGTTCTCATCCATGAAACACACTCTTCTTTCGAGCAAGAAGCAAGCTCTTGCTTTCTAGAGTCTCTAATACAGCAGGAAACATGAGTGTATTTAGACCCAAAGAACGTGGTTTCCTGCTCAAATAGACCATTTCAAGTTCAACTCTGCTTCTGAAATTGATAGAAACCACAGGTCCTCTGACATCCAATGCTTTTCAGTTAAGAGAGACAAACGTGTGAGCTTAGTGAATGATGTAGTTTCATTTGAGCTGAAAAGTGGTTGTGTTTACCTGAAAGGAAATCCTGCATGTAGGAAGACACAGAACCTGGGATTTACCTCCACTTCTGAAGGGAAACACACAGCACAGTTCTCATCCATGAAACACACTCTGCTTTAGCGCAGGATGCACGCTTTTGCTTTCCAGAATCCCTAAGACAGCAGGAAAATTGTGTGTGCTCAGAACAAAAGAATGGTGTTTCCTACACATAAGGATCATATATATTTCAACTCTACTTCTGAAACTGATAGAAACCACAGGTCCTATAACATCCAGTGCTTTTCACTTAAGAACGAGAAACGTGTGAACTTTGTGAACGATGTAGCCTCCTTTAAGCTGAAAAGTGACTGCGTTTAACTGAAACCAAGTCTTGCTTGTAAGAAGACACAGAGCGTGGCATTTAACTCCATTTCTGAAAGGAAACACACAGCACAGTTCTCATCCATGAAACACACTCTGCTTTAGAACAAGAAGCACACTCTTGCTTTCTATAATCCTTAATAGAGCAGGAAACTTGATTGTGCTCAGAACAAAAGAACGGGGTTTCCTACACATAAGGACCATATATATTTCAACTATGCTTCTGAAACTGATACAAACCACAGGTCCTATAACATCCAGTGCTTTTTAGTTAAGAGCGAGAAACCTGTGAGCTTCCTGAATGATGTAGCTTCCTTTGAGCTGAAAAGTGAATGTGTTTACCTGAAATGAAGTCTTGCTTGTAGTAAGACACAGAATATTGGAATTTAACTCCATTTCTGAAGGGAAACACACATCACAGTTCTCATCCATGAAACACACTCTGCCTTAGAGCAAGAAGGACTCTCTTTCTTTCTAGATTCTCCAATACAGCAGGAAACGTGAGTGTGCTCAGAACACAAGAACGGTTTTACGTACACATGTGGACCATATCTAGTTCAACTCTGCTTCTGAAACTGATACAAACCACAGGTCCTCTAACATCCAATGCTTTTCAGTTAAGAGAGAGAAACCTGTGAGTTAGGTGAACAATGTATCTTCATTTGAGCTGAAAAGTGTCTGCGTTTACCTGAAACGAAGTCTTTCTTGTAAGAAGCCGCACAGCCTAGGATTTAACTCCATTTCTAAAGTGAAACAACCAGCACAGATCTCATCCATGAAACACACTCTGCTTTAGAGGAAGAAGCAAAGTCTTGTTTCCAGAGTCTCTAAGACAGAAGGAAACGTAAGTGTGCTGAAACCAAAAGAACGGTTTTTCCTACACATACGGACCATATCTAGTTCAACTCTGCTTCTGAAAATGATACAAACCACTGGTCCTCTAACATCCAATGCTAATCAGTTAAGAGCTTGAAACGTGTGAGCTTGGTGAACAATGTAGCTTCATTTGAGCTGAAAAGTGTCTGCGTTTACCTGAAAGGAATTCTTGCTTATAGAAAGACACCGAGCCTGGGATTTAACTCCATTTCTGAAGGGAAACACAGAGCACAGTTCTCATCCATGAAACACACTTTGTTTTACAGCAAGAAGCATGCTCTTACTCTCTAGAGTCTCTAATACAGCAGGTTACATGGGTGTGCTTAGAACGAAAGAACGGTGTTTCCTACACATAAGGACCATATCTAGTTCAACTCTGCTTCTGAAATTGATAAAAAAAACACAGGGCCTCTAACATCCAATTCTGTTCAGTTAAGAGCAACAAATGTGTAAGCTTCGTGAGCGATGTAGCTTCCTTGAACTAAAAAGTGACTACGATTGCCTGAAATGAATACTTGCCTGTACGAAGACACAGAGAACGGAATTTAACTCCATTTCTGAAAGGAAACAATCAGCACAGTTGTCATCCATGAAACACACTCTGTTTTAGAGCAAGAAGCACGCTCTTGCTTACTAGAGTCCCTAATACAGCAGGAAACTTGAGTGTGCTCAGAACAAAACAATTGTGTTTTCTACACATAATGACCAAATATAATTCAACTCTGCTTCTGAAAATGATAGACACCACAGGTCCTATAATATCCAGTGCTTTTCACTTAAGAGCAAGAAACATGTGAACTTCGTGAATGATGTTGCTTCCTTTAAGCTGAAAAGTGACTGAGTTTACCTGAAACAACTCTTGTTGTAAGAAGACCCAGAGCATGGCATTTAACACCATTTCTGAAATGAAACACACAGCACAGTTCTCATCCATGAAACACACACTGCTTTAGCGCAGGATGCACGCTCTTGCTTTCTAGAGTCTCTAATAGAGCAGGAAACGTGAGTGTACTGAGACCAAAAGAACGGGGTTTCCTACACATACGGACCATATCTAGTTCAACTCTGCTTCTGAAACTGATAGAAACCACAGGGCCTCTAACATCCAATTCTTTTCAGTTAAGAGCAACAAACGTGTGAGCTTCATGAGCAATGTAGCTTCTTTGTACTAAAAAGTGACTGCGACTACCTGAAAAGAATTCTTGCTTGTATGAAGACACAGAGCCTGGGATTTAACTCCATTTCTAAGGGAAACACACAGCACAGTTCTGTTCCATGAAACACACTCTGCTTTAGAGCAATAAGCACGCTCTTGCTTTCTAGAGTCCCTAATAGAGCAGGAAACTTGAGTGTGCTCAGAACAAAAGAACGGTGTTTCCTACACATAAGGACCATATATATATATCAACTCTGCTTCTGAAATAGATACAAATCACAGGTCCTATAACATCCAGTGCTTTTTAGTTAAGAGCGAGAAACGTGTGAGCTTCATGAACGCTGTAGCTTCCTTTGAGCTGAAAAGTGAATGTGTTTACCTGAAATGATGTCTTGCTTGTAGGAAGACACAGAACCTGGGATTTACCTCCATTTCTGAAGGGAAACACACAGCACCGTTCTCATATAAAGAAACACACTCTGCTTTAGAGCAAGAAGCACGCTCTTGCTTTCTAGCTTCCCTAATACAGCACGAAACATGAGTGTGCGCAGAAAGAAAAGAACAGTTTTACATGCATATGTGTACCATATCTAGTTCAATTCTGCTTCTGAAATTGATACAAACCACGGGTCCTATAACATCCAGTGCTTTTCCATTAAGAGCGAGAAACCTGTGAACTTCATGAATGACGTAGCTTCCTTTAAGCTGAAAAGTGACTGTGTTTACCTGAAATGAAATCTTGCTTGTAAGAAGACCCAGATCGTGGCATTTAACTACATTTCTGAAGCGAAACACATAGCACAGTTTTCATCCATAAAACATAGTCTGCTTTAGCGCAAGAAGCATGCTCTTGCTTTCCAGATTCTCTAATACAGCAGGAAACGTGAGTGTGCTGAGAACAAAAGAAGGTGTTTCCTACATATACGGACCATATCTAGTTCAAATCTGCTTCTGAAACTGAGACAAACCTCAGGGCCTCTAACATCCAATGCTTTTCAGTTAAGAGCAACAAACGTGTGAGCTTCATGAGCGATGTAGCTTCTTTGAAGAAAAAGTGACAGCGATTACCTGAAACGAATTCTTGTTTGTATGAAGACACAGAGCCTGGAATATAACTCCATTTCTGACACGAAACACACAGCACAGTTCTCATTCATGAAACACACTCTGCTTCAGAGGAAGAAGCACGCTCTTGCTTTCTAGAATCCCTAATACATCAGGAAACTTGAGTGTGCTCAGAACAAAAGAACCGTGTTTCCTACATATAAGGACCATATAGATTTCAACTCTGCTTCTGAAACTGATAGAAACCACAGGTACTCTAACATCCAGTGCTTTTCAGTTCAGAGCGAAAAACGTGTGAGCTTCGTGAACAATGTAGCTTCATTTGAGCAGAGAAGAGTATGCGTTTACCTGAAACGAAGTCTTTCTTGTAAGAAGACACAGGGCTAGGGATTTAACTCCATTTCTGAAGCGAAACACCCAGCAAAGTTTTCATCCATGAAACACACTCTGCTTTAGAGCAAGAAAGACTCTCTTGCTTTCTAGATTCTCCAATACAGCAGGATACGTAAGTGTGCTTAGAACAAAAGAATGGTGTATCCTAAACATAAGGACTATATCTAGTTCAACTCTACTTCTGAAACTGATAGAAACCACTGGTCCTCTAACATCCAATGCTTTTCAGTTAAGACCGAGAACCATGTGAGCTTCGTGAAGGATGTAGCTTTCTTTAAGCTGAAAATTGACTGCATTTACCTGAAATGAAGTCTTGCTTGTAGAAAGACACAGAGCCTGGGATTTAACTCCATTTCTGAAGGGAAACACACAGCCCAGTTCTCATCCATGAAACACACTCTGCTTTAGAGTAAGAAGCACGCTCTTGCTTTCTAGACTTCCTAATACAGCAGGAAACTTGAGTGTGTTCAGAACAAAAGAACGGTGTTTCCTACATATAAGGACCATATATATTTCAACTCTGCTTCTGAAGCTGATAGAAACCCCAGGTCCTATAACATCCAATGCTTTTCAGTTAAGAGCATGAAACATGTGAGCTTTTTGAACAATGTGGCTTCCTTTGTACTGAAAATTGACTGTGTTTACCTGAAATAAAGTCTTACTTATAGGAAGACCCAGAACCTGGGATTTAACTCCATTTCTGAAGTGGAACACATAGCACAGTTCTCATCCATGAAACACACTCTGCTTTAGAGCAAGAAGGACGCTCTTGCTTTCTAGAGTCTCTAATACAGCAGGACACATGAGTGTACTTAGACTAAAGAACGGTTTTTTCGTACACATGTGGACCATATCTAGTTCCACTCTGCTTCTGAAACTGATACAAACCAGAGGTCCTCTAACATCCAATGCTTTTCAGTTAAGAGCGAGAAACGTGTGAGTTAGGTGAACAATGTAGCTTCATTGGAGCTGAAAAAGGTCTGCGTTTACAAGAAACGAATTCTTTCTAGTATGAAGACACAGAGCCTGGGAATTAACTCCATTTCTGAAGGAAAATACACAGCACAGTTCTCATCCATGAAACACACTCTGCTTCAAAGCAAGAAAGACTCTCTTGCTCTCTATATTCTCCAATACAACAGGAAACGTGAGAGTGCTTAGGAGAAATGAACGGTGTTTACTACACATAAGGACACTATCTAGTTCAACTTTGCTCCTTAAACTGATAGAAACCAGCGGTCCTCTAACATCCAATGCTTTTCAGTTAAGAGCGAGAAACCTGTGAGCTAGGTGAACAATGTAGCATTATTTGAGCTGAAAAGTGTCTGTGTTTACCTGAAATGAAGTCTTGCTTTTAAATAGACACAGAGCGTGGGATTTAACTCCATTTCTGAAGGGAAACACACAGCACAGTTCTCTTCCATGAAACACACTGCTTTAGAACAAGAAGCACGCTCTTTCTATCTAGTTTCTCTAATACAGCAGGAAACGGGAGTGTACTCAGAACAAAAGAACCCTATGTCCTACACATAAGGACCATATCTAGTTCAACTCTGCTTCTGAAACTGATACAAACCACAGGTCCTATAAAATCCAGTGCTTCTCAATAAAGAGCGAGAAACGTGTGAGCTTCGTGAACGTTGTATCCTCCTTTGAGCTGAAAAGTAAATGCCTTTACATGAAACGAAGTCTTGCTTGTAGGAAGACACAGAGCCTGGGATTTAACTCCATTTCTGAAGGGAAACACACAGCACAGTTCTCATCCATGAAACACACTCTGCTTTAGAGCAAGAAGCACGCTCTTGCTTTCTAAGGTCTCTAATAAAGTAGGAAAAGTGAGTGTGCTGAGACCAAAAGAACTGTATTTCCTACAAATACAGACCATATATATTGCAACTCTGCTTCTGAAACTGATAGAAACCACAGGTCCTATAACATCCAATGATTTTCAGTTAAGAGCGAGAAACGTGTGAGCTTCGTGAACAATGTAGATTCCTTTGTCCTGAAAAGTGACTGTGTTTACCTGAAATGAAGTCTTGCTTGTAGGAAGACACAGAACCTTGGATTTAAGTTCATTTCAGAAGAAAACACACAGCACAGTTCTCATCCATGAAACACACTCTGCTTTAATCAAGAAGCACACTCTTGCTTTCTTGTGTCTCTAATTCAGCAGGTCATGTGAGTGTACTAAGACTAAAGAACGGTTTTATGTACACATGTGGACCATATATAGTTCAACTGTGCTTCTGAAACGGATACAAACCACAGGTCATCTAACATCCAATGCCTTTCAGTTAAGAGTGAGAAACGTGTCAGTTAGGTGAACACTGGAGCTTCATTTGAGCTGAAAAATTCTGCAATTACCTGAAATCAAGTCTTGCTTGTAGCAAGACATAGAGCCTGGGATTTAACTCCATTTCTGAAGGGAAACACACAGGACAGTCCTCATCCATGAAACACACTCTGCTTTAGAACAAGAAGCATGCTCTTTCTTTCTAGAGTCTCTAATACAGCAGGAAACGGGAGTGTACTCAGAACAAAAGAACGCTATGTCCTACAAATAAGGACCATATCTAGTTCAACTCTGCTTCCAAAACTGATACAAACCACAGGTCCTATAAAATCCAGTGCTTCTCAATAAAGAGCGAGAAACGTGTGAGCTTCGTGAACGATGTTTCTTCCTTTGAGCTGAAAAGTGAATGCGTTTACATGAAACGAAGTCGTGATTCTAGGAAGACACAGAGAATGGGATTTAACTCCATTTCTGAAGGGAAACACACCGCACAGTTCTCATCCATAAAACACTCTCTGCTTTAGAGCAAGAAGCACGCTCTTGCTTTCTAGAGATCTAATACAGCAGGAAACGCGAGTGTGCTCAGAAAAAAAGAACGGTGTTTCCTACATATAAGGACCATATATATTTCAACTCTGCTTCTGAAACTGATACAAACCACAGGTCCTATAACATCCAGTGCTTTTCAGTTAAGATCAAGAAACTTGTGAGCTTCGTGAACAATGTAGCTTCATTTGAGCTGAAAAGTGTTTGTGTTTACCTGAAACGAAGTCTTGCTTGTAAGAAGACACAAAGCCTGGGATTTAACTCCACTTCTGAAGCGAAACACACAGAACAGTTCTCATCCATGAAACACACTCTACTTTAGAGCAAGAAGCACACTCTTGCTTTCTTGTGTCTCTAATACAGCAGGAAACGTGAGTGTACTCAGAACAAAAGAACGCTGTGTCCTACACGTATGGACCATATATAGTTCAACTCTGTTTCTGAAACTGATACTAACCACAGGTCCTATAACATCCAGTGCTTTTCAGTTAAGATGGAGCAACCTGTGAACTTCGTGAATGATGTAGCTTCATTTGAGCTGAAAATTGTCTGCGATTAACTGAAAACAAGTCTGGCTTATAAGAAGAAACAGAGCGTGGCATTTAACTCCATTTCTGAAATGAAACACACAGCACAGTAATCATTCATGAAACACACTCTGCTTCAGAGCAAGAAGCACGCTCCTGCTTTCTAGAATCTCTAATACAGCAGGAAACGTGAGTGTACTGAGACCAACATAAGGGGGTTTCCTACACATATGGACCATATCTAGTTCAACTCTGCTTCTGAAACAGACACAAACCACGTGTCCTCTAACATTCAATGCTTTTCATTTAAGAACGAGAAACGTTTGAGCTAGGTGAACAATGTAGCTTCATTTGAGCTGAAAAGTTAATTTGTTTGCCTGAAACGAAATCTTGCTTGTAGGAAGATACAGAGCATGGCATTTAACTCAATTCCTGAAGGGAAACAAACAGCATAGTTCTCATCCATGATACACACTCTGCTTTATAGCAAGAAGCACGCTCTTGCTTTGAGGAGTCTCTAATACAGCATTAAACGTGAGTGTACTGAGGCCAACAAAACGGGGTTTCCTACACATTATGGACCATTTCTAGTTCAACTATTCTTCTCAAACGGATAGAAACCACAGGTCCTCTGACATCCAATGCTTTACAGTTAAGAGCGAGAAACGTGTGAGCTAGGTAAACGATGTAGCTTCATTTGAGCTGAAAATTGTCTGCGATTACCTGAAACGAAGTCTTGCTTGTAAGAAGAAAAAGAGCGTGGCATTTGAATCCATTTCTGAAATGAAGCACACAGCACAGTTCTCATCCATGAAACACACTCTGCTTCAGAGCAAGAAGCACGCTCCTGCTTTCTAGAGTCTCTAATACAGCAGGAAACGTGAGTGTACTGAAAACAAAAGAACGGGGTTTCCTACACATATGGACCATATCTAGTTCAACTCTACTTCTGAAACTGACACAAACCACGGGTCCTCTAACATCCAGTGCTTTTCAGTTAAGATCGAGAAACGTGTGAGCTGGGTAAACGGTGTAGCTTCATTTGAGCTGGAAATTGTCTGTGATTACCTGAAACGAAGTCTTGCTTGTAAGAAGAAACAGAGCGTGGCATTTAACTCCATTTCTGAAATGAAACACACAGCACAGTTCTCATCAATTAAACACATTCTGCTTCAGAGCAAGAAGCACCCTCCAGCTTTCTAGAGTCTCTAATACAGCAGGAAACGTTACTGTACTGAGACCAAAAGAACGCGTTTCCTACACAGATGGCCCATATCTAGTTCAAATCTGCTTCTGAAACAGATACAAACCACGGGTTCTCTAACATCCAATGCTTTTCATTTAATAGCGAGAAACGTTTGAGCTAGGTGAACAATGTAGCTTCATTTGAGCTGAAAAGTGTCTGCGTTTACATGAAACGAAGTCTTGCATGTAAGAAGACACACAGCCTGGGATTGAACTCCATTTCTGAAACAAAACACACACCACAGTTCTCATCCATGAAACACACTCTGCTTCAGCCCAAGAAGCATGCACTTGCCTTCTAGAGTCTCTAATACAGCAGGAAACGTGAGTGTACTCAGAACAAAAGAGCGTTGTGTCCTACACGTACAGACCATATCTTGTTCAACTCTGCTTCTGAAACTGATACAATCCACGGGTCCTATAACATCCAGTGCTTTTCAGTTAAGAGCGAGAAACGTGTGAACTTCGTGAAAGATGTAGCTTCCTTTGAGCTGAAAAGTGAATGCGTTTACCTGAAACGAGGTCTTGCTTGTAGAAAGACACAGAGCCTTGGATTTAACTCCATTTCTGAAGGGAAACACACAGCATAGTACTCATCCATGAAACACACTCTGCTTTAGAGCAAGAAGCATGCTCTGGCTTTCTAGAATCCATAATATAGCAGAAAAAATGAGTGTGCTCAGAACAAAAAAATGGGTTTCCTACACATAAGGACCATATATATTTCAACTCTGCTTCTGAAACTTATACAAACCTCAGGTCCTATAACATCCAGTGCTTTTCAGTTAAGAGCGTGAAACGTGTGAGTTAGGTGAACAATGTAGCTTCATTTGAGCTGAAAAATGTCTGCGTTTACCTGAAAGGAAGTCTTGCTTGTAAGAAGACACACAGCCTGGGATTTAACTCCATTTCTGAAGTGAAACACACAGCACAGTTCTCATCCATGAAACACACTCTGCTTTAGAGCAAGAAGCATGCACTTGCTTTCTAGTGTCTCTAATACAGCAGGAAACGTGAGTGTGCTGAGACCAAAAGAACGGTGTTTCCTACACATACGGAGCATATCTAGTTCAACTCTGCTTGTGAAACTGATACAAACCACGGGTACTCTAACATCCAATACTTTTCAATTAAGAGCAAGGAACGTTTGAGCTAGGTGAACAATGTAGCTTCATTTGAGCAGAGAAGTGTCTGCGTTTACCTGAAACGAAATCTTGCATGTAAGAAGACACACAGCCTGGGATTTAACTCCATTTCTGAACCAAAACACACAGCACAGTTCCCTTCCATGAAACACACTCTGCTTCAGCCAATGAAGCATGCACTTGCCTTCTAGAGTCTCTAATACAGCAGGAAACGTGAGTGTACTCAGAACAAAAGAAAGTTGTGTCCTACACGTACGACCCATATCTAGTTCAACTCTGCTTCTGAAACTGATACCAACCACAGGTCCTATAACATCCAGTGCTTTTCAGTTAAGAGCGAGAAATGTGTGAGCTTCGTGAATGATGTAGATTCCTTTAAGCTTAAAAGTGAATGCGTTTACCTGAAACGAAGTCTTGCTTGTAGAAAGACACAGAGCCTTGGATTTAACACCACTTCTGAAGGGAAACACACAGCCCAGTTCTCATCCAAGAAACACACTCTGCTTTAGAGCAAGAAGCATGCTCTTGCTTTCTAGAGTTCATGATACAGCAGGAAACTTGAGTGTGCTCAGAACAAAAGAACGGTGTTTCCTACATATAAGGACCATATATATTTCAACTCTGCTTCTGAAGCTGATAGAAACCCCAGGTCCTATAACATCCAATGCTTTTTAGTTAAGAGCATGAAACACACAGAACAGTTCTCATCCATGAAACACACTCTACTTTAGAGCAAGAAGCACGCTCTTGCTTTCTTGTGTCTCTAATTCAGCAGGAAACGTGAGTGTACTCAGAACAAAAGAACGCTGTGTCCTACACGTATGGACCATATATAGTTCAACTCTGTTTCTGAAACTGATACAAACCACAGGTCCTCTGACATCCAATGCTTTTCAGTTAAGAACGAGAAACGTGTGAGCTAGGTAAACAATGTAGCTTCATTTGAGCTGAAAATTGTCTGCGATTACCTGAAACGAAGTCTTGCTTGTAAGAAGAAACAGAGCATGGCATTTAACTCCATTTCTGAAATGAAACACACAGCACGGTTCTCATCCATGAAACACACTCTGCTTTAGAGCAAGAAGCATGCTCCTGCTTTCTAGAGTCTCTAATACAGCAGGAAACGTGACTGTACTGAGACCAAAAGAACGGGGTTTCCTACACATATGGACCATATCTAGTTCAACTCTGCTTCTGAAACTGATACAAACCACAGTTCCTCTAACACACAATGCTTTTCATTTAATAGCGAGAAACGTTTGAGCTAGGTGAACAATGTAGCTTCATTTGAGCAGAGAAGTGTCTGCGTTTACCTGAAACGAAGTCTTGCATGTAAGAATACACACAGCCTGGGATTTAACTCCATTTCTGAAACAAAACTCACAACACAGTTCTCATCCATGAAACACACTCTGCTTCAGCCCAAGAAGCATGCACTTGCCTTCTATAATCTCTAATATAAGAGGAAACGTGAGTGTACGGAGACGAAAAGAACGACGTTTCCTACACATAGGGACCATATCTAGTTCAACTCTGCTTCTGAAACTGAAACAAACCACGAATCCTCTAACATCCAATGCTTTTCACTTAAGACTGAGAAACGTGTGAGGTGGGTGAACAATGTAGCTTCATTTGAGTTGAAAGGTGTCTGGGTTTACCTGAAACAAAGTCTTGCTTGTAGAAAGACACAGAGCCTTGGATTTAACTCCATTTCTGAAGGGAAACACACAGCACAGTTCTCATCCATGAAACACACTCTGCTTTAGAGCAAGAAGCATGCTCTTGCTTTCTAGGATCCATAATACAGCAGGAAACACGAATGTGCTCAGAACAAAAGAACTGTGTTTCCTACACACAAGGACCATATATACTTCAACTATGCTTCTTATACTGATAGAAACCACAGGTCCTATAACATCCAGTGCTTTGCAGTTAAGAGCATGAAACGTGTGAGTTAGGTAAACAATGTGGCTTCATTTGAGCTGAAAAATGTATGCGTTTACCTGAAAGGAAGTCTTGATTGTAAGAAGACACGGAGCCAAGGATTTAACTCCATTTCTTTAGCAAAACACACAACACAGTTCTCATCCATGATACACACTCTGCTTTAGAGCAAGAAGCACGCTCTTTCATTCTAGAGTCTCTAATACAGCAGGAAACGTGAGTGTGCTGAGACCAAAAGAACAGTGTTTCCTAAACATACGGACCATATCTACTTCAAGTCTGCTTCTGAAACTGATACAAACCACGGGTCCTATTACATCCTGTGATTTTCAGTTAAGATTGAGAAACGTGTGAGCTTCAAGAAAAATGTAGCTTCATTTGAGCTGAAAATTGAATGCGTTTACTTAAACGAAGTCTTGCTTGTGAGAAGACACAGAGCCTGGGATTTAACTCCATTTCTGAGGCGACACACACAGCACAGTTCTCATCCATGAAACACACTCTGCTTTAGAGCAAGAAGCATGCTCTTGCTTTCTTGAGTCTCTAATACAGTAGGAAAAGTGAGTGTACTCAGAACGAAAGAACGCTGTGTCCTACACGTACGGACCATATATAGTTCAACTCTGCTTCTGAAACTGATACAAACCACAGGTCCTATAACATCCAGTGCTTTTCAGTTAAGATAGAGAAACGTGTGAGCTTCGTGAACGATGTAGCTTCCTTTAAGCTGAAAAGTGACTGTGTTTACCTGAAACGAAACCTTGCTTGTAGGAAGACACAGAGCATGGCATTTAACTCCATTTTTGAAGTGAAAAAAACAGCACAGTTCTCATCCATGAAACACACTCTGTTTCAGCGCAAGAAGCACGCACTTGCCTTCTAGAGTCTCTAATACAGCAGGAAACGTGAGATTACGGAGAGCAAAGAACGTTGTGTCCTACACGTACAGACCATATCTAGTTCAACTCTGCTTCTGAAGCTGATACAAACCACATGTCCTATAACATCCAGTGCTTTTCAGTTAAGAGCGAGAAACGTGTGAGTAAGGTGAACAATGTAGCTTCATTTGAGCTGAAAAATGTCTGCGTTTACCTGAAAGGTAGTCTTGCTTGTAAGAAGACACACAGCCGGGGATTTAACTCCATTTCTGAAGTGAAACACACAGCACAGTTCTCCTCCATGAAACACACTCTGCTTTAGAGCAAGAACGACTCTCTTGCTTTCAAGATTCTCCAATATAGCAAGAAACGTGAGTGTGCTTGAAACAAAAGAATGGTGTTTCCTACACATACGGACCATATCTAGTTCAACTATGCTTCTGAAACTGATACCAACCATGGCTACTCTAACATCCAATGCTTTTCAGTTAAGAGCGAGAAACGTGTGATCTAGGTAAAGGATGTAGCTTCATTAGAGCTGAAAATTGTCTGCAATTACTTGAAACGAACCTTGCTTGTAAGAAGACACAAGCATGGCATTTAACTCCATTTCTGAAGCGAAACACACAGCACAGTTCTCATCCCTGAAAGACACTCTGCTTTAGAGCAAGAAGCACGCTCTTGCTTTCTTGAGTCTCTTATACACCAGGAAATGTGAGTGTACTCAGAACAAAAGAACGCTGTGTCCTACATGTACGGACCATATATATTTCAACTTTGCTTCTGAAACTGATAGAAACCACCTGTCCTATAACATACAGTGCTTTACAGTTAAGAGCGAGACAAGTGTGAGTAAGGTGAACAATGTAGCTTCATTTGAGCTGAAAAATGTATGCGTTTGCCTGAAAGGAAGTCTTGATTGTAACAAGACACAGGGCCAAGGATTTAACTCCATTTCTGAAGCAAAACACACAGCACAGTTCCCATCCATGATACACACTCTGCTTTAGAGCAAGAAGCACGCTCTTTCATTCTAGAGTCTCTAATACAGCAGGAAACGTGATAGTGCTGAGACCAAAAGAACAGTGTTTCCTAAACATAAGGAATATATCTACTTCAAGTCTACTTCTGAAACTGATACAAATCACAGGGCCTCTAACATCCAGTGCTTTTCAGTTAAGAGCAACAAACGTGTGAGCTTCGTGAGCAATGTAGCTTCTTTGAACTAAAAATTGAATGCGATTATCTGAAACGAATTCTTGCTTGTACGAAGACACAGAGCCTGGAATTTAATGCCATTTTGGAAGGGAAACACAGAGCACAGTTCTCATCCATGAAACACACTCTGCTTTAGAGCAAGAAGCATGCTCTTGCTTTCTAGGGTCTAATACAGCAGGAAATGTGAGTGTACTCAGAACAAAAGAACGTTGTGTCCTACACGTATGGTCCATATCTAGTTCAACTCTGCTTCTGAAACTGATACAAACCACATGTCCTATAACATCCAGTGCTTTTCCTTTAAGAGCGAGAAACAGGTGAGCTTTGTGAACGATGTAGCTTCCTTTGAGCTCAAAAGTGAATGTGTTTACCTGAAACGAAGTCTTGCTTGTAGAAAGACACAGAGCCTTGGATTTAACTCCATTTCTGAAGGGAAACACACAGCACAGTTCTCATCCATGAAACACACTCTGCTTTAGAGCAAGAAGCATGCTCTTGCTTTCTAGGATCCATAATACAGCAGGAAACACGAGTGTGCTCAGAACAAAAGAACTGTGTTTCCTACACACAAGGACCATATATACTTCAACTATGCTTCTTATACTGATAGAAACCACAGGTCCTATAACATCCAGTGCTTTGCAGTTAAGAGCATGAAACGTGTGAGTTAGGTAAACAATGTGGCTTCATTTGAGCTGAAAAATGTATGCGTTTACCTGAAAGGAAGTCTTGATTGTAAGAAGACACGGAGCCAAGGATTTAACTCCATTTCTTTAGCAAAACACACAACACAGTTCTCATCCATGATACACACTCTGCTTTAGAGCAAGAAGCACGCTCTTTCATTCTAGAGTCTCTAATACAGCAGGAAACGTGAGTGTGCTGAGACCAAAAGAACAGTGTTTCCTAAACATACGGACCATATCTACTTCAAGTCTGCTTCTGAAACTGATACAAACCACGGGTCCTATTACATCCTGTGATTTTCAGTTAAGATTGAGAAACGTGTGAGCTTCAAGAAAAATGTAGCTTCATTTGAGCTGAAAATTGAATGCGTTTACTTAAACGAAGTCTTGCTTGTGAGAAGACACAGAGCCTGGGATTTAACTCCATTTCTGAGGCGACACACACAGCACAGTTCTCATCCATGAAACACACTCTGCTTTAGAGCAAGAAGCATGCTCTTGCTTTCTTGAGTCTCTAATACAGTAGGAAAAGTGAGTGTACTCAGAACGAAAGAACGCTGTGTCCTACACGTACGGACCATATATAGTTCAACTCTGCTTCTGAAACTGATACAAACCACAGGTCCTATAACATCCAGTGCTTTTCAGTTAAGATAGAGAAACGTGTGAGCTTCGTGAACGATGTAGCTTCCTTTAAGCTGAAAAGTGACTGTGTTTACCTGAAACGAAACCTTGCTTGTAGGAAGACACAGAGCATGGCATTTAACTCCATTTTTGAAGTGAAAAAAACAGCACAGTTCTCATCCATGAAACACACTCTGCTTCAGCGCAAGAAGCACGCACTTGCCTTCTAGAGTCTCTAATACAGCAGGAAACGTGAGATTACGGAGAGCAAAGAACGTTGTGTCCTACACGTACAGACCATATCTAGTTCAACTCTGCTTCTGAAGCTGATACAAACCACATGTCCTATAACATCCAGTGCTTTTCAGTTAAGAGCGAGACACGTGTGAGTAAGGTGAACAATGTAGCTTCATTTGAGCTGAAAAATGTCTGCGTTTACCTGAAAGGTAGTCTTGCTTGTAAGAAGACACACAGCCGGGGATTTAACTCCATTTCTGAAGTGAAACACACAGCACAGTTCTCCTCCATGAAACACACTCTGCTTTAGAGCAAGAAGGACACTCTTGCTTTCAAGATTCTCCAATATAGCAAGAAACGTGAGTGTGCTTGAAACAAAAGAATGGTGTTTCCTACACATACGGACCATATCTAGTTCAACTATGCTTCTGAAACTGATACCAACCATGGCTACTCTAACATCCAATGCTTTTCAGTTAAGAGCGAGAAACGTGTGATCTAGGTAAAGGATGTAGCTTCATTAGAGCTGAAAATTGTCTGCAATTACTTGAAACGAACCTTGCTTGTAAGAAGACACAAGCGTGGCATTTAACTCCATTTCTGAAGCGAAACACACAGCACAGTTCTCATCCCTGAAACACACTCTGCTTTAGAGCAAGAAGCACGCTCTTGCTTTCTTGAGTCTCTTATACACCAGGAAATGTGAGTGTACTCAGAACAAAAGAACGCTGTGTCCTACATGTACGGACCATATATATTTCAACTTTGCTTCTGAAACTGATAGAAACCACCTGTCCTATAACATACAGTGCTTTACAGTTAAGAGCGAGACAAGTGTGAGTAAGGTGAACAATGTAGCTTCATTTGAGCTGAAAAATGTATGTGTTTGCCTGAAAGGAAGTCTTGATTGTAACAAGACACAGGGCCAAGGATTTAACTCCATTTCTGAAGCAAAACACACAGCACAGTTCCCATCCATGATACACACTCTGCTTTAGAGCAAGAAGCACGCTCTTTCATTCTAGAGTCTCTAATACAGCAGGAAACGTGATAGTGCTGAGACCAAAAGAACAGTGTTTCCTAAACATAAGGAATATATCTACTTCAAGTCTACTTCTGAAACTGATACAAATCACAGGGCCTCTAACATCCAGTGCTTTTCAGTTAAGAGCAACAAACGTGTGAGCTTCGTGAGCAATGTAGCTTCTTTGAACTAAAAATTGAATGCGATTATCTGAAACGAATTCTTGCTTGTACGAAGACACAGAGCCTGGAATTTAATGCCATTTTGGAAGGGAAACACAGAGCACAGTTCTCATCCATGAAACACACTCTGCTTTAGAGCAAGAAGCATGCTCTTGCTTTCTAGGGTCTAATACAGCAGGAAATGTGAGTGTACTCAGAACAAAAGAACGTTGTGTCCTACACGTATGGTCCATATCTAGTTCAACTCTGCTTCTGAAACTGATACAAACCACATGTCCTATAACATCCAGTGCTTTTCCTTTAAGAGCGAGAAACGGGTGAGCTTTGTGAACGATGTAGCTTCCTTTGAGCTCAAAAGTGAATGTGTTTACCTGAAACGAAGTCTTGCTTGTAGAAAGACACAGAGCCTTGGTATTAACTCCATTTCTGAAGGGAAACAAACAGCACAGTTGTCATCCATGATACACACTCTGCTTTAGAGCAAGAAGCACGCTCTTGCTTTCTATAGTCTCTAATACAGCAGGAAATGTGAGTGTACTGAGAACAACAAAACGGGGTTTCCTACACATATGGACCATTTCTAGTTCGACTCTTCTTTTTAAACTGAGAGAAACCACAGGTCCTCTGACATCCAATGCTTTACAGTTAAGAGCGAGAAACGTGTGAGCTAGGTAAACAATGTAGCTTCATTTGTGCTGAAAAATGTCTGTGATTACCTGAAACGAAATCTTCCTTGTAAGAAGAAACAGAGCGTGGCATTTAAATCCATTTCTGAAATGAAACACACAGCACAGTTCTCATCCATGAAACACACTCTGCTTCAGAGCAAGAAGCACGCTCCTGCTTTCTAGAGTCTCTAATACAGCAGGAAACGTGAGTGTAGTGAGACCAAAAGAATGGGGTTTACTACACATATGTACCATATCTAGTTCAACTCTGCTACTGAAACAGATACAAACCACGGGCCCTCTAAAATCCAATGCTTTTCATTTAAGGGCGAGAAACGTTTGAGCTAGGTGAACAAAGTAGCTTCATTTGAGCAGAGAAGTGTCTGAGTTTACCTGAATCGAAGTCTTGCATGTAAGAAGACACACAGCCTGGGATTTAACTCCATTTCTGAAACAAAACACACAGCACAGTTCTCATCCATGAAACACACTCTGCTTCAGCGCAAGAGGCACGCACTTGCCTGCTAGAGTCTCTACTACAGCAGGAAATGTGACTGTAAGGAGACCAAAGAAAAGAAGTTTCCTACACATAGGGACCATTTCTAGTTCAACTATGCTTGTGAAACTGAAACAAATCACGGGTCCTCTAACAGCCAATGCTTTCAACTTAAGAGCGAGAAACGTGTGAGGTGGGTGAACAATGTAACTTCATTTGAACTGAAAGCGGTCTTGGTTTACCTGAAACGATGTCTTGCTTGTAAGAAGAAACAGAGCCTGGATTTTAACTCCATTTCTGAAGCGAAACGCACAGCACAGTTCTCATCCATGAAACACACTCTGCTTTAGAGAAAGAAGCACGCTCTTGCTTTCTAGAGTCTCTAATACAGCAGGAAAGGTGAGTGTACTCAGAACAAAAGAACGTTGTGTCATACACGTACGGACCATATCTAGTTCAACTCTGCTTCTGAAACTGATAGAAACCACAGGTCCTATAACATCCAGTGCTTTTCAGTTAAGAGCGAGAAACGTGTGATCTTCGTTAACGACGTAGCTTCCTTTGAGCTGAAAAGTGAATGCGTTTACCTGAAACGAAGTCTTGCTTGTAGAAAGACACAGAGCCTTGGATTTAACTCCATTTCTGAAGGGAAACACACAGCACAGTTCTCATCCATGAAACACACTCTGTTTTAGAGCAAGAAGCCTGCTCTTGCTTTCTAGAGTCCATAATAGAGCTGTAAACTTGAGTGTGCTCAGAACAAAAGAATGGCGTTTCCTACACATAAGGACCATATATACTTCAACTCTGTTTCTGAAACTGATAGAAAGCACAGGTCCTATAGCATCCAGTGCTGTTCAGTTAAGAGCGAGAAACGTGTTAGTTTGGTGAACAATGTAGCTTCATTTGAGCTGAAAAATGGTTGCGTTTACCTGAAAGGTAGTCTTGCTTGTAAGAAGACACACAGCCTGGGATTTAACTCCATTTCTGAAGTGAAACACACAGCACAGTACTCCTCCATGAAACACACTCTGCTTTAGAGCAAGAAGGACTCTCTTGCTTTCAAGATTCTCCAATATAGCAAGAAACGTGAGTGTGCTTAAAACAAAAGAATGGTGTTTCCTACACATACGGACCATATCTAGTTCAACTCTGCTTCTGAAACTGATACAAACCATGGCTACTCTAACATCCAATGCTTTTCAGTTAGGAGCGAGAAACGTGTGATCTGGGTAAAGGATGTAGCTTCATTTGAGCTGAAAATTGTCTGCGATTACTTGAAACGAAGTCTTGTTTGTAAGAAGACTCAAAGCGTGGCATTTAAGTCCATTTCTGAAGGGAAACACACAGCACAGTTCTCATCCATGAAACACACTCTGCTTTAGAGCAAGAAGCACGCTCTTGCTTTCTTGAGTCTCTAATACAGCAGGAAATGTGAGTGTACTCAGAACAAAAGAATGCTGTGTCCTACATGTACGGACCATATATAGTTCAACTCTGCTTCTGAAACTGAAACAAACCACAGGTCCTATAACATCCAGTGCTTTTCAGTTAAGATCGAGAAACGTGTGAGCTTCGTGAACGATGTAGCTTCCTTTAAGCTGAAAAGTGACTGTGTTTACCTGAAATGAAATCTTGCTTGTAGGAAGACACAGAGCATGGCATTTAACTCCATTTCTGAAGGGAAACACACAGCACATTTCTCATCCATGAAACACACTCTGCTTCAGAGCAAGAAGCACGCTCCTGCTTCTAGATTCTCTAATACAGCAGGAAACGTGAGTGTGCTGAGACCAAAAGAACAGTGTTTCCTAAACATAAGGAATATATCTACTTCAAGTCTACTTCTGAAACTGATACAAACCATAGGGCCTCTATCATCCAGTGCTTTTCAGTTAAGAGCAACAAACATGTGAGCTTCGTGAGCAATGTAGCTTCTTTGAACTAAAAAGAGACTGCGATTACCTGAAACGAATTCTTGCTTGTACGAAGACACAGAGCCTGGAATTTAACTCCATTTCTGAAGGGAAACACACAGCACAGTTCTCCATGAAACACACTCTGCTTTAGAGCAAGAAGCACTCTTTTGCTTTCTATAGTCTCTAATACAGCAGGAAATGTGAGTGTACTGAGACCAACAAAACAGGATTTCCTACACATATGGACCATTTCTAGTTCGACTCTTCTTTTTAAACTGATAGAAACCACAGGTCCTCTGACATCCAATGCTTTACAGTTAAGAGCGAGAAACGTGTGAGCTAGGTAAACAATGTAGCTTCATTTGTGCTGAAAATTGTCTGCGATTACCTGAAACGAACTCTTCCTTGTAAGAAGAAACAGAGCGTGGCATTTAAATCCATTTCTGAAATGAAACACACAGCACAGTTCTCATCCATGAAACACACTCTGCTTCAGCGCAAGAGGCACGCACTTGCCTTCTAGAGTCTCTAATACAGCAGGAAATGTGACTGTACGGAGACCAAAGGAAAGACGTTTCCTACACATAGGGACCATTTCTAGTTCAACTATGCTTGTGAAACTGACACAAATCACGGGTCCTCTAACAGCCAATGCTTTCAACTTAAGAGCGAGAAACGTGTGAGGTGGGTGAACAATGTAACTTCATTTGAACTGAAAGCGGTCTTGGTTTACCTGAAACGATGTCTTGCTTGTAAGAAGAAACAGAGCCTGGATTTTAACTCCATTTCTGAAGCGAAACGCACATCACAGTTCTCATCCATGAAACACACTCTGCTTTAGAGCAAGAAGCACGCTCTTGCTTTCTAGAGTCTCTAATACAGCAGGAAACGTGAGTGTACTCAGAACAAAAGAACGTTGTGTCATACACGTACGGACCATATCTAGTTCAACTCTGCTTTTGAAACTGATAGAAACCACAGGTCCTATAACATCCAGTGCTTTTCAGTTAAGAGCGAGAAACATGTGATCTTCGTTAACGACGTAGCTTCCTTTGAGCTGAAAAGTGAATGCGTTTACCTGAAACGAAGTCTTGCTTGTAGAAAGACACAGAGCCTTGGATTTAACTCCATTTCTGAAGGGAAACACACAGCACAGTTCTCATCCATGAAACACACACTGTTTCAGAGCAAGAAGCCTGCTCTTGCTTTCTAGAGTCCATAATAGAGCTGTAAACTTGAGTGTGCTCAGAACAAAAGAACGGCGTTTCCTACACATAAGGACCATATATACTTCAACTCTGCTTCTGAAACTGATAGAAAGCACAGGTCCTATAGCATCCAGTGCTGTTCAGTTAAGAGCAACAAACATGTGAGCTTCGTGAACAATGTAGCTTCTTTGAACTAAAAAGAGACTGCGGTTACCTGAAACGAATTCTTGCTTGTACGAAGACACAGAGCCTGGAATTTAACTCCATTTCTGAAGGGAAACACACAGCACAGTTCTCCTCCATGAAACACACTCTGCTTTAGAGCAAGAAGGACTCTCTTGCTTTCGAGATTCTCCAATATAGCAAGAAACGTGAGTGTGCTTGAAACAAAAGAATGGTGGTTCCTACACATACGGACCATATCTAGTTCAACTCTGCTTCTGAAACTGATACAAACCATGGCTACTCTAACATCCAATGCTTTTCAGTTAAGAGCGAGAAACGTGTGATCTAGGTAAAGGATGTAGCTTCATTAGAGCTGAAAATTGTCTGCAATTACTTGAAACGAACCTTGCTTGTAAGAAGACACAAAGCGTGGCATTCAACTCCATTTCTGAAGCGAAACACACAGCACAGTTCTCATCCCTGAAACACACTATGCTTTAGAGAAAGAAGGACTCTCTTGTTTTCAAGTTTCTCCAATACAGCAGGAAACGTGAGTGTGCTTATAACAAAAGAACGGTGTTTCCTACACATACGGACCATATCTAGTTCAAGTCTGCTTCTAAAACTGACACAAACCACGGGTACTCTATCATCCAATGCTTTTCAGTTAAGAGCGAGAAACGTGTGATCTAGGTAAAGGATGTAGCTTCATTTGAGCTGAAAATTGTCTGTGATTACTTGAAACGAAGTCTTACTTGTAAGAAGACACAAAGTGTGGCATTTAACTCCATTTCTGAAGCGAAACACACAGCACAGTTCTCATCCATGAAACACACTCTGCTTTAGAGCAAGAAGCACGCTCATGCTTTCTTGAGTCTCTAATACAGCAGGAAATGTGAGTGTACTCAGAACAAAAAAACGCTGTGTCCTTCATGTACGGACCATATATCGTTCAACTCTGCTTCTGAAACTGAAACAAACCACAGGTCCTATATCATCCAGTGCTTTTCAGTTAAGATCGAGAAACGTGTTAGCTTCGTGAACGATGTAGCTTCCTTTAAGCTGAAAAGTGACTGTGTTTACCTGAAACGGAATCTTGCTTGTAGGAAGACACAGAGCATGGCATTTAACTCCATTTCTGAAGGGAAACACACAGCACAGTTCTCATCCATGAAACACACTCTGCTTCAGAGAAAGAAGCACGCTCCTGCTTCTAGATTCTCTAATACAGCAGGAAACGTGAGTGTGCTGAGACCAAAAGAACAGTGTTTCCTAAACATAAGGAATATATCTACTTAAAGTCTACTTCTGAAACTGATACAAACCATAGGGCCTCTAACATCCAGTGCTTTTCAGTTAAGAGCAACAAACATGTGAGCTTCGTGAGCAATATAGCTTCTTTGAACTAAAAAGAGACTGCGATTACCTGAAACGAATTCTTGCTTGTACGAAGACACAGAGCCTGGAATTTAACTCCATTTCTGAAGGTAAACACACAGCACAGTTCTCCTCCATGAAACACACTCTGCTTTAGAGCAAGAAGGACTCTCTTGCTTTCGAGATTCTCCAATATAGCAAGAAACGTGAGTGTGCTTGAAACAAAAGAATGGTGGTTCCTACACATACGGACCATATCTAGTTCAACTCTGCTTCTGAAACTGATACAAACCATGGCTACTCTAACATCCAATGCTTTTCAGTTAAGAGCGAGAAACGTGTGATGTAGGTAAAGGATGTAGCTTCATTTCAGCTGAAAATTGTCTGCAATTACTTGAAACGAACCTTGTTTGTAAGAATACACAAAGCGTGGCATTTGACTCCATTTCTGAAGCGAAACACACAGCACAGTTCTCATTCCTGAAACACACTCTGCTTTAGAGCAAGAAGCACGCTCTTGCTTTCTTGAGTCTCTTATACACCAGGAAATGTGAGTGTACTCAGAACAAAAGAACGCTGTGTCCTACACGTACGGACCATATATAGTTCAACTCTGATCTGCAACTGAAACAAACCACAGGTCCGATAACATCCAGTGCTTTTCAGTTAAGATCGAGAAACGTGTGAGCTGGGTAAACGGTGTAGCTTCATTTGAGCTGGAAATTGTCTGTGATTACCTGAAACGAAATCTTGCTTGTAAGAAGAAACACAGCGTGGCATTTAACTCCATTTCTGAAATGAAACACACAGCACAGTTCTCATCAATTAAACACATTCTGCTTCAGAGCAAGAAGCACCCTCCAGCTTTCTAGAGTCTCTAATACAGCAGGAAAAGTTAGTGTACTGAGACCAAAAGAACGGGTTTCCTACACAGATGGACCATATCTAGTTCAAATCTGCTTCTGAAACAGATACAAACCACGGGTCCTCTAGCATCCAATGCTTTTCATTTAAGAGCGAGAAACGTTTGAGCTAGGTGAACAATGTAGCTTCATTTGAGCAGAGAAGTGTCTGCGTTCACCTGAAACGAAGTCTTGCTTGTAGAAAGACACAGAGCCTTCGATTTTTACTCCATTTCTGAAGGGAAACACACAGCACAGTTCTCATCCATGAATTATACTCAGCTTTAGAGCAAGAAGCACGCAATTGCTTTCTTGAGTCTCTAATACAGCAGGAAACTTGAGTGTGCTCAGAACAAAAGAACAGTGTTTCCTACACATAAGAACCATATATATTTCAACTCTGCTTCTGAAACTGATAGAAATCACACGTCCTATAACATCCAGTGCTTTTCACTTAAGAGTGAGACACGTGTGAGTTAGGTGAACAATGTAGCTTCATTTGAGCTGAAAAATGTATGCGTTTACCTGAAAGGAAGTCTTGATTGTAAGAAGACACAGAGCCAAGGATTTCACTCCATTTCTGAAGCAAAACACACAGCACAGTTCTCATCCATGATACACACTCTGCTTTAGAGCAAGAAGCACGCTCTTTCATTCTAGAGTCTCTAATACAGCAGGAAACGCGAGTGTGCTGAGACCAAAAGAACATGGTTTCCTAAACATAAGGAGTACATCTACTTCAAGTCTGCTTCTGAAACTGATACAAACCACAGGGCCTCTAACATCCAGTGCTTTTCAGTTAAGAGCAACAAACGTGTGAGCTTCGTGAGCAATGTAGCTTCTTTGAACTAAAAAGTGATTGCGATTACCTGAAACGAAATCTTTCTTGTAAGAAGAAACAGAGCGTGGCATTTAACACCATTACTGAAATGAAACACACAGCACAGTTCTCATCCATGAAACACACTCTGATTCAGAGCAAGAAGCACGCTCCTGCTTTCTATAGTCTCTAATACAGCAGGAAATGTGAGTGTACTGAACCAAAAGAACGGGGTTTCCTAAACATACGGACCATATCTACTCGAAGTCTGCTTCTGAAACTGATACAAACCACAGGGCCTCTAACATCCTGTTCTTTTCAGTTAAGAGCAGCACACATGTGAGATTTGTGATCAATGTAGCTTCTTTGAACTAAAAAGTGTCTGCGTTTACCTGAAACGAATTCTTGCTTGTACGAAGACACAGAGCCTGGGATTTAATGCCATTTTGGAAGGGAAAAACACAGCACAGTTCTCATCCATTAAACACACTCAGCTTTAGAGCAAGACGCATGCTCTTGCTTTCTAGAGTCCATAATACAACAGAAAACTTGATTGTGCTCAGAACAAAAGAACGGTGTTTCCTACACATAAGGACCATATATATTTCAACTCTGCTTCTGAATCTGATAGAAACCACAGGTCCTATAACATCCACTGCTTTGCAGTTAAGAGCGAGAAACGTGTGAGCTTCGTGAACAATGTAGCTTCCTTTGAGCTGAAAAGTGTCTGCGTTTACCTGAAACGAAGTCTTGCTTGTAAGAAGACACAGAGCCTGGGATTTAACTCCATTTCTGAAGCGAAACACACAGCACAGTTCTCATCCATGAAACACACTCTGCTTTAGAGCAAGAAGCCTGCTCTTGCTTTCTAGAGTCCATAATAGAGCTGTAAACTTGAGTGTGCTCAGAACAAAAGAACGGCGTTTCCTACACATAAGGACCATATATACTTCAACTCTGCTTCTGAAACTGATAGAAAGCACAGGTCCTATAGCATCCAGTGCTGTTCAGTTAAGAGCGAGAAACGTGTGAGTTTGGTGAACAATGTAGCTTCATTTGAGCTGAAAAATGGTTGCGTTTACCTGAAAGGTAGTCTTGCTTGTAAGAAGACACACAGCCTGGGATTTAACTCCATTTCTGAAGTGAAACACACAGCACAGTTCTCCTCCATGAAACACACTCTGCTTTAGAGCAAGAAGGACTCTCTTGCTTTCAAGATTCTCCAATATAGCAAGAAACGTGAGTGTTCTTGAAACAAAAGAATGGTGTTTCCTACACATACGGACCATATCTAGTTCAACTCTGCTTCTGAAACTGATACAAACAATGGCTACTCTAACATCCAATGCTTTTCAGTTAGGAGCGGGAAACGTGTGATCTAGGTAAAGGATGTAGCTTCATTTGAGCTGAAAATTGTCAGTGATTACTTGAAACGAAGTCTTGTTTGTAAGAAGACACAAAGCGTGGCATTTAACTCCATTTCTGAAGCGAAACACACAGCACAGTTCTCATCCATGAAACACACTCTGCTTTAGAGCAAGAAGCACGCTCTTGCTTTCTTGAGTCTCTAATACAGCAGGAAATGTGAGTGTACTCAGAACAAAATAACGCTGTGTCCTTCATGTACGGACCATATATAGTTCAACTCTGCTTCTGAAACTGAAACAAACCACAGGTCCTATATCATCCAGTGCTTTTCAGTTAAGATCGAGAAACGTGTTAGCTTCGTGAACGATGTAGCTTCCTTTAAGCTGAAAAGTGACTGTGTTTACCTGAAACGGAATCTTGATTGTAGGAAGACACAGAGCATGGCATTTAACTCCATTTCTGAAGGGAAACACACAGCACAGTTCTCATCCATGAAACACACTCTGCTTCAGAGCAAGAAGCAAACTCCTGCTTCTAGATTCTCTAATACAGCAGGAAACGTGAGTGTGCTGAGACCAAAAGAACAGTGTTTCCTAAACATAAGGAATATATCTACTTCAAGTCTACTTCTGAAACTGATACAAACCATAGGGCCTCTAACATCCAGTGCTTTTCAGTTAAGAGCAACAAACATGTGAGCTTCGTGAGCAATGTAGCTTCTTTGAACTAAAAAGAGACTGCGATTACCTGAAACGAATTCTTGCTTGTACGAAGACACAGAGCCTGGAATTTAACTCCATTTCTGAAGGGAAACACACAGCACAGTTCTCCTCCATGAAACACACTCTGCTTTAGAGCAAGAAGGACTCTCTTGCTTTCGAGATTCTCCAATATAGCAAGAAACGTGAGTGTGCTTGAAACAAAAGAATGGTTGTTCCTACACATACGGACCATATCTAGTTCAACTCTGCTTCTGAAACTGATACAAACCATGGCTACTCTAACATCCAATGCTTTTCAGTTAAGAGCGAGAAACGTGTGATCTAGGTAAAGGATGTAGCTTCATTAGAGCTGAAAATTGTCTGCAATTACTTGAAACGAACCTTGCTTGTAAGAAGACACAAAGCGTGGCATTCAACTCCATTTCTGAAGCGAAACACACAGCACAGTTCTCATCCCTGAAACACACTATGCTTTAGAGAAAGAAGGACTCTCTTGTTTTCAAGTTTCTCCAATACAGCAGGAAACGTGAGTGTGCTTATAACAAAAGAACGGTGTTTCCTACACATACGGACCATATCTAGTTCAAGTCTGCTTCTGAAACTGACACAAACCACGGGTACTCTATCATCCAATGCTTTTCAGTTAAGAGCGAGAAACGTGTGATCTAGGTAAAGGATGTAGCTTCATTTGAGCTGAAAATTGTCTGTGATTACTTGAAACGAAGTCTTGTTTGTAAGAAGACACAAAGTGTGGCATTTAACTCCATTTCTGAAGCGAAACACACAGCACAGTTCTCATCCATGAAACACACTCTGCTTTAGAGCAAGAAGCACGCTCTTGCTTTCTTGAGTCTCTAATACAGCAGGAAATGTGAGTGTACTCAGAACAAAATAACGCTGTGTCCTTCATGTACGGACCATATATAGTTCAACTCTGCTTCTGAAACTGAAACAAACCACAGGTCCTATATCATCCAGTGCTTTTCAGTTAAGATCGAGAAACGTGTTAGCTTCGTGAACGATGTAGCTTCCTTTAAGCTGAAAAGTGACTGTGTTTACCTGAAACGGAATCTTGCTTGTAGGAAGACACAGAGCATGGCATTTAACTCCATTTCTGAAGGGAAACACACAGCACAGTTCTCATCCATGAAACACACTCTGCTTCAGAGAAAGAAGCACGCTCCTGCTTCTAGATTCTCTAATACAGCAGGAAACGTGAGTGTGCTGAGACCAAAAGAACAGTGTTTCCTAAACATAAGGAATATATCTACTTAAAGTCTACTTCTGAAACTGATACAAACCATAGGGCCTCTAACATCCAGTGCTTTTCAGTTAAGAGCAACAAACATGTGAGCTTCGTGAGCAATATAGCTTCTTTGAACTAAAAAGAGACTGCGATTACCTGAAACGAATTCTTGCTTGTACGAAGACACAGAGCCTGGAATTTAACTCCATTTCTGAAGGGAAACACACAGCACAGTTCTCCTCCATGAAACACACTCTGCTTTAGAGCAAGAAGGACTCTCTTGCTTTCGAGATTCTCCAATATAGCAAGAAACGTGAGTGTGCTTGAAACAAAAGAATGGTGGTTCCTACACATACGGACCATATCTAGTTCAACTCTGCTTCTGAAACTGATACAAACCATGGCTACTCTAACATCCAATGCTTTTCAGTTAAGAGCGAGAAACGTGTGATGTAGGTAAAGGATGTAGCTTCATTAGAGCTGAAAATTGTCTGCAATTACTTGAAACGAACCTTGTTTGTAAGAATACACAAAGCGTGGCATTTGACTCCATTTCTGAAGCGAAACACACAGCACAGTTCTCATTCCTGAAACACACTCTGCTTTAGAGCAAGAAGCACGCTCTTGCTTTCTTGAGTCTCTTATACACCAGGAAATGTGAGTGTACTCAGAACAAAAGAACGCTGTGTCCTACACGTACGGACCATATATAGTTCAACTCTGATCTGCAACTGAAACAAACCACAGGTCCGATAACATCCAGTGCTTTTCAGTTAAGATCGAGAAACGTGTGAGCTGGGTAAACGGTGTAGCTTCATTTGAGCTGGAAATTGTCTGTGATTACCTGAAACGAAGTCTTGCTTGTAAGAAGAAACACAGCGTGGCATTTAACTCCATTTCTGAAATGAAACACACAGCACAGTTCTCATCAATTAAACACATTCTGCTTCAGAGCAAGAAGCACCCTCCAGCTTTCTGGAGTCGCTAATACAGCAGGAAAAGTTAGTGTACTGAGACCAAAAGAACGGGTTTCCTACACAGATGGACCATATCTAGTTCAAATCTGCTTCTGAAACAGATACAAACCACGGGTCCTCTAGCATCCAATGCTTTTCATTTAAGAGCGAGAAACGTTTGAGCTAGGTGAACAATGTAGCTTCATTTGAGCAGAGAAGTGTCTGCGTTCACCTGAAACGAAGTCTTGCTTGTAGAAAGACACAGAGCCTTCGATTTTTACTCCATTTCTGAAGGGAAACACACAGCACAGTTCTCATCCATGAATTATACTCAGCTTTAGAGCAAGAAGCACGCAATTGCTTTCTTGAGTCTCTAATACAGCAGGAAACTTGAGTGTGCTCAGAACAAAAGAACAGTGTTTCCTACACATAAGAACCATATATATTTCAACTCTGCTTCTGAAACTGATAGAAATCACACGTCCTATAACATCCAGTGCTTTTCACTTAAGAGTGAGACACGTGTGAGTTAGGTGAACAATGTAGCTTCATTTGAGCTGAAAAATGTATGCGTTTACCTGAAAGGAAGTCTTGATTGTAAGAAGACACAGAGCCAAGGATTTCACTCCATTTCTGAAGCAAAACACACAGCACAGTTCTCATCCATGATACACACTCTGCTTTAGAGCAAGAAGCACGCTCTTTCATTCTAGAGTCTCTAATACAGCAGGAAACGCGAGTGTGCTGAGACCAAAAGAACATGGTTTCCTAAACATAAGGAGTACATCTACTTCAAGTCTGCTTCTGAAACTGATACAAACCACAGGGCCTCTAACATCCAGTGCTTTTCAGTTAAGAGCAACAAACGTGTGAGCTTCGTGAGCAATGTAGCTTCTTTGAACTAAAAAGTGATTGCGATTACCTGAAACGAAATCTTTCTTGTAAGAAGAAACAGAGCGTGGCATTTAACACCATTACTGAAATGAAACACACAGCACAGTTCTCATCCATGAAACACACTCTGATTCAGAGCAAGAAGCACGCTCCTGCTTTCTATAGTCTCTAATACAGCAGGAAATGTGAGTGTACTGAACCAAAAGAACGGGGTTTCCTAAACATACGGACCATATCTACTCGAAGTCTGCTTCTGAAACTGATACAAACGACAGGGCCTCTAACATCCTGTTCTTTTCAGTTAAGAGCAGCACACATGTGAGATTTGTGATCAATGTAGCTTCTTTGAACTAAAAAGTGTCTGCGTTTACCTGAAACGAATTCTTGCTTGTACGAAGACACAGAGCCTGGGATTTAATGCCATTTTGGAAGGGAAAAACACAGCACAGTTCTCATCCATTAAACACACTCAGCTTTAGAGCAAGACGCATGCTCTTGCTTTCTAGAGTCCATAATACAACAGAAAACTTGATTGTGCTCAGAACAAAAGAACGGTGTTTCCTACACATAAGGACCATATATATTTCAACTCTGCTTCTGAATCTGATAGAAACCACAGGTCCTATAACATCCACTGCTTTGCAGTTAAGAGCGAGAAACGTGTGAGCTTCGGGAACAATGTAGCTTCCTTTGAGCTGAAAAGTGTCTGCGTTTACCTAAACGAAGTCTTGCTTGTAAGAAGACACAGAGCCTGGGATTTAACTCCATTTCTGAAGCGAAACACACAGCACAGTTCTCATCCATGAAACACACTCTGCTTTAGAGCAAGAAGCCTGCTCTTGCTTTCTAGAGTCCATAATAGAGCTGTAAACTTGAGTGTGCTCAGAACAAAAGAACGGCGTTTCCTACACATAAGGACCATATATACTTCAACTCTGCTTCTGAAACTGATAGAAAGCACAGGTCCTATAGCATCCAGTGCTGTTCAGTTAAGAGCGAGAAACGTGTGAGTTTGGTGAACAATGTAGCTTCATTTGAGCTGAAAAATGGTTGCGTTTACCTGAAAGGTAGTCTTGCTTGTAAGAAGACACACAGCCTGGGATTTAACTCCATTTCTGAAGTGAAACACACAGCACAGTTCTCCTCCATGAAACACACTCTGCTTTAGAGCAAGAAGGACTCTCTTGCTTTCAAGATTCTCCAATATAGCAAGAAACGTGAGTGTTCTTGAAACAAAAGAATGGTGTTTCCTACACATACGGACCATATCTAGTTCAACTCTGCTTCTGAAACTGATACAAACAATGGCTACTCTAACATCCAATGCTTTTCAGTTAGGAGCGGGAAACGTGTGATCTAGGTAAAGGATGTAGCTTCATTTGAGCTGAAAATTGTCTGTGATTACTTGAAACGAAGTCTTGTTTGTAAGAAGACACAAAGCGTGGCATTTAACTCCATTTCTGAAGCGAAACACACAGCACAGTTCTCATCCATGAAACACACTCTGCTTTAGAGCAAGAAGCACGCTCTTGCTTTCTTGAGTCTCTAATACAGCAGGAAATGTGAGTGTACTCAGAACAAAAGAACGCTGTGTCCTACATGTACGGACCATATATAGTTCAACTCTGCTTCTGAAACTGAAACAAACCACAGGTCCTATATCATCCAGTGCTTTTCAGTTAAGATCGAGAAACGTGTTAGCTTCGTGAACGATGTAGCTTCCTTTAAGCTGAAAAGTGACTGTGTTTACCTGAAACGGAATCTTGATTGTAGGAAGACACAGAGCATGGCATTTAACTCCATTTCTGAAGGGAAACACACAGCACAGTTCTCATCCATGAAACACACTCTGCTTCAGAGCAAGAAGCAAACTCCTGCTTCTAGATTCTCTAATACAGCAGGAAACGTGAGTGTGCTGAGACCAAAAGAACAGTGTTTCCTAAACATAAGGAATATATCTACTTCAAGTCTACTTCTGAAACTGATACAAACCATAGGGCCTCTAACATCCAGTGCTTTTCAGTTAAGAGCAACAAACATGTGAGCTTCGTGAGCAATGTAGCTTCTTTGAACTAAAAAGAGACTGCGATTACCTGAAACGAATTCTTGCTTGTACGAAGACACAGAGCCTGGAATTTAACTCCATTTCTGAAGGGAAACACACAGCACAGTTCTCCTCCATGAAACACACTCTGCTTTAGAGCAAGAAGGACTCTCTTGCTTTCGAGATTCTCCAATATAGCAAGAAACGTGAGTGTGCTTGAAACAAAAGAATGGTTGTTCCTACACATACGGACCATATCTAGTTCAACTCTGCTTCTGAAACTGATACAAACCATGGCTACTCTAACATCCAATGCTTTTCAGTTAAGAGCGAGAAACGTGTGATCTAGGTAAAGGATGTAGCTTCATTAGAGCTGAAAATTGTCTGCAATTACTTGAAACGAACCTTGCTTGTAAGAAGACACAAAGCGTGGCATTCAACTCCATTTCTGAAGCGAAACACACAGCACAGTTCTCATCCCTGAAACACACTATGCTTTAGAGAAAGAAGGACTCTCTTGTTTTCAAGTTTCTCCAATACAGCAGGAAACGTGAGTGTGCTTATAACAAAAGAACGGTGTTTCCTACACATATGGACCATATCTAGTTCAAGTCTGCTTCTGAAACTGACACAAACCACGGGTACTCTATCATCCAATGCTTTTCAGTTAAGAGCGAGAAACGTGTGATCTAGGTAAAGGATGTAGCTTCATTTGAGCTGAAAATTGTCTGTGATTACTTGAAACGAAGTCTTGTTTGTAAGAAGACACAAAGTGTGGCATTTAACTCCATTTCTGAAGCGAAACACACAGCACAGTTCTCATCCATGAAACACACTCTGCTTTAGAGCAAGAAGCACGCTCTTGCTTTCTTGAGTCTCTAATACAGCAGGAAATGTGAGTGTACTCAGAACAAAATAACGCTGTGTCCTTCATGTACGGACCATATATAGTTCAACTCTGCTTCTGAAACTGAAACAAACCACAGGTCCTATATCATCCAGTGCTTTTCAGTTAAGATCGAGAAACGTGTTAGCTTCGTGAACGATGTAGCTTCCTTTAAGCTGAAAAGTGACTGTGTTTACCTGAAACGGAATCTTGCTTGTAGGAAGACACAGAGCATGGCATTTAACTCCATTTCTGAAGGGAAACACACAGCACAGTTCTCATCCATGAAACACACTCTGCTTCAGAGAAAGAAGCACGCTCCTGCTTCTAGATTCTCTAATACAGCAGGAAACGTGAGTGTGCTGAGACCAAAAGAACAGTGTTTCCTAAACATAAGGAATATATCTACTTAAAGTCTACTTCTGAAACTGATACAAACCATAGGGCCTCTAACATCCAGTGCTTTTCAGTTAAGAGCAACAAACATGTGAGCTTCGTATGCAATATAGCTTCTTTGAACTAAAAAGAGACTGCGATTACCTGAAACGAATTCTTGCTTGTACGAAGACACAGAGCCTGGAATTTAACTCCATTTCTGAAGGTAAACACACAGCACAGTTCTCCATGAAACACACTCTGCTTTAGAGCAAGAAGGACTCTCTTGCTTTCGAGATTCTCCAATATAGCAAGAAACGTGAGTGTGCTTGAAACAAAAGAATGGTGGTTCCTACACATACGGACCATATCTAGTTCAACTCTGCTTCTGAAACTGATACAAACCATGGCTACTCTAACATCCAATGCTTTTCAGTTAAGAGCGAGAAACGTGTGATGTAGGTAAAGGATGTAGCTTCATTTCAGCTGAAAATTGTCTGCAATTACTTGAAACGAACCTTGTTTGTAAGAATACACAAAGCGTGGCATTTGACTCCATTTCTGAAGCGAAACACACAGCACAGTTCTCATTCCTGAAACACACTCTGCTTTAGAGCAAGAAGCACGCTCTTGCTTTCTTGAGTCTCTTATACACCAGGAAATGTGAGTGTACTCAGAACAAAAGAACGCTGTGTCCTACACGTACGGACCATATATAGTTCAACTCTGATCTGCAACTGAAACAAACCACAGGTCCGATAACATCCAGTGCTTTTCAGTTAAGATCGAGAAACGTGTGAGCTGGGTAAACGGTGTAGCTTCATTTGAGCTGGAAATTGTCTGTGATTACCTGAAACGAAGTCTTGCTTGTAAGAAGAAACACAGCGTGGCATTTAACTCCATTTCTGAAATGAAACACACAGCACAGTTCTCATCAATTAAACACATTCTGCTTCAGAGCAAGAAGCACCCTCCAGCTTTCTAGAGTCTCTAATACAGCAGGAAAAGTTAGTGTACTGAGACCAAAAGAACGGGTTTCCTACACAGATGGACCATATCTAGTTCAAATCTGCTTCTGAAACAGATACAAACCACGGGTCCTCTAGCATCCAATGCTTTTCATTTAAGAGCGAGAAACGTTTGAGCTAGGTGAACAATGTAGCTTCATTTGAGCAGAGAAGTGTCTGCGTTCACCTGAAACGAAGTCTTGCTTGTAGAAAGACACAGAGCCTTCGATTTTTACTCCATTTCTGAAGGGAAACACACAGCACAGTTCTCATCCATGAATTATACTCAGCTTTAGAGCAAGAAGCACGCAATTGCTTTCTTGAGTCTCTAATACAGCAGGAAACTTGAGTGTGCTCAGAACAAAAGAACAGTGTTTCCTACACATAAGAACCATATATATTTCAACTCTGCTTCTGAAACTGATAGAAATCACACGTCCTATAACATCCAGTGCTTTTCACTTAAGAGTGAGACACGTGTGAGTTAGGTGAACAATGTAGCTTCATTTGAGCTGAAAAATGTATGCGTTTACCTGAAAGGAAGTCTTGATTGTAAGAAGACACAGAGCCAAGGATTTCACTCCATTTCTGAAGCAAAACACACAGCACAGTTCTCATCCATGATACACACTCTGCTTTAGAGCAAGAAGCACGCTCTTTCATTCTAGAGTCTCTAATACAGCAGGAAACGCGAGTGTGCTGAGACCAAAAGAACATGGTTTCCTAAACATAAGGAGTACATCTACTTCAAGTCTGCTTCTGAAACTGATACAAACCACAGGGCCTCTAACATCCAGTGCTTTTCAGTTAAGAGCAACAAACGTGTGAGCTTCGTGAGCAATGTAGCTTCTTTGAACTAAAAAGTGATTGCGATTACCTGAAACGAAATCTTTCTTGTAAGAAGAAACAGAGCGTGGCATTTAACACCATTACTGAAATGAAACACACAGCACAGTTCTCATCCATGAAACACACTCTGATTCAGAGCAAGAAGCACGCTCCTGCTTTCTATAGTCTCTAATACAGCAGGAAATGTGAGTGTACTGAACCAAAAGAACGGGGTTTCCTAAACATACGGACCATATCTACTCGAAGTCTGCTTCTGAAACTGATACAAACCACAGGGCCTCTAACATCCTGTTCTTTTCAGTTAAGAGCAGCACACATGTGAGATTTGTGATCAATGTAGCTTCTTTGAACTAAAAAGTGTCTGCGTTTACCTGAAACGAATTCTTGCTTGTACGAAGACACAGAGCCTGGGATTTAATGCCATTTTGGAAGGGAAAAACACAGCACAGTTCTCATCCATTAAACACACTCAGCTTTAGAGCAAGACGCATGCTCTTGCTTTCTAGAGTCCATAATACAACAGAAAACTTGATTGTGCTCAGAACAAAAGAACGGTGTTTCCTACACATAAGGACCATATATATTTCAACTCTGCTTCTGAATCTGATAGAAACCACAGGTCCTATAACATCCACTGCTTTGCAGTTAAGAGCGAGAAACGTGTGAGCTTCGGGAACAATGTAGCTTCCTTTGAGCTGAAAAGTGTCTGCGTTTACCTGAAACGAAGTCTTGCTTGTAAGAAGACACAGAGCCTGGGATTTAACTCCATTTCTGAAGCGAAACACACAGCACAGTTCTCATCCATGAAACACACTCTGCTTTAGAGCAAGAAGCCTGCTCTTGCTTTCTAGAGTCCATAATAGAGCTGTAAACTTGAGTGTGCTCAGAACAAAAGAACGGCGTTTCCTACACATAAGGACCATATATACTTCAACTCTGCTTCTGAAACTGATAGAAAGCACAGGTCCTATAGCATCCAGTGCTGTTCAGTTAAGAGTGAGAAACGTGTGAGTTTGGTGAACAATGTAGCTTCATTTGAGCTGAAAAATGGTTGCGTTTACCTGAAAGGTAGTCTTGCTTGTAAGAAGACACACAGCCTGGGATTTAACTCCATTTCTGAAGTGAAACACACAGCACAGTTCTCCTCCATGAAACACACTCTGCTTTAGAGCAAGAAGGACTCTCTTGCTTTCAAGATTCTCCAATATAGCAAGAAACGTGAGTGTTCTTGAAACAAAAGAATGGTGTTTCCTACACATACGGACCATATCTAGTTCAACTCTGCTTCTGAAACTGATACAAACAATGGCTACTCTAACATCCAATGCTTTTCAGTTAGGAGCGGGAAACGTGTGATCTAGGTAAAGGATGTAGCTTCATTTGAGCTGAAAATTGTCTGTGATTACTTGAAACGAAGTCTTGTTTGTAAGAAGACACAAAGCGTGGCATTTAACTCCATTTCTGAAGCGAAACACACAGCACAGTTCTCATCCATGAAACACACTCTGCTTTAGAGCAAGAAGCACGCTCTTGCTTTCTTGAGTCTCTAATACAGCAGGAAATGTGAGTGTACTCAGAACAAAAGAACGCTGTGTCCTACATGTACGGACCATATATAGTTCAACTCTGCTTCTGAAACTGATACAAACCACAGGTCCTATATCATCCAGTGCTTTTCAGTTAAGATCGAGAAACGTGTTAGCTTCGTGAACGATGTAGCTTCCTTTAAGCTGAAAAGTGACTGTGTTTACCTGAAACGGAATCTTGATTGTAGGAAGACACAGAGCATGGCATTTAACTCCATTTCTGAAGGGAAACACACAGCACAGTTCTCATCCATGAAACACACTCTGCTTCAGAGCAAGAAGCAAACTCCTGCTTCTAGATTCTCTAATACAGCAGGAAACGTGAGTGTGCTGAGACCAAAAGAACAGTGTTTCCTAAACATAAGGAATATATCTACTTCAAGTCTACTTCTGAAACTGATACAAACCATAGGGCCTCTAACATCCAGTGCTTTTCAGTTAAGAGCAACAAACATGTGAGCTTCGTGAGCAATGTAGCTTCTTTGAACTAAAAAGAGACTGCGATTACCTGAAACGAATTCTTGCTTGTACGAAGACACAGAGCCTGGAATTTAACTCCATTTCTGAAGGGAAACACACAGCACAGTTCTCCTCCATGAAACACACTCTGCTTTAGAGCAAGAAGGACGCTCTTGCTTTCGAGATTCTCCAATATAGCAAGAAACATGAGTGTGCTTGAAACAAAAGAATGGTTGTTCCTACACATACGGACCATATCTAGTTCAACTCTGCTTCTGAAACTGATACAAACCATGGCTACTCTAACATCCAATGCTTTTCAGTTAAGAGCGAGAAACGTGTGATCTAGGTAAAGGATGTAGCTTCATTAGAGCTGAAAATTGTCTGCAATTACTTGAAACGAACCTTGCTTGTAAGAAGACACAAAGCGTGGCATTCAACTCCATTTCTGAAGCGAAACACACAGCACAGTTCTCATCCCTGAAACACACTATGCTTTAGAGAAAGAAGGACTCTCTTGTTTTCAAGTTTCTCCAATACAGCAGGAAACGTGAGTGTGCTTATAACAAAAGAACGGTGTTTCCTACACATACGGACCATATCTAGTTCAAGTCTGCTTCTGAAACTGACACAAACCACGGGTACTCTATCATCCAATGCTTTTCAGTTAAGAGCGAGAAACGTGTGATCTAGGTAAAGGATGTAGCTTCATTTGAGCTGAAAATTGTCTGTGATTACTTGAAACGAAGTCTTGTTTGTAAGAAGACACAAAGTGTGGCATTTAACTCCATTTCTGAAGCGAAACACACAGCACAGTTCTCATCCATGAAACACACTCTGCTTTAGAGCAAGAAGCACGCTCTTGCTTTCTTGAGTCTCTAATACAGCAGGAAATGTGAGTGTACTCAGAACAAAATAACGCTGTGTCCTTCATGTACGGACCATATATAGTTCAACTCTGCTTCTGAAACTGAAACAAACCACAGGTCCTATATCATCCAGTGCTTTTCAGTTAAGATCGAGAAACGTGTTAGCTTCGTGAACGATGTAGCTTCCTTTAAGCTGAAAAGTGACTGTGTTTACCTGAAACGGAATCTTGATTGTAGGAAGACACAGAGCATGGCATTTAACTCCATTTCTGAAGGGAAACACACAGCACAGTTCTCATCCATGAAACACACTCTGCTTCAGAGAAAGAAGCACGCTCCTGCTTCTAGATTCTCTAATACAGCAGGAAACGTGAGTGTGCTGAGACCAAAAGAACAGTGTTTCCTAAACATAAGGAATATATCTACTTAAAGTCTACTTCTGAAACTGATACAAACCATAGGGCCTCTAACATCCAGTGCTTTTCAGTTAAGAGCAACAAACATGTGAGCTTCGTATGCAATATAGCTTCTTTGAACTAAAAAGAGACTGCGATTACCTGAAACGAATTCTTGCTTGTACGAAGACACAGAGCCTGGAATTTAACTCCATTTCTGAAGGTAAACACACAGCACAGTTCTCCATGAAACACACTCTGCTTTAGAGCAAGAAGGACTCTCTTGCTTTCGAGATTCTCCAATATAGCAAGAAACGTGAGTGTGCTTGAAACAAAAGAATGGTGGTTCCTACACATACGGACCATATCTAGTTCAACTCTGCTTCTGAAACTGATACAAACCATGGCTACTCTAACATCCAATGCTTTTCAGTTAAGAGCGAGAAACGTGTGATGTAGGTAAAGGATGTAGCTTCATTTCAGCTGAAAATTGTCTGCAATTACTTGAAACGAACCTTGTTTGTAAGAATACACAAAGCGTGGCATTTGACTCCATTTCTGAAGCGAAACACACAGCACAGTTCTCATTCCTGAAACACACTCTGCTTTAGAGCAAGAAGCACGCTCTTGCTTTCTTGAGTCTCTTATACACCAGGAAATGTGAGTGTACTCAGAACAAAAGAACGCTGTGTCCTACACGTACGGACCATATATAGTTCAACTCTGATCTGCAACTGAAACAAACCACAGGTCCTATATCATCCAGTGCTTTTCAGTTAAGATCGAGAAACGTGTGAGCTGGGTAAACGGTGTAGCTTCATTTGAGCTGGAAATTGTCTGTGATTACCTGAAACGAAGTCTTGCTTGTAAGAAGAAACACAGCGTGGCATTTAACTCCATTTCTGAAATGAAACACACAGCACAGTTCTCATCAATTAAACACATTCTGCTTCAGAGCAAGAAGCACCCTCCAGCTTTCTGGAGTCTCTAATACAGCAGGAAAAGTTAGTGTACTGAGACCAAAAGAACGGGTTTCCTACACAGATGGACCATATCTAGTTCAAATCTGCTTCTGAAACAGATACAAACCACGGGTCCTCTAGCATCCAATGCTTTTCATTTAAGAGCGAGAAACGTTTGAGCTAGGTGAACAATGTAGCTTCATTTGAGCAGAGAAGTGTCTGCGTTCACCTGAAACGAAGTCTTGCTTGTAGAAAGACACAGAGCCTTCGATTTTTACTCCATTTCTGAAGGGAAACACACAGCACAGTTCTCATCCATGAATTATACTCAGCTTTAGAGCAAGAAGCACGCAATTGCTTTCTTGAGTCTCTAATACAGCAGGAAACTTGAGTGTGCTCAGAACAAAAGAACAGTGTTTCCTACACATAAGAACCATATATATTTCAACTCTGCTTCTGAAACTGATAGAAATCACACGTCCTATAACATCCAGTGCTTTTCACTTAAGAGTGAGACACGTGTGAGTTAGGTGAACAATGTAGCTTCATTTGAGCTGAAAAATGTATGCGTTTACCTGAAAGGAAGTCTTGATTGTAAGAAGACACAGAGCCAAGGATTTCACTCCATTTCTGAAGCAAAACACACAGCACAGTTCTCATCCATGATACACACTCTGCTTTAGAGCAAGAAGCACGCTCTTTCATTCTAGAGTCTCTAATACAGCAGGAAACGCGAGTGTGCTGAGACCAAAAGAACATGGTTTCCTAAACATAAGGAGTACATCTACTTCAAGTCTGCTTCTGAAACTGATACAAACCACAGGGCCTCTAACATCCAGTGCTTTTCAGTTAAGAGCAACAAACGTGTGAGCTTCGTGAGCAATGTAGCTTCTTTGAACTAAAAAGTGATTGCGATTACCTGAAACGAAATCTTTCTTGTAAGAAGAAACAGAGCGTGGCATTTAACACCATTACTGAAATGAAACACACAGCACAGTTCTCATCCATGAAACACACTCTGATTCAGAGCAAGAAGCACGCTCCTGCTTTCTATAGTCTCTAATACAGCAGGAAATGTGAGTGTACTGAACCAAAAGAACGGGGTTTCCTAAACATACGGACCATATCTACTCGAAGTCTGCTTCTGAAACTGATACAAACCACAGGGCCTCTAACATCCTGTTCTTTTCAGTTAAGAGCAGCACACATGTGAGATTTGTGATCAATGTAGCTTCTTTGAACTAAAAAGTGTCTGCGTTTACCTGAAACGAATTCTTGCTTGTACGAAGACACAGAGCCTGGGATTTAATGCCATTTTGGAAGGGAAAAACACAGCACAGTTCTCATCCATTAAACACACTCAGCTTTAGAGCAAGACGCATGCTCTTGCTTTCTAGAGTCCATAATACAACAGAAAACTTGATTGTGCTCAGAACAAAAGAACGGTGTTTCCTACACATAAGGACCATATATATTTCAACTCTGCTTCTGAATCTGATAGAAACCACAGGTCCTATAACATCCACTGCTTTGCAGTTAAGAGCGAGAAACGTGTGAGCTTCGTGAACAATGTAGCTTCCTTTGAGCTGAAAAGTGTCTGCGTTTACCTGAAACGAAGTCTTGCTTGTAAGAAGACACAGAGCCTGGGATTTAACTCCATTTCTGAAGCGAAACACACAGCACAGTTCTCATCCATGAAACACACTCTGCTTTAGAGCAAGAAGCCTGCTCTTGCTTTCTAGAGTCCATAATAGAGCTGTAAACTTGAGTGTGCTCAGAACAAAAGAACGGCGTTTCCTACACATAAGGACCATATATACTTCAACTCTGCTTCTGAAACTGATAGAAAGCACAGGTCCTATAGCATCCAGTGCTGTTCAGTTAAGAGCGAGAAACGTGTGAGTTTGGTGAACAATGTAGCTTCATTTGAGCTGAAAAATGGTTGCGTTTACCTGAAAGGTAGTCTTGCTTGTAAGAAGACACACAGCCTGGGATTTAACTCCATTTCTGAAGTGAAACACACAGCACAGTTCTCCTCCATGAAACACACTCTGCTTTAGAGCAAGAAGGACTCTCTTGCTTTCAAGATTCTCCAATATAGCAAGAAACGTGAGTGTTCTTGAAACAAAAGAATGGTGTTTCCTACACATACGGACCATATCTAGTTCAACTCTGCTTCTGAAACTGATACAAACAATGGCTACTCTAACATCCAATGCTTTTCAGTTAGGAGCGGGAAACGTGTGATCTAGGTAAAGGATGTAGCTTCATTTGAGCTGAAAATTGTCTGTGATTACTTGAAACGAAGTCTTGTTTGTAAGAAGACACAAAGCGTGGCATTTAACTCCATTTCTGAAGCGAAACACACAGCACAGTTCTCATCCATGAAACACACTCTGCTTTAGAGCAAGAAGCACGCTCTTGCTTTCTTGAGTCTCTAATACAGCAGGAAATGTGAGTGTACTCAGAACAAAAGAACGCTGTGTCCTTCATGTACGGACCATATATAGTTCAACTCTGCTTCTGAAACTGAAACAAACCACAGGTCCTATATCATCCAGTGCTTTTCAGTTAAGATCGAGAAACGTGTTAGCTTCGTGAACGATGTAGCTTCCTTTAAGCTGAAAAGTGACTGTGTTTACCTGAAACGGAATCTTGCTTGTAGGAAGACACAGAGCATGGCATTTAACTCCATTTCTGAAGGGAAACACACAGCACAGTTCTCCTCCATGAAACACACTCTGCTTCAGAGAAAGAAGCACGCTCCTGCTTCTAGATTCTCTAATACAGCAGGAAACGTGAGTGTGCTGAGACCAAAAGAACAGTGTTTCCTAAACATAAGGAATATATCTACTTCAAGTCTACTTCTGAAACTGATACAAACCATAGGGCCTCTAACATCCAGTGCTTTTCAGTTAAGAGCAACAAACATGTGAGCTTCGTGAGCAATATAGCTTCTTTGAACTAAAAAGAGACTGCGATTACCTGAAACGAATTCTTGCTTGTACGAAGACACAGAGCCTGGAATTTAACTCCATTTCTGAAGGTAAACACACAGCACAGTTCTCCTCCATGAAACACACTCTGCTTTAGAGCAAGAAGGACTCTCTTGCTTTCGAGATTCTCCAATATAGCAAGAAACGTGAGTGTGCTTGAAACAAAAGAATGGTGGTTCCTACACATACGGACCATATCTAGTTCAACTCTGCTTCTGAAACTGATACAAACCATGGCTACTCTAACATCCAATGCTTTTCAGTTAAGAGCGAGAAACGTGTGATGTAGGTAAAGGATGTAGCTTCATTTCAGCTGAAAATTGTCTGCAATTACTTGAAACGAACCTTGTTTGTAAGAATACACAAAGCGTGGCATTTGACTCCATTTCTGAAGCGAAACACACAGCACAGTTCTCATTCCTGAAACACACTCTGCTTTAGAGCAAGAAGCACGCTCTTGCTTTCTTGAGTCTCTTATACACCAGGAAATGTGAGTGTACTCAGAACAAAAGAACGCTGTGTCCTACACGTACGGACCATATATAGTTCAACTCTGCTCTGCAACTGAAACAAACCACAGGTCCGATAACATCCAGTGCTTTTCAGTTAAGATCGAGAAACGTGTGAGCTGGGTAAACGGTGTAGCTTCATTTGAGCTGGAAATTGTCTGTGATTACCTGAAACGAAGTCTTGCTTGTAAGAAGAAACACAGCGTGGCATTTAACTCCATTTCTGAAATGAAACACACAGCACAGTTCTCATCAATTAAACACATTCTGCTTCAGAGCAAGAAGCACCCTCCAGCTTTCTAGAGTCTCTAATACAGCAGGAAAAGTTAGTGTACTGAGACCAAAAGAACGGGTTTCCTACACAGATGGACCATATCTAGTTCAAATCTGCTTCTGAAACAGATACAAACCACGGGTCCTCTAGCATCCAATGCTTTTCATTTAAGAGCGAGAAACGTTTGAGCTAGGTGAACAATGTAGCTTCATTTGAGCAGAGAAGTGTCTGCGTTCACCTGAAACGAAGTCTTGCTTGTAGAAAGACACAGAGCCTTCGATTTTTACTCCATTTCTGAAGGGAAACACACAGCACAGTTCTCATCCATGAATTATACTCAGCTTTAGAGCAAGAAGCACGCAATTGCTTTCTTGAGTCTCTAATACAGCAGGAAACTTGAGTGTGCTCAGAACAAAAGAACAGTGTTTCCTACACATAAGAACCATATATATTTCAACTCTGCTTCTGAAACTGATAGAAATCACACGTCCTATAACATCCAGTGCTTTTCACTTAAGAGTGAGACACGTGTGAGTTAGGTGAACAATGTAGCTTCATTTGAGCTGAAAAATGTATGCGTTTACCTGAAAGGAAGTCTTGATTGTAAGAAGACACAGAGCCAAGGATTTCACTCCATTTCTGAAGCAAAACACACAGCACAGTTCTCATCCATGATACACACTCTGCTTTAGAGCAAGAAGCACGCTCTTTCATTCTAGAGTCTCTAATACAGCAGGAAACGCGAGTGTGCTGAGACCAAAAGAACATGGTTTCCTAAACATAAGGAGTACATCTACTTCAAGTCTGCTTCTGAAACTGATACAAACCACAGGGCCTCTAACATCCAGTGCTTTTCAGTTAAGAGCAACAAACGTGTGAGCTTCGTGAGCAATGTAGCTTCTTTGAACTAAAAAGTGATTGCGATTACCTGAAACGAAATCTTTCTTGTAAGAAGAAACAGAGCGTGGCATTTAACACCATTACTGAAATGAAACACACAGCACAGTTCTCATCCATGAAACACACTCTGATTCAGAGCAAGAAGCACGCTCCTGCTTTCTATAGTCTCTAATACAGCAGGAAATGTGAGTGTACTGAACCAAAAGAACGGGGTTTCCTAAACATACGGACCATATCTACTCGAAGTCTGCTTCTGAAACTGATACAAACCACAGGGCCTCTAACATCCTGTTCTTTTCAGTTAAGAGCAGCACACATGTGAGATTTGTGATCAATGTAGCTTCTTTGAACTAAAAAGTGTCTGCGTTTACCTGAAACGAATTCTTGCTTGTACGAAGACACAGAGCCTGGGATTTAATGCCATTTTGGAAGGGAAAAACACAGCACAGTTCTCATCCATTAAACACACTCAGCTTTAGAGCAAGACGCATGCTCTTGCTTTCTAGAGTCCATAATACAACAGAAAACTTGATTGTGCTCAGAACAAAAGAACGGTGTTTCCTACACATAAGGAACATATATATTTCAACTCTGCTTCTGAATCTGATAGAAACCACAGGTCCTATAACATCCACTGCTTTGCAGTTAAGAGCGAGAAACGTGTGAGCTTCGTGAACAATGTAGCTTCCTTTGAGCTGAAAAGTGTCTGCGTTTACCTGAAACGAAGTCTTGCTTGTAAGAAGACACAGAGCCTGGGATTTAACTCCATTTCTGAAGCGAAACACACAGCACAGTTCTCATCCATGAAACACACTCTGCTTTAGAGCAAGAAGCCTGCTCTTGCTTTCTAGAGTCCATAATAGAGCTGTAAACTTGAGTGTGCTCAGAACAAAAGAACGGCGTTTCCTACACATAAGGACCATATATACTTCAACTCTGCTTCTGAAACTGATAGAAAGCACAGGTCCTATAGCATCCAGTGCTGTTCAGTTAAGAGCGAGAAACGTGTGAGTTTGGTGAACAATGTAGCTTCATTTGAGCTGAAAAATGGTTGCGTTTACCTGAAAGGTAGTCTTGCTTGTAAGAAGACACACAGCCTGGGATTTAACTCCATTTCTGAAGTGAAACACACAGCACAGTTCTCCTCCATGAAACACACTCTGCTTTAGAGCAAGAAGGACTCTCTTGCTTTCAAGATTCTCCAATATAGCAAGAAACGTGAGTGTTCTTGAAACAAAAGAATGGTGTTTCCTACACATACGGACCATATCTAGTTCAACTCTGCTTCTGAAACTGATACAAACAATGGCTACTCTAACATCCAATGCTTTTCAGTTAGGAGCGGGAAACGTGTGATCTAGGTAAAGGATGTAGCTTCATTTGAGCTGAAAATTGTCTGTGATTACTTGAAACGAAGTCTTGTTTGTAAGAAGACACAAAGCGTGGCATTTAACTCCATTTCTGAAGCGAAACACACAGCACAGTTCTCATCCATGAAACACACTCTGCTTTAGAGCAAGAAGCACGCTCTTGCTTTCTTGAGTCTCTAATACAGCAGGAAATGTGAGTGTACTCAGAACAAAAGAACGCTGTGTCCTTCATGTACGGACCATATATAGTTCAACTCTGCTTCTGAAACTGAAACAAACCACAGGTCCTATATCATCCAGTGCTTTTCAGTTAAGATCGAGAAACGTGTTAGCTTCGTGAACGATGTAGCTTCCTTTAAGCTGAAAAGTGACTGTGTTTACCTGAAACGGAATCTTGCTTGTAGGAAGACACAGAGCATGGCATTTAACTCCATTTCTGAAGGGAAACACACAGCACAGTTCTCCTCCATGAAACACACTCTGCTTCAGAGAAAGAAGCACGCTCCTGCTTCTAGATTCTCTAATACAGCAGGAAACGTGAGTGTGCTGAGACCAAAAGAACAGTGTTTCCTAAACATAAGGAATATATCTACTTCAAGTCTACTTCTGAAACTGATACAAACCATAGGGCCTCTAACATCCAGTGCTTTTCAGTTAAGAGCAACAAACATGTGAGCTTCGTGAGCAATATAGCTTCTTTGAACTAAAAAGAGACTGCGATTACCTGAAACGAATTCTTGCTTGTACGAAGACACAGAGCCTGGAATTTAACTCCATTTCTGAAGGTAAACACACAGCACAGTTCTCCTCCATGAAACACACTCTGCTTTAGAGCAAGAAGGACTCTCTTGCTTTCGAGATTCTCCAATATAGCAAGAAACGTGAGTGTGCTTGAAACAAAAGAATGGTGGTTCCTACACATACGGACCATATCTAGTTCAACTCTGCTTCTGAAACTGATACAAACCATGGCTACTCTAACATCCAATGCTTTTCAGTTAAGAGCGAGAAACGTGTGATGTAGGTAAAGGATGTAGCTTCATTTCAGCTGAAAATTGTCTGCAATTACTTGAAACGAACCTTGTTTGTAAGAATACACAAAGCGTGGCATTTGACTCCATTTCTGAAGCGAAACACACAGCACAGTTCTCATTCCTGAAACACACTCTGCTTTAGAGCAAGAAGCACGCTCTTGCTTTCTTGAGTCTCTTATACACCAGGAAATGTGAGTGTACTCAGAACAAAAGAACGCTGTGTCCTACACGTACGGACCATATATAGTTCAACTCTGCTCTGCAACTGAAACAAACCACAGGTCCGATAACATCCAGTGCTTTTCAGTTAAGATCGAGAAACGTGTGAGCTGGGTAAACGGTGTAGCTTCATTTGAGCTGGAAATTGTCTGTGATTACCTGAAACGAAGTCTTGCTTGTAAGAAGAAACACAGCGTGGCATTTAACTCCATTTCTGAAATGAAACACACAGCACAGTTCTCATCAATTAAACACATTCTGCTTCAGAGCAAGAAGCACCCTCCAGCTTTCTAGAGTCTCTAATACAGCAGGAAAAGTTAGTGTACTGAGACCAAAAGAACGGGTTTCCTACACAGATGGACCATATCTAGTTCAAATCTGCTTCTGAAACAGATACAAACCACGGGTCCTCTAGCATCCAATGCTTTTCATTTAAGAGCGAGAAACGTTTGAGCTAGGTGAACAATGTAGCTTCATTTGAGCAGAGAAGTGTCTGCGTTCACCTGAAACGAAGTCTTGCTTGTAGAAAGACACAGAGCCTTCGATTTTTACTCCATTTCTGAAGGGAAACACACAGCACAGTTCTCATCCATGAATTATACTCAGCTTTAGAGCAAGAAGCACGCAATTGCTTTCTTGAGTCTCTAATACAGCAGGAAACTTGAGTGTGCTCAGAACAAAAGAACAGTGTTTCCTACACATAAGAACCATATATATTTCAACTCTGCTTCTGAAACTGATAGAAATCACACGTCCTATAACATCCAGTGCTTTTCACTTAAGAGTGAGACACGTGTGAGTTAGGTGAACAATGTAGCTTCATTTGAGCTGAAAAATGTATGCGTTTACCTGAAAGGAAGTCTTGATTGTAAGAAGACACAGAGCCAAGGATTTCACTCCATTTCTGAAGCAAAACACACAGCACAGTTCTCATCCATGATACACACTCTGCTTTAGAGCAAGAAGCACGCTCTTTCATTCTAGAGTCTCTAATACAGCAGGAAACGCGAGTGTGCTGAGACCAAAAGAACATGGTTTCCTAAACATAAGGAGTACATCTACTTCAAGTCTGCTTCTGAAACTGATACAAACCACAGGGCCTCTAACATCCAGTGCTTTTCAGTTAAGAGCAACAAACGTGTGAGCTTCGTGAGCAATGTAGCTTCTTTGAACTAAAAAGTGATTGCGATTACCTGAAACGAAATCTTTCTTGTAAGAAGAAACAGAGCGTGGCATTTAACACCATTACTGAAATGAAACACACAGCACAGTTCTCATCCATGAAACACACTCTGATTCAGAGCAAGAAGCACGCTCCTGCTTTCTATAGTCTCTAATACAGCAGGAAATGTGAGTGTACTGAACCAAAAGAACGGGGTTTCCTAAACATACGGACCATATCTACTCGAAGTCTGCTTCTGAAACTGATACAAACCACAGGGCCTCTAACATCCTGTTCTTTTCAGTTAAGAGCAGCACACATGTGAGATTTGTGATCAATGTAGCTTCTTTGAACTAAAAAGTGTCTGCGTTTACCTGAAACGAATTCTTGCTTGTACGAAGACACAGAGCCTGGGATTTAATGCCATTTTGGAAGGGAAAAACACAGCACAGTTCTCATCCATTAAACACACTCAGCTTTAGAGCAAGACGCATGCTCTTGCTTTCTAGAGTCCATAATACAACAGAAAACTTGATTGTGCTCAGAACAAAAGAACGGTGTTTCCTACACATAAGGACCATATATATTTCAACTCTGCTTCTGAATCTGATAGAAACCACAGGTCCTATAACATCCACTGCTTTGCAGTTAAGAGCGAGAAACGTGTGAGCTTCGTGAACAATGTAGCTTCCTTTGAGCTGAAAAGTGTCTGCGTTTACCTGAAACGAAGTCTTGCTTGTAAGAAGACACAGAGCCTGGGATTTAACTCCATTTCTGAAGCGAAACACACAGCACAGTTCTCATCCATGAAACACACTCTGCTTTAGAGCAAGAAGCCTGCTCTTGCTTTCTAGAGTCCATAATAGAGCTGTAAACTTGAGTGTGCTCAGAACAAAAGAACGGCGTTTCCTACACATAAGGACCATATATACTTCAACTCTGCTTCTGAAACTGATAGAAAGCACAGGTCCTATAGCATCCAGTGCTGTTCAGTTAAGAGCGAGAAACGTGTGAGTTTGGTGAACAATGTAGCTTCATTTGAGCTGAAAAATGGTTGCGTTTACCTGAAAGGTAGTCTTGCTTGTAAGAAGACACACAGCCTGGGATTTAACTCCATTTCTGAAGTGAAACACACAGCACAGTTCTCCTCCATGAAACACACTCTGCTTTAGAGCAAGAAGGACTCTCTTGCTTTCAAGATTCTCCAATATAGCAAGAAACGTGAGTGTTCTTGAAACAAAAGAATGGTGTTTCCTACACATACGGACCATATCTAGTTCAACTCTGCTTCTGAAACTGATACAAACAATGGCTACTCTAACATCCAATGCTTTTCAGTTAGGAGCGGGAAACGTGTGATCTAGGTAAAGGATGTAGCTTCATTTGAGCTGAAAATTGTCTGTGATTACTTGAAACGAAGTCTTGTTTGTAAGAAGACACAAAGCGTGGCATTTAACTCCATTTCTGAAGCGAAACACACAGCACAGTTCTCATCCATGAAACACACTCTGCTTTAGAGCAAGAAGCACGCTCTTGCTTTCTTGAGTCTCTAATACAGCAGGAAATGTGAGTGTACTCAGAACAAAAGAACGCTGTGTCCTACATGTACGGACCATATATAGTTCAACTCTGCTTCTGAAACTGAAACAAACCACAGGTCCTATATCATCCAGTGCTTTTCAGTTAAGATCGAGAAACGTGTTAGCTTCGTGAACGATGTAGCTTCCTTTAAGCTGAAAAGTGACTGTGTTTACCTGAAACGGAATCTTGATTGTAGGAAGACACAGAGCATGGCATTTAACTCCATTTCTGAAGGGAAACACACAGCACAGTTCTCATCCATGAAACACACTCTGCTTCAGAGCAAGAAGCAAACTCCTGCTTCTAGATTCTCTAATACAGCAGGAAACGTGAGTGTGCTGAGACCAAAAGAACAGTGTTTCCTAAACATAAGGAATATATCTACTTCAAGTCTACTTCTGAAACTGATACAAACCATAGGGCCTCTAACATCCAGTGCTTTTCAGTTAAGAGCAACAAACATGTGAGCTTCGTGAGCAATGTAGCTTCTTTGAACTAAAAAGAGACTGCGATTACCTGAAACGAATTCTTGCTTGTACGAAGACACAGAGCCTGGAATTTAACTCCATTTCTGAAGGTAAACACACAGCACAGTTCTCCATGAAACACACTCTGCTTTAGAGCAAGAAGGACTCTCTTGCTTTCGAGATTCTCCAATATAGCAAGAAACGTGAGTGTGCTTGAAACAAAAGAATGGTGGTTCCTACACATACGGACCATATCTAGTTCAACTCTGCTTCTGAAACTGATACAAACCATGGCTACTCTAACATCCAATGCTTTTCAGTTAAGAGCGAGAAACGTGTGATGTAGGTAAAGGATGTAGCTTCATTTCAGCTGAAAATTGTCTGCAATTACTTGAAACGAACCTTGTTTGTAAGAATACACAAAGCGTGGCATTTGACTCCATTTCTGAAGCGAAACACACAGCACAGTTCTCATTCCTGAAACACACTCTGCTTTAGAGCAAGAAGCACGCTCTTGCTTTCTTGAGTCTCTTATACACCAGGAAATGTGAGTGTACTCAGAACAAAAGAACGCTGTGTCCTACACGTACGGACCATATATAGTTCAACTCTGATCTGCAACTGAAACAAACCACAGGTCCGATAACATCCAGTGCTTTTCAGTTAAGATCGAGAAACGTGTGAGCTGGGTAAACGGTGTAGCTTCATTTGAGCTGGAAATTGTCTGTGATTACCTGAAACGAAGTCTTGCTTGTAAGAAGAAACACAGCGTGGCATTTAACTCCATTTCTGAAATGAAACACACAGCACAGTTCTCATCAATTAAACACATTCTGCTTCAGAGCAAGAAGCACCCTCCAGCTTTCTAGAGTCTCTAATACAGCAGGAAAAGTTAGTGTACTGAGACCAAAAGAACGGGTTTCCTACACAGATGGACCATATCTAGTTCAAATCTGCTTCTGAAACAGATACAAACCACGGGTCCTCTAGCATCCAATGCTTTTCATTTAAGAGCGAGAAACGTTTGAGCTAGGTGAACAATGTAGCTTCATTTGAGCAGAGAAGTGTCTGCGTTCACCTGAAACGAAGTCTTGCTTGTAGAAAGACACAGAGCCTTCGATTTTTACTCCATTTCTGAAGGGAAACACACAGCACAGTTCTCATCCATGAATTATACTCAGCTTTAGAGCAAGAAGCACGCAATTGCTTTCTTGAGTCTCTAATACAGCAGGAAACTTGAGTGTGCTCAGAACAAAAGAACAGTGTTTCCTACACATAAGAACCATATATATTTCAACTCTGCTTCTGAAACTGATAGAAATCACACGTCCTATAACATCCAGTGCTTTTCACTTAAGAGTGAGACACGTGTGAGTTAGGTGAACAATGTAGCTTCATTTGAGCTGAAAAATGTATGCGTTTACTTGAAAGGAAGTCTTGATTGTAAGAAGACACAGAGCCAAGGATTTCACTCCATTTCTGAAGCAAAACACACAGCACAGTTCTCATCCATGATACACACTCTGCTTTAGAGCAAGAAGCACGCTCTTTCATTCTAGAGTCTCTAATACAGCAGGAAACGCGAGTGTGCTGAGACCAAAAGAACATGGTTTCCTAAACATAAGGAGTACATCTACTTCAAGTCTGCTTCTGAAACTGATACAAACCACAGGGCCTCTAACATCCAGTGCTTTTCAGTTAAGAGCAACAAACGTGTGAGCTTCGTGAGCAATGTAGCTTCTTTGAACTAAAAAGTGATTGCGATTACCTGAAACGAAATCTTTCTTGTAAGAAGAAACAGAGCGTGGCATTTAACACCATTACTGAAATGAAACACACAGCACAGTTCTCATCCATGAAACACACTCTGATTCAGAGCAAGAAGCACGCTCCTGCTTTCTATAGTCTCTAATACAGCAGGAAATGTGAGTGTACTGAACCAAAAGAACGGGGTTTCCTAAACATACGGACCATATCTACTCGAAGTCTGCTTCTGAAACTGATACAAACCACAGGGCCTCTAACATCCTGTTCTTTTCAGTTAAGAGCAGCACACATGTGAGATTTGTGATCAATGTAGCTTCTTTGAACTAAAAAGTGTCTGCGTTTACCTGAAACGAATTCTTGCTTGTACGAAGACACAGAGCCTGGGATTTAATGCCATTTTGGAAGGGAAAAACACAGCACAGTTCTCATCCATTAAACACACTCAGCTTTAGAGCAAGACGCATGCTCTTGCTTTCTAGAGTCCATAATACAACAGAAAACTTGATGGTGCTCAGAACAAAAGAACGGTGTTTCCTACACATAAGGACCATATATATTTCAACTCTGCTTCTGAATCTGATAGAAACCACAGGTCCTATAACATCCACTGCTTTGCAGTTAAGAGCGAGAAACGTGTGAGCTTCGTGAACAATGTAGCTTCCTTTGAGCTGAAAAGTGTCTGCGTTTACCTGAAACGAAGTCTTGCTTGTAAGAAGACACAGAGCCTGGGATTTAACTCCATTTCTGAAGCGAAACACACAGCACAGTTCTCATCCATGAAACACACTCTGCTTTAGAGCAAGAAGCACACTCTTGCTTTCTAGAGTCTCTAATACAGCAGGAAACGTGAGTTCTTAGACAAAAGAATGGTTTTACGTACACATGTGGACCATATCTAGTTCAACTCTACTTCTGAAACTGATACAAACCACAGGTCCTCTGACATCCAATTCTTTTCAGTTAAGAGCAACAAACATGTGAGCTTTGTGAACGATGTAGCTTCCATGGAGCTGAAAAGTGTATGTGTTTAACTGAAACGAAGTCTTGCTTGTAGGAAGACACAGAGCCTGGGATTTAACTCCATTTCTGAAGTGAAACGCACAGCACAGTTCTCATCCATGAAAGACACTCTGCTTTAGAGCAATAAGCAAGCTCTTGCTTTCTAGCGTCTCTAATACAGCAGGAAGTGTGATTGTACTTAGACCAAAAGAACGGGGTTTCCTACACCTATGGACCATATCTAGTTCAACTCTGCTTCTGAAACTGATGCAAACCTCAGTGCCTCTAACATCCAATGCTTTTCAGTTAAGAGCGAGAAACGTTTGATCTAGGTGAACAATGTAGCTTCATTTGTGCTGAAAAGTGTCTGCGCTTACCTGAAATGAATTCTTGCTTGTAAGAAGACACAGAGCTTGGGCTTGAACTACACTTCTGAAGGGAAACACACAACACAGTTCTCATCCATGAAACACACTCTGCTTTAGAGCAAGAAGAACACTCTTGATTTCTAGAGTCCCTAATACAGCAGGAAACTTGAGTGAGCTCAGAACAAAAGAACGGTGTTTCCTACACATAAGGACCATATATATTTTAACTCTGCTTCTGAAACTGATACAAACCATGGGTCCTCTAACATCCATTACTTTTCAGTTAAAAGCGAGAAACAAGTGAGCTAGGTGAACAATGTAGCTTCATTTGAGCTGAAAAGTATCTGCGTTTACCTGAAACGAAATCTTGCTTGTAAGAAGACAAGGAGAATGGGATTTAACTCCATTTTGAAGCGAAACACACAGAACAGTTCTCATCCATGAAACACACTCGGCTTCAGAACAAGAATCACTCTCTTGCTTTCTAGAGTCTCTAATACAGCAGGAAACATGACTGTACTGAGACCAAAAGAATGGTGTTTCCTACACATACGGACCATATCTAGTTCAACTCTGCTTCTGAAACTGATACACACCACAGGGCCTCCAACATCCAATTCTTTGCAGTTAAGAGCAACAAACATGTGAGCTTCGTGAGCGATGTAGCTTCTTTGAACTAAAAAGTGACTGCGATTACCTCAAACGAATTCTTGCTTGTACAAAGACACAGAGCCTTGTATGTATTTCCATTTCTGAAGGGAAACAAACAGCACAGTTTTCATCCATGAAACACACTCTGCTTTAGAGAGAGAAGCACGCTCTTGCTTTCTAGGGTCCCTAATACAGCAGGAAACATGGGTGTGCTCAGAACAAACGAACGGTGTTTCCTACACATAAGGACCATATATGATTCAACTCGGCTTCTGAAACTGACAGAAACCTCATGTCCTGTAACACCCAGTGCTTTTCAGTTATGAGCGAGAAACGTGTGAGCTAGGTGAACAATGTAGCTTCATTTGAGCAGAAAAGTGTCTGGGCTTACCTGAAATGAAGTCTTGCTTGTAAGAAGACACAATGCCTGGGATTTAATTCCATTTCTGAAGTGAAACACACAGCACAGTTCCCTTCCATGAAACACACTCTGCTTTAGAGCAAGAAGCATGCCCTTGCTTTCTGGAGACACTAATACAGCAGGAAACTTGAGTGTGCTCAGAACAAAAGAATAGTGTATACTACATATAAGGACCATATATATTTCAACTCTGCTTCTGAAACTGATACAAACCACCGGTCCTCTAACATCCAATGATTTTCAGTTAAGACCGAGAAACTTGTGAACGTCGTGAAGCATATAGCTTCCTTTGAGTTGAAAAGAGACTGCATTTACCTGAAAAGAAGTCTTGCTTATAGGAAATCACAGAGCATGAGATTTAAATCCATTTCTGAAAGGAAACACAAACACAGTTCTCATCCATGAAACACACTCTGCTTTAGAGCAAGAAGCACGCTCTTGCTTTCTAGATTCTCCAATACAGCAGGAAACGTGAGTGTGCTCAGAACAAAAGAACAGTGTTTCCTACACATAAGGACCATATATATTTCAACTCTGCTTCTGAAACTGATACAAACAACCGGTCCTCTATCAACCAATGAATTTCAGTTAAGACCGAGAAACATGTGAACTTCATGAAGCATATAGCTTCCTTTGAGTTGAAAAGAGACTGCATTTACCTGATAAGAAGTCTTGCTGATACGAAATCACAGAGCATGGGATTTAAATCCATTTCTGAAAGGAAACACACACACAGTTCTGATCCATGAAAAACACTCTGCTTTAGAGCAAGAAGCACGCTCTTGCTTTCTAGAGTCTCTAATACAACAGGAAACGTGAGTGTACTGAGACCAAAAAAACGGGGTTTCCTACACATATGGACCATTTCTAGGTGAAATCTGCTTCTGAAACTGATAGAAACCACAGGTCCTCTGACATCCAATGCTTTTCAGTTAAGAGCGAGAAAAGTGTGAGCTTCGTGAACGATGTAGCTTCCTTTGAGCTAAAAATTGAATGTGTTTACCTGAACCGAGTTTTGCTTGTAGGAACACAGAGCATGGGATTTAACTCCATTTCTGAAGGAAACACACAGCCCAGTTGTCATCCATGAAAAACACTCTGCTTTAGAGCAAGAAGCACGCTCTTGCCTTCTTGAGTCTCTAATACTGCAGGACACGTGAGTGTACTTGGACTAAAGAATGGTTTTACGTACACATGTGGACCATATTTAGTGCAACTCTACTTCTGAAACTGATACAAACCACGGCTCCTCTAACATCCAATGCTTTTCATTTAAGAGCGAGAAACGTGTGAGCTAGGTGAACAATGTAGCTTCATTTGAGCAGAGAAGTGTCTGAGATTATCTGAAACGAAGTCTTGCTTTTAAATAGATACAGAGCCTGGGATTTAACTCCATTCATGAAGTGAAACGCACAGCCCAGTTCTCATCCATGAAAGTCACTCTGCTTTCGAGCAAGAAGCAAGCTCTTGCTTTCTAGCATCTCTAATAGAGCAGAAAATGTGATTGTACTTAGACCAAAAGAACGGGGTTTCCTACACCTATGGACCATATCTGGTTCAACTCTGCTTCTGAAAATGATACAAACCTCAGCGCCTCTAACATCCAGTGCTTTTCAGTTAAGAGCGAGAAACGTGTGATCTAAGTGAACAATGTAGCTTCATTTGAGCTGAAAAGTTTCTGGGCTTACCTGAAATGAAGTCTTGCTCGTAAGAAGACACAGAGCTTGGGCTTGAACTACACTTCTGAAGGGAAACACACAACACAGTTCTCATCCATGAAACACACTCTGATTTAGAGCAAGAAGAACACTCTTGATTTCTAGAGTCCGTAGTACAGCAGGAAACTTGAGTGTGCTCAGAACAAAAGAACAGTGTTTCCTACACATAAGGACCATATATATTTTAACTCTGCTTCTGAAACTGATATAAACCATGCGTCCTCTAACATCCATTACTTTTCAGTTAAAAGCGAGAAACATGTAAGCTAGGTGAACAATGTAGCTTCATTTGAGCTGAAAAGTATCTGCGTTTACCTGAAACGAAGTCTTGCTTGTAAGAAGACAAGGAGACTGGGATTTAACTCCATTTTGAAGCGAAAAACACAGCACAGTTCTCATCCATGAAACACACTCGGCTTTACAACCAGAATCACTCTCTTGATTTATAGTGTCTCTAATACAGCAGGAAACATGACTGTACTGAGACCAAAAGAACGGTGTCTCCTACACATACGGACCATATCTAGTTCAACTCTGCTTCTGGAACTGATACACACCACAGGGCCTCCAACATCCTATTCTTTGCAGGTAAGAGCAACAAACATGTGAGCTTCGTGAGTGATGTAGCATCTTTGAACTAAAAAGTGACTGCGATTACCTCAAACGAATTCTTGCTTGTACAAAGACACAGAGCCTTGTGTGTATCTCCATTTCTGAAGGGAAACAAACAGCACAGTTTTCATCCATGAAACACAATCTGCTTTAGAGAGAGAGGCACGCTCTTGCTTTCTAGGGTCCCTAATACAGCAGGAAATATGGGTGTGCTCAGAAAAAAGAACGGTGTTTCCTACACATAAGAACCATATATGATTCAACTTGGCTTCTGAAACTGATAGAAACCACAGGTCCTATAACACCCAGTGCTTTTCAGTTAAGAGCGAGAAACGTGTGAGCTAGGTGAGCAATGTAGCTTCATTTGAGCGGAAAAGTGTCTGGGCTTACCTGAAATGAAGTCTTGCTTGTAAGAAGACACAGTGCCTGGGATTTAACTCCATTTCTGAAGTGAAACACACAGCACAGTTCTCATCATGAAACACACTCTCCTTTAGAGCTAGAGGCATGCTCTTGCTTTCTAGAGACTGCAATACAGCCGGAAAATTGAGTGTGCTCAGAACAAAAGAACAGTGTTTCCTACACATAAGGACCATATATATTTCAACTCTGCTTCTGAAACTGATACAAACCACCGGTCCTCTAACATCCAATGATTTTAAGTTAAGACCGAGAAACTTGTGAACTTCGTGAAGCATATAGCTTCCTTTGAGTTGAAAAGAGACTGCATTTACCTGATAAGAAGTCTTGCTTATAGGAAATCACAGAGCATGGGATTTAAATCCATTTCTGAAAGGAAACACAAACACAGTTCTCATCCATGAAACACACTCTGCTTTAGAGCAAGAAGCACGCTCTTGCTTTCTAGATTCTCCAATACAGCAGGAAACGTGAGTGTGCTCAGAACAAAAGAACAGTGTTTCCTACACATAAGGACCATATATATTTCAACTCTGCTTCTGAAACTGATACAAACCACCGGTCCTCTAACATCCAATGATTTTCAGTTAAGACCGAGAAAAATGTGAACTTCGTGGAGCATATCGCTTCCTTTGAGTTGAAAAGAGACTGCATTTACCTAATAAGAAGTCTTGCTTATAGGAAATCACAGAGCATGGGATTTAAATCCATTTCTGAAAGGAAACACACTCTGCTCAGAACAAAAGAACAGTGTATCCTACACATAAGGACCATATATATTTCAACTCTGCTTCTGAAACTGATACGAACCACCGGTCCTCTAACATCCAATGATTTTCAGTTAAGACCGAGAAACTTGTTAACTTTGTGAAGCATATAGCTTCCTTTGAGTTGAAAAGAGACTGCATTTACTTGAAAAGAAGTCTTGCTTATAGGAAATCACAGAGCAAGGGATTTAAATCCATTTCTGAAAGGAAACACAAACACAGTTCTCATCTATGAAAAACACTCTGCTTTAGAGCAAGAAGCACGCTCTTGCTTTCTAGATTCTCCAATACAGCAGGAAACGTGAGTGTGCTCAGAACAAAAGAACAGTGGTTCCTACACATAAGGACCATATGTATTTCAACTCTGCTTCTGAAACTGATACAAACCACCGGTCCTCTAACATCCAATGGTTTTCAGTTAAGACCGAGAAAAATGTGAACTTCGTGAAGCATATCGCTTTCTTTGAGTTGAAAAGAGACTGCATTTACCTGATAAGAAGTCTTGCTTATAGGAAATCACAGAGCATGGGATTTAAATCCATTTCTGAAAGGAAACACACACACAGTTCTCATCCATTAAACCCACTCTGCTTTAGAGCAAGAAGCACGCTCTTGCTTTCTAGAGTCTCTAATACAACAGGAAACGTGAGTGTACTGCGACCAAAAAAACGAAGTTTCCTACACATATGGACCATTTCTAGGTGAAATCTGCTTCTGAAACTGATAGAAACCACAGGTCCTCTGACATCCAATGCTTTTCATTTAAGAGCGAGAAACGTGTGAGCTTTGTGAACGATGTAGATTCCTTTGAGCTAAAAAGTGAATGTGTGTACCTGAAAATTATTTTGCTTGTAGGAAGACACAGAGCATGGGATTTAACTCCATTTCTGAAGGAAACACACAGCACAGTTGTCATCCATGAAACACACGCTGCTTTAGAGCAAGAAGCACGCTCTTGCCTTCTTGAGTCTCTAATACAGCAGGACACGTGAGTGTACTTAGACTAAAGAATGGTTTTACGTACACATGTGGACCATATCTAGTTCAACTCTACTTCTGAAAGTGATTCAAACCACGGCTCCTCTAACACCCAATGCTTTTCATTTAAGAGAGAGAAACATGTGAGCTAGGTGAACAATGTAGTTTCATTTGAGCAGAGAAATGTCTGAGTTTACATGAAACGAAGTCTTGCTTTTAAATAGACACAGAGCATGGGATTTAACTCCATTTCTGAAGCGAAACACACAGCACAGTTCTCATCCATGATACACACTCTGCTTAGAGCAAGAAGCACGCTCTTGCTTTCTAGAGTCCATAATACAGCTGGAAACTTGAGTGTCCTCAGAACAAAAGAACGGTGTTTCCTACACATAAGGACCATATATATTTCAACTCTGCTTCTGAATCTGATAGAAACCACAGGTCCTATAACATCCACTGCTTTCCAGTTAAGAGCTAGAAACGTGTAGGCTTCGTGAATAATGTAGCTTCATTTGAGCTGAAAAGTGTCTGCGTTTACCTGAAACGAAGTCTTGCTTGTAAGAAGACACAGAGCCTGTGATTTAACTCCATTTCTGAAGCGAACCACACAGCACCATTCTCATCCATGAAACACACTCTGCTTTAGATCAAGAAGCACGCTCTTGCTTTCTAGAGTCTCTAATACAGTAGGAAACGTGAATGTACTGAGACAAAAAAAACGGGGTTTCCTACACATATGGACCATATCTAGTTCAACTCTGCTTCTGAAACTGATACAAACTTCTGCGCCTCTAACATCCAGTGCTTTTCAGTTAAGAGCGAGAAACGTGTGATCTAGGTGAACAATGTAGCTTCATTTGAGCTGAAAAGTGTCTGTGCTTACCTGAAATGAAGTCTTGCTTGTAAGAAGACACAGAGCTTGGGCTTGAACTACACTTCTGAAGGGAAACACACAACACAGTTCTCATCCATGAAACACACTCTGCTTTAGAGCAAGAAGAACACTCTTGATTTCTAGAGTCCCTAATACAGCAGGAAACTTGAGTGTGCTCAGAACAAAAGAACGGTGTTTCCTACACATAAGGACCATATATGATTCAACTTGGCTTCTGAAACTGATAGAAACCACAGGTCCTATAACACCCAGTGCTTTTCAGTTAAGAGCAAGAAACGTGTGAGCTAGGTGAACAATGTAGCTTCATTTGAGCAGAAAAGTGTCTGGGCTTACCTGAAATGATGTCTTGCTTGTAAGAAGACACAGTGCCTGGGATTTAACTCCATTTCTGAAGTGAAACACACAGCACAGTTCTCTTCCATGAAACACACTCTGCTTTAGAGCAAGAAGCACGCTCTTCCCTTCTTAAGTCTCTAATACAGCAGGACACGTGAGTGTACTTAGACTAAAGAATGGTTTTATGTACACCTGTGGACCATATCTAGTTCAACTCCACTTCTGAAACTGATACAAACCACAGGGCCTCTAACATCCTGTGCTTTGCAGTTAAATCAGCAAACATATGAGCTTCATGATCAATGTAGCTTTTTTAACTAAAAAGTATCTGCGTTTACCTGAAACGAATTCTTGCTTGTATGAAGACACAGAGCCTGGATTTAACGCCATTTTGGAAGGGAAACACACAGCACAGTTCTCATCCATGAAAGACACTCTGCTTTAGAGCAAGAAGCAAGCTCTTGCTTTCTAGCGTTTCTAATACAGCAGGAAATGTGAGTGTACTTAGACCAAACGAATGGGGTTTCCTACACCTATGGACCATATCTAGTTCAACTCTGCTTCTGAAACTGATACAAACCTCAGGGCCTCTAACATCCAATGCTTTTCAGTTAAGAGCAAGAAACGTGTGATCTAGGTGTACAATGTAGCTTCATTTGAGCTGAAAAGTGTCTGCGCTTACCTGAAATGAAGTCTTGCTTGTAAGAAGACACAGAGCTTGGGCTTGAACTACACTTCTGAAGGGAAACATACAACACAGTTCTCATCCATGAAACACACTCTGCTTTAGAGCAAGAAGAACACTCTTGATTTCTAGAGTCCCTAATACAGCAGGAAACTTGAGTGTGCTCAGAACAAAAGAACGGTGTTTCCTACACATAAGGACCATATATATTTTAACTCTGCTTCTGAAACTGATACAAACCATGGGTCCTCTACCACCCATTACTTTTCAGTTAAAAGCGAGAAACATGTGAGCTAGGTGAACAATGTAGCTTCATTTGAGCTGAAAGGTATCTGCGTTTACCTGAAACGAAGTCCTGCTTGTAAGAAGACAAGGAGACTGGGATTTAATTCCATTTTGAAGTGAAACACACAGCACAGTTCTCATCCATGAAACACACTCGGCTTTACAACCAGAATCACTCTCTTGATTTATAGTGTCTCTAATACAGCAAGAAACATGACTGTACTGAGACCAAAAGAACGGTGTTTCCTACACATACGGACCATATCTAGTTCAACTCTGCTTCTGAAACTGATACACACCACAGGGCCTCCAACATCCAATACTTTGCAGTTAAGAGCAATAAACATGTGAGCTTCGTGAGCGATATAGCTTCTTTGAACTAAAAAGTGACTGCGATTACCTCAAATGAATTCTTGCTTGTACAAAGACACAGAGCCTTGTATGCATCTCCATTTCTGAAGGGAAACAAACAGCACAGTTTTCATACATGAAACACTCTCTGCTTTAGAAAGAGAAGCACACTCTTGCTTTCTATGGTCCCTAATACATCAGGAAACATGGGAGTGCACAGAACAAATGAACGGTGTTTCCTACACATAAGGACCATATATGATTCAACTCGGCTTCTGAAACTGATAGAAACCACAGGTCCTATAACACCCAGTGCTTTTCAGTTAAGAGCAAGAAACGTGTGAGCTAGGTGAACAATGTAGCTTCATTTGAGCAGAAAAGTGTCTGGGCTTACCTGAAATGAAGTCTTGCTTGTAAGAAGACACAGTGCCTGGGATTTAACTCCATTTCTGAAGTGAAACACACAGCACAGTTCTCTTCCATGAAACACACTCTGCTTTAGAGCAAGAAGCACGCTCTTCCCTTCTTGAGTCTCTAATACAGCAGGACACGTGAGTGTACTTAGACTAAAGGATGGTTTTATGTACACATGTGGACCATATCTAGTTCAACTCTACTTCTGAAACTGATACAAACCACTGGTCCTCTAACATCCAATGATTTCCAGTTAAGACCGAGAAACATGTGACCTTCGTGAAGCATATAGCTTCCTTTGAGTTGAAAAGAGACTGCATTTACCTGAAAAGAGTCTTGCTTATAGAAAATCACAGAGCATGGGATTTAAATCCATTTCTGAAAGGAAACACACACACAGTTCTCATCCATGAAACACACTCTGCTTTAGAGCAAGAAGCACGCTCTTGCTTTCTAGAGTCTCTAATACAGCAGGACACGAGAGTGTACTTAGACTAAAGAATGGTTTTACGTACACATGTGGACCATATCTAGTTCAACTCTACTTCTGAAACTGATACAAACCACAGGGCCTCTAACATCCTGTGCTTTGCAGTTAAATCAGCAAACATATGAGCTTCGTGATCAATGTAGCTTCTTTGAACTAAAAAGTGTCTGCGTTTACCTGAAACGAATTCTTGCTTGTACGAAGACACAGAGCCTGGGATTTAACGCCATTTTGGAAGGGAAACACACAGCACAGTTCTCATCCATTAAACACACTCTGCTTTAGAGCAAGAAGCATTCTCTGGCTTTCTAAAGTCCATAGTACAGCAGAAAACTTGATGTGCTCAGAACAAAAGAACGGTGTTTCCTACACATAAGGACCATATATATTTCAACTCTGCTTCTGAATCTGATAGAAACCACAGGTCCTATAACATCCACTGCTTTGCAGTTAAGAGCGAGAAACGTGTGAGCTTCGTGATCAATGTAGCTTCATTTGAGCTGAAAAGTGTCTGCACTTACCTAAAATGAAGTCTTGCTTGTAAGAAGACACAGAGCCTGGGATTTAACTCCATTTCTGAAGTGAAACGCACAGCACAGTTCTCATCCATGAAAGACACTCTGCTTTAGAGCAAGAAGCAAGCTCTTGCTTTCTAGCGTCTCTAATACAGCAGGAAATGTGAGTGTACTTAGACCAAACGAATGGGGTTTCCTACACCTATGGACCATATCTAGTTCAACTCTGCTTCTGAAACTGATACAAACCTCAGGGCCTCTAACATCCAATGCTTTTCAGTTAAGAGCAAGAAACGTGTGATCTAGGTGTACAATGTAGCTTCATTTGAGCTGAAAAGTGTCTGCGCTTACCTGAAATGAAGTCTTGCTTGTAAGAAGACACAGAGCTTGGGCTTGAACTACACTTCTGAAGGGAAACATACAACACAGTTCTCATCCATGAAACACACTCTGCTTTAGAGCAAGAAGAACACTCTTGATTTCTAGAGTCCCTAATACAGCAGGAAACTTGAGTGTGCTCAGAACAAAAGAACGGTGTTTCCTACACATAAGGACCATATATATTTTAACTCTGCTTCTGAAACTGATACAAACCATGGGTCCTCTACCACCCATTACTTTTCAGTTAAAAGCGAGAAACATGTGAGCTAGGTGAACAATGTAGCTTCATTTGAGCTGAAAAGTATCTGCGTTTACCTGAAACGAAGTCCTGCTTTTAAGAAGACAAGGAGACTGGGATTTAATTCCATTTTGAAGTGAAACACACAGCACAGTTCTCATCCATGAAACAAACTCGGCTTCAGAACAAGAATCAGTCTCTTGCTTTCTAGAGTCTCTAATACAGCAGGAAACATGACTGTACTGAGACCAAAAGAACGGTGTTTCCTACACATACGGACCATATCTAGTTCAACTCTGCTTCTGAAACTGATACACACCACAGGGCCTCCAACATCCTATTCTTTGCAGTTAAGAGCAACAAACATGTGAGCTTCGTGAGCGATATAGCTTCTTTGAACTAAAAAGTGACTGCGATTACCTCAAATGAATTCTTGCTTGTACAAAGACACAGAGCCTTGTATGTATCTCCATTTCTGAAGGGAAACAAACAGCACAGTTTTCATCCATGAAACACACTCTGCTTTAGAGAGAGAAGCACGCTCTTGCTTTCTAGGGTCCCTAATACAGCAGGAAACATGGGTGTGCACAGAACAAAAGAACGGTGTTTCCTACACATAAGGACCATATATGATTCAACTCGGCTTCCGAAACTGATAGAAACCACAGGTCCTATAACACCCAGTGCTTTTCAGTTAAGAGCAAGAAACGTGTGAGCTAGGTGAACAATGTAGCTTCATTTGAGCAGAAAAGTGTCTGGGCTTACCTGAAATGAAGTCTTGCTTGTAAGAAGACACAGTGCCTGGGATTTAACTCCATTTCTGAAGTGAAACACACAGCACAGTTCTCTTCCATGAAACACACTCTGCTTTAGAGCAAGAAGCACGCTCTTCCCTTCTTGAGTCTCTAATACAGCAGGACACGTGAGTGTACTTAGACTAAAGAATGGTTTTACGTACACATGTGGACCATATCTAGTTCAACTCTATTTCTGAAACTGATACAAACCACTGGTCCTCTAACATCCAATGATTTCCAGTTAAGACCGAGAAACATGTGAACTTTGTGAAGCATATAGCTTCCTTTGAGTTGAAAAGAGATTGCATTTACCTGAAAAGAGTCTTGCTTATAGGAAATCACAGAGCATGGGATTTAAATCCATTTCTGAAAGGAAACACACACACAGTTCTCATCCATGAAACACACTCTGCTTTAGAGCAAGAAGCACGCTCTTGCATTCCTGAGTCTCTAATACAGCAGGACACGTGAGTGTACTTAGACTAAAGAATGGTTTTACGTACACATGTGGACCATATCTAGTTCAACTCTACTTCTGAAACTGATACAAACCACAGGGCCTCTAACATCCTGTGCTTTGCAGTTAAATCAGCAAACATATGAGCTTCGTGATCAATGTAGCTTCATTTGAGCTGAAAAGTGTCTGCACTTACCTGAAATGAAGTCTTGCTTGTAAGAAGACACAGAGCCTGGGATTTAACTCCATTTCTGAAGTGAAACGCACAGCACAGTTCTCATCCATGAAAGACACTCTGCTTTAGAGCAAGAAGCAAGCTCTTGCTTTCTAGCGTCTCTAACACAGCAGGAAATGTGAGTGTACTTAGACCAAACGAACGGGGTTTCCTACACCTATGGACCATATCTAGTTCAACTCTGCTTCTGAAACTGATACAAACCTCAGGGCCTCTAACATCCAATGCTTTTCAGTTAAGAGCGAGAAACGTGTGATCTAGGTGTACAATGTAGCTTCATTTGAGCTGAAAAGTGTCTGCGCTTACCTGAAATGAAGTCTTGCTTGTAAGAAGACACAGAGCTTGGGCTTGAACTACACTTCTGAAGGGAAACATACAACACAGTTCTCATCCATGAAACACACTCTGCTTTAGAGCAAGAAGAACACTCTTGATTTCTAGAGTCCCTAATACAGCAGGAAACTTGAGTGTGCTCAGAACAAAAGAACGGTGTTTCCTACACATAAGGACCATATATATTTTAACTCTGCTTCTGAAACTGATACAAACCATGGGTCCTCTACCACCCATTACTTTTCAGTTAAAAGCGAGAAACATGTGAGCTAGGTGAACAATGTAGCTTCATTTGAGCTGAAAAGTATCTGCGTTTACCTGAAACGAAGTCCTGCTTGTAAGAAGACAAGGAGACTGGGATTTAATTCCATTTTGAAGCGAAACACACAGCACAGTTCTCATCCATGAAACAAACTCGGCTTCAGAACAAGAATCACTCTCTTGCTTTCTAGAGTCTCTAATACAGCATGAAACATGACTGTACTGAGACCAAAAGAACGGTGTTTCCTACACATACGGACCATATCTAGTTCAACTCTGCTTCTGAAAATGATACACACCACAGGGCCTCCAACATCCAATTCTTTGCAGTTAAGAGCAACAAACATGTGAGCTTCGTGAGCGATATAGCTTCTTTGAACTAAAAAGTGACTGCGATTACCTCAAATGAATTCTTGCTTGTACAAAGACACAGAGCCTTGTATGTATCTCCATTTCTGAAGGGAAACAAACAGCACAGTTTTCATCCATGAAACACACTCTGCTTTAGAGAGAGAAGCACGCTCTTGCTTTCTAGGGTCCCTAATACAGCAGGAAACATGGGTGTGCACAGAACAAAAGAACGGTGTTTCCTACACATAAGGACCATATATGATTCAACTCGGCTTCCGAAACTGATAGAAACCACAGGTCCTATAACACCCAGTGCTTTTCAGTTAAGAGCAAGAAACGTGTGAGCTAGGTGAACAATGTAGCTTCATTTGAGCAGAAAAGTGTCTGGGCTTACCTGAAATGAAGTCTTGCTTGTAAGAAGACACAGTGCCTGGGATTTAACTCCATTTCTGAAGTGAAACACACAGCACAGTTCTCTTCCATGAAACACACTCTGCTTTAGATCAAGAAGCACGCTCTTCCCTTCTTGAGTCTCTAATACAGCAGGACACGTGAGTGTACTTAGACTAAAGAATGGTTTTACGTACACATGTGGACCATATCTAGTTCAACTCTATTTCTGAAACTGATACAAACCACTGGTCCTCTAACATCCAATGATTTCCAGTTAAGACCGAGAAACATGTGAACTTCGTGAAGCATATAGCTTCCTTTGAGTTGAAAAGAGATTGCATTTACCTGAAAAGAGTCTTGCTTATAGGAAATCACAGAGCATGGGATTTAAATCCATTTCTGAAAGGAAACACACACACAGTTCTCATCCATGAAACACACTCTGCTTTAGAGCAAGAAGCACGCTCTTGCATTCTAGAGTCTCTAATACAGCAGGACACGTGAGTGTACTTAGACTAAAGAATGGTTTTACGTACACATGTGGACCATATCTAGTTCAACTCTACTTCTGAAACTGATACAAACCACAGGGCCTCTAACATCCTGTGCTTTGCAGTTAAATCAGCAAACACATGAGCTTCGTGATCAATGTAGCTTCTTTGAACTAAAAAGTGTCTGCGTTTACCTGAAACGAATTCTTGCTTGTACGAAGACACAGAGCCTGGGATTTAACGCCATTTTGGAAGGGAAACACACAGCACAGTTCTCATCCATTAAACACACTCTGCTTTAGAGCAAGAAGCATGCTCTTGCTTTCTAAAGTCCATAGTACAGCAGAAAACTTGATTGTGCTCAGAACAAAAGAACGGTGTTTCCTACACATAAGGACCATATATATTTCAACTCTGCTTCTGAATCTGATAGAAACCACAGGTCCTATAACATCCACTGCTTTGCAGTTAAGAGCGAGAAACGTGTGAGCTTCGTGATCAATGTAGCTTCATTTGAGCTGAAAAGTGTCTGCACTTACCTGAAATGAAGTCTTGCTTGTAAGAAGACACATAGCCTGGGAATTAACTCCATTTCTGAAGTGAAACGCACAGCACAGTTCTCATCCATGAAAGACACTCTGCTTTAGAGCAAGAAGCAAGCTCTTGCTTTCTAGCGTCTCTAATACAGCAGGAAATGTGAGTGTACTTAGACCAAACGAACGGGGTTTCCTACACCTATGGACCATATCTAGTTCAACTCTGCTTCTGAAACTGTTACAAACCTCAGGGCCTCTAACATCCAATGCTTTTCAGTTAAGAGCGAGAAACGTGTGATCTAGGTGTACAATGTAGCTTCATTTGAGCTGAAAAGTGTCTGCGCTTACCTGAAATGAAGTCTTGCTTGGAAGAAGACACAGAGCTTGGGCTTGAACTACACTTCTGAAGGGAAACATACAACACAGTTCTCATCCATGAAACACACTCTGCTTTAGAGCAAGAAGAACACTCTTGATTTCTAGAGTCCCTAATACAGCAGGAAACTTGAGTGTGCTCAGAACAAAAGAACGGTGTTTCCTACACATAAGGACCATATATATTTTAACTCTGCTTCTGAAACTGATACAAACCATGGGTCCTCTACCACCCATTACTTTTCAGTTAAAAGCGAGAAACATGTGAGCTAGGTGAACAATGTAGCTTCATTTGAGCTGAAAAGTATCTGCGTTTACCTGAAACGAAGTCCTGCTTGTAAGAAGACAAGGAGACTGGGATTTAATTCCATTTTGAAGCGAAACACACAGCACAGTTCTCATCCATGAAACAAACTCGGCTTCAGAACAAGAATCACTCTCTTGCTTTCTAGAGTCTCTAATACAGCAAGAAACATGACTGTACTGAGACCAAAAGAACGGTGTTTCCTACACATACGGACCATATCTAGTTCAACTCTGCTTCTGAAACTGATATACACCACAGGGCCTCCAACATCCAATTCTTTGCAGTTAAGAGCAACAAACATGTGAGCTTCGTGAGCGATATAGCTTCTTTGAACTAAAAAGTGACTGCGATTACCTCAAATGAATTCTTGCTTGTACAAAGACACAGAGCCTTGTATGTATCTCCATTTCTGAAGGGAAACAAACAGCACAGTTTTCATCCATGAAACACACTCTGCTTTAGAGAGAGAAGCACGCTCTTGCTTTCTAGGGTCCCTAATACAGCAGGAAACATGGGTGTGCACAGAACAAAAGAACGGTGTTTCCTACACATAAGGACCATATATGATTCAACTCGGCTTCCGAAACTGATAGAAACCACAGGTCCTATAACACCCAGTGCTTTTCAGTTAAGAGCAAGAAACGTGTGAGCTAGGTGAACAATGTAGCTTCATTTGAGCAGAAAAGTGTCTGGGCTTACCTGAAATGAAGTCTTGCTTGTAAGAAGACACAGTGCCTGGGATTTAACTCCATTTCTGAAGTGAAACACACAGCACAGTTCTCTTCCATGAAACACACTCTGCTTTAGAGCAAGAAGCACGCTCTTCCCTTCTTGAGTCTCTAATACAGCAGGACACGTGAGTGTACTTAGACTAAAGAATGGTTTTACGTACACATGTGGACCATATCTAGTTCAACTCTATTTCTGAAACTGATACAAACCACTGGTCCTCTAACATCCAATGATTTCCAGTTAAGACCGAGAAACATGTGAACTTCGTGAAGCATATAGCTTCCTTTGAGTTGAAAAGAGATTGCATTTACCTGAAAAGAGTCTTGCTTATAGGAAATCACAGAGCATGGGATTTAAATCCATTTCTGAAAGGAAACACACACACAGTTCTCATCCATGAAACACACTCTGCTTTAGAGCAAGAAGCACGCTCTTGCATTCCTGAGTCTCTAATACAGCAGGACACGTGAGTGTACTTAGACTAAAGAATGGTTTTACGTACACATGTGGACCATATCTAGTTCAACTCTACTTCTGAAACTGATACAAACCACAGGGCCTCTAACATCCTGTGCTTTGCAGTTAAATCAGCAAACATATGAGCTTCGTGATCAATGTAGCTTCATTTGAGCTGAAAAGTGTCTGCACTTACCTGAAATGAAGTCTTGCTTGTAAGAAGACACAGAGCCTGGGATTTAACTCCATTTCTGAAGTGAAACGCACAGCACAGTTCTCATCCATGAAAGACACTCTGCTTTAGAGCAAGAAGCAAGCTCTTTCTTTCTAGCGTCTCTAACACAGCAGGAAATGTGAGTGTACTTAGACCAAACGAACGGGGTTTCCTACACCTATGGACCATATCTAGTTCAACTCTGCTTCTGAAACTGATACAAACTTCAGGGCCTCTAACATCCAATGCTTTTCAGTTAAGAGCGAGAAACGTGTGATCTAGGTGTACAATGTAGCTTCATTTGAGCTGAAAAGTGTCTGCGCTTACCTGAAATGAAGTCTTGCTTGTAAGAAGACACAGAGCTTGGGCTTGAACTACACTTCTGAAGGGAAACATACAACACAGTTCTCATCCATGAAACACACTCTGCTTTAGAGCAAGAAGAACACTCTTGATTTCTAGAGTCCCTAATACAGCAGGAAACTTGAGTGTGCTCAGAACAAAAGAACGGTGTTTCCTACACATAAGGACCATATATATTTTAACTCTGCTTCTGAAACTGATACAAACCATGGGTCCTCTACCACCCATTACTTTTCAGTTAAAAGCGAGAAACATGTGAGCTAGGTGAACAATGTAGCTTCATTTGAGCTGAAAAGTATCTGCGTTTACCTGAAACGAAGTCCGGCTTGTAAGAAGACAAGGAGACTGGGATTTAATTCCATTTTGAAGCGAAACACACAGCACAGTTCTCATCCATGAAACAAACTCGGCTTCAGAACAAGAATCACTCTCTTGCTTTCTAGAGTCTCTAATACAGCAAGAAACATGACTGTACTGAGACCAAAAGAACGGTGTTTCCTACACATACGGACCATATCTAGTTCAACTCTGCTTCTGAAACTGATACACACCACAGGGCCTCCAACATCCAATTCTTTGCAGTTAAGAGCAACAAACATGTGAGCTTCGTGAGCGATATAGCTTCTTTGAACTAAAAAGTGACTGCGATTACCTCAAATGAATTCTTGCTTGTACAAAGACACAGAACCTTGTATGTATCTCCATTTCTGAAGGGAAACAAACAGCACAGTTTTCATCCATGAAACACACTCTGCTTTAGAGAGAGAAGCACGCTCTTGCTTTCTAGGGTCCCTAATACAGCAGGAAACATGGGTGTGCACAGAACAAAAGAACGGTGTTTCCTACACATAAGGACCATATATGATTCAACTCGGCTTCCGAAACTGATAGAAACCACAGGTCCTATAACACCCAGTGCTTTTCAGTTAAGAGCAAGAAACGTGTGAGCTAGGTGAACAATGTAGCTTCATTTGAGCAGAAAAGTGTCTGGGCTTACCTGAAATGAAGTCTTGCTTGTAAGAAGACACAGTGCCTGGGATTTAACTCCATTTCTGAAGTGAAACACACAGCACAGTTCTCTTCCATGAAACACACTCTGCTTTAGAGCAAGAAGCACGCTCTTCCCTTCTTGAGTCTCTAATACAGCAGGACACGTGAGTGTACTTAGACTAAAGAATGGTTTTACGTACACATGTGGACCATATCTAGTTCAACTCTATTTCTGAAACTGATACAAACCACTGGTCCTCTAACATCCAATGATTTCCAGTTAAGACCGAGAAACATGTGAACTTCGTGAAGCATATAACTTCCTTTGAGTTGAAAAGAGATTGCATTTACCTGAAAAGAGTCTTGCTTATAGGAAATCACAGAGCATGGGATTTAAATCCATTTCTGAAAGGAAACACACACACAGTTCTCATCCATGAAACACACTCTGCTTTAGAGCAAGAAGCACGCTCTTGCATTCTAGAGTCTCTAATACAGCAGGACACGTGAGTGTACTTAGACTAAAGAATGGTTTTACGTACACATGTGGACCATATCTAGTTCAACTCTACTTCTGAAACTGATACAAACCACAGGGCCTCTAACATCCTGTGCTTTGCAGTTAAATCAGCAAACATATGAGCTTCGTGATCAATGTAGCTTCTTTGAACTAAAAAGTGTCTGCGTTTACCTGAAACGAATTCTTGCTTGTACGAAGACACAGAGCCTGGGATTTAACGCCATTTTGGAAGGGAAACACACAGCACAGTTCTCATCCATTAAACACACTCTGCTTTAGAGCAAGAAGCATGCTCTTGCTTTCTAAAGTCCATAGTACAGCAGAAAACTTGATTGTGCTCAGAACAAAAGAACGGTGTTTCCTACACATAAGGACCATATATATTTCAACTCTGCTTCTGAATCTGATAGAAACCACAGGTCCTATAACATCCACTGCTGTGCAGTTAAGAGCAAGAAACTTGAGAGCTTCGTGATCAATGTAGCTTCATTTGAGCTGAAAAGTGTCTGCACTTACCTGAAATGAAGTCTTGCTTGTAAGAAGACACATAGCCTGGGAATTAACTCCATTTCTGAAGTGAAACGCACAGCACAGTTCTCATCCATGAAAGACACTCTGCTTTAGAGCAAGAAGCAAGCTCTTGCTTTCTAGCGTCTCTAATACAGCAGGAAATGTGAGTGTACTTAGACCAAACGAACGGGGTTTCCTACACCTATGGACCATATCTAGTTCAACTCTGCTTCTGAAACTGTTACAAACCTCAGGGCCTCTAACATCCAATGCTTTTCAGTTAAGAGCGAGAAACGTGTGATCTAGGTGTGCAATGTAGCTTCATTTGAGCTGAAAAGTGTCTGCGCTTACCTGAAATGAAGTCTTGCTTGTAAGAAGACACAGAGCTTGGGCTTGAACTACACTTCTGAAGGGAAACATACAACACAGTTCTCATCCATGAAACACACTCTGCTTTAGAGCAAGAAGAACACTCTTGATTTCTAGAGTCCCTAATACAGCAGGAAACTTGAGTGTGCTCAGAACAAAAGAACGGTGTTTCCTACACATAAGGACCATATATATTTTAACTCTGCTTCTGAAACTGATACAAACCATGGGTCCTCTACCACCCATTACTTTTCAGTTAAAAGCGAGAAACATGTGAGCTAGGTGAACAATGTAGCTTCATTTGAGCTGAAAAGTATCTGCGTTTACCTGAAACGAAGTCCTGCTTGTAAGAAGACAAGGAGACTGGGATTTAATTCCATTTTGAAGCGAAACACACAGCACAGTTCTCATCCATGAAACAAACTCGGCTTCAGAACAAGAATCACTCTCTTGCTTTCTAGAGTCTCTAATACAGCAAGAAACATGACTGTACTGAGACCAAAAGAACGGTGTTTCCTACACATACGGACCATATCTAGTTCAACTCTGCTTCTGAAACTGATACATACCACAGGGCCTCCAACATCCAATTCTTTGCAGTTAAGAGCAACAAACATGTGAGCTTCGTGAGCGATATAGCTTCTTTGAACTAAAAAGTGACTGCGATTACCTCAAATGAATTCTTGCTTGTACAAAGACACAGAGCCTTGTATGTATCTCCATTTCTGAAGGGAAACAAACAGCACAGTTTTCATCCATGAAACACACTCTGCTTTAGAGAGAGAAGCACGCTCTTGCTTTCTAGGGTCCCTAATACAGCAGGAAACATGGGTGTGCACAGAACAAAAGAACGGTGTTTCCTACACATAAGGACCATATATGATTCAACTCGGCTTCCGAAACTGATAGAAACCACAGGTCCTATAACACCCAGTGCTTTTCAGTTAAGAGCAAGAAACGTGTGAGCTAGGTGAACAATGTAGCTTCATTTGAGCAGAAAAGTGTCTGGGCTTACCTGAAATGAAGTCTTGCTTGTAAGAAGACACAGTGCCTGGGATTTAACTCCATTTCTGAAGTGAAACACACAGCACAGTTCTCTTCCATGAAACACACTCTGCTTTAGAGCAAGAAGCACGCTCTTCCCTTCTTGAGTCTCTAATACAGCAGGACACGTGAGTGTACTTAGACTAAAGAATGGTTTTACGTACACATGTGGACCATATCTAGTTCAACTCTATTTCTGAAACTGATACAAACCACTGGTCCTCTAACATCCAATGATTTCCAGTTAAGACCGAGAAACATGTGAACTTCGTGAAGCATATAGCTTCCTTTGAGTTGAAAAGAGATTGCATTTACCTGAAAAGTGTCTTGCTTATAGGAAATCACAGAGCATGGGATTTAAATCCATTTCTGAAAGGAAACACACACACAGTTCTCATCCATGAAACACACTCTGCTTTAGAGCAAGAAGCACGCTCTTGCATTCTAGAGTCTCTAATACAGCAGGACACGTGAGTGTACTTAGACTAAAGAATGGTTTTACGTACACATGTGGACCATATCTAGTTCAACTCTACTTCTGAAACTGATACAAACCACAGGGCCTCTAACATCCTGTGCTTTGCAGTTAAATCAGCAAACATATGAGCTTCGTGATCAATGTAGCTTCTTTGAACTAAAAAGTGTCTGCGTTTACCTGAAACGAATTCTTGCTTGTACGAAGACACAGAGCCTGGGATTTAACGCCATTTTGGAAGGGAAACACACAGCACAGTTCTCATCCATTAAACACACTCTGCTTTAGAGCAAGAAGCATGCTCTTGCTTTCTAAAGTCCATAGTACAGCAGAAAACTTGATTGTGCTCAGAACAAAAGAACGGTGTTTCCTACACATAAGGACGATATATATTTCAACTCTGCTTCTGAATCTGATAGAAACCACAGGTCCTATAACATCCACTGCTTTGCAGTTAAGAGCAAGAAACGTGTGAGCTTCGTGATCAATGTAGCTTCATTTGAGCTGAAAAGTGTCTGCACTTACCTGAAATGAAGTCTTGCTTGTAAGAAGACACAGAGCCTGGGATTTAACTCCATTTCTGAAGTGAAACGCACAGCACAGTTCTCATCCATGAAAGACACTCTGCTTTAGAGCAAGAAGCAAGATCTTGCTTTCTAGCGTCTCTAACACAGCAGGAAATGTGAGTGTACTTAGACCAAACGAACGGGGTTTCCTACACCTATGGACCATATCTAGTTAACTCTGCTTCTGAAACTGTTACAAACCTCAGGGCCTCTAACATCCAATGCTTTTCAGTTAAGAGCGAGAAACGTGTGATCTAGGTGTACAATGTAGCTTCATTTGAGCTGAAAAGTGTCTGCGCTTACCTGAAATGAAGTCTTGCTTGGAAGAAGACACAGAGCTTGGGCTTGAACTACACTTCTGAAGGGAAACATACAACACAGTTCTCATCCATGAAACACACTCTGCTTTAGAGCAAGAAGAACACTCTTGATTTCTAGAGTCCCTAATACAGCAGGAAACTTGAGTGTGCTCAGAACAAAAGAACGGTGTTTCCTACACATAAGGACCATATATATTTTAACTCTGCTTCTGAAACTGATACAAACCATGGGTCCTCTACCACCCATTACTTTTCAGTTAAAAGCGAGAAACATGTGAGCTAGGTGAACAATGTAGCTTCATTTGAGCTGAAAAGTATCTGCTTTTACCTGAAACGAAGTCCTGCTTGTAAGAAGACAAGGAGACTGGGATTTAATTCCATTTTGAAGCGAAACACACAGCACAGTTCTCATCCATGAAACAAACTCGGCTTCAGAACAAGAATCACTCTCTTGCTTTCTAGAGTCTCTAATACAGCAAGAAACATGACTGTACTGAGACCAAAAGAACGGTGTTTCCTACACATACGGACCATATCTAGTTCAACTCTGCTTCTGAAACTGATACACACCACAGGGCCTCCAACATCCAATTCTTTGCAGTTAAGAGCAACAAACATGTGAGCTTCGTGAGCGATATAGCTTCTTTGAACTAAAAAGTGACTGCGATTACCTCAAATGAATTCTTACTTGTACAAAGACACAGAGCCTTGTATGTATCTCCATTTCTGAAGGGAAACAAACAGCACAGTTTTCATCCATGAAACACACTCTGCTTTAGAGAGAGAAGCACGCTCTTGCTTTCTAGGGTCCCTAATACAGCAGGAAACATGGGTGTGCACAGAACAAAAGAACGGTGTTTCCTACACATAAGGACCATATATGATTCAACTCGGCTTCCGAAACTGATAGAAACCACAGGTCCTATAACACCCAGTGCTTTTCAGTTAAGAGCAAGAAACGTGTGAGCTAGGTGAACAATGTAGCTTCATTTGAGCAGAAAAGTGTCTGGGCTTACCTGAAATGAAGTCTTGCTTGTAAGAAGACACAGTGCCTGGGATTTAACTCCATTTCTGAAGTGAAACACACAGCACAGTTCTCTTCCATGAAACACACTCTGCTTTAGAGCAAGAAGCACGCTCTTCCCTTCTTGAGTCTCTAATACAGCAGGACACGTGAGTGTACTTAGACTAAAGAATGGTTTTACGTACACATGTGGACCATATCTAGTTCAACTCTATTTCTGAAACTGATACAAACCACTGGTCCTCTAACATCCAATGATTTCCAGTTAAGACCGAGAAACATGTGAACTTCGTGAAGCATATAGCTTCCTTTGAGTTGAAAATAGATTGCATTTACCTGAAAAGAGTCTTGCTTATAGGAAATCACAGAGCATGGGATTTAAATCCATTTCTGAAAGGAAACACACACACAGTTCTCATCCATGAAACACACTCTGCTTTAGATCAAGAAGCACGCTCTTCCCTTCTTGAGTCTCTAATACAGCAGGACACGTGAGTGTACTTAGACTAAAGAATGGTTTTACGTACACATGTGGACCATATCTAGTTCAACTCTATTTCTGAAACTGATACAAACCACTGGTCCTCTAACATCCAATGATTTCCAGTTAAGACCGAGAAACATGTGAACTTCGTGAAGCATATAGCTTCCTTTGAGTTGAAAAGAGATTGCATTTACCTGAAAAGAGTCTTGCTTATAGGAAATCACAGAGCATGGGATTTAAATCCATTTCTGAAAGGAAACACACACACAGTTCTCATCCATGAAACACACTCTGCTTTAGAGCAAGAAGCACGCTCTTGCATTCTAGAGTCTCTAATACAGCAGGACACGTGAGTGTACTTAGACTAAAGAATGGTTTTACGTACACATGTGGACCATATCTAGTTCAACTCTACTTCTGAAACTGATACAAACCACAGGGCCTCTAACATCCTGTGCTTTGCAGTTAAATCAGCAAACATATGAGCTTCGTGATCAATGTAGCTTCTTTGAACTAAAAAGTGTCTGCGTTTACCTGAAACGAATTCTTGCTTGTACGAAGACACAGAGCCTGGGATTTAACGCCATTTTGGAAGGGAAACACACAGCACAGTTCTCATCCATTAAACACACTCTGCTTTAGAGCAAGAAGCATGCTCTTGCTTTCTAAAGTCCATAGTACAGCAGAAAACTTGATTGTGCTCAGAACAAAAGAACGGTGTTTCCTACACATAAGGACGATATATATTTCAACTCTGCTTCTGAATCTGATAGAAACCACAGGTCCTATAACATCCACTGCTTTGCAGTTAAGAGCGAGAAACGTGTGAGCTTCGTGATCAATGTAGCTTCATTTGAGCTGAAAAGTGTCTGCACTTACCTGAAATGAAGTCTTGCTTGTAAGAAGACACAGAGCCTGGGATTTAACTCCATTTCTGAAGTGAAACGCACAGCACAGTTCTCATCCATGAAAGACACTCTGCTTTAGAGCAAGAAGCAAGATCTTGCTTTCTAGCGTCTCTAACACAGCAGGAAATGTGAGTGTACTTAGACCAAACGAACGGGGTTTCCTACACCTATGGACCATATCTAGTTAACTCTGCTTCTGAAACTGTTACAAACCTCAGGGCCTCTAACATCCAATGCTTTTCAGTTAAGAGCGAGAAACGTGTGATCTAGGTGTACAATGTAGCTTCATTTGAGCTGAAAAGTGTCTGCGCTTACCTGAAATGAAGTCTTGCTTGGAAGAAGACACAGAGCTTGGGCTTGAACTACACTTCTGAAGGGAAACATACAACACAGTTCTCATCCATGAAACACACTCTGCTTTAGAGCAAGAAGAACACTCTTGATTTCTAGAGTCCCTAATACAGCAGGAAACTTGAGTGTGCTCAGAACAAAAGAACGGTGTTTCCTACACATAAGGACCATATATATTTTAACTCTGCTTCTGAAACTGATACAAACCATGGGTCCTCTACCACCCATTACTTTTCAGTTAAAAGCGAGAAACATGTGAGCTAGGTGAACAATGTAGCTTCATTTGAGCTGAAAAGTATCTGCTTTTACCTGAAACGAAGTCCTGCTTGTAAGAAGACAAGGAGACTGGGATTTAATTCCATTTTGAAGCGAAACACACAGCACAGTTCTCATCCATGAAACAAACTCGGCTTCAGAACAAGAATCACTCTCTTGCTTTCTAGAGTCTCTAATACAGCAAGAAACATGACTGTACTGAGACCAAAAGAACGGTGTTTCCTACACATACGGACCATATCTAGTTCAACTCTGCTTCTGAAACTGATACACACCACAGGGCCTCCAACATCCAATTCTTTGCAGTTAAGAGCAACAAACATGTGAGCTTCGTGAGCGATATAGCTTCTTTGAACTAAAAAGTGACTGCGATTACCTCAAATGAATTCTTACTTGTACAAAGACACAGAGCCTTGTATGTATCTCCATTTCTGAAGGGAAACAAACAGCACAGTTTTCATCCATGAAACACACTCTGCTTTAGAGAGAGAAGCACGCTCTTGCTTTCTAGGGTCCCTAATACAGCAGGAAACATGGGTGTGCACAGAACAAAAGAACGGTGTTTCCTACACATAAGGACCATATATGATTCAACTCGGCTTCCGAAACTGATAGAAACCACAGGTCCTATAACACCCAGTGCTTTTCAGTTAAGAGCAAGAAACGTGTGAGCTAGGTGAACAATGTAGCTTCATTTGAGCAGAAAAGTGTCTGGGCTTACCTGAAATGAAGTCTTGCTTGTAAGAAGACACAGTGCCTGGGATTTAACTCCATTTCTGAAGTGAAACACACAGCACAGTTCTCTTCCATGAAACACACTCTGCTTTAGAGCAAGAAGCACGCTCTTCCCTTCTTGAGTCTCTAATACAGCAGGACACGTGAGTGTACTTAGACTAAAGAATGGTTTTACGTACACATGTGGACCATATCTAGTTCAACTCTATTTCTGAAACTGATACAAACCACTGGTCCTCTAACATCCAATGATTTCCAGTTAAGACCGAGAAACATGTGAACTTCGTGAAGCATATAGCTTCCTTTGAGTTGAAAATAGATTGCATTTACCTGAAAAGAGTCTTGCTTATAGGAAATCACAGAGCATGGGATTTAAATCCATTTCTGAAAGGAAACACACACACAGTTCTCATCCATGAAACACACTCTGCTTTAGATCAAGAAGCACGCTCTTCCCTTCTTGAGTCTCTAATACAGCAGGACACGTGAGTGTACTTAGACTAAAGAATGGTTTTACGTACACATGTGGACCATATCTAGTTCAACTCTATTTCTGAAACTGATACAAACCACTGGTCCTCTAACATCCAATGATTTCCAGTTAAGACCGAGAAACATGTGAACTTCGTGAAGCATATAGCTTCCTTTGAGTTGAAAAGAGATTGCATTTACCTGAAAAGAGTCTTGCTTATAGGAAATCACAGAGCATGGGATTTAAATCCATTTCTGAAAGGAAACACACACACAGTTCTCATCCATGAAACACACTCTGCTTTAGAGCAAGAAGCACGCTCTTGCATTCCTGAGTCTCTAATACAGCAGGACACGTGAGTGTACTTAGACTAAAGAATGGTTTTACGTACACATGTGGACCATATCTAGTTCAACTCTACTTCTGAAACTGATACAAACCACAGGGCCTCTAACATCCTGTGCTTTGCAGTTAAATCAGCAAACATATGAGCTTCGTGATCAATGTAGCTTCTTTGAACTAAAAAGTGTCTGCGTTTACCTGAAACGAATTCTTGCTTGTACGAAGACACAGAGCCTGGGATTTAACGCCATTTTGGAAGGGAAACACACAGCACAGTTCTCATCCATTAAACACACTCTGCTTTAGAGCAAGAAGCATGCTCTTGCTTTCTAAAGTCCATAGTACAGCAGAAAACTTGATTGTGCTCAGAACAAAAGAACGGTGTTTCCTACACATAAGGACCATATATATTTCAACTCTGCTTCTGAATCTGATAGAAACCACAGGTCCTATAACATCCACTGCTTTGCAGTTAAGAGCGAGAAACGTGTGAGCTTCGTGATCAATGTAGCTTCATTTGAGCTGAAAAGTGTCTGCACTTACCTGAAATGAAGTCTTGCTTGTAAGAAGACACAGAGCCTGGGATATAACTCCATTTCTGAAGTGAAACGCACAGCACAGTTCTCATCCATGAAAGACACTCTGCTTTAGAGCAAGAAGCAAGATCTTGCTTTCTAGCGTCTCTAACACAGCAGGAAATGTGAGTGTACTTAGACCAAACGAACGGGGTTTCCTACACCTATGGACCATATCTAGTTCAACTCTGCTTCTGAAACTGATACAAACCTCAGGGCCTCTAACATCCAATGCTTTTCAGTTAAGAGCGAGAAACGTGTGATCTAGGTGTACAATGTAGCTTCATTTGAGCTGAAAAGTGTCTGCGCTTACCTGAAATGAAGTCTTGCTTGTAAGAAGACACAGAGCTTGGGCTTGAACTACACTTCTGAAGGGAAACATACAACACAGTTCTCATCCATGAAACACACTCTGCTTTAGAGCAAGAAGAACACTCTTGATTTCTAGAGTCCCTAATACAGCAGGAAACTTGAGTGTGCTCAGAACAAAAGAACGGTGTTTCCTACACATAAGGACCATATATATTTTAACTCTGCTTCTGAAACTGATACAAACCATGGGTCCTCTACCACCCATTACTTTTCAGTTAAAAGCGAGAAACATGTGAGCTAGGTGAACAATGTAGCTTCATTTGAGCTGAAAAGTATCTGCGTTTACCTGAAACGAAGTCCTGCTTGTAAGAAGACAAGGAGACTGGGATTTAATTCCATTTTGAAGCGAAACACACAGCACAGTTCTCATCCATGAAACAAACTCGGCTTCAGAACAAGAATCACTCTCTTGCTTTCTAGAGTCTCTAATACAGCAAGAAACATGACTGTACTGAGACCAAAAGAACGGTGTTTCCTACACATACGGACCATATCTAGTTCAACTCTGCTTCTGAAACTGATACACATCACAGGGCCTCCAACATCCAATTCTTTGCAGTTAAGAGCAACAAACATGTGAGCTTCGTGAGCGATATAGCTTCTTTGAACTAAAAAGTGACTGCGATTACCTCAAATGAATTCTTGCTTGTACAAAGACACAGAGCCTTGTATGTATCTCCATTTCTGAAGGGAAACAAACAGCACAGTTTTCATCCATGAAACACACTCTGCTTTAGAGAGAGAAGCACGCTCTTGCTTTCTAGGGTCCCTAATACAGCAGGAAACATGGGTGTGCACAGAACAAAAGAACGGTGTTTCCTACACATAAGGACCATATATGATTCAACTCGGCTTCCGAAACTGATAGAAACCACAGGTCCTATAACACCCAGTGCTTTTCAGTTAAGAGCAAGAAACGTGTGAGCTAGGTGAACAATGTAGCTTCATTTGAGCAGAAAAGTGTCTGGGCTTACCTGAAATGAAGTCTTGCTTGTAAGAAGACACAGTGCCTGGGATTTAACTCCATTTCTGAAGTGAAACACACAGCACAGTTCTCTTCCATGAAACACACTCTGCTTTAGAGCAAGAAGCACGCTCTTCCCTTCTTGAGTCTCTAATACAGCAGGACACGTGAGTGTACTTAGACTAAAGAATGGTTTTACGTACACATGTGGACCATATCTAGTTCAACTCTATTTCTGAAACTGATACAAACCACTGGTCCTCTAACATCCAATGATTTCCAGTTAAGACCGAGAAACATGTGAACTTCATGAAGCATATAGCTTCCTTTGAGTTGAAAAGAGATTGCATTTACCTGAAAAGAGTCTTGCTTATAGGAAATCACAGAGCATGGGATTTAAATCCATTTCTGAAAGGAAACACACACACAGTTCTCATCCATGAAACACACTCTGCTTTAGAGCAAGAAGCACGCTCTTGCATTCTAGAGTCTCTAATACAGCAGGACACGTGAGTGTACTTAGACTAAAGAATGGTTTTACGTACACATGTGGACCATATCTAGTTCAACTCTACTTCTGAAACTGATACAAACCACAGGGCCTCTAACATCCTGTGCTTTGCAGTTAAATCAGCAAACATATGAGCTTCGTGATCAATGTAGCTTCTTTGAACTAAAAAGTGTCTGCGTTTACCTGAAACGAATTCTTGCTTGTACGAAGACACAGAGCCTGGGATTTAACGCCATTTTGGAAGGGAAACACACAGCACAGTTCTCATCCATTAAACACACTCTGCTTTAGAGCAAGAAGCATGCTCTTGCTTTCTAAAGTCCATAGTACAGCAGAAAACTTGATTGTGCTCAGAACAAAAGAACGGTGTTTCCTACACATAAGGACCATATATATTTCAACTCTGCTTCTGAATCTGATAGAAACCACAGGTCCTATAACATCCACTGCTTTGCAGTTAAGAGCGAGAAACGTGTGAGCTTCGTGATCAATGTAGCTTCATTTGAGCTGAAAAGTGTCTGCACTTACCTGAAATGAAGTCTTGCTTGTAAGAAGACACAGAGCCTGGGATTTAACTCCATTTCTGAAGTGAAACGCACAGCACAGTTCTCATCCATGAAAGACACTCTGCTTTAGAGCAAGAAGCAAGCTCTTGCTTTCTAGCGTCTCTAACACAGCAGGAAATGTGAGTGTACTTAGACCAAACGAACGGGGTTTCCTACACCTATGGACCATATCTAGTTCAACTCTGCTTCTGAAACTGATACAAACCTCAGGGCCTCTAACATCCAATGCTTTTCAGTTAAGAGCGAGAAACGTGTGATCTAGGTGTACAATGTAGCTTCATTTGAGCTGAAAAGTGTCTGCGCTTACCTGAAATGAAGTCTTGCTTGTAAGAAGACACAGAGCTTGGGCTTGAACTACACTTCTGAAGGGAAACATACAACACAGTTCTCATCCATGAAACACACTCTGCTTTAGAGCAAGAAGAACACTCTTGATTTCTAGAGTCCCTAATACAGCAGGAAACTTGAGTGTGCTCAGAACAAAAGAACGGTGTTTCCTACACATAAGGACCATATATATTTTAACTCTGCTTCTGAAACTGATACAAACCATGGGTCCTCTACCACCCATTACTTTTCAGTTAAAAGCGAGAAACATGTGAGCTAGGTGAACAATGTAGCTTCATTTGAGCTGAAAAGTATCTGCGTTTACCTGAAACGAAGTCCTGCTTGTAAGAAGACAAGGAGACTGGGATTTAATTCCATTTTGAAGCGAAACACACAGCACAGTTCTCATCCATGAAACAAACTCGGCTTCAGAACAAGAATCACTCTCTTGCTTTCTAGAGTCTCTAATACAGCAAGAAACATGACTGTACTGAGACCAAAAGAACGGTGTTTCCTACACATACGGACCATATCTAGTTCAACTCTGCTTCTGAAACTGATACACATCACAGGGCCTCCAACATCCAATTCTTTGCAGTTAAGAGCAACAAACATGTGAGCTTCGTGAGCGATATAGCTTCTTTGAACTAAAAAGTGACTGCGATTACCTCAAATGAATTCTTGCTTGTACAAAGACACAGAGCCTTGTATGTATCTCCATTTCTGAAGGGAAACAAACAGCACAGTTTTCATCCATGAAACACACTCTGCTTTAGAGAGAGAAGCACGCTCTTGCTTTCTAGGGTCCCTAATACAGCAGGAAACATGGGTGTGCACAGAACAAAAGAACGGTGTTTCCTACACATAAGGACCATATATGATTCAACTCGGCTTCCGAAACTGATAGAAACCACAGGTCCTATAACACCCAGTGCTTTTCAGTTAAGAGCAAGAAACGTGTGAGCTAGGTGAACAATGTAGCTTCATTTGAGCAGAAAAGTGTCTGGGCTTACCTGAAATGAAGTCTTGCTTGTAAGAAGACACAGTGCCTGGGATTTAACTCCATTTCTGAAGTGAAACACACAGCACAGTTCTCTTCCATGAAACACACTCTGCTTTAGAGCAAGAAGCACGCTCTTCCCTTCTTGAGTCTCTAATACAGCAGGACACGTGAGTGTACTTAGACTAAAGAATGGTTTTACGTACACATGTGGACCATATCTAGTTCAACTCTATTTCTGAAACTGATACAAACCACTGGTCCTCTAACATCCAATGATTTCCAGTTAAGACCGAGAAACATGTGAACTTCGTGAAGCATATAGCTTCCTTTGAGTTGAAAAGAGATTGCATTTACCTGAAAAGAGTCTTGCTTATAGGAAATCACAGAGCATGGGATTTAAATCCATTTCTGAAAGGAAACACACACACAGTTCTCATCCATGAAACACACTCTGCTTTAGAGCAAGAAGCACGCTCTTGCATTCTAGAGTCTCTAATACAGCAGGACACGTGAGTGTACTTAGACTAAAGAATGGTTTTACGTACACATGTGGACCATATCTAGTTCAACTCTACTTCTGAAACTGATACAAACCACAGGGCCTCTAACATCCTGTGCTTTGCAGTTAAATCAGCAAACATATGAGCTTCGTGATCAATGTAGCTTCTTTGAACTAAAAAGTGTCTGCGTTTACCTGAAACGAATTCTTGCTTGTACGAAGACACAGAGCCTGGGATTTAACGCCATTTTGGAAGGGAAACACACAGCACAGTTCTCATCCATTAAACACACTCTGCTTTAGAGCAAGAAGCATGCTCTTGCTTTCTAAAGTCCATAGTACAGCAGAAAACTTGATTGTGCTCAGAACAAAAGAACGGTGTTTCCTACACATAAGGACCATATATATTTCAACTCTGCTTCTGAATCTGATAGAAACCACAGGTCCTATAACATCCACTGCTTTGCAGTTAAGAGCGAGAAACGTGTGAGCTTCGTGATCAATGTAGCTTCATTTGAGCTGAAAAGTGTCTGCACTTACCTGAAATGAAGTCTTGCTTGTAAGAAGACACAGAGCCTGGGATTTAACTCCATTTCTGAAGTGAAACGCACAGCACAGTTCTCATCCATGAAAGACACTCTGCTTTAGAGCAAGAAGCAAGCTCTTGCTTTCTAGCGTCTCTAACACAGCAGGAAATGTGAGTGTACTTAGACCAAACGAACGGGGTTTCCTACACCTATGGACCATATCTAGTTCAACTCTGCTTCTGAAACTGATACAAACCTCAGGGCCTCTAACATCCAATGCTTTTCAGTTAAGAGCGAGAAACGTGTGATCTAGGTGTACAATGTAGCTTCATTTGAGCTGAAAAGTGTCTGCGCTTACCTGAAATGAAGTCTTGCTTGTAAGAAGACACAGAGCTTGGGCTTGAACTACACTTCTGAAGGGAAACATACAACACAGTTCTCATCCATGAAACACACTCTGCTTTAGAGCAAGAAGAACACTCTTGATTTCTAGAGTCCCTAATACAGCAGGAAACTTGAGTGTGCTCAGAACAAAAGAACGGTGTTTCCTACACATAAGGACCATATATATTTTAACTCTGCTTCTGAAACTGATACAAACCATGGGTCCTCTACCACCCATTACTTTTCAGTTAAAAGCGAGAAACATGTGAGCTAGGTGAACAATGTAGCTTCATTTGAGCTGAAAAGTATCTGCGTTTACCTGAAACGAAGTCCTGCTTGTAAGAAGACAAGGAGACTGGGATTTAATTCCATTTTGAAGTGAAACACACAGCACAGTTCTCATCCATGAAACAAACTCGGCTTCAGAACAAGAATCACTCTCTTGCTTTCTAGAGTCTCTAATACAGCAAGAAACATGACTGTACTGAGACCAAAAGAACGGTGTTTCCTACACATACGGACCATATCTAGTTCAACTCTGCTTCTGAAACTGATACACACCACAGGGCCTCCAACATCCAATTCTTTGCAGTTAAGAGCAACAAACATGTGAGCTTCGTGAGCGATATAGCTTCTTTGAACTAAAAAGTGACTGCGATTACCTCAAATGAATTCTTGCTTGTACAAAGACACAGAGCCTTGTATGTATCTCCATTTCTGAAGGGAAACAAACAGCACAGTTTTCATCCATGAAACACACTCTGCTTTAGAGAGAGAAGCACGCTCTTGCTTTCTAGGGTCCCTAATACAGCAGGAAACATGGGTGTGCACAGAACAAAAGAACGGTGTTTCCTACACATAAGGACCATATATGATTCAACTCGGCTTCCGAAACTGATAGAAACCACAGGTCCTATAACACCCAGTGCTTTTCAGTTAAGAGCAAGAAACGTGTGAGCTAGGTGAACAATGTAGCTTCATTTGAGCAGAAAAGTGTCTGGGCTTACCTGAAATGAAGTCTTGCTTGTAAGAAGACACAGTGCCTGGGATTTAACTCCATTTCTGAAGTGAAACACACAGCACAGTTCTCTTCCATGAAACACACTCTGCTTTAGAGCAAGAAGCACGCTCTTCCCTTCTTGAGTCTCTAATACAGCAGGACACGTGAGTGTACTTAGACTAAAGAATGGTTTTACGTACACATGTGGACCATATCTAGTTCAACTCTATTTCTGAAACTGATACAAACCACTGGTCCTCTAACATCCAATGATTTCCAGTTAAGACCGAGAAACATGTGAACTTCGTGAAGCATATAGCTTCCTTTGAGTTGAAAAGAGATTGCATTTACCTGAAAAGAGTCTTGCTTATAGGAAATCACAGAGCATGGGATTTAAATCCATTTCTGAAAGGAAACACACACACAGTTCTCATCCATGAAACACACTCTGCTTTAGAGCAAGAAGCACGCTCTTGCATTCTAGAGTCTCTAATACAGCAGGACACGTGAGTGTACTTAGACTAAAGAATGGTTTTACGTACACATGTGGACCATATCTAGTTCAACTCTACTTCTGAAACTGATACAAACCACAGGGCCTCTAACATCCTGTGCTTTGCAGTTAAATCAGCAAACATATGAGCTTCGTGATCAATGTAGCTTCTTTGAACTAAAAAGTGTCTGCGTTTACCTGAAACGAATTCTTGCTTGTACGAAGACACAGAGCCTGGGATTTAACGCCATTTTGGAAGGGAAACACACAGCACAGTTCTCATCCATTAAACACACTCTGCTTTAGAGCAAGAAGCATGCTCTTGCTTTCTAAAGTCCATAGTACAGCAGAAAACTTGATTGTGCTCAGAACAAAAGAACGGTGTTTCCTACACATAAGGACCATATATATTTCAACTCTGCTTCTGAATCTGATAGAAACCACAGGTCCTATAACATCCACTGCTTTGCAGTTAAGAGCGAGAAACGTGTGAGCTTCGTGATCAATGTAGCTTCATTTGAGCTGAAAAGTGTCTGCACTTACCTGAAATGAAGTCTTGCTTGTAAGAAGACACAGAGCCTGGGATATAACTCCATTTCTGAAGTGAAACGCACAGCACAGTTCTCATCCATGAAAGACACTCTGCTTTAGAGCAAGAAGCAAGCTCTTGCTTTCTAGCGTCTCTAACACAGCAGGAAATGTGAGTGTACTTAGACCAAACGAACGGGGTTTCCTACACCTATGGACCATATCTAGTTCAACTCTGCTTCTGAAACTGATACAAACCTCAGGGCCTCTAACATCCAATGCTTTTCAGTTAAGAGCGAGAAACGTGTGATCTAGGTGTACAATGTAGCTTCATTTGAGCTGAAAAGTGTCTGCGCTTACCTGAAATGAAGTCTTGCTTGTAAGAAGACACAGAGCTTGGGCTTGAACTACACTTCTGAAGGGAAACATACAACACAGTTCTCATCCATGAAACACACTCTGCTTTAGAGCAAGAAGAACACTCTTGATTTCTAGAGTCCCTAATACAGCAGGAAACTTGAGTGTGCTCAGAACAAAAGAACGGTGTTTCCTACACATAAGGACCATATATATTTTAACTCTGCTTCTGAAACTGATACAAACCATGGGTCCTCTACCACCCATTACTTTTCAGTTAAAAGCGAGAAACATGTGAGCTAGGTGAACAATGTAGCTTCATTTGAGCTGAAAAGTATCTGCGTTTACCTGAAACGAAGTCCTGCTTGTAAGAAGACAAGGAGACTGGGATTTAATTCCATTTTGAAGCGAAACACACAGCACAGTTCTCATCCATGAAACAAACTCGGCTTCAGAACAAGAATCACTCTCTTGCTTTCTAGAGTCTCTAATACAGCAAGAAACATGACTGTACTGAGACCAAAAGAACGGTGTTTCCTACACATACGGACCATATCTAGTTCAACTCTCCTTCTGAAACTGATACACACCACAGGGCCTCCAACATCCAATTCTTTGCAGTTAAGAGCAACAAACATGTGAGCTTCGTGAGCGATATAGCTTCTTTGAACTAAAAAGTGACTGCGATTACCTCAAATGAATTCTTGCTTGTACAAAGACACAGAGCCTTGTATGTATCTCCATTTCTGAAGGGAAACAAACAGCACAGTTTTCATCCATGAAACACACTCTGCTTTAGAGAGAGAAGCACGCTCTTGCTTTCTAGGGTCCCTAATACAGCAGGAAACATGGGTGTGCACAGAACAAAAGAACGGTGTTTCCTACACATAAGGACCATATATGATTCAACTCGGCTTCCGAAACTGATAGAAACCACAGGTCCTATAACACCCAGTGCTTTTCAGTTAAGAGCAAGAAACGTGTGAGCTAGGTGAACAATGTAGCTTCATTTGAGCAGAAAAATGTCTGGGCTTACCTGAAATGAAGTCTTGCTTGTAAGAAGACACAGTGCCTGGGATTTAACTCCATTTCTGAAGTGAAACACACAGCACAGTTCTCTTCCATGAAACACACTCTGCTTTAGATCAAGAAGCACGCTCTTCCCTTCTTGAGTCTCTAATACAGCAGGACACGTGAGTGTACTTAGACTAAAGAATGGTTTTACGTACACATGTGGACCATATCTAGTTCAACTCTATTTCTGAAACTGATACAAACCACTGGTCCTCTAACATCCAATGATTTCCAGTTAAGACCGAGAAACATGTGAACTTCGTGAAGCATATAGCTTCCTTTGAGTTGAAAAGAGATTGCATTTACCTGAAAAGAGTCTTGCTTATAGGAAATCACAGAGCATGGGATTTAAATCCATTTCTGAAAGGAAACACACACACAGTTCTCATCCATGAAACACACTCTGCTTTAGAGCAAGAAGCACGCTCTTGCATTCTAGAGTCTCTAATACAGCAGGACACGTGAGTGTACTTAGACTAAAGAATGGTTTTACGTACACATGTGGACCATATCTAGTTCAACTCTACTTCTGAAACTGATACAAACCACAGGGCCTCTAACATCCTGTGCTTTGCAGTTAAATCAGCAAACATATGAGCTTCGTGATCAATGTAGCTTCTTTGAACTAAAAAGTGTCTGCGTTTACCTGAAACGAATTCTTGCTTGTACGAAGACACAGAGCCTGGGATTTAACGCCATTTTGGAAGGGAAACACACAGCACAGTTCTCATCCATTAAACACACTCTGCTTTAGAGCAAGAAGCATGCTCTTGCTTTCTAAAGTCCATAGTACAGCAGAAAACTTGATTGTGCTCAGAACAAAAGAACGGTGTTTCCTACACATAAGGACCATATATATTTCAACTCTGCTTCTGAATCTGATAGAAACCACAGGTCCTATAACATCCACTGCTTTGCAGTTAAGAGCGAGAAACGTGTGAGCTTCGTGATCAATGTAGCTTCATTTGAGCTGAAAAGTGTCTGCACTTACCTGAAATGAAGTCTTGCTTGTAAGAAGACACAGAGCCTGGGATTTAACTCCATTTCTGAAGTGAAACGCACAGCACAGTTCTCATCCATGAAAGACACTCTGCTTTAGAGCAAGAAGCAAGCTCTTGCTTTTTAGCGTCTCTAACACAGCAGGAAATGTGAGTGTACTTAGACCAAACGAACGGGGTTTCCTACACCTATGGACCATATCTAGTTCAACTCTGCTTCTGAAACTGATACAAACCTCAGGGCCTCTAACATCCAATGCTTTTCAGTTAAGAGCGAGAAACGTGTGATCTAGGTGTACAATGTAGCTTCATTTGAGCTGAAAAGTGTCTGCGCTTACCTGAAATGAAGTCTTGCTTGTAAGAAGACACAGAGCTTGGGCTTGAACTACACTTCTGAAGGGAAACATACAACACAGTTCTCATCCATGAAACACACTCTGCTTTAGAGCAAGAAGAACACTCTTGATTTCTAGAGTCCCTAATACAGCAGGAAACTTGAGTGTGCTCAGAACAAAAGAACGGTGTTTCCTACACATAAGGACCATATATATTTTAACTCTGCTTCTGAAACTGATACAAACCATGGGTCCTCTACCACCCATTACTTTTCAGTTAAAAGCGAGAAACATGTGAGCTAGGTGAACAATGTAGCTTCATTTGAGCTGAAAAGTATCTGCGTTTACCTGAAACGAAGTCCTGCTTGTAAGAAGACAAGGAGACTGGGATTTAATTCCATTTTGAAGCGAAACACACAGCACAGTTCTCATCCATGAAACAAACTCGGCTTCAGAACAAGAATCACTCTCTTGCTTTCTAGAGTCTCTAATACAGCAAGAAACATGACTGTACTGAGACCAAAAGAACGGTGTTTCCTACACATACGGACCATATCTAGTTCAACTCTGCTTCTGAAACTGATACACACCACAGGGCCTCCAACATCCAATTCTTTGCAGTTAAGAGCAACAAACATGTGAGCTTCGTGAGCGATATAGCTTCTTTGAACTAAAAAGTGACTGAGATTACCTCAAATGAATTCTTGCTTGTACAAAGACACAGAGCCTTGTATGTATCTCCATTTCTGAAGGGAAACAAACAGCACAGTTTTCATCCATGAAACACACTCTGCTTTAGAGAGAGAAGCACGCTCTTGCTTTCTAGGGTCCCTAATACAGCAGGAAACATGGGTGTGCACAGAACAAAAGAACGGTGTTTCCTACACATAAGGACCATATATGATTCAACTCGGCTTCCGAAACTGATAGAAACCACAGGTCCTATAACACCCAGTGCTTTTCAGTTAAGAGCAAGAAACGTGTGAGCTAGGTGAACAATGTAGCTTCATTTGAGCAGAAAAGTGTCTGGGCTTACCTGAAATGAAGTCTTGCTTGTAAGAAGACACAGTGCCTGGGATTTAACTCCATTTCTGAAGTGAAACACACAGCACAGTTCTCTTCCATGAAACACACTCTGCTTTAGATCAAGAAGCACGCTCTTCCCTTCTTGAGTCTCTAATACAGCAGGACACGTGAGTGTACTTAGACTAAAGAATGGTTTTACGTACACATGTGGACCATATCTAGTTCAACTCTATTTCTGAAACTGATACAAACCACTGGTCCTCTAACATCCAATGATTTCCAGTTAAGACCGAGAAACATGTGAACTTCGTGAAGCATATAGCTTCCTTTGAGTTGAAAAGAGATTGCATTTACCTGAAAAGAGTCTTGCTTATAGGAAATCACAGAGCATGGGATTTAAATCCATTTCTGAAAGGAAACACACACACAGTTCTCATCCATGAAACACACTCTGCTTTAGAGCAAGAAGCACGCTCTTGCATTCTAGAGTCTCTAATACAGCAGGACACGTGAGTGTACTTAGACTAAAGAATGGTTTTACGTACACATGTGGACCATATCTAGTTCAACTCTACTTCTGAAACTGATACAAACCACAGGGCCTCTAACATCCTGTGCTTTGCAGTTAAATCAGCAAACATATGAGCTTCGTGATCAATGTAGCTTCTTTGAACTAAAAAGTGTCTGCGTTTACCTGAAACGAATTCTTGCTTGTACGAAGACACAGAGCCTGGGATTTAACGCCATTTTGGAAGGGAAACACACAGCACAGTTCTCATCCATTAAACACACTCTGCTTTAGAGCAAGAAGCATGCTCTTGCTTTCTAAAGTCCATAGTACAGCAGAAAACTTGATTGTGCTCAGAACAAAAGAACGGTGTTTCCTACACATAAGGACCATATATATTTCAACTCTGCTTCTGAATCTGATAGAAACCACAGGTCCTATAACATCCACTGCTTTGCAGTTAAGAGCGAGAAACGTGTGAGCTTCGTGATCAATGTAGCTTCATTTGAGCTGAAAAGTGTCTGCACTTACCTGAAATGAAGTCTTGCTTGTAAGAAGACACAGAGCCTGGGATTTAACTCCATTTCTGAAGTGAAACGCACAGCACAGTTCTCATCCATGAAAGACACTCTGCTTTAGAGCAAGAAGCAAGCTCTTGCTTTTTAGCGTCTCTAACACAGCAGGAAATGTGAGTGTACTTAGACCAAACGAACGGGGTTTCCTACACCTATGGACCATATCTAGTTCAACTCTGCTTCTGAAACTGATACAAACCTCAGGGCCTCTAACATCCAATGCTTTTCAGTTAAGAGCGAGAAACGTGTGATCTAGGTGTACAATGTAGCTTCATTTGAGCTGAAAAGTGTCTGCGCTTACCTGAAATGAAGTCTTGCTTGTAAGAAGACACAGAGCTTGGGCTTGAACTACACTTCTGAAGGGAAACATACAACACAGTTCTCATCCATGAAACACACTCTGCTTTAGAGCAAGAAGAACACTCTTGATTTCTAGAGTCCCTAATACAGCAGGAAACTTGAGTGTGCTCAGAACAAAAGAACGGTGTTTCCTACACATAAGGACCATATATATTTTAACTCTGCTTCTGAAACTGATACAAACCATGGGTCCTCTACCACCCATTACTTTTCAGTTAAAAGCGAGAAACATGTGAGCTAGGTGAACAATGTAGCTTCATTTGAGCTGAAAAGTATCTGCGTTTACCTGAAACGAAGTCCTGCTTGTAAGAAGACAAGGAGACTGGGATTTAATTCCATTTTGAAGCGAAACACACAGCACAGTTCTCATCCATGAAACAAACTCGGCTTCAGAACAAGAATCACTCTCTTGCTTTCTAGAGTCTCTAATACAGCAAGAAACATGACTGTACTGAGACCAAAAGAACGGTGTTTCCTACACATACGGACCATATCTAGTTCAACTCTGCTTCTGAAACTGATACACACCACAGGGCCTCCAACATCCAATTCTTTGCAGTTAAGAGCAACAAACATGTGAGCTTCGTGAGCGATATAGCTTCTTTGAACTAAAAAGTGACTGAGATTACCTCAAATGAATTCTTGCTTGTACAAAGACACAGAGCCTTGTATGTATCTCCATTTCTGAAGGGAAACAAACAGCACAGTTTTCATCCATGAAACACACTCTGCTTTAGAGAGAGAAGCACGCTCTTGCTTTCTAGGGTCCCTAATACAGCAGGAAACATGGGTGTGCACAGAACAAAAGAACGGTGTTTCCTACACATAAGGACCATATATGATTCAACTCGGCTTCCGAAACTGATAGAAACCACAGGTCCTATAACACCCAGTGCTTTTCAGTTAAGAGCAAGAAACGTGTGAGCTAGGTGAACAATGTAGCTTCATTTGAGCAGAAAAGTGTCTGGGCTTACCTGAAATGAAGTCTTGCTTGTAAGAAGACACAGTGCCTGGGATTTAACTCCATTTCTGAAGTGAAACACACAGCACAGTTCTCTTCCATGAAACACACTCTGCTTTAGATCAAGAAGCACGCTCTTCCCTTCTTGAGTCTCTAATACAGCAGGACACGTGAGTGTACTTAGACTAAAGAATGGTTTTACGTACACATGTGGACCATATCTAGTTCAACTCTATTTCTGAAACTGATACAAACCACTGGTCCTCTAACATCCAATGATTTCCAGTTAAGACCGAGAAACATGTGAACTTCGTGAAGCATATAGCTTCCTTTGAGTTGAAAAGAGATTGCATTTACCTGAAAAGAGTCTTGCTTATAGGAAATCACAGAGCATGGGATTTAAATCCATTTCTGAAAGGAAACACACACACAGTTCTCATCCATGAAACACACTCTGCTTTAGAGCAAGAAGCACGCTCTTGCATTCTAGAGTCTCTAATACAGCAGGACACGTGAGTGTACTTAGACTAAAGAATGGTTTTACGTACACATGTGGACCATATCTAGTTCAACTCTACTTCTGAAACTGATACAAACCACAGGGCCTCTAACATCCTGTGCTTTGCAGTTAAATCAGCAAACATATGAGCTTCGTGATCAATGTAGCTTCTTTGAACTAAAAAGTGTCTGCGTTTACCTGAAACGAATTCTTGCTTGTACGAAGACACAGAGCCTGGGATTTAACGCCATTTTGGAAGGGAAACACACAGCACAGTTCTCATCCATTAAACACACTCTGCTTTAGAGCAAGAAGCATGCTCTTGCTTTCTAAAGTCCATAGTACAGCAGAAAACTTGATTGTGCTCAGAACAAAAGAACGGTGTTTCCTACACATAAGGACCATATATATTTCAACTCTGCTTCTGAATCTGATAGAAACCACAGGTCCTATAACATCCACTGCTTTGCAGTTAAGAGCGAGAAACGTGTGAGCTTCGTGATCAATGTAGCTTCATTTGAGCTGAAAAGTGTCTGCACTTACCTGAAATGAAGTCTTGCTTGTAAGAAGACACAGAGCCTGGGATTTAACTCCATTTCTGAAGTGAAACGCACAGCACAGTTCTCATCCATGAAAGACACTCTGCTTTAGAGCAAGAAGCAAGCTCTTGCTTTTTAGCGTCTCTAACACAGCAGGAAATGTGAGTGTACTTAGACCAAACGAACGGGGTTTCCTACACCTATGGACCATATCTAGTTCAACTCTGCTTCTGAAACTGATACAAACCTCAGGGCCTCTAACATCCAATGCTTTTCAGTTAAGAGCGAGAAACGTGTGATCTAGGTGTACAATGTAGCTTCATTTGAGCTGAAAAGTGTCTGCGCTTACCTGAAATGAAGTCTTGCTTGTAAGAAGACACAGAGCTTGGGCTTGAACTACACTTCTGAAGGGAAACATACAACACAGTTCTCATCCATGAAACACACTCTGCTTTAGAGCAAGAAGAACACTCTTGATTTCTAGAGTCCCTAATACAGCAGGAAACTTGAGTGTGCTCAGAACAAAAGAACGGTGTTTCCTACACATAAGGACCATATATATTTTAACTCTGCTTCTGAAACTGATACAAACCATGGGTCCTCTACCACCCATTACTTTTCAGTTAAAAGCGAGAAACATGTGAGCTAGGTGAACAATGTAGCTTCATTTGAGCTGAAAAGTATCTGCGTTTACCTGAAACGAAGTCCTGCTTGTAAGAAGACAAGGAGACTGGGATTTAATTCCATTTTGAAGCGAAACACACAGCACAGTTCTCATCCATGAAACAAACTCGGCTTCAGAACAAGAATCACTCTCTTGCTTTCTAGAGTCTCTAATACAGCAAGAAACATGACTGTACTGAGACCAAAAGAACGGTGTTTCCTACACATACGGACCATATCTAGTTCAACTCTGCTTCTGAAACTGATACACACCACAGGGCCTCCAACATCCAATTCTTTGCAGTTAAGAGCAACAAACATGTGAGCTTCGTGAGCGATATAGCTTCTTTGAACTAAAAAGTGACTGAGATTACCTCAAATGAATTCTTGCTTGTACAAAGACACAGAGCCTTGTATGTATCTCCATTTCTGAAGGGAAACAAACAGCACAGTTTTCATCCATGAAACACACTCTGCTTTAGAGAGAGAAGCACGCTCTTGCTTTCTAGGGTCCCTAATACAGCAGGAAACATGGGTGTGCACAGAACAAAAGAACGGTGTTTCCTACACATAAGGACCATATATGATTCAACTCGGCTTCCGAAACTGATAGAAACCACAGGTCCTATAACACCCAGTGCTTTTCAGTTAAGAGCAAGAAACGTGTGAGCTAGGTGAACAATGTAGCTTCATTTGAGCAGAAAAGTGTCTGGGCTTACCTGAAATGAAGTCTTGCTTGTAAGAAGACACAGTGCCTGGGATTTAACTCCATTTCTGAAGTGAAACACACAGCACAGTTCTCTTCCATGAAACACACTCTGCTTTAGATCAAGAAGCACGCTCTTCCCTTCTTGAGTCTCTAATACAGCAGGACACGTGAGTGTACTTAGACTAAAGAATGGTTTTACGTACACATGTGGACCATATCTAGTTCAACTCTATTTCTGAAACTGATACAAACCACTGGTCCTCTAACATCCAATGATTTCCAGTTAAGACCGAGAAACATGTGAACTTCGTGAAGCATATAGCTTCCTTTGAGTTGAAAAGAGATTGCATTTACCTGAAAAGAGTCTTGCTTATAGGAAATCACAGAGCATGGGATTTAAATCCATTTCTGAAAGGAAACACACACACAGTTCTCATCCATGAAACACACTCTGCTTTAGAGCAAGAAGCACGCTCTTGCATTCTAGAGTCTCTAATACAGCAGGACACGTGAGTGTACTTAGACTAAAGAATGGTTTTACGTACACATGTGGACCATATCTAGTTCAACTCTACTTCTGAAACTGATACAAACCACAGGGCCTCTAACATCCTGTGCTTTGCAGTTAAATCAGCAAACATATGAGCTTCGTGATCAATGTAGCTTCTTTGAACTAAAAAGTGTCTGCGTTTACCTGAAACGAATTCTTGCTTGTACGAAGACACAGAGCCTGGGATTTAACGCCATTTTGGAAGGGAAACACACAGCACAGTTCTCATCCATTAAACACACTCTGCTTTAGAGCAAGAAGCATGCTCTTGCTTTCTAAAGTCCATAGTACAGCAGAAAACTTGATTGTGCTCAGAACAAAAGAACGGTGTTTCCTACACATAAGGACCATATATATTTCAACTCTGCTTCTGAATCTGATAGAAACCACAGGTCCTATAACATCCACTGCTTTGCAGTTAAGAGCGAGAAACGTGTGAGCTTCGTGATCAATGTAGCTTCATTTGAGCTGAAAAGTGTCTGCACTTACCTGAAATGAAGTCTTGCTTGTAAGAAGACACAGAGCCTGGGATTTAACTCCATTTCTGAAGTGAAACGCACAGCACAGTTCTCATCCATGAAAGACACTCTGCTTTAGAGCAAGAAGCAAGCTCTTGCTTTCTAGCGTCTCTAACACAGCAGGAAATGTGAGTGTACTTAGACCAAACGAACGGGGTTTCCTACACCTATGGACCATATCTAGTTCAACTCTGCTTCTGAAACTGATACAAACCTCAGGGCCTCTAACATCCAATGCTTTTCAGTTAAGAGCGAGAAACGTGTGATCTAGGTGTACAATGTAGCTTCATTTGAGCTGAAAAGTGTCTGCGCTTACCTGAAATGAAGTCTTGCTTGTAAGAAGACACAGAGCTTGGGCTTGAACTACACTTCTGAAGGGAAACATACAACACAGTTCTCATCCATGAAACACACTCTGCTTTAGAGCAAGAAGAACACTCTTGATTTCTAGAGTCCCTAATACAGCAGGAAACTTGAGTGTGCTCAGAACAAAAGAACGGTGTTTCCTACACATAAGGACCATATATATTTTAACTCTGCTTCTGAAACTGATACAAACCATGGGTCCTCTACCACCCATTACTTTTCAGTTAAAAGCGAGAAACATGTGAGCTAGGTGAACAATGTAGCTTCATTTGAGCTGAAAAGTATCTGCGTTTACCTGAAACGAAGTCCTGCTTGTAAGAAGACAAGGAGACTGGGATTTAATTCCATTTTGAAGCGAAACACACAGCACAGTTCTCATCCATGAAACAAACTCGGCTTCAGAACAAGAATCACTCTCTTGCTTTCTAGAGTCTCTAATACAGCAAGAAACATGACTGTACTGAGACCAAAAGAACGGTGTTTCCTACACATACGGACCATATCTAGTTCAACTCTGCTTCTGAAACTGATACACACCACAGGGCCTCCAACATCCAATTCTTTGCAGTTAAGAGCAACAAACATGTGAGCTTCGTGAGCGATATAGCTTCTTTGAACTAAAAAGTGACTGCGATTACCTCAAATGAATTCTTGCTTGTACAAAGACACAGAGCCTTGTATGTATCTCCATTTCTGAAGGGAAACAAACAGCACAGTTTTCATCCATGAAACACACTCTGCTTTAGAGAGAGAAGCACGCTCTTGCTTTCTAGGGTCCCTAATACAGCAGGAAACATGGGTGTGCACAGAACAAAAGAACGGTGTTTCCTACACATAAGGACCATATATGATTCAACTCGGCTTCCGAAACTGATAGAAACCACAGGTCCTATAACACCCAGTGCTTTTCAGTTAAGAGCAAGAAACGTGTGAGCTAGGTGAACAATGTAGCTTCATTTGAGCAGAAAAATGTCTGGGCTTACCTGAAATGAAGTCTTGCTTGTAAGAAGACACAGTGCCTGGGATTTAACTCCATTTCTGAAGTGAAACACACAGCACAGTTCTCTTCCATGAAACACACTCTGCTTTAGATCAAGAAGCACGCTCTTCCCTTCTTGAGTCTCTAATACAGCAGGACACGTGAGTGTACTTAGACTAAAGAATGGTTTTACGTACACATGTGGACCATATCTAGTTCAACTCTATTTCTGAAACTGATACAAACCACTGGTCCTCTAACATCCAATGATTTCCAGTTAAGACCGAGAAACATGTGAACTTCGTGAAGCATATAGCTTCCTTTGAGTTGAAAAGAGATTGCATTTACCTGAAAAGAGTCTTGCTTATAGGAAATCACAGAGCATGGGATTTAAATCCATTTCTGAAAGGAAACACACACACAGTTCTCATCCATGAAACACACTCTGCTTTAGAGCAAGAAGCACGCTCTTGCATTCTAGAGTCTCTAATACAGCAGGACACGTGAGTGTACTTAGACTAAAGAATGGTTTTACGTACACATGTGGACCATATCTAGTTCAACTCTACTTCTGAAACTGATACAAACCACAGGGCCTCTAACATCCTGTGCTTTGCAGTTAAATCAGCAAACATATGAGCTTCGTGATCAATGTAGCTTCTTTGAACTAAAAAGTGTCTGCGTTTACCTGAAACGAATTCTTGCTTGTACGAAGACACAGAGCCTGGGATTTAACGCCATTTTGGAAGGGAAACACACAGCACAGTTCTCATCCATTAAACACACTCTGCTTTAGAGCAAGAAGCATGCTCTTGCTTTCTAAAGTCCATAGTACAGCAGAAAACTTGATTGTGCTCAGAACAAAAGAACGGTGTTTCCTACACATAAGGACCATATATATTTCAACTCTGCTTCTGAATCTGATAGAAACCACAGGTCCTATAACATCCACTGCTTTGCAGTTAAGAGCGAGAAACGTGTGAGCTTCGTGATCAATGTAGCTTCATTTGAGCTGAAAAGTGTCTGCACTTACCTGAAATGAAGTCTTGCTTGTAAGAAGACACAGAGCCTGGGATTTAACTCCATTTCTGAAGTGAAACGCACAGCACAGTTCTCATCCATGAAAGACACTCTGCTTTAGAGCAAGAAGCAAGCTCTTGCTTTCTAGCGTCTCTAACACAGCAGGAAATGTGAGTGTACTTAGACCAAACGAACGGGGTTTCCTACACCTATGGACCATATCTAGTTCAACTCTGCTTCTGAAACTGATACAAACCTCAGGGCCTCTAACATCCAATGCTTTTCAGTTAAGAGCGAGAAACGTGTGATCTAGGTGTACAATGTAGCTTCATTTGAGCTGAAAAGTGTCTGCGCTTACCTGAAATGAAGTCTTGCTTGTAAGAAGACACAGAGCTTGGGCTTGAACTACACTTCTGAAGGGAAACATACAACACAGTTCTCATCCATGAAACACACTCTGCTTTAGAGCAAGAAGAACACTCTTGATTTCTAGAGTCCCTAATACAGCAGGAAACTTGAGTGTGCTCAGAACAAAAGAACGGTGTTTCCTACACATAAGGACCATATATATTTTAACTCTGCTTCTGAAACTGATACAAACCATGGGTCCTCTACCACCCATTACTTTTCAGTTAAAAGCGAGAAACATGTGAGCTAGGTGAACAATGTAGCTTCATTTGAGCTGAAAAGTATCTGCGTTTACCTGAAACGAAGTCCTGCTTGTAAGAAGACAAGGAGACTGGGATTTAATTCCATTTTGAAGCGAAACACACAGCACAGTTCTCATCCATGAAACAAACTCGGCTTCAGAACAAGAATCACTCTCTTGCTTTCTAGAGTCTCTAATACAGCAAGAAACATGACTGTACTGAGACCAAAAGAACGGTGTTTCCTACACATACGGACCATATCTAGTTCAACTCTGCTTCTGAAACTGATACACACCACAGGGCCTCCAACATCCAATTCTTTGCAGTTAAGAGCAACAAACATGTGAGCTTCGTGAGCGATATAGCTTCTTTGAACTAAAAAGTGACTGCGATTACCTCAAATGAATTCTTGCTTGTACAAAGACACAGAGCCTTGTATGTATCTCCATTTCTGAAGGGAAACAAACAGCACAGTTTTCATCCATGAAACACACTCTGCTTTAGAGAGAGAAGCACGCTCTTGCTTTCTAGGGTCCCTAATACAGCAGGAAACATGGGTGTGCACAGAACAAAAGAACGGTGTTTCCTACACATAAGGACCATATATGATTCAACTCGGCTTCCGAAACTGATAGAAACCACAGGTCCTATAACACCCAGTGCTTTTCAGTTAAGAGCAAGAAACGTGTGAGCTAGGTGAACAATGTAGCTTCATTTGAGCAGAAAAATGTCTGGGCTTACCTGAAATGAAGTCTTGCTTGTAAGAAGACACAGTGCCTGGGATTTAACTCCATTTCTGAAGTGAAACACACAGCACAGTTCTCTTCCATGAAACACACTCTGCTTTAGATCAAGAAGCACGCTCTTCCCTTCTTGAGTCTCTAATACAGCAGGACACGTGAGTGTACTTAGACTAAAGAATGGTTTTACGTACACATGTGGACCATATCTAGTTCAACTCTATTTCTGAAACTGATACAAACCACTGGTCCTCTAACATCCAATGATTTCCAGTTAAGACCGAGAAACATGTGAACTTCGTGAAGCATATAGCTTCCTTTGAGTTGAAAAGAGATTGCATTTACCTGAAAAGAGTCTTGCTTATAGGAAATCACAGAGCATGGGATTTAAATCCATTTCTGAAAGGAAACACACACACAGTTCTCATCCATGAAACACACTCTGCTTTAGAGCAAGAAGCACGCTCTTGCATTCTAGAGTCTCTAATACAGCAGGACACGTGAGTGTACTTAGACTAAAGAATGGTTTTACGTACACATGTGGACCATATCTAGTTCAACTCTACTTCTGAAACTGATACAAACCACAGGGCCTCTAACATCCTGTGCTTTGCAGTTAAATCAGCAAACATATGAGCTTCGTGATCAATGTAGCTTCTTTGAACTAAAAAGTGTCTGCGTTTACCTGAAACGAATTCTTGCTTGTACGAAGACACAGAGCCTGGGATTTAACGCCATTTTGGAAGGGAAACACACAGCACAGTTCTCATCCATTAAACACACTCTGCTTTAGAGCAAGAAGCATGCTCTTGCTTTCTAAAGTCCATAGTACAGCAGAAAACTTGATTGTGCTCAGAACAAAAGAACGGTGTTTCCTACACATAAGGACCATATATATTTCAACTCTGCTTCTGAATCTGATAGAAACCACAGGTCCTATAACATCCACTGCTTTGCAGTTAAGAGCGAGAAACGTGTGAGCTTCGTGATCAATGTAGCTTCATTTGAGCTGAAAAGTGTCTGCACTTACCTGAAATGAAGTCTTGCTTGTAAGAAGACACAGAGCCTGGGATTTAACTCCATTTCTGAAGTGAAACGCACAGCACAGTTCTCATCCATGAAAGACACTCTGCTTTAGAGCAAGAAGCAAGCTCTTGCTTTTTAGCGTCTCTAACACAGCAGGAAATGTGAGTGTACTTAGACCAAACGAACGGGGTTTCCTACACCTATGGACCATATCTAGTTCAACTCTGCTTCTGAAACTGATACAAACCTCAGGGCCTCTAACATCCAATGCTTTTCAGTTAAGAGCGAGAAACGTGTGATCTAGGTGTACAATGTAGCTTCATTTGAGCTGAAAAGTGTCTGCGCTTACCTGAAATGAAGTCTTGCTTGGAAGAAGACACAGAGCTTGGGCTTGAACTACACTTCTGAAGGGAAACATACAACACAGTTCTCATCCATGAAACACACTCTGCTTTAGAGCAAGAAGAACACTCTTGATTTCTAGAGTCCCTAATACAGCAGGAAACTTGAGTGTGCTCAGAACAAAAGAACGGTGTTTCCTACACATAAGGACCATATATATTTTAACTCTGCTTCTGAAACTGATACAAACCATGGGTCCTCTACCACCCATTACTTTTCAGTTAAAAGCGAGAAACATGTGAGCTAGGTGAACAATGTAGCTTCATTTGAGCTGAAAAGTATCTGCGTTTACCTGAAACGAAGTCCTGCTTGTAAGAAGACAAGGAGACTGGGATTTAATTCCATTTTGAAGCGAAACACACAGCACAGTTCTCATCCATGAAACAAACTCGGCTTCAGAACAAGAATCACTCTCTTGCTTTCTAGAGTCTCTAATACAGCAAGAAACATGACTGTACTGAGACCAAAAGAACGGTGTTTCCTACACATACGGACCATATCTAGTTCAACTCTGCTTCTGAAACTGATACACACCACAGGGCCTCCAACATCCAATTCTTTGCAGTTAAGAGCAACAAACATGTGAGCTTCGTGAGCGATATAGCTTCTTTGAACTAAAAAGTGACTGCGATTACCTCAAATGAATTCTTGCTTGTACAAAGACACAGAGCCTTGTATGTATCTCCATTTCTGAAGGGAAACAAACAGCACAGTTTTCATCCATGAAACACACTCTGCTTTAGAGAGAGAAGCACGCTCTTGCTTTCTAGGGTCCCTAATACAGCAGGAAACATGGGTGTGCACAGAACAAAAGAACGGTGTTTCCTAAACATAAGGACCATATATGATTCAACTCGGCTTCCGAAACTGATAGAAACCACAGGTCCTATAACACCCAGTGCTTTTCAGTTAAGAGCAAGAAACGTGTGAGCTAGGTGAACAATGTAGCTTCATTTGAGCAGAAAAGTGTCTGGGCTTACCTGAAATGAAGTCTTGCTTGTAAGAAGACACAGTGCCTGGGATTTAACTCCATTTCTGAAGTGAAACACACAGCACAGTTCTCTTCCATGAAACACACTCTGCTTTAGATCAAGAAGCACGCTCTTCCCTTCTTGAGTCTCTAATACAGCAGGACACGTGAGTGTACTTAGACTAAAGAATGGTTTTACGTACACATGTGGACCATATCTAGTTCAACTCTATTTCTGAAACTGATACAAACCACTGGTCCTCTAACATCCAATGATTTCCAGTTAAGACCGAGAAACATGTGAACTTCGTGAAGCATATAGCTTCCTTTGAGTTGAAAAGAGATTGCATTTACCTGAAAAGAGTCTTGCTTATAGGAAATCACAGAGCATGGGATTTAAATCCATTTCTGAAAGGAAACACACACACAGTTCTCATCCATGAAACACACTCTGCTTTAGAGCAAGAAGCACGCTCTTGCATTCTAGAGTCTCTAATACAGCAGGACACGTGAGTGTACTTAGACTAAAGAATGGTTTTACGTACACATGTGGACCATATCTAGTTCAACTCTACTTCTGAAACTGATACAAACCACAGGGCCTCTAACATCCTGTGCTTTGCAGTTAAATCAGCAAACATATGAGCTTCGTGATCAATGTAGCTTCTTTGAACTAAAAAGTGTCTGCGTTTACCTGAAACGAATTCTTGCTTGTACGAAGACACAGAGCCTGGGATTTAACGCCATTTTGGAAGGGAAACACACAGCACAGTTCTCATCCATTAAACACACTCTGCTTTAGAGCAAGAAGCATGCTCTTGCTTTCTAAAGTCCATAGTACAGCAGAAAACTTGATTGTGCTCAGAACAAAAGAACGGTGTTTCCTACACATAAGGACCATATATATTTCAACTCTGCTTCTGAATCTGATAGAAACCACAGGTCCTATAACATCCACTGCTTTGCAGTTAAGAGCGAGAAACGTGTGAGCTTCGTGATCAATGTAGCTTCATTTGAGCTGAAAAGTGTCTGCACTTACCTGAAATGAAGTCTTGCTTGTAAGAAGACACAGAGCCTGGGATTTAACTCCATTTCTGAAGTGAAACGCACAGCACAGTTCTCATCCATGAAAGACACTCTGCTTTAGAGCAAGAAGCAAGCTCTTGCTTTCTAGCGTCTCTAACACAGCAGGAAATGTGAGTGTACTTAGACCAAACGAACGGGGTTTCCTACACCTATGGACCATATCTAGTTCAACTCTGCTTCTGAAACTGATACAAACCTCAGGGCCTCTAACATCCAATGCTTTTCAGTTAAGAGCGAGAAACGTGTGATCTAGGTGTACAATGTAGCTTCATTTGAGCTGAAAAGTGTCTGCGCTTACCTGAAATGAAGTCTTGCTTGTAAGAAGACACAGAGCTTGGGCTTGAACTACACTTCTGAAGGGAAACATACAACACAGTTCTCATCCATGAAACACACTCTGCTTTAGAGCAAGAAGAACACTCTTGATTTCTAGAGTCCCTAATACAGCAGGAAACTTGAGTGTGCTCAGAACAAAAGAACGGTGTTTCCTACACATAAGGACCATATATATTTTAACTCTGCTTCTGAAACTGATACAAACCATGGGTCCTCTACCACCCATTACTTTTCAGTTAAAAGCGAGAAACATGTGAGCTAGGTGAACAATGTAGCTTCATTTGAGCTGAAAAGTATCTGCGTTTACCTGAAACGAAGTCCTGCTTGTAAGAAGACAAGGAGACTGGGATTTAATTCCATTTTGAAGCGAAACACACAGCACAGTTCTCATCCATGAAACAAACTCGGCTTCAGAACAAGAATCACTCTCTTGCTTTCTAGAGTCTCTAATACAGCAAGAAACATGACTGTACTGAGACCAAAAGAACGGTGTTTCCTACACATACGGACCATATCTAGTTCAACTCTGCTTCTGAAACTGATACACACCACAGGGCCTCCAACATCCAATTCTTTGCAGTTAAGAGCAACAAACATGTGAGCTTCGTGAGCGATATAGCTTCTTTGAACTAAAAAGTGACTGCGATTACCTCAAATGAATTCTTGCTTGTACAAAGACACAGAGCCTTGTATGTATCTCCATTTCTGAAGGGAAACAAACAGCACAGTTTTCATCCATGAAACACACTCTGCTTTAGAGAGAGAAGCACGCTCTTGCTTTCTAGGGTCCCTAATACAGCAGGAAACATGGGTGTGCACAGAACAAAAGAACGGTGTTTCCTACACATAAGGACCATATATGATTCAACTCGGCTTCCGAAACTGATAGAAACCACAGGTCCTATAACACCCAGTGCTTTTCAGTTAAGAGCAAGAAACGTGTGAGCTAGGTGAACAATGTAGCTTCATTTGAGCAGAAAAATGTCGTGGCTTACCTGAAATGAAGTCTTGCTTGTAAGAAGACACAGTGCCTGGGATTTAACTCCATTTCTGAAGTGAAACACACAGCACAGTTCTCTTCCATGAAACACACTCTGCTTTAGATCAAGAAGCACGCTCTTCCCTTCTTGAGTCTCTAATACAGCAGGACACGTGAGTGTACTTAGACTAAAGAATGGTTTTACGTACACATGTGGACCATATCTAGTTCAACTCTATTTCTGAAACTGATACAAACCACTGGTCCTCTAACATCCAATGATTTCCAGTTAAGACCGAGAAACATGTGAACTTCGTGAAGCATATAGCTTCCTTTGAGTTGAAAAGAGATTGCATTTACCTGAAAAGAGTCTTGCTTATAGGAAATCACAGAGCATGGGATTTAAATCCATTTCTGAAAGGAAACACACACACAGTTCTCATCCATGAAACACACTCTGCTTTAGAGCAAGAAGCACGCTCTTGCATTCTAGAGTCTCTAATACAGCAGGACACGTGAGTGTACTTAGACTAAAGAATGGTTTTACGTACACATGTGGACCATATCTAGTTCAACTCTACTTCTGAAACTGATACAAACCACAGGGCCTCTAACATCCTGTGCTTTGCAGTTAAATCAGCAAACATATGAGCTTCGTGATCAATGTAGCTTCTTTGAACTAAAAAGTGTCTGCGTTTACCTGAAACGAATTCTTGCTTGTACGAAGACACAGAGCCTGGGATTTAACGCCATTTTGGAAGGGAAACACACAGCACAGTTCTCATCCATTAAACACACTCTGCTTTAGAGCAAGAAGCATGCTCTTGCTTTCTAAAGTCCATAGTACAGCAGAAAACTTGATTGTGCTCAGAACAAAAGAACGGTGTTTCCTACACATAAGGACCATATATATTTCAACTCTGCTTCTGAATCTGATAGAAACCACAGGTCCTATAACATCCACTGCTTTGCAGTTAAGAGCGAGAAACGTGTGAGCTTCGTGATCAATGTAGCTTCATTTGAGCTGAAAAGTGTCTGCACTTACCTGAAATGAAGTCTTGCTTGTAAGAAGACACAGAGCCTGGGATTTAACTCCATTTCTGAAGTGAAACGCACAGCACAGTTCTCATCCATGAAAGACACTCTGCTTTAGAGCAAGAAGCAAGCTCTTGCTTTCTAGCGTCTCTAACACAGCAGGAAATGTGAGTGTACTTAGACCAAACGAACGGGGTTTCCTACACCTATGGACCATATCTAGTTCAACTCTGCTTCTGAAACTGATACAAACCTCAGGGCCTCTAACATCCAATGCTTTTCAGTTAAGAGCGAGAAACGTGTGATCTAGGTGTACAATGTAGCTTCATTTGAGCTGAAAAGTGTCTGCGCTTACCTGAAATGAAGTCTTGCTTGTAAGAAGACACAGAGCTTGGGCTTGAACTACACTTCTGAAGGGAAACATACAACACAGTTCTCATCCATGAAACACACTCTGCTTTAGAGCAAGAAGAACACTCTTGATTTCTAGAGTCCCTAATACAGCAGGAAACTTGAGTGTGCTCAGAACAAAAGAACGGTGTTTCCTACACATAAGGACCATATATATTTTAACTCTGCTTCTGAAACTGATACAAACCATGGGTCCTCTACCACCCATTACTTTTCAGTTAAAAGCGAGAAACATGTGAGCTAGGTGAACAATGTAGCTTCATTTGAGCTGAAAAGTATCTGCGTTTACCTGAAACGAAGTCCTGCTTGTAAGAAGACAAGGAGACTGGGATTTAATTCCATTTTGAAGCGAAACACACAGCACAGTTCTCATCCATGAAACAAACTCGGCTTCAGAACAAGAATCACTCTCTTGCTTTCTAGAGTCTCTAATACAGCAAGAAACATGACTGTACTGAGACCAAAAGAACGGTGTTTCCTACACATACGGACCATATCTAGTTCAACTCTGCTTCTGAAACTGATACACACCACAGGGCCTCCAACATCCAATTCTTTGCAGTTAAGAGCAACAAACATGTGAGCTTCGTGAGCGATATAGCTTCTTTGAACTAAAAAGTGACTGCGATTACCTCAAATGAATTCTTGCTTGTACAAAGACACAGAGCCTTGTATGTATCTCCATTTCTGAAGGGAAACAAACAGCACAGTTTTCATCCATGAAACACACTCTGCTTTAGAGAGAGAAGCACGCTCTTGCTTTCTAGGGTCCCTAATACAGCAGGAAACATGGGTGTGCACAGAACAAAAGAACAGTGTTTCCTAAACATAAGGACCATATATGATTCAACTCGGCTTTCGAAACTGATAGAAACCACAGGTCCTATAACACCCAGTGCTTTTCAGTTAAGAGCAAGAAACGTGTGAGCTAGGTGAACAATGTAGCTTCATTTGAGCAGAAAAGTGTCTGGGCTTACCTGAAATGAAGTCTTGCTTGTAAGAAGACACAGTGCCTGGGATTTAACTCCATTTCTGAAGTGAAACACACAGCACAGTTCTCTTCCATGAAACACACTCTGCTTTAGATCAAGAAGCACGCTCTTCCCTTCTTGAGTCTCTAATACAGCAGGACACGTGAGTGTACTTAGACTAAAGAATGGTTTTACGTACACATGTGGACCATATCTAGTTCAACTCTATTTCTGAAACTGATACAAACCACTGGTCCTCTAACATCCAATGATTTCCAGTTAAGACCGAGAAACATGTGAACTTCGTGAAGCATATAGCTTCCTTTGAGTTGAAAAGAGATTGCATTTACCTGAAAAGAGTCTTGCTTATAGGAAATCACAGAGCATGGGATTTAAATCCATTTCTGAAAGGAAACACACACACAGTTCTCATCCATGAAACACACTCTGCTTTAGAGCAAGAAGCACGCTCTTGCATTCTAGAGTCTCTAATACAGCAGGACACGTGAGTGTACTTAGACTAAAGAATGGTTTTACGTACACATGTGGACCATATCTAGTTCAACTCTACTTCTGAAACTGATACAAACCACAGGGCCTCTAACATCCTGTGCTTTGCAGTTAAATCAGCAAACATATGAGCTTCGTGATCAATGTAGCTTCTTTGAACTAAAAAGTGTCTGCGTTTACCTGAAACGAATTCTTGCTTGTACGAAGACACAGAGCCTGGGATTTAACGCCATTTTGGAAGGGAAACACACAGCACAGTTCTCATCCATTAAACACACTCTGCTTTAGAGCAAGAAGCATGCTCTTGCTTTCTAAAGTCCATAGTACAGCAGAAAACTTGATTGTGCTCAGAACAAAAGAACGGTGTTTCCTACACATAAGGACCATATATATTTCAACTCTGCTTCTGAATCTGATAGAAACCACAGGTCCTATAACATCCACTGCTTTGCAGTTAAGAGCGAGAAACGTGTGAGCTTCGTGATCAATGTAGCTTCATTTGAGCTGAAAAGTGTCTGCACTTACCTGAAATGAAGTCTTGCTTGTAAGAAGACACAGAGCCTGGGATTTAACTCCATTTCTGAAGTGAAACGCACAGCACAGTTCTCATCCATGAAAGACACTCTGCTTTAGAGCAAGAAGCAAGCTCTTGCTTTCTAGCGTCTCTAACACAGCAGGAAATGTGAGTGTACTTAGACCAAACGAACGGGGTTTCCTACACCTATGGACCATATCTAGTTCAACTCTGCTTCTGAAACTGATACAAACCTCAGGGCCTCTAACATCCAATGCTTTTCAGTTAAGAGCGAGAAACGTGTGATCTAGGTGTACAATGTAGCTTCATTTGAGCTGAAAAGTGTCTGCGCTTACCTGAAATGAAGTCTTGCTTGTAAGAAGACACAGAGCTTGGGCTTGAACTACACTTCTGAAGGGAAACATACAACACAGTTCTCATCCATGAAACACACTCTGCTTTAGAGCAAGAAGAACACTCTTGATTTCTAGAGTCCCTAATACAGCAGGAAACTTGAGTGTGCTCAGAACAAAAGAACGGTGTTTCCTACACATAAGGACCATATATATTTTAACTCTGCTTCTGAAACTGATACAAACCATGGGTCCTCTACCACCCATTACTTTTCAGTTAAAAGCGAGAAACATGTGAGCTAGGTGAACAATGTAGTTTCATTTGAGCTGAAAAGTATCTGCGTTTACCTGAAACGAAGTCCTGCTTGTAAGAAGACAAGGAGACTGGGATTTAATTCCATTTTGAGGCGAAACACACAGCACAGTTCTCATCCATGAAACAAACTCGGCTTCAGAACAAGAATCACTCTCTTGCTTTCTAGAGTCTCTAATACAGCAAGAAACATGACTGTACTGAGACCAAAAGAACGGTGTTTCCTACACATACGGACCATATCTAGTTCAACTCTGCTTCTGAAACTGATACACACCACAGGGCCTCCAACATCCAATTCTTTGCAGTTAAGAGCAACAAACATGTGAGCTTCGTGAGCGATATAGCTTCTTTGAACTAAAAAGTGACTGCGATTACCTCAAATGAATTCTTGCTTGTACAAAGACACAGAGCCTTGTATGTATCTCCATTTCTGAAGGGAAACAAACAGCACAGTTTTCATCCATGAAACACACTCTGCTTTAGAGAGAGAAGCACGCTCTTGCTTTCTAGGGTCCCTAATACAGCAGGAAACATGGGTGTGCACAGAACAAAAGAACGGTGTTTCCTAAACATAAGGACCATATATGATTCAACTCGGCTTCCGAAACTGATAGAAACCACAGGTCCTATAACACCCAGTGCTTTTCAGTTAAGAGCAAGAAACGTGTGAGCTAGGTGAACAATGTAGCTTCATTTGAGCAGAAAAGTGTCTGGGCTTACCTGAAATGAAGTCTTGCTTGTAAGAAGACACAGTGCCTGGGATTTAACTCCATTTCTGAAGTGAAACACACAGCACAGTTCTCTTCCATGAAACACACTCTGCTTTAGATCAAGAAGCACGCTCTTCCCTTCTTGAGTCTCTAATACAGCAGGACACGTGAGTGTACTTAGACTAAAGAATGGTTTTACGTACACATGTGGACCATATCTAGTTCAACTCTATTTCTGAAACTGATACAAACCACTGGTCCTCTAACATCCAATGATTTCCAGTTAAGACCGAGAAACATGTGAACTTCGTGAAGCATATAGCTTCCTTTGAGTTGAAAAGAGATTGCATTTACCTGAAAAGAGTCTTGCTTATAGGAAATCACAGAGCATGGGATTTAAATCCATTTCTGAAAGGAAACACACACACAGTTCTCATCCATGAAACACACTCTGCTTTAGAGCAAGAAGCACGCTCTTGCATTCTAGAGTCTCTAATACAGCAGGACACGTGAGTGTACTTAGACTAAAGAATGGTTTTACGTACACATGTGGACCATATCTAGTTCAACTCTACTTCTGAAACTGATACAAACCACAGGGCCTCTAACATCCTGTGCTTTGCAGTTAAATCAGCAAACATATGAGCTTCGTGATCAATGTAGCTTCTTTGAACTAAAAAGTGTCTGTGTTTACCTGAAACGAATTCTTGCTTGTACGAAGACACAGAGCCTGGGATTTAACGCCATTTTGGAAGGGAAACACACAGCACAGTTCTCATCCATTAAACACACTCTGCTTTAGAGCAAGAAGCATGCTCTTGCTTTCTAAAGTCCATAGTACAGCAGAAAACTTGATTGTGCTCAGAACAAAAGAACGGTGTTTCCTACACATAAGGACCATATATATTTCAACTCTGCTTCTGAATCTGATAGAAACCACAGGTCCTATAACATCCACTGCTTTGCAGTTAAGAGCGAGAAACGTGTGAGCTTCGTGATCAATGTAGCTTCATTTGAGCTGAAAAGTGTCTGCACTTACCTGAAATGAAGTCTTGCTTGTAAGAAGACACAGAGCCTGGGATTTAACTCCATTTCTGAAGTGAAACGCACAGCACAGTTCTCATCCATGAAAGACACTCTGCTTTAGAGCAAGAAGCAAGATCTTGCTTTCTAGCGTCTCTAACACAGCAGGAAATGTGAGTGTACTTAGACCAAACGAACGGGGTTTCCTACACCTATGGACCATATCTAGTTCAACTCTGCTTCTGAAACTGATACAAACCTCAGGGCCTCTAACATCCAATGCTTTTCAGTTAAGAGCGAGAAACGTGTGATCTAGGTGTACAATGTAGCTTCATTTGAGCTGAAAAGTGTCTGCGCTTACCTGAAATGAAGTCTTGCTTGTAAGAAGACACAGAGCTTGGGCTTGAACTACACTTCTGAAGGGAAACATACAACACAGTTCTCATCCATGAAACACACTCTGCTTTAGAGCAAGAAGAACACTCTTGATTTCTAGAGTCCCTAATACAGCAGGAAACTTGAGTGTGCTCAGAACAAAAGAACGGTGTTTCCTACACATAAGGACCATATATATTTTAACTCTGCTTCTGAAACTGATACAAACCATGGGTCCTCTACCACCCATTACTTTTCAGTTAAAAGCGAGAAACATGTGAGCTAGGTGAACAATGTAGCTTCATTTGAGCTGAAAAGTATCTGCGTTTACCTGAAACGAAGTCCTGCTTGTAAGAAGACAAGGAGACTGGGATTTAATTCCATTTTGAAGCGAAACACACAGCACAGTTCTCATCCATGAAACAAACTCGGCTTCAGAACAAGAATCACTCTCTTGCTTTCTAGAGTCTCTAATACAGCAAGAAACATGACTGTACTGAGACCAAAAGAACGGTGTTTCCTACACATACGGACCATATCTAGTTCAACTCTGCTTCTGAAACTGATACACACCACAGGGCCTCCAACATCCAATTCTTTGCAGTTAAGAGCAACAAACATGTGAGCTTCGTGAGCGATATAGCTTCTTTGAACTAAAAAGTGACTGCGATTACCTCAAATGAATTCTTGCTTGTACAAAGACACAGAGCCTTGTATGTATCTCCATTTCTGAAGGGAAACAAACAGCACAGTTTTCATCCATGAAACACACTCTGCTTTAGAGAGAGAAGCACGCTCTTGCTTTCTAGGGTCCCTAATACAGCAGGAAACATGGGTGTGCACAGAACAAAAGAACGGTGTTTCCTAAACATAAGGACCATATATGATTCAACTCGGCTTCCGAAACTGATAGAAACCACAGGTCCTATAACACCCAGTGCTTTTCAGTTAAGAGCAAGAAACGTGTGAGCTAGGTGAACAATGTAGCTTCATTTGAGCAGAAAAGTGTCTGGGCTTACCTGAAATGAAGTCTTGCTTGTAAGAAGACACAGTGCCTGGGATTTAACTCCATTTCTGAAGTGAAACACACAGCACAGTTCTCTTCCATGAAACACACTCTGCTTTAGATCAAGAAGCACGCTCTTCCCTTCTTGAGTCTCTAATACAGCAGGACACGTGAGTGTACTTAGACTAAAGAATGGTTTTACGTACACATGTGGACCATATCTAGTTCAACTCTATTTCTGAAACTGATACAAACCACTGGTCCTCTAACATCCAATGATTTCCAGTTAAGACCGAAAAACATGTGAACTTCGTGAAGCATATAGCTTCCTTTGAGTTGAAAAGAGATTGCATTTACCTGAAAAGAGTCTTGCTTATAGGAAATCACAGAGCATGGGATTTAAATCCATTTCTGAAAGGAAACACACACACAGTTCTCATCCATGAAACACACTCTGCTTTAGAGCAAGAAGCACACTCTTGCATTCTAGAGTCTCTAATACAGCAGGACACGTGAGTGTACTTAGACTAAAGAATGGTTTTACGTACACATGTGGACCATATCTAGTTCAACTCTACTTCTGAAACTGATACAAACCACAGGGCCTCTAACATCCTGTGCTTTGCAGTTAAATCAGCAAACATATGAGCTTCGTGATCAATGTAGCTTCTTTGAACTAAAAAGTGTCTGCGTTTACCTGAAACGAATTCTTGCTTGTACGAAGACACAGAGCCTGGGATTTAACGCCATTTTGGAAGGGAAACACACAGCACAGTTCTCATCCATTAAACACACTCTGCTTTAGAGCAAGAAGCATGCTCTTGCTTTCTAAAGTCCATAGTACAGCAGAAAACTTGATTGTGCTCAGAACAAAAGAACGGTGTTTCCTACACATAAGGACCATATATATTTCAACTCTGCTTCTGAATCTGATAGAAACCACAGGTCCTATAACATCCACTGCTTTGCAGTTAAGAGCGAGAAACGTGTGAGCTTCGTGATCAATGTAGCTTCATTTGAGCTGAAAAGTGTCTGCACTTACCTGAAATGAAGTCTTGCTTGTAAGAAGACACAGAGCCTGGGATTTAACTCCATTTCTGAAGTGAAACGCACAGCACAGTTCTCATCCATGAAAGACACTCTGCTTTAGAGCAAGAAGCAAGCTCTTGCTTTTTAGCGTCTCTAACACAGCAGGAAATGTGAGTGTACTTAGACCAAACGAACGGGGTTTCCTACACCTATGGACCATATCTAGTTCAACTCTGCTTCTGAAACTGATACAAACCTCAGGGCCTCTAACATCCAATGCTTTTCAGTTAAGAGCGAGAAACGTGTGATCTAGGTGTACAATGTAGCTTCATTTGAGCTGAAAAGTGTCTGCGCTTACCTGAAATGAAGTCTTGCTTGGAAGAAGACACAGAGCTTGGGCTTGAACTACACTTCTGAAGGGAAACATACAACACAGTTCTCATCCATGAAACACACTCTGCTTTAGAGCAAGAAGAACACTCTTGATTTCTAGAGTCCCTAATACAGCAGGAAACTTGAGTGTGCTCAGAACAAAAGAACGGTGTTTCCTACACATAAGGACCATATATATTTTAACTCTGCTTCTGAAACTGATACAAACCATGGGTCCTCTACCACCCATTACTTTTCAGTTAAAAGCGAGAAACATGTGAGCTAGGTGAACAATGTAGCTTCATTTGAGCTGAAAAGTATCTGCGTTTACCTGAAACGAAGTCCTGCTTGTAAGAAGACAAGGAGACTGGGATTTAATTCCATTTTGAAGCGAAACACACAGCACAGTTCTCATCCATGAAACAAACTCGGCTTCAGAACAAGAATCACTCTCTTGCTTTCTAGAGTCTCTAATACAGCAAGAAACATGACTGTACTGAGACCAAAAGAACGGTGTTTCCTACACATACGGACCATATCTAGTTCAACTCTGCTTCTGAAACTGATACACACCACAGGGCCTCCAACATCCAATTCTTTGCAGTTAAGAGCAACAAACATGTGAGCTTCGTGAGCGATATAGCTTCTTTGAACTAAAAAGTGACTGCGATTACCTCAAATGAATTCTTGCTTGTACAAAGACACAGAGCCTTGTATGTATCTCCATTTCTGAAGGGAAACAAACAGCACAGTTTTCATCCATGAAACACACTCTGCTTTAGAGAGAGAAGCACGCTCTTGCTTTCTAGGGTCCCTAATACAGCAGGAAACATGGGTGTGCACAGAACAAAAGAACGGTGTTTCCTAAACATAAGGACCATATATGATTCAACTCGGCTTCCGAAACTGATAGAAACCACAGGTCCTATAACACCCAGTGCTTTTCAGTTAAGAGCAAGAAACGTGTGAGCTAGGTGAACAATGTAGCTTCATTTGAGCAGAAAAGTGTCTGGGCTTACCTGAAATGAAGTCTTGCTTGTAAGAAGACACAGTGCCTGGGATTTAACTCCATTTCTGAAGTGAAACACACAGCACAGTTCTCTTCCATGAAACACACTCTGCTTTAGATCAAGAAGCACGCTCTTCCCTTCTTGAGTCTCTAATACAGCAGGACACGTGAGTGTACTTAGACTAAAGAATGGTTTTACGTACACATGTGGAACATATCTAGTTCAACTCTATTTCTGAAACTGATACAAACCACTGGTCCTCTAACATCCAATGATTTCCAGTTAAGACCGAGAAACATGTGAACTTCGTGAAGCATATAGCTTCCTTTGAGTTGAAAAGAGATTGCATTTACCTGAAAAGAGTCTTGCTTATAGGAAATCACAGAGCATGGGATTTAAATCCATTTCTGAAAGGAAACACACACACAGTTCTCATCCATGAAACACACTCTGCTTTAGAGCAAGAAGCACACTCTTGCATTCTAGAGTCTCTAATACAGCAGGACACGTGAGTGTACTTAGACTAAAGAATGGTTTTACGTACACATGTGGACCATATCTAGTTCAACTCTACTTCTGAAACTGATACAAACCACAGGGCCTCTAACATCCTGTGCTTTGCAGTTAAATCAGCAAACATATGAGCTTCGTGATCAATGTAGCTTCTTTGAACTAAAAAGTGTCTGCGTTTACCTGAAACGAATTCTTGCTTGTACGAAGACACAGAGCCTGGGATTTAACGCCATTTTGGAAGGGAAACACACAGCACAGTTCTCATCCATTAAACACACTCTGCTTTAGAGCAAGAAGTATGCTCTTGCTTTCTAAAGTCCATAGTACAGCAGAAAACTTGATTGTGCTCAGAACAAAAGAACGGTGTTTCCTACACATAAGGACCATATATATTTCAACTCTGCTTCTGAATCTGATAGAAACCACAGGTCCTATAACATCCACTGCTTTGCAGTTAAGAGCGAGAAACGTGTGAGCTTCGTGATCAATGTAGCTTCATTTGAGCTGAAAAGTGTCTGCACTTACCTGAAATGAAGTCTTGCTTGTAAGAAGACACAGAGCCTGGGATTTAACTCCATTTCTGAAGTGAAACGCACAGCACAGTTCTCATCCATGAAAGACACTCTGCTTTAGAGCAAGAAGCAAGCTCTTGCTTTCTAGCGTCTCTAACACAGCAGGAAATGTGAGTGTACTTAGACCAAACGAACGGGGTTTCCTACACCTATGGACCATATCTAGTTCAACTCTGCTTCTGAAACTGATACAAACCTCAGGGCCTCTAACATCCAATGCTTTTCAGTTAAGAGCGAGAAACGTGTGATCTAGGTGTACAATGTAGCTTCATTTGAGCTGAAAAGTGTCTGCGCTTACCTGAAATGAAGTCTTGCTTGTAAGAAGACACAGAGCTTGGGCTTGAACTACACTTCTGAAGGGAAACATACAACACAGTTCTCATCCATGAAACACACTCTGCTTTAGAGCAAGAAGAACACTCTTGATTTCTAGAGTCCCTAATACAGCAGGAAACTTGAGTGTGCTCAGAACAAAAGAACGGTGTTTCCTACACATAAGGACCATATATATTTTAACTCTGCTTCTGAAACTGATACAAACCATGGGTCCTCTACCACCCATTACTTTTCAGTTAAAAGCGAGAAACATGTGAGCTAGGTGAACAATGTAGCTTCATTTGAGCTGAAAAGTATCTGCGTTTACCTGAAACGAAGTCCTGCTTGTAAGAAGACAAGGAGACTGGGATTTAATTCCATTTTGAAGCGAAACACACAGCACAGTTCTCATCCATGAAACAAACTCGGCTTCAGAACAAGAATCACTCTCTTGCTTTCTAGAGTCTCTAATACAGCAAGAAACATGACTGTACTGAGACCAAAAGAACGGTGTTTCCTACACATACGGACCATATCTAGTTCAACTCTGCTTCTGAAACTGATACACACCACAGGGCCTCCAACATCCAATTCTTTGCAGTTAAGAGCAACAAACATGTGAGCTTCGTGAGCGATATAGCTTCTTTGAACTAAAAAGTGACTGCGATTACCTCAAATGAATTCTTGCTTGTACAAAGACACAGAGCCTTGTATGTATCTCCATTTCTGAAGGGAAACAAACAGCACAGTTTTCATCCATGAAACACACTCTGCTTTAGAGAGAGAAGCACGCTCTTGCTTTCTAGGGTCCCTAATACAGCAGGAAACATGGGTGTGCACAGAACAAAAGAACGGTGTTTCCTAAACATAAGGACCATATATGATTCAACTCGGCTTCCGAAACTGATAGAAACCACAGGTCCTATAACACCCAGTGCTTTTCAGTTAAGAGCAAGAAACGTGTGAGCTAGGTGAACAATGTAGCTTCATTTGAGCAGAAAAGTGTCTGGGCTTACCTGAAATGAAGTCTTGCTTGTAAGAAGACACAGTGCCTGGGATTTAACTCCATTTCTGAAGTGAAACACACAGCACAGTTCTCTTCCATGAAACACACTCTGCTTTAGATCAAGAAGCACGCTCTTCCCTTCTTGAGTCTCTAATACAGCAGGACACGTGAGTGTACTTAGACTAAAGAATGGTTTTACGTACACATGTGGACCATATCTAGTTCAACTCTATTTCTGAAACTGATACAAACCACTGGTCCTCTAACATCCAATGATTTCCAGTTAAGACCGAGAAACATGTGAACTTCGTGAAGCATATAGCTTCCTTTGAGTTGAAAAGAGATTGCATTTACCTGAAAAGAGTCTTGCTTATAGGAAATCACAGAGCATGGGATTTAAATCCATTTCTGAAAGGAAACACACACACAGTTCTCATCCATGAAACACACTCTGCTTTAGAGCAAGAAGCACGCTCTTGCATTCTAGAGTCTCTAATACAGCAGGACACGTGAGTGTACTTAGACTAAAGAATGGTTTTACGTACACATGTGGACCATATCTAGTTCAACTCTACTTCTGAAACTGATACAAACCACAGGGCCTCTAACATCCTGTGCTTTGCAGTTAAATCAGCAAACATATGAGCTTCGTGATCAATGTAGCTTCTTTGAACTAAAAAGTGTCTGCGTTTACCTGAAACGAATTCTTGCTTGTACGAAGACACAGAGCCTGGGATTTAACGCCATTTTGGAAGGGAAACACACAGCACAGTTCTCATCCATTAAACACACTCTGCTTTAGAGCAAGAAGCATGCTCTTGCTTTCTAAAGTCCATAGTACAGCAGAAAACTTGATTGTGCTCAGAACAAAAGAACGGTGTTTCCTACACATAAGGACCATATATATTTCAACTCTGCTTCTGAATCTGATAGAAACCACAGGTCCTATAACATCCACTGCTTTGCAGTTAAGAGCGAGAAACGTGTGAGCTTCGTGATCAATGTTGCTTCATTTGAGCTGAAAAGTGTCTGCACTTTCCTGAAATGAAGTCTTGCTTGTAAGAAGACACAGAGCCTGGGATTTAACTCCATTTCTGAAGTGAAACGCACAGCACAGTTCTCATCCATGAAAGACACTCTGCTTTAGAGCAAGAAGCAAGATCTTGCTTTCTAGCGTCTCTAACACAGCAGGAAATGTGAGTGTACTTAGACCAAACGAACGGGGTTTCCTACACCTATGGACCATATCTAGTTCAACTCTGCTTCTGAAACTGATACAAACCTCAGGGCCTCTAACATCCAATGCTTTTCAGTTAAGAGCGAGAAACGTGTGATCTAGGTGTACAATGTAGCTTCATTTGAGCTGAAAAGTGTCTGCGCTTACCTGAAATGAAGTCTTGCTTGTAAGAAGACACAGAGCTTGGGCTTGAACTACACTTCTGAAGGGAAACATACAACACAGTTCTCATCCATGAAACACACTCTGCTTTAGAGCAAGAAGAACACTCTTGATTTCTAGAGTCCCTAATACAGCAGGAAACTTGAGTGTGCTCAGAACAAAAGAACGGTGTTTCCTACACATAAGGACCATATATATTTTAACTCTGCTTCTGAAACTGATACAAACCATGGGTCCTCTACCACCCATTACTTTTCAGTTAAAAGCGAGAATCATGTGAGCTAGGTGAACAATGTAGCTTCATTTGAGCTGAAAAGTATCTGCGTTTACCTGAAACGAAGTCCTGCTTGTAAGAAGACAAGGAGACTGGGATTTAATTCCATTTTGAAGCGAAACACACAGCACAGTTCTCATCCATGAAACAAACTCGGCTTCAGAACAAGAATCACTCTCTTGCTTTCTAGAGTCTCTAATACAGCAAGAAACATGACTGTACTGAGACCAAAAGAACGGTGTTTCCTACACATACGGACCATATCTAGTTCAACTCTGCTTCTGAAACTGATACACACCACAGGGCCTCCAACATCCAATTCTTTGCAGTAAGAGCAACAAACATGTTAGCTTCGTGAGCGATATAGCTTCTTTGAACTAAAAAGTGACTGCGATTACCTCAAACGAATTCTTGCTTGTACAAAGACACAGAGCCTTGTATGTATCTCCATTTCTGAAGGGAAACAAACAGCACAGTTTTCATCCATGAAACACACTCTGCTTTAGAGAGAGAAGCACGCTCTTGCTTTCTAGGGTCCCTAATACAGCAGGAAACATGGGTGTGCACAGAACAAAAGAACGGTGTTTCCTACACATAAAGACCATATATGATTCAACTCGGCTTCCGAAACTGATAGAAACCACAGGTCCTATAACACCCAGTGCTTTTCAGTTAAGAGCAAGAAACGTGTGAGCTAGGTGAACAATGTAGCTTCATTTGAGCAGAAAAGTGTCTGGGCTTACCTGAAATGAAGTCTTGCTTGTAAGAAGACACAGTGCCTGGGATTTAACTCCATTTCTGAAGTGAAACACACAGCACAGTTCTCTTCCATGAAACACACTCTGCTTTAGAGCAAGAAGCACGCTCTTCCCTTCTTGAGTCTCTAATACAGCAGGACACGTGAGTGTACTTAGACTAAAGAATGGTTTTACGTACACCTGTGGACAATATCTAGTTCAACTCTATTTCTGAAACTGATACAAACCACTGGTCCTCTAACATCCAATGATTTCCAGTTAAGACCGAGAAACATGTGAACTTCGTGAAGCATATAGCTTCCTTTGAGTTGAAAAGAGATTGCATTTACCTGAAAAGAGTCTTGCTTATAGGAAATCACAGAGCATGGGATTTAAATCCATTTCTGAAAGGAAACACGCACACAGTTCTCATCCATGAAACACACTCTGCTTTAGAGCAAGAAGCACGCTCTTGCATTCTAGAGTCTCTAATACAGCAGGACACGTGAGTGTACTTAGACTAAAGAATGGTTTTACGTACACATGTGGACCATATCTAGTTCAACTCTACTTCTGAAACTGATACAAACCACAGGGCCTCTAACATCCTGTGCTTTGCAGTTAAATCAGCAAACATATGAGCTTCGTGATCAATGTAGCTTCTTTGAACTAAAAAGTGTCTGCGTTTACCTGAAACGAATTCTTGCTTGTACGAAGACACAGAGCCTGGGATTTAACGCCATTTTGGAAGGGAAACACACAGCACAGTTCTCATCCATTAAACACACTCTGCTTTAGAGCAAGAAGCATGCTCTTGCATTCTAGAGTCTCTAATACAGCAGGACACGTGAGTGTACTTAGACTAAAGAATGGTTTTACGTACACATGTGGACCATATCTAGTTCAACTCTACTTCTGAAACTGATACAAACCACAGGGCCTCTAACATCCTGTGCTTTGCAGTTAAATCAGCAAACATATGAGCTTCGTGATCAATGTAGCTTCTTTGAACTAAAAAGTGTCTGTGTTTACCTGAAACGAATTCTTGCTTGTACGAAGACACAGAGCCTGGGATTTAACGCCATTTTGGAAGGGAAACACACAGCACAGTTCTCATCCATTAAACACACTCTGCTTTAGAGCAAGAAGCATGCTCTTGCTTTCTAAAGTCCATAGTACAGCAGAAAACTTGATTGTGCTCAGAACAAAAGAACGGTGTTTCCTACACATAAGGACCATATATATTTCAACTCTGCTTCTGAATCTGATAGAAACCACAGGTCCTATAACATCCACTGCTTTGCAGTTAAGAGCGAGAAACGTGTGAGCTTCGTGATCAATGTAGCTTCATTTGAGCTGAAAAGTGTCTGCACTTACCTGAAATGAAGTCTTGCTTGTAAGAAGACACAGAGCCTGGGATTTAACTCCATTTCTGAAGTGAAACGCACAGCACAGTTCTCATCCATGAAAGACACTCTGCTTTAGAGCAAGAAGCAAGCTCTTGCTTTCTAGCGTCTCTAACACAGCAGGAAATGTGAGTGTACTTAGACCAAACGAACGGGGTTTCCTACACCTATGGACCATATCTAGTTCAACTCTGCTTCTGAAACTGATACAAACCTCAGGGCCTCTAACATCCAATGCTTTTCAGTTAAGAGCGAGAAACGTGTGATCTAGGTGTACAATGTAGCTTCATTTGAGCTGAAAAGTGTCTGCGCTTACCTGAAATGAAGTCTTGCTTGTAAGAAGACACAGAGCTTGGGCTTGAACTACACTTCTGAAGGGAAACATACAACACAGTTCTCATCCATGAAACACACTCTGCTTTAGAGCAAGAAGAACACTCTTGATTTCTAGAGTCCCTAATACAGCAGGAAACTTGAGTGTGCTCAGAACAAAAGAACGGTGTTTCCTAACCATAAGGACCATATATATTTTAACTCTGCTTCTGAAACTGATACAAACCATGGGTCCTCTACCACCCATTACTTTTCAGTTAAAAGCGAGAAACATGTGAGCTAGGTGAACAATGTAGCTTCATTTGAGCTGAAAAGTATCTGCGTTTACCTGAAACGAAGTCCTGCTTGTAAGAAGACAAGGAGACTGGGATTTAATTCCATTTTGAAGCGAAACACACAGCACAGTTCTCATCCATGAAACAAACTCGGCTTCAGAACAAGAATCACTCTCTTGCTTTCTAGAGTCTCTAATACAGCAAGAAACATGACTGTACTGAGACCAAAAGAACGGTGTTTCCTACACATACGGACCATATCTAGTTCAACTCTGCTTCTGAAACTGATACACACCACAGGGCCTCCAACATCCAATTCTTTGCAGTTAAGAGCAACAAACATGTGAGCTTCGTGAGCGATATAGCTTCTTTGAACTAAAAAGTGACTGCGATTACCTCAAATGAATTCTTGCTTGTACAAAGACACAGAGCCTTGTATGTATCTCCATTTCTGAAGGGAAACAAACAGCACAGTTTTCATCCATGAAACACACTCTGCTTTAGAGAGAGAAGCACGCTCTTGCTTTCTAGGGTCCCTAATACAGCAGGAAACATGGGTGTGCACAGAACAAAAGAACGGTGTTTCCTACACATAAGGACCATATATGATTCAACTCGGCTTCCGAAACTGATAGAAACCACAGGTCCTATAACACCCAGTGCTTTTCAGTTAAGAGCAAGAAACGTGTGAGCTAGGTGAACAATGTAGCTTCATTTGAGCAGAAAAGTGTCTGGGCTTACCTGAAATGAAGTCTTGCTTGTAAGAAGACACAGTGCCTGGGATTTAACTCCATTTCTGAAGTGAAACACACAGCACAGTTCTCTTCCATGAAACACACTCTGCTTTAGAGCAAGAAGCACGCTCTTCCCTTCTTGAGTCTCTAATACAGCAGGACACGTGAGTGTACTTAGACTAAAGAATGGTTTTACGTACACATGTGGACCATATCTAGTTCAACTCTATTTCTGAAACTGATACAAACCACTGGTCCTCTAACATCCAATGATTTCCAGTTAAGACCGAGAAACATGTGAACTTCGTGAAGCATATAGCTTCCTTTGAGTTGAAAAGAGATTGCATTTACCTGAAAAGAGTATTGCTTATAGGAAATCACAGAGCATGGGATTTAAATCCATTTCTGAAAGGAAACACACACACAGTTCTCATCCATGAAACACACTCTGCTTTAGAGCAAGAAGCACGCTCTTGCATTCTAGAGTCTCTAATACAGCAGGACACGTGAGTGTACTTAGACTAAAGAATGGTTTTACGTACACATGTGGACCATATCTAGTTCAACTCTACTTCTGAAACTGATACAAACCACAGGGCCTCTAACATCCTGTGCTTTGCAGTTAAATCAGCAAACATGTGAGCTTCGTGATCAATGTAGCTTCTTTGAACTAAAAAGTGTCTGCGTTTACCTGAAACGAATTCTTGCTTGTACGAAGACACAGAGCCTGGGATTTAACGCCATTTTGGAAGGGAAACACACAGCACAGTTCTCATCCATTAAACACACTCTGCTTTAGAGCAAGAAGCATGCTCTTGCATTCTAGAGTCTCTAATACAGCAGGACACGTGAGTGTACTTAGACTAAAGAATGGTTTTACGTACACATGTGGACCATATCTAGTTCAACTCTACTTCTGAAACTGATACAAACCACAGGGCCTCTAACATCCTGTGCTTTGCAGTTAAATCAGCAAACATATGAGCTTCGTGATCAATGTAGCTTCTTTGAACTAAAAAGTGTCTGTGTTTACCTGAAACGAATTCTTGCTTGTACGAAGACACAGAGCCTGGGATTTAACGCCATTTTGGAAGGGAAACACACAGCACAGTTCTCATCCATTAAACACACTCTGCTTTAGAGCAAGAAGCATGCTCTTGCTTTCTAAAGTCCATAGTACAGCAGAAAACTTGATTGTGCTCAGAACAAAAGAACGGTGTTTCCTACACATAAGGACCATATATATTTCAACTCTGCTTCTGAATCTGATAGAAACCACAGGTCCTATAACATCCACTGCTTTGCAGTTAAGAGCGAGAAACGTGTGAGCTTCGTGATCAATGTAGCTTCATTTGAGCTGAAAAGTGTCTGCACTTACCTGAAATGAAGTCTTGCTTGTAAGAAGACACAGAGCCTGGGATTTAACTCCATTTCTGAAGTGAAACGCACAGCACAGTTCTCATCCATGAAAGACACTCTGCTTTAGAGCAAGAAGCAAGCTCTTGCTTTCTAGCGTCTCTAACACAGCAGGAAATGTGAGTGTACTTAGACCAAACGAACGGGGTTTCCTACACCTATGGACCATATCTAGTTCAACTCTGCTTCTGAAACTGATACAAACCTCAGGGCCTCTAACATCCAATGCTTTTCAGTTAAGAGCGAGAAACGTGTGATCTAGGTGTACAATGTAGCTTCATTTGAGCTGAAAAGTGTCTGCGCTTACCTGAAATGAAGTCTTGCTTGTAAGAAGACACAGAGCTTGGGCTTGAACTACACTTCTGAAGGGAAACATACAACACAGTTCTCATCCATGAAACACACTCTGCTTTAGAGCAAGAAGAACACTCTTGATTTCTAGAGTCCCTAATACAGCAGGAAACTTGAGTGTGCTCAGAACAAAAGAACGGTGTTTCCTACACATAAGGACCATATATATTTTAACTCTGCTTCTGAAACTGATACAAACCATGGGTCCTCTACCACCCATTACTTTTCAGTTAAAAGCGAGAAACATGTGAGCTAGGTGAACAATGTAGCTTCATTTGAGCTGAAAAGTATCTGCGTTTACCTGAAACGAAGTCCTGCTTGTAAGAAGACAAGGAGACTGGGATTTAATTCCATTTTGAAGCGAAACACACAGCACAGTTCTCATCCATGAAACAAACTCGGCTTCAGAACAAGAATCACTCTCTTGCTTTCTAGAGTCTCTAATACAGCAAGAAACATGACTGTACTGAGACCAAAAGAACGGTGTTTCCTACACATACGGACCATATCTAGTTCAACTCTGCTTCTGAAACTGATACACACCACAGGGCCTCCAACATCCAATTCTTTGCAGTTAAGAGCAACAAACATGTGAGCTTCGTGAGCGATATAGCTTCTTTGAACTAAAAAGTGACTGCGATTACCTCAAATGAATTCTTGCTTGTACAAAGACACAGAGCCTTGTATGTATCTCCATTTCTGAAGGGAAACAAACAGCACAGTTTTCATCCATGAAACACACTCTGCTTTAGAGAGAGAAGCACGCTCTTGCTTTCTAGGGTCCCTAATACAGCAGGAAACATGGGTGTGCACAGAACAAAAGAACAGTGTTTCCTACACATAAGGACCATATATGATTCAACTCGGCTTCCGAAACTGATAGAAACCACAGGTCCTATAACACCCAGTGCTTTTCAGTTAAGAGCAAGAAACGTGTGAGCTAGGTGAACAATGTAGCTTCATTTGAGCAGAAAAGTGTCTGGGCTTACCTGAAATGAAGTCTTGCTTGTAAGAAGACACAGTGCCTGGGATTTAACTCCATTTCTGAAGTGAAACACACAGCACAGTTCTCTTCCATGAAACACACTCTGCTTTAGAGCAAGAAGCACGCTCTTCCCTTCTTGAGTCTCTAATACAGCAGGACACGTGAGTGTACTTAGACTAAAGAATGGTTTTACGTACACATGTGGACCATATCTAGTTCAACTCTATTTCTGAAACTGATACAAACCACTGGTCCTCTAACATCCAATGATTTCCAGTTAAGACCGAGAAACATGTGAACTTCGTGAAGCATATAGCTTCCTTTGAGTTGAAAAGAGATTGCATTTACCTGAAAAGAGTCTTGCTTATAGGAAATCACAGAGCATGGGATTTAAATCCATTTCTGAAAGGAAACACACACACAGTTCTCATCCATGAAACACACTCTGCTTTAGAGCAAGAAGCACGCTCTTGCATTCTAGAGTCTCTAATACAGCAGGACACGTGAGTGTACTTAGACTAAAGAATGGTTTTACGTACACATGTGGACCATATCTAGTTCAACTCTACTTCTGAAACTGATACAAACCACAGGGCCTCTAACATCCTGTGCTTTGCAGTTAAATCAGCAAACATGTGAGCTTCGTGATCAATGTAGCTTCTTTGAACTAAAAAGTGTCTGCGTTTACCTGAAACGAATTCTTGCTTGTACGAAGACACAGAGCCTGGGATTTAACGCCATTTTGGAAGGGAAACACACAGCACAGTTCTCATCCATTAAACACACTCTGCTTTAGAGCAAGAAGCATGCTCTTGCATTCTAGAGTCTCTAATACAGCAGGACACGTGAGTGTACTTAGACTAAAGAATGGTTTTACGTACACATGTGGACCATATCTAGTTCAACTCTACTTCTGAAACTGATACAAACCACAGGGCCTCTAACATCCTGTGCTTTGCAGTTAAATCAGCAAACATGTGAGCTTCGTGATCAATGTAGCTTCTTTGAACTAAAAAGTGTCTGTGTTTACCTGAAACGAATTCTTGCTTGTACGAAGACACAGAGCCTGGGATTTAACGCCATTTTGGAAGGGAAACACACAGCACAGTTCTCATCCATTAAACACACTCTGCTTTAGAGCAAGAAGCATGCTCTTGCTTTCTAAAGTCCATAGTACAGCAGAAAACTTGATTGTGCTCAGAACAAAAGAACGGTGTTTCCTACACATAAGGACCATATATATTTCAACTCTGCTTCTGAATCTGATAGAAACCACAGGTCCTATAACATCCACTGCTTTGCAGTTAAGAGCGAGAAACGTGTGAGCTTCGTGATCAATGTAGCTTCATTTGAGCTGAAAAGTGTCTGCACTTACCTGAAATGAAGTCTTGCTTGTAAGAAGACACAGAGCCTGGGATTTAACTCCATTTCTGAAGTGAAACGCACAGCACAGTTCTCATCCATGAAAGACACTCTGCTTTAGAGCAAGAAGCAAGCTCTTGCTTTCTAGCGTCTCTAACACAGCAGGAAATGTGAGTGTACTTAGACCAAACGAACGGGGTTTCCTACACCTATGGACCATATCTAGTTCAACTCTGCTTCTGAAACTGATACAAACCTCAGGGCCTCTAACATCCAATGCTTTTCAGTTAAGAGCGAGAAACGTGTGATCTAGGTGTACAATGTAGCTTCATTTGAGCTGAAAAGTGTCTGCGCTTACCTGAAATGAAGTCTTGCTTGGAAGAAGACACAGAGCTTGGGCTTGAACTACACTTCTGAAGGGAAACATACAACACAGTTCTCATCCATGAAACACACTCTGCTTTAGAGCAAGAAGAACACTCTTGATTTCTAGAGTCCCTAATACAGCAGGAAACTTGAGTGTGCTCAGAACAAAAGAACGGTGTTTCCTACACATAAGGACCATATATATTTTAACTCTGCTTCTGAAACTGATACAAACCATGGGTCCTCTACCACCCATTACTTTTCAGTTAAAAGCGAGAAACATGTGAGCTAGGTGAACAATGTAGCTTCATTTGAGCTGAAAAGTATCTGCGTTTACCTGAAACGAAGTCCTGCTTGTAAGAAGACAAGGAGACTGGGATTTAATTCCATTTTGAAGCGAAACACACAGCACAGTTCTCATCCATGAAACAAACTCGGCTTCAGAACAAGAATCACTCTCTTGCTTTCTAGAGTCTCTAATACAGCAAGAAACATGACTGTACTGAGACCAAAAGAACGGTGTTTCCTACACATACGGACCATATCTAGTTCAACTCTGCTTCTGAAACTGATACACACCACAGGGCCTCCAACATCCAATTCTTTGCAGTTAAGAGCAACAAACATGTGAGCTTCGTGAGCGATATAGCTTCTTTGAACTAAAAAGTGACTGCGATTACCTCAAATGAATTCTTGCTTGTACAAAGACACAGAGCCTTGTATGTATCTCCATTTCTGAAGGGAAACAAACAGCACAGTTTTCATCCATGAAACACACTCTGCTTTAGAGAGAGAAGCACGCTCTTGCTTTCTAGGGTCCCTAATACAGCAGGAAACATGGGTGTGCACAGAACAAAAGAACAGTGTTTCCTACACATAAGGACCATATATGATTCAACTCGGCTTCCGAAACTGATAGAAACCACAGGTCCTATAACACCCAGTGCTTTTCAGTTAAGAGCAAGAAACGTGTGAGCTAGGTGAACAATGTAGCTTCATTTGAGCAGAAAAGTGTCTGGGCTTACCTGAAATGAAGTCTTGCTTGTAAGAAGACACAGTGCCTGGGATTTAACTCCATTTCTGAAGTGAAACACACAGCACAGTTCTCTTCCATGAAACACACTCTGCTTTAGAGCAAGAAGCACGCTCTTCCCTTCTTGAGTCTCTAATACAGCAGGACACGTGAGTGTACTTAGACTAAAGAATGGTTTTACGTACACATGTGGACCATATCTAGTTCAACTCTATTTCTGAAACTGATACAAACCACTGGTCCTCTAACATCCAATGATTTCCAGTTAAGACCGAGAAACATGTGAACTTCGTGAAGCATATAGCTTCCTTTGAGTTGAAAAGAGATTGCATTTACCTGAAAAGAGTCTTGCTTATAGGAAATCACAGAGCATGGGATTTAAATCCATTTCTGAAAGGAAACACACACACAGTTCTCATCCATGAAACACACTCTGCTTTAGAGCAAGAAGCACGCTCTTGCATTCTAGAGTCACTAATACAGCAGGACACGTGAGTGTACTTAGACTAAAGAATGGTTTTACGTACACATGTGGACCATATCTAGTTCAACTCTACTTCTGAAACTGATACAAACCACAGGGCCTCTAACATCCTGTGCTTTGCAGTTAAATCAGCAAACATGTGAGCTTCGTGATCAATGTAGCTTCTTTGAACTAAAAAGTGTCTGCGTTTACCTGAAACGAATTCTTGCTTGTACGAAGACACAGAGCCTGGGATTTAACGCCATTTTGGAAGGGAAACACACAGCACAGTTCTCATCCATTAAACACACTCTGCTTTAGAGCAAGAAGCATGCTCTTGCTTTCTAAAGTCCATAGTACAGCAGAAAACTTGATTGTGCTCAGAACAAAAGAACGGTGTTTCCTACACATAAGGACCATATATATTTCAACTCTGCTTCTGAATCTGATAGAAACCACAGGTCCTATAACATCCACTGCTTTGCAGTTAAGAGCGAGAAACGTGTGAGCTTCGTGATCAATGTAGCTTCATTTGAGCTGAAAAGTGTCTGCACTTACCTGAAATGAAGTCTTGCTTGTAAGAAGACACAGAGCCTGGGATTTAACTCCATTTCTGAAGTGAAACGCACAGCACAGTTCTCATCCATGAAAGACACTCTGCTTTAGAGCAAGAAGCAAGCTCTTGCTTTCTAGCGTCTCTAACACAGCAGGAAATGTGAGTGTACTTAGACCAAACGAACGGGGTTTCCTACACCTATGGACCATATCTAGTTCAACTCTGCTTCTGAAACTGATACAAACCTCAGGGCCTCTAACATCCAATGCTTTTCAGTTAAGAGCGAGAAACGTGTGATCTAGGTGTACAATGTAGCTTCATTTGAGCTGAAAAGTGTCTGCGCTTACCTGAAATGAAGTCTTGCTTGTAAGAAGACACAGAGCTTGGGCTTGAACTACACTTCTGAAGGGAAACATACAACACAGTTCTCATCCATGAAACACACTCTGCTTTAGAGCAAGAAGAACACTCTTGATTTCTAGAGTCCCTAATACAGCAGGAAACTTGAGTGTGCTCAGAACAAAAGAACGGTGTTTCCTACACATAAGGACCATATATATTTTAACTCTGCTTCTGAAACTGATACAAACCATGGGTCCTCTACCACCCATTACTTTTCAGTTAAAAGCGAGAAACATGTGAGCTAGGTGAACAATGTAGCTTCATTTGAGCTGAAAAGTATCTGCGTTTACCTGAAACGAAGTCCTGCTTGTAAGAAGACAAGGAGACTGGGATTTAATTCCATTTTGAAGCGAAACACACAGCACAGTTCTCATCCATGAAACAAACTCGGCTTCAGAACAAGAATCACTCTCTTGCTTTCTAGAGTCTCTAATACAGCAAGAAACATGACTGTACTGAGACCAAAAGAACGGTGTTTCCTACACATACGGACCATATCTAGTTCAACTCTGCTTCTGAAACTGATACACACCACAGGGCCTCCAACATCCAATTCTTTGCAGTTAAGAGCAACAAACATGTGAGCTTCGTGAGCGATATAGCTTCTTTGAACTAAAAAGTGACTGCGATTACCTCAAATGAATTCTTGCTTGTACAAAGACACAGAGCCTTGTATGTATCTCCATTTCTGAAGGGAAACAAACAGCACAGTTTTCATCCATGAAACACACTCTGCTTTAGAGAGAGAAGCACGCTCTTGCTTTCTAGGGTCCCTAATACAGCAGGAAACATGGGTGTGCACAGAACAAAAGAACGGTTTATCCTACACATAAGGACCATATATGATTCAACTCGGCTTCCGAAACTGATAGAAACCACAGGTCCTATAACACCCAGTGCTTTTCAGTTAAGAGCAAGAAACGTGTGAGCTAGGTGAACAATGTAGCTTCATTTGAGCAGAAAAGTGTCTGGGCTTACCTGAAATGAAGTCTTGCTTGTAAGAAGACACAGTGCCTGGGATTTAACTCCATTTCTGAAGTGAAACACACAGCACAGTTCTCTTCCATGAAACACACTCTGCTTTAGAGCAAGAAGCACGCTCTTCCTTTCTTGAGTCTCTAATACAGCAGGACACGTGAGTGTACTTACACTAAAGAATGGTTTTACGTACACATGTGGACCATATCTAGTTCAACTCTATTTCTGAAACTGATACAAACCACTGGTCCTCTAACATCCAATGATTTCCAGTTAAGACCGAGAAACATGTGAACTTCGTGAAGCATATAGCTTCCTTTGAGTTGAAAAGAGATTGCATTTACCTGAAAAGAGTCTTGCTTATAGGAAATCACAGAGCATGGGATTTAAATCCATTTCTGAAAGGAAACACACACACAGTTCTCATCCATGAAACACACTCTGCTTTAGAGCAAGAAGCACGCTCTTGCATTCTAGAGTCTCTAATACAGCAGGACACGTGAGTGTACTTAGACTAAAGAATGGTTTTACGTACACATGTGGACCATATCTAGTTCAACTCTACTTCTGAAACTGATACAAACCACAGGGCCTCTAACATCCTGTGCTTTGCAGTTAAATCAGCAAACATGTGAGCTTCGTGATCAATGTAGCTTCTTTGAACTAAAAAGTGTCTGCGTTTACCTGAAACGAATTCTTGCTTGTACGAAGACACAGAGCCTGGGATTTAACGCCATTTTGGAAGGGAAACACACAGCACAGTTCTCATCCATTAAACACACTCTGCTTTAGAGCAAGAAGCATGCTCTTGCTTTCTAAAGTCCATAGTACAGCAGAAAACTTGATTGTGCTCAGAACAAAAGAACGGTGTTTCCTACACATAAGGACCATATATATTTCAACTCTGCTTCTGAATCTGATAGAAACCACAGGTCCTATAACATCCACTGCTTTGCAGTTAAGAGCGAGAATCGTGTGAGCTTCGTGATCAATGTAGCTTCATTTGAGCTGAAAAGTGTCTGCACTTACCTGAAATGAAGTCTTGCTTGTAAGAAGACACAGAGCCTGGGATTTAACTCCATTTCTGAAGTGAAACGCACAGCACAGTTCTCATCCATGAAAGACACTCTGCTTTAGAGCAAGAAGCAAGCTCTTGCTTTCTAGCGTCTCTAACACAGCAGGAAATGTGAGTGTACTTAGACCAAACGAACGGGGTTTCCTACACCTATGGACCATATCTAGTTCAACTCTGCTTCTGAAACTGATACAAACCTCAGGGCCTCTAACATCCAATGCTTTTCAGTTAAGAGCGAGAAACGTGTGATCTAGGTGTACAATGTAGCTTCATTTGAGCTGAAAAGTGTCTGCGCTTACCTGAAATGAAGTCTTGCTTGTAAGAAGACACAGAGCTTGGGCTTGAACTACACTTCTGAAGGGAAACATACAACACAGTTCTCATCCATGAAACACACTCTGCTTTAGAGCAAGAAGAACACTCTTGATTTCTAGAGTCCCTAATACAGCAGGAAACTTGAGTGTGCTCAGAACAAAAGAACGGTGTTTCCTACACATAAGGACCATATATATTTTAACTCTGCTTCTGAAACTGATACAAACCATGGGTCCTCTACCACCCATTACTTTTCAGTTAAAAGCGAGAAACATGTGAGCTAGGTGAACAATGTAGCTTCATTTGAGCTGAAAAGTATCTGCGTTTACCTGAAACGAAGTCCTGCTTGTAAGAAGACAAGGAGACTGGGATTTAATTCCATTTTGAAGCGAAACACACAGCACAGTTCTCATCCATGAAACAAACTCGGCTTCAGAACAAGAATCACTCTCTTGCTTTCTAGAGTCTCTAATACAGCAAGAAACATGACTGTACTGAGACCAAAAGAACGGTGTTTCCTACACATACGGACCATATCTAGTTCAACTCTGCTTCTGAAACTGATACACACCACAGGGCCTCCAACATCCAATTCTTTGCAGTTAAGAGCAACAAACATGTGAGCTTCGTGAGCGTTATAGTTTCTTTGAACTAAAAAGTGACTGCGATTACCTCAAATGAATTCTTGCTTGTACAAAGACACAGAGCCTTGTATGTATCTCCATTTCTGAAGGGAAACAAACAGCACAGTTTTCATCCATGAAACACACTCTGCTTTAGAGAGAGAAGCACGCTCTTGCTTTCTAGGGTCCCTAATACAGCAGGAAACATGGGTGTGCACAGAACAAAAGAACGGTTTTTCCTACACATAAGGACCATATATGATTCAACTCGGCTTCCGAAACTGATAGAAACCACAGGTCCTATAACACCCAGTGCTTTTCAGTTAAGAGCAAGAAACGTGTGAGCTAGGTGAACAATGTAGCTTCATTTGAGCAGAAAAGTGTCTGGGCTTACCTGAAATGAAGTCTTGCTTGTAAGAAGACACAGTGCCTGGGATTTAACTCCATTTCTGAAGTGAAACACACAGCACAGTTCTCTTCCATGAAACACACTCTGCTTTAGAGCAAGAAGCACGCTCTTCCCTTCTTGAGTCTCTAATACAGCAGGACACGTGAGTGTACTTACACTAAAGAATGGTTTTACGTACACATGTGGACCATATCTAGTTCAACTCTATTTCTGAAACTGATACAAACCACTGGTCCTCTAACATCCAATGATTTCCAGTTAAGACCGAGAAACATGTGAACTTCGTGAAGCATATAGCTTCCTTTGAGTTGAAAAGAGATTGCATTTACCTGAAAAGAGTCTTGCTTATAGGAAATCACAGAGCATGGGATTTAAATCCATTTCTGAAAGGAAACACACACACAGTTCTCATCCATGAAACACACTCTGCTTTAGAGCAAGAAGCACGCTCTTGCATTCTAGAGTCTCTAATACTGCAGGACACGTGAGTGTACTTAGACTAAAGAATGGTTTTACGTACACATGTGGACCATATCTAGTTCAACTCTACTTCTGAAACTGATACAAACCACAGGGCCTCTAACATCCTGTGCTTTGCAGTTAAATCAGCTAACATATTAGCTTCGTGATCAATGTAGCTTCTTTGAACTAAAAAGTGTCTGCGTTTACCTGAAACGAATTCTTGCTTGTACGAAGACACAGAGCCTGGGATTTAACGCCATTTTGGAAGGGAAACACACAGCACAGTTCTCATCCATTAAACACACTCTGCTTTAGAGCAAGAAGCATGCTCTTGCTTTCTAAAGTCCATAGTACAGCAGAAAACTTGATTGTGCTCAGAACAAAAGAACGGTGTTTCCTACACATAAGGACCATATATATTTCAACTCTGCTTCTGAATCTGATAGAAACCACAGGTCCTATAACATCCACTGCTTTGCAGTTAAGAGCGAGAAACGTGTGAGCTTCGTGATCAATGTAGCTTCATTTGAGCTGAAAAGTGTCTGCACTTACCTGAAATGAAGTCTTGCTTGTAAGAAGACACAGAGCCTGGGATTTAACTCCATTTCTGAAGTGAAACGCACAGCACAGTTCTCATCCATGAAAGACACTCTGCTTTAGAGCAAGAAGCAAGCTCTTGCTTTCTAGCGTCTCTAACACAGCAGGAAATGTGAGTGTACTTAGACCAAACGAACGGGGTTTCCTACACCTATGGACCATATCTAGTTCAACTCTGCTTCTGAAACTGATACAAACCTCAGGGCCTCTAACATCCAATGCTTTTCAGTTAAGAGCGAGAAACGTGTGATCTAGGTGTACAATGTAGCTTCATTTGAGCTGAAAAGTGTCTGCGCTTACCTGAAATGAAGTCTTGCTTGTAAGAAGACACAGAGCTTGGGCTTGAACTACACTTCTGAAGGGAAACATACAACACAGTTCTCATCCATGAAACACACTCTGCTTTAGAGCAAGAAGAACACTCTTGATTTCTAGAGTCCCTAATACAGCAGGAAACTTGAGTGTGCTCAGAACAAAAGAACGGTGTTTCCTACACATAAGGACCATATATATTTTAACTCTGCTTCTGAAACTGATACAAACCATGGGTCCTCTACCACCCATTACTTTTCAGTTAAAAGCGAGAAACATGTGAGCTAGGTGAACAATGTAGCTTCATTTGAGCTGAAAAGTATCTGCGTTTACCTGAAACGAAGTCCTGCTTGTAAGAAGACAAGGAGACTGGGATTTAATTCCATTTTGAAGCGAAACACACAGCACAGTTCTCATCCATGAAACAAACTCGGCTTCAGAACAAGAATCACTCTCTTGCTTTCTAGAGTCTCTAATACAGCAAGAAACATGACTGTACTGAGACCAAAAGAACGGTGTTTCCTACACATACGGACCATATCTAGTTCAACTCTGCTTCTGAAACTGATACACACCACAGGGCCTCCAACATCCAATTCTTTGCAGTTAAGAGCAACAAACATGTGAGCTTCGTGAGCGATATAGCTTCTTTGAACTAAAAAGTGACTGCGATTACCTCAAATGAATTCTTGCTTGTACAAAGACACAGAGCCTTGTATGTATCTCCATTTCTGAAGGGAAACAAACAGCACAGTTTTCATCCATGAAACACACTCTGCTTTAGAGAGAGAAGCACGCTCTTGCTTTCTAGGGTCCCTAATACAGCAGGAAACATGGGTGTGCACAGAACAAAAGAACAGTTTTTCCTACACATAAGGACCATATATGATTCAACTCGGCTTCCGAAACTGATAGAAACCACAGGTCCTATAACACCCAGTGCTTTTCAGTTAAGAGCAAGAAACGTGTGAGCTAGGTGAACAATGTAGCTTCATTTGAGCAGAAAAGTGTCTGGGCTTACCTGAAATGAAGTCTTGCTTGTAAGAAGACACAGTGCCTGGGATTTAACTCCATTTCTGAAGTGAAACACACAGCACAGTTCTCTTCCATGAAACACACTCTGCTTTAGAGCAAGAAGCACGCTCTTCCCTTCTTGAGTCTCTAATACAGCAGGACACGTGAGTGTACTTAGACTAAAGAATGGTTTTACGTACACATGTGGACCATATCTAGTTCAACTCTATTTCTGAAACTGATACAAACCACTGGTCCTCTAACATCCAATGATTTCCAGTTAAGACCGAGAAACATGTGAACTTCGTGAAGCATATAGCTTCCTTTGAGTTGAAAAGAGATTGCATTTACCTGAAAGAGTCTTGCTTATAGGAAATCACAGAGCATGGGATTTAAATCCATTTCTGAAAGGAAACACACACACAGTTCTCATCCATGAAACACACTCTGCTTTAGAGCAAGAAGCACGCTCTTGCATTCTAGAGTCTCTAATACAGCAGGACACGTGAGTGTACTTAGACTAAAGAATGGTTTTACGTACACATGTGGACCATATCTAGTTCAACTCTACTTCTGAAACTGATACAAACCACAGGGCCTCTAACATCCTGTGCTTTGCAGTTAAATCAGCAAACATATGAGCTTCGTGATCAATGTAGCTTCTTTGAACTAAAAAGTGTCTGCGTTTACCTGAAACGAATTCTTGCTTGTACGAAGACACAGAGCCTGGGATTTAACGCCATTTTGGAAGGGAAACACACAGCACAGTTCTCTTCCATTAAACACACTCTGCTTTAGAGCAAGAAGCATGCTCTTGCATTCTAGAGTCTCTAATACAGCAGGACACGTGAGTGTACTTAGACTAAAGAATGGTTTTACGTACACATGTGGACCATATCTAGTTCAACTCTACTTCTGAAACTGATACAAACCACAGGGCCTCTAACATCCTGTGCTTTGCAGTTAAATCAGCAAACATATGAGCTTCGTGATCAATGTAGCTTCTTTGAACTAAAAAGTGTCTGCGTTTACCTGAAACGAATTCTTGCTTGTACGAAGACACAGAGCCTGGGATTTAACGCCATTTTGGAAGGGAAACACACAGCACAGTTCTCATCCATTAAACACACTCTGCTTTAGAGCAAGAAGCATGCTCTTGCTTTCTAAAGTCCATAGTACAGCAGAAAACTTGATTGTGCTCAGAACAAAAGAACGGTGTTTCCTACACATAAGGACCATATATATTTCAACTCTGCTTCTGAATCTGATAGAAACCACAGGTCCTATAACATCCACTGCTTTGCAGTTAAGAGCGAGAAACGTGTGAGCTTCGTGATCAATGTAGCTTCATTTGAGCTGAAAAGTGTCTGCACTTACCTGAAATGAAGTCTTGCTTGTAAGAAGACACAGAGCCTGGGATTTAACTCCATTTCTGAAGTGAAACGCACAGCACAGTTCTCATCCATGAAAGACACTCTGCTTTAGAGCAAGAAGCAAGCTCTTGCTTTCTAGCGTCTCTAACACAGCAGGAAATGTGAGTGTACTTAGACCAAACGAACGGGGTTTCCTACACCTATGGACCATATCTAGTTCAACTCTGCTTCTGAAACTGATACAAACCTCAGGGCCTCTAACATCCAATGCTTTTCAGTTAAGAGCGAGAAACGTGTGATCTAGGTGTACAATGTAGCTTCATTTGAGCTGAAAAGTGTCTGCGCTTACCTGAAATGAAGTCTTGCTTGTAAGAAGACACAGAGCTTGGGCTTGAACTACACTTCTGAAGGGAAACATACAACACAGTTCTCATCCATGAAACACACTCTGCTTTAGAGCAAGAAGAACACCCTTGATTTCTAGAGTCCCTAATATAGCAGGAAACTTGAGTGTGCTCAGAACAAAAGAACGGTGTTTCCTACACATAAGGACCATATATATTTTAACTCTGCTTCTGAAACTGATACAAACCATGGGTCCTCTACCACCCATTACTTTTCAGTTAAAAGCGAGAAACATGTGAGCTAGGTGAACAATGTAGCTTCATTTGAGCTGAAAAGTATCTGCGTTTACCTGAAACGAAGTCCTGCTTGTAAGAAGACAAGGAGACTGGGATTTAATTCCATTTTGAAGCGAAACACACAGCACAGTTCTCATCCATGAAACAAACTCGGCTTCAGAACAAGAATCACTCTCTTGCTTTCTAGAGTCTCTAATACAGCAAGAAACATGACTGTACTGAGACCAAAAGAACGGTGTTTCCTACACATACGGACCATATCTAGTTCAACTCTGCTTCTGAAACTGATACACACCACAGAGCCTCCAACATCCAATTCTTTGCAGTTAAGAGCAACAAACATGTGAGCTTCGTGAGCGATATAGCTTCTTTGAACTAAAAAGTTACTGCGATTACCTCAAATGAATTCTTGCTTGTACAAAGACACAGAGCCTTGTATGTATCTCCATTTCTGAAGGGAAACAAACAGCACAGTTTTCATCCATGAAACACACTCTGCTTTAGAGAGAGAAGCACGCTCTTGCTTTCTAGGGTCGCTAATACAGCAGGAAACATGGGTGTGCACAGAACAAAAGAACGGTGTTTCCTACACATAAGGACCATATATGATTCAACTCGGCTTCCGAAACTGATAGAAACCACAGGTCCTATAACACCCAGTGCTTTTCAGTTAAGAGCAAGAAACGTGTGAGCTAGGTGAACAATGTAGCTTCATTTGAGCAGAAAAGTGTCTGGGCTTACCTGAAATGAAGTCTTGCTTGTAAGAAGACACAGTGCCTGGGATTTAACTCCATTTCTGAAGTGAAACACACAGCACAGTTCTCTTCCATGAAACACACTCTGCTTTAGAGCAAGAAGCACGCTCTTCCCTTCTTGAGTCTCTAATACAGCAGGACACGTGAGTGTACTTAGACTAAAGAATGGTTTTACGTACACATGTGGACCATATCTAGTTCAACTCTATTTCTGAAACTGATACAAACCACTGGTCCTCTAACATCCAATGATTTCCAGTTAAGACCGAGAAACATGTGAACTTCGTGAAGCATATAGCTTCCTTTGAGTTGAAAAGAGATTGCATTTACCTGAAAGAGTCTTGCTTATAGGAAATCACAGAGCATGGGATTTAAATCCATTTCTGAAAGGAAACACACACACAGTTCTCATCCATGAAACACACTCTGCTTTAGAGCAAGAAGCACGCTCTTGCATTCTAGAGTCTCTAATACAGCAGGACACGTGAGTGTACTTAGACTAAAGAATGGTTTTACGTACACATGTGGACCATATCTAGTTCAACTCTACTTCTGAAACTGATACAAACCACAGGGCCTCTAACATCCTGAGCTTTGCAGTTAAATCAGCAAACATATGAGCTTCGTGATCAATGTAGCTTCTTTGAACTAAAAAGTGTCTGCGTTTACCTGAAACGAATTCTTGCTTGTACGAAGACACAGAGCCTGGGATTTAACGCCATTTTGGAAGGGAAACACACAGCACAGTTCTCATCCATTAAACACACTCTGCTTTAGAGCAAGAAGCATGCTCTTGCTTTCTAAAGTCCATAGTACAGCAGAAAACTTGATTGTGCTCAGAACAAAAGAACGGTGTTTCCTACACATAAGGACCATATATATTTCAACTCTGCTTCTGAATCTGATAGAAACCACAGGTCCTATAACATCCACTGCTTTGCAGTTAAGAGCGAGAAACGTGTGAGCTTCGTGATCAATGTAGCTTCATTTGAGCTGAAAAGTGTCTGCACTTACCTGAAATGAAGTCTTGCTTGTAAGAAGACACAGAGCCTGGGATTTAACTCCATTTCTGAAGTGAAACGCACAGCACAGTTCTCATCCATGAAAGACACTCTGCTTTAGAGCAAGAAGCAAGCTCTTGCTTTCTAGCGTCTCTAACACAGCAGGAAATGTGAGTGTACTTAGACCAAACGAACGGGGTTTCCTACACCTATGGACCATATCTAGTTCAACTCTGCTTCTGAAACTGATACAAACCTCAGGGCCTCTAACATCCAATGCTTTTCAGTTAAGAGCGAGAAACGTGTGATCTAGGTGTACAATGTAGCTTCATTTGAGCTGAAAAGTGTCTGCGCTTACCTGAAATGAAGTCTTGCTTGTAAGAAGACACAGAGCTTGGGCTTGAACTACACTTCTGAAGGGAAACATACAACACAGTTCTCATCCATGAAACACACTCTGCTTTAGAGCAAGAAGAACACCCTTGATTTCTAGAGGCCCTAATATAGCAGGAAACTTGAGTGTGCTCAGAACAAAAGAACGGTGTTTCCTACACATAAGGACCATATATATTTTAACTCTGCTTCTGAAACTGATACAAACCATGGGTCCTCTACCACCCATTACTTTTCAGTTAAAAGCGAGAAACATGTGAGCTAGGTGAACAATGTAGCTTCATTTGAGCTGAAAAGTATCTGCGTTTACCTGAAACGAAGTCCTGCTTGTAAGAAGACAAGGAGACTGGGATTTAATTCCATTTTGAAGCGAAACACACAGCACAGTTCTCATCCATGAAACAAACTCGGCTTCAGAACAAGAATCACTCTCTTGCTTTCTAGAGTCTCTAATACAGCAAGAAACATGACTGTACTGAGACCAAAAGAACGGTGTTTCCTACACATACGGACCATATCTAGTTCAACTCTGCTTCTGAAACTGATACACACCACAGAGCCTCCAACATCCAATTCTTTGCAGTTAAGAGCAACAAACATGTGAGCTTCGTGAGCGATATAGCTTCTTTGAACTAAAAAGTTACTGCGATTACCTCAAATGAATTCTTGCTTGTACAAAGACACAGAGCCTTGTATGTATCTCCATTTCTGAAGGGAAACAAACAGCACAGTTTTCATCCATGAAACACACTCTGCTTTAGAGAGAGAAGCACGCTCTTGCTTTCTAGGGTCCCTAATACAGCAGGAAACATGGGTGTGCACAGAACAAAAGAACGGTGTTTCCTACACATAAGGACCATATATGATTCAACTCGGCTTCCGAAACTGATAGAAACCACAGGTCCTATAACACCCAGTGCTTTTCAGTTAAGAGCAAGAAACGTGTGAGCTAGGTGAACAATGTAGCTTCATTTGAGCAGAAAAGTGTCTGGGCTTACCTGAAATGAAGTCTTGCTTGTAAGAAGACACAGTGCCTGGGATTTAACTCCATTTCTGAAGTGAAACACACAGCACAGTTCTCTTCCATGAAACACACTCTGCTTTAGAGCAAGAAGCACGCTCTTCCCTTCTTGAGTCTCTAATACAGCAGGACACGTGAGTGTACTTAGACTAAAGAATGGTTTTACGTACACATGTGGACCATATCTAGTTCAACTCTATTTCTGAAACTGATACAAACCACTGGTCCTCTAACATCCAATGATTTCCAGTTAAGACCGAGAAACATGTGAACTTCGTGAAGCATATAGCTTCCTTTGAGTTGAAAAGAGATTGCATTTACCTGAAAGAGTCTTGCTTATAGGAAATCACAGAGCATGGGATTTAAATCCATTTCTGAAAGGAAACACACACACAGTTCTCATCCATGAAACACACTCTGCTTTAGAGCAAGAAGAACACCCTTGATTTCTAGAGTCCCTAATATAGCAGGAAACTTGAGTGTGCTCAGAACAAAAGAACGGTGTTTCCTACACATAAGGACCATATATATTTTAACTCTGCTTCTGAAACTGATACAAACCATGGGTCCTCTACCACCCATTACTTTTCAGTTAAAAGCGAGAAACATGTGAGCTAGGTGAACAATGTAGCTTCATTTGAGCTGAAAAGTATCTGCGTTTACCTGAAACGAAGTCCTGCTTGTAAGAAGACAAGGAGACTGGGATTTAATTCCATTTTGAAGCGAAACACACAGCACAGTTCTCATCCATGAAACAAACTCGGCTTCAGAACAAGAATCACTCTCTTGCTTTCTAGAGTCTCTAATACAGCAAGAAACATGACTGTACTGAGACCAAAAGAACGGTGTTTCCTACACATACGGACCATATCTAGTTCAACTCTGCTTCTGAAACTGATACACACCACAGAGCCTCCAACATCCAATTCTTTGCAGTTAAGAGCAACAAACATGTGAGCTTCGTGAGCGATATAGCTTCTTTGAACTAAAAAGTTACTGCGATTACCTCAAATGAATTCTTGCTTGTACAAAGACACAGAGCCTTGTATGTATCTCCATTTCTGAAGGGAAACAAACAGCACAGTTTTCATCCATGAAACACACTCTGCTTTAGAGAGAGAAGCACGCTCTTGCTTTCTAGGGTCGCTAATACAGCAGGAAACATGGGTGTGCACAGAACAAAAGAACGGTGTTTCCTACACATAAGGACCATATATGATTCAACTCGGCTTCCGAAACTGATAGAAACCACAGGTCCTATAACACCCAGTGCTTTTCAGTTAAGAGCAAGAAACGTGTGAGCTAGGTGAACAATGTAGCTTCATTTGAGCAGAAAAGTGTCTGGGCTTACCTGAAATGAAGTCTTGCTTGTAAGAAGACACAGTGCCTGGGATTTAACTCCATTTCTGAAGTGAAACACACAGCACAGTTCTCTTCCATGAAACACACTCTGCTTTAGAGCAAGAAGCACGCTCTTCCCTTCTTGAGTCTCTAATACAGCAGGACACGTGAGTGTACTTAGACTAAAGAATGGTTTTACGTACACATGTGGACCATATCTAGTTCAACTCTATTTCTGAAACTGATACAAACCACTGGTCCTCTAACATCCAATGATTTCCAGTTAAGACCGAGAAACATGTGAACTTCGTGAAGCATATAGCTTCCTTTGAGTTGAAAAGAGATTGCATTTACCTGAAAGAGTCTTGCTTATAGGAAATCACAGAGCATGGGATTTAAATCCATTTCTGAAAGGAAACACACACACAGTTCTCATCCATGAAACACACTCTGCTTTAGAGCAAGAAGCACGCTCTTGCATTCTAGAGTCTCTAATACAGCAGGACACGTGAGTGTACTTAGACTAAAGAATGGTTTTACGTACACATGTGGACCATATCTAGTTCAACTCTACTTCTGAAACTGATACAAACCACAGGGCCTCTAACATCCTGAGCTTTGCAGTTAAATCAGCAAACATATGAGCTTCGTGATCAATGTAGCTTCTTTGAACTAAAAAGTGTCTGCGTTTACCTGAAACGAATTCTTGCTTGTACGAAGACACAGAGCCTGGGATTTAACGCCATTTTGGAAGGGAAACACACAGCACAGTTCTCATCCATTAAACACACTCTGCTTTAGAGCAAGAAGCATGCTCTTGCTTTCTAAAGTCCATAGTACAGCAGAAAACTTGATTGTGCTCAGAACAAAAGAACGGTGTTTCCTACACATAAGGACCATATATATTTCAACTCTGCTTCTGAATCTGATAGAAACCACAGGTCCTATAACATCCACTGCTTTGCAGTTAAGAGCGAGAAACGTGTGAGCTTCGTGATCAATGTAGCTTCATTTGAGCTGAAAAGTGTCTGCACTTACCTGAAATGAAGTCTTGCTTGTAAGAAGACACAGAGCCTGGGATTTAACTCCATTTCTGAAGTGAAACGCACAGCACAGTTCTCATCCATGAAAGACACTCTGCTTTAGAGCAAGAAGCAAGCTCTTGCTTTCTAGCGTCTCTAACACAGCAGGAAATGTGAGTGTACTTAGACCAAACGAACGGGGTTTCCTACACCTATGGACCATATCTAGTTCAACTCTGCTTCTGAAACTGATACAAACCTCAGGGCCTCTAACATCCAATGCTTTTCAGTTAAGAGCGAGAAACGTGTGATCTAGGTGTACAATGTAGCTTCATTTGAGCTGAAAAGTGTCTGCGCTTACCTGAAATGAAGTCTTGCTTGTAAGAAGACACAGAGCTTGGGCTTCAACTACACTTCTGAAGGGAAACATACAACACAGTTCTCATCCATGAAACACACTCTGCTTTAGAGCAAGAAGAACACCCTTGATTTCTAGAGGCCCTAATATAGCAGGAAACTTGAGTGTGCTCAGAACAAAAGAACGGTGTTTCCTACACATAAGGACCATATATATTTTAACTCTGCTTCTGAAACTGATACAAACCATGGGTCCTCTACCACCCATTACTTTTCAGTTAAAAGCGAGAAACATGTGAGCTAGGTGAACAATGTAGCTTCATTTGAGCTGAAAAGTATCTGCGTTTACCTGAAACGAAGTCCTGCTTGTAAGAAGACAAGGAGACTGGGATTTAATTCCATTTTGAAGCGAAACACACAGCACAGTTCTCATCCATGAAACAAACTCGGCTTCAGAACAAGAATCACTCTCTTGCTTTCTAGAGTCTCTAATACAGCAAGAAACATGACTGTACTGAGACCAAAAGAACGGTGTTTCCTACACATACGGACCATATCTAGTTCAACTCTGCTTCTGAAACTGATACACACCACAGAGCCTCCAACATCCAATTCTTTGCAGTTAAGAGCAACAAACATGTGAGCTTCGTGAGCGATATAGCTTCTTTGAACTAAAAAGTTACTGCGATTACCTCAAATGAATTCTTGCTTGTACAAAGACACAGAGCCTTGTATGTATCTCCATTTCTGAAGGGAAACAAACAGCACAGTTTTCATCCATGAAACACACTCTGCTTTAGAGAGAGAAGCACGCTCTTGCTTTCTAGGGTCCCTAATACAGCAGGAAACATGGGTGTGCACAGAACAAAAGAACGGTGTTTCCTACACATAAGGACCATATATGATTCAACTCGGCTTCCGAAACTGATAGAAACCACAGGTCCTATAACACCCAGTGCTTTTCAGTTAAGAGCAAGAAACGTGTGAGCTAGGTGAACAATGTAGCTTCATTTGAGCAGAAAAGTGTCTGGGCTTACCTGAAATGAAGTCTTGCTTGTAAGAAGACACAGTGCCTGGGATTTAACTCCATTTCTGAAGTGAAACACACAGCACAGTTCTCTTCCATGAAACACACTCTGCTTTAGAGCAAGAAGCACGCTCTTCCCTTCTTGAGTCTCTAATACAGCAGGACACGTGAGTGTACTTAGACTAAAGAATGGTTTTACGTACACATGTGGACCATATCTAGTTCAACTCTATTTCTGAAACTGATACAAACCACTGGTCCTCTAACATCCAATGATTTCCAGTTAAGACCGAGAAACATGTGAACTTCGTGAAGCATATAGCTTCCTTTGAGTTGAAAAGAGATTGCATTTACCTGAAAGAGTCTTGCTTATAGGAAATCACAGAGCATGGGATTTAAATCCATTTCTGAAAGGAAACACACACACAGTTCTCATCCATGAAACACACTCTGCTTTAGAGCAAGAAGCACGCTCTTGCATTCTAGAGTCTCTAATACAGCAGGACACGTGAGTGTACTTAGACTAAAGAATGGTTTTACGTACACATGTGGACCATATCTAGTTCAACTCTACTTCTGAAACTGATACAAACCACAGGGCCTCTAACATCCTGAGCTTTGCAGTTAAATCAGCAAACATATGAGCTTCGTGATCAATGTAGCTTCTTTGAACTAAAAAGTGTCTGCGTTTACCTGAAACGAATTCTTGCTTGTACGAAGACACAGAGCCTGGGATTTAACGCCATTTTGGAAGGGAAACACACAGCACAGTTCTCATCCATTAAACACACTCTGCTTTAGAGCAAGAAGCATGCTCTTGCTTTCTAAAGTCCATAGTACAGCAGAAAACTTGATTGTGCTCAGAACAAAAGAACGGTGTTTCCTACACATAAGGACCATATATATTTCAACTCTGCTTCTGAATCTGATAGAAACCACAGGTCCTATAACATCCACTGCTTTGCAGTTAAGAGCGAGAAACGTGTGAGCTTCGTGATCAATGTAGCTTCATTTGAGCTGAAAAGTGTCTGCACTTACCTGAAATGAAGTCTTGCTTGTAAGAAGACACAGAGCCTGGGATTTAACTCCATTTCTGAAGTGAAACGCACAGCACAATTCTCATCCATGAAAGACACTCTGCTTTAGAGCAAGAAGCAAGCTCTTGCTTTCTAGCGTCTCTAACACAGCAGGAAATGTGAGTGTACTTAGACCAAACGAACGGGGTTTCCTACACCTATGGACCATATCTAGTTCAACTCTGCTTCTGAAACTGATACAAACCTCAGGGCCTCTAACATCCAATGCTTTTCAGTTAAGAGCGAGAAACGTGTGATCTAGGTGTACAATGTAGCTTCATTTGAGCTGAAAAGTGTCTGCGCTTACCTGAAATGAAGTCTTGCTTGTAAGAAGACACAGAGCTTGGGCTTCAACTACACTTCTGAAGGGAAACATACAACACAGTTCTCATCCATGAAACACACTCTGCTTTAGAGCAAGAAGAACACTCTTGATTTCTAGAGTCCCTAATACAGCAGGAAACTTGAGTGTGCTCAGAACAAAAGAACGGTGTTTCCTACACATAAGGACCATATATATTTTAACTCTGCTTCTGAAACTGATACAAACCATGGGTCCTCTACCACCCATTACTTTTCAGTTAAAAGCGAGAAACATGTGAGCTAGGTGAACAATGTAGCTTCATTTGAGCTGAAAAGTATCTGCGTTTACCTGAAACGAAGTCCTGCTTGTAAGAAGACAAGGAGACTGGGATTTAATTCCATTTTGAAGCGAAACACACAGCACAGTTCTCATCCATGAAACAAACTCGGCTTCAGAACAAGAATCACTCTCTTGCTTTCTAGAGTCTCTAATACAGCAAGAAACATGACTGTACTGAGACCAAAAGAACGGTGTTTCCTACACATACGGACCATATCTAGTTCAACTCTGCTTCTGAAACTGATACACACCACAGGGCCTCCAACATCCAATTCTTTGCAGTTAAGAGCAACAAACATGTGAGCTTCGTGAGCGATATAGCTTCTTTGAACTAAAAAGTGACTGCGATTACCTCAAATGAATTCTTGCTTGTACAAAGACACAGAGCCTTGTATGTATCTCCATTTCTGAAGGGAAACAAACAGCACAGTTTTCATCCATGAAACACACTCTGCTTTAGAGAGAGAAGCACGCTCTTGCTTTCTAGGGTCCCTAATACAGCAGGAAACATGGGTGTGCACAGAACAAAAGAACAGTTTTTCCTACACATAAGGACCATATATGATTCAACTCGGCTTCCGAAACTGATAGAAACCACAGGTCCTATAACACCCAGTGCTTTTCAGTTAAGAGCAAGAAACGTGTGAGCTAGGTGAACAATGTAGCTTCATTTGAGCAGAAAAGTGTCTGGGCTTACCTGAAATGAAGTCTTGCTTGTAAGAAGACACAGTGCCTGGGATTTAACTCCATTTCTGAAGTGAAACACACAGCACAGTTCTCTTCCATGAAACACACTCTGCTTTAGAGCAAGAAGCACGCTCTTCCCTTCTTGAGTCTCTAATACAGCAGGACACGTGAGTGTACTTAGACTAAAGAATGGTTTTACGTACACATGTGGACCATATCTAGTTCAACTCTATTTCTGAAACTGATACAAACCACTGGTCCTCTAACATCCAATGATTTCCAGTTAAGACCGAGAAACATGTGAACTTCGTGAAGCATATAGCTTCCTTTGAGTTGAAAAGAGATTGCATTTACCTGAAAGAGTCTTGCTTATAGGAAATCACAGAGCATGGGATTTAAATCCATTTCTGAAAGGAAACACACACACAGTTCTCATCCATGAAACACACTCTGCTTTAGAGCAAGAAGCACGCTCTTGCATTCTAGAGTCTCTAATACAGCAGGACACGTGAGTGTACTTAGACTAAAGAATGGTTTTACGTACACATGTGGACCATATCTAGTTCAACTCTACTTCTGAAACTGATACAAACCACAGGGCCTCTAACATCCTGTGCTTTGCAGTTAAATCAGCAAACATATGAGCTTCGTGATCAATGTAGCTTCTTTGAACTAAAAAGTGTCTGCGTTTACCTGAAACGAATTCTTGCTTGTACGAAGACACAGAGCCTGGGATTTAACGCCATTTTGGAAGGGAAACACACAGCACAGTTCTCTTCCATTAAACACACTCTGCTTTAGAGCAAGAAGCATGCTCTTGCATTCTAGAGTCTCTAATACAGCAGGACACGTGAGTGTACTTAGACTAAAGAATGGTTTTACGTACACATGTGGACCATATCTAGTTCAACTCTACTTCTGAAACTGATACAAACCACAGGGCCTCTAACATCCTGTGCTTTGCAGTTAAATCAGCAAACATATGAGCTTCGTGATCAATGTAGCTTCTTTGAACTAAAAAGTGTCTGCGTTTACCTGAAACGAATTCTTGCTTGTACGAAGACACAGAGCCTGGGATTTAACGCCATTTTGGAAGGGAAACACACAGCACAGTTCTCATCCATTAAACACACTCTGCTTTAGAGCAAGAAGCATGCTCTTGCTTTCTAAAGTCCATAGTACAGCAGAAAACTTGATTGTGCTCAGAACAAAAGAACGGTGTTTCCTACACATAAGGACCATATATATTTCAACTCTGCTTCTGAATCTGATAGAAACCACAGGTCCTATAACATCCACTGCTTTGCAGTTAAGAGCGAGAAACGTGTGAGCTTCGTGATCAATGTAGCTTCATTTGAGCTGAAAAGTGTCTGCACTTACCTGAAATGAAGTCTTGCTTGTAAGAAGACACAGAGCCTGGGATTTAACTCCATTTCTGAAGTGAAACGCACAGCACAGTTCTCATCCATGAAAGACACTCTGCTTTAGAGCAAGAAGCAAGCTCTTGCTTTCTAGCGTCTCTAACACAGCAGGAAATGTGAGTGTACTTAGACCAAACGAACGGGGTTTCCTACACCTATGGACCATATCTAGTTCAACTCTGCTTCTGAAACTGATACAAACCTCAGGGCCTCTAACATCCAATGCTTTTCAGTTAAGAGCGAGAAACGTGTGATCTAGGTGTACAATGTAGCTTCATTTGAGCTGAAAAGTGTCTGCGCTTACCTGAAATGAAGTCTTGCTTGTAAGAAGACACAGAGCTTGGACTTGAACTACACTTCTGAAGGGAAACATACAACACAGTTCTCATCCATGAAACACACTCTGCTTTAGAGCAAGAAGAACACTCTTGATTTCTAGAGTCCCTAATACAGCAGGAAACTTGAGTGTGCTCAGAACAAAAGAACGGTGTTTCCTACACATAAGGACCATATATATTTTAACTCTGCTTCTGAAACTGATACAAACCATGGGTCCTCTACCACCCATTACTTTTCAGTTAAAAGCGAGAAACATGTGAGCTAGGTGAACAATGTAGCTTCATTTGAGCTGAAAAGTATCTGCGTTTACCTGAAACGAAGTCCTGCTTGTAAGAAGACAAGGAGACTGGGATTTAATTCCATTTTGAAGCGAAACACACAGCACAGTTCTCATCCATGAAACAAACTCGGCTTCAGAACAAGAATCACTCTCTTGCTTTCTAGAGTCTCTAATACAGCAAGAAACATGACTGTACTGAGACCAAAAGAACGGTGTTTCCTACACATACGGACCATATCTAGTTCAACTCTGCTTCTGAAACTGATACACACCACAGGGCCTCCAACATCCAATTCTTTGCAGTTAAGAGCAACAAACATGTGAGCTTCGTGAGCGATATAGCTTCTTTGAACTAAAAAGTGACTGCGATTACCTCAAATGAATTCTTGCTTGTACAAAGACACAGAGCCTTGTATGTATCTCCATTTCTGAAGGGAAACAAACAGCACAGTTTTCATCCATGAAACACACTCTGCTTTAGAGAGAGAAGCACGCTCTTGCTTTCTAGGGTCCCTAATACAGCAGGAAACATGGGTGTGCACAGAACAAAAGAACGGTGTTTCCTACACATAAGGACCATATATGATTCAACTCGGCTTCCGAAACTGATAGAAACCACAGGTCCTATAACACCCAGTGCTTTTCAGTTAAGAGCAAGAAACGTGTGAGCTAGGTGAACAATGTAGCTTCATTTGAGCAGAAAAGTGTCTGGGCTTACCTGAAATGAAGTCTTGCTTGTAAGAAGACACAGTGCCTGGGATTTAACTCCATTTCTGAAGTGAAACACACAGCACAGTTCTCTTCCATGAAACACACTCTGCTTTAGAGCAAGAAGCACGCTCTTCCCTTCTTGAGTCTCTAATACAGCAGGACACGTGAGTGTACTTAGACTAATGAATGGTTTTACGTACACATGTGGACCATATCTAGTTCAACTCTATTTCTGAAACTGATACAAACCACTGGTCCTCTAACATCCAATGATTTCCAGTTAAGACCGAGAAAAATGTGAACTTCGTGAAGCATATAGCTTCCTTTGAGTTGAAAAGAGATTGCATTTACCTGAAAAGAGTCTTGCTTATAGGAAATCACAGAGCATGGGATTTAAATCCATTTCTGAAAGGAAACACACACACAGTTCTCATCCATGAAACACACTCTGCTTTAGAGCAAGAAGCACGCTCTTGCATTCTAGAGTCTCTAATACAGCAGGACACGTGAGTGTACTTAGACTAAAGAATGGTTTTACGTACACATGTGGACCATATCTAGTTCAACTCTACTTCTGAAACTGATACAAACCACTGGTCCTCTAACATCCAATGATTTCCAATTAAGAAAGAGTAACATGTGACCTTCGTGAAGCATATAGCATCCTTGAAGTTGAAAAGAGACTGCATTTACCTGAAAAGAGTCTTGCTTATAGGAAATCACAGAGCAAGGGATTTAAATCCATTTCTGAAAGGAAACACACACACAGTTCTCATCCATGAAACACACTCTGCTTTAGAGCAAGAAGCACGCTCTTGCTTTCTAGAGTCTCTAATACAGCAGGACACGAGAGTGTACTTAGACTAAAGAATGGTTTTACGTACACATGTGGACCATATCTAGTTCAACTCTATTCTGAAACTGATACAAACCACAGGGCCTCTAACATCCTGTGCTTTGCAGTTAAATCAGCAAACATATGAGCTTCGTGATCAATGTAGCTTCTTTGAACTAAAAAGTGTCTGCGTTTACCTGAAACGAATTCTTGCTTGTACGAAGACACAGAGCCTGGGATTTAACGCCATTTTGGAAGGGAAACACACAGCACAGTTCTCATCCATTAAAACACACTCTGCTTTAGAGCAAGAAGCATGCTCTTGCATTCTAGAGTCTCTAATACAGCAGGACACGTGAGTGTACTTAGACTAAAGAATGGTTTTACGTACACATGTGGACCATATCTAGTTCAACTCTACTTCTGAAACTGATACAAACCACAGGGCCTCTAACATCCTGTGCTTTGCAGTTAAATTAGCAAACATATGAGCTTCGTGATCAATGTAGCTTCTTTGAACTAAAAAGTGTCTGCGTTTACCTGAAACGAATTCTTGCTTGTACGAAGACACAGAGCCTGGGATTTAACGCCATTTTGGAAGGGAAACACACAGCACAGTTCTCATCCATTAAACACACTCTGCTTTAGAGCAAGAAGCATGCTCTTGCTTTCTAAAGTCCATAGTACAGCAGAAAACTTGATTGTGCTCAGAACAAAAGAACGGTGTTTCCTACACATAAGGACCATATATATTTCAACTCTGCTTCTGAATCTGATAGAAACCACAGGTCCTATAACATCCACTGCTTTGCAGTTAAGAGCGAGAAACGTGTGAGCTTCGTGATCAATGTAGCTTCATTTGAGCTGAAAAGTGTCTGCACTTACCTGAAATGAAGTCTTGCTTGTAAGAAGACACAGGAGCTGGGATTTAACTCCATTTCTGAAGTGAAACGCACAGTACAGTTCTCATCCATGAAAGACACTCTGCTTTAGAGCAAGAAGCAAGCTCTTGCTTTCTAGCGTCTCTAACACAGCAGGAAATGTGAGTGTACTTAGACCAAACAAACGGGGTTTCCAACACCTATGGACCATATCTAGTTCAACTCTGCTTCTGAAACTGATACAAACCTCAGGGCCTCTAACATCCAATGCTTTTCAGTTAAGAGCGAGAAACGTGTGATCTAGGTGTACAATGTAGCTTCATTTGAGCTGAAAAGTGTCTGCGCTTACCTGAAATGAAGTCTTGCTTGTAAGAAGACACAGAGTTTGGGCTTGAACTACACTTCTGAAGGGAAACATACAACACAGTTCTCATCCATGAAACACACTCTGCTTTAGAGCAAGAAGAACACTCTTGATTTCTAGATTTCCTAATACAGCAGGAAACTTGAGTGTGCTCAGAACAAAAGAACGGTGTTTCCTACACATAAGGACTATATATATTTTAACTCTGCTTCTGAAACTGATACAAACCATGGGTCCTCTACCACCCATTACTTTTCAGTTAAGAGCAACAAACATGTGAGCTTCGTGAGCGATATAGCTTCTTTGAACTAAAAAGTGACTGCGATTACCTCAAATGAATTCTTGCTTGTACAAAGACACAGAGCCTTGTATGTATCTCCATTTCTGAAGGGAAACAAACAGCACAGTTTTCATCCATGAAACACACTCTGCTTTAGAGAGAGAAGCACGCTCTTGCTTTCTAGGGTCCCTAATACAGCAGGAAACATGGGTGTGCACAGAACAAAAGAACGGTGTTTCCTACACATAAGGACCATATATGATTCAACTCGGCTTCCGAAACTGATAGAAACCACAGGTCCTATAACACCCAGTGCTTTTCAGTTAAGAGCAAGAAACGTGTGAGCTAGGTGAACAATGTAGCTTCATTTGAGCAGAAAAGTGTCTGGGCTTACCTGAAATGAAGTCTTGCTTGTAAGAAGACACAGTGCCTGGGATTTAACTCCATTTCTGAAGTGAAACACACAGCACAGTTCTCTTCCATGAAACACACTCTGCTTTAGAGCAAGAAGCACGCTCTTCCCTTCTTGAGTCTCTAATACAGCAGGACACGTGAGTGTACTTAGACTAAAGAATGGTTTTACGTACACATGTGGACCATATCTAGTTCAACTCTATTTCTGAAACTGATACAAACCACTGGTCCTCTAACATCCAATGATTTCCAGTTAAGACCGAGAAACATGTGAACTTCGTGAAGCATATAGCTTCCTTTGAGTTGAAGAGAGATTGCATTTACCTGAAAGAGTCTTGCTTATAGGAAATCACAGAGCATGGGATTTAAATCCATTTCTGAAAGGAAACACACACACAGTTCTCATCCATGAAACACACTCTGCTTTAGAGCAAGAAGCACGCTCTTGCATTCTAGAGTCTCTAATACAGCAGGACACGTGAGTGTACTTAGACTAAAGAATGGTTTTACGTACACATGTGGACCATATCTAGTTCAACTCTACTTCTGAAACTGATACAAACCACAGGGCCTCTAACATCCTGTGCTTTGCAGTTAAATCAGCAAACATATGAGCTTCGTGATCAATGTAGCTTCTTTGAACTAAAAAGTGTCTGCGTTTACCTGAAACGAATTCTTGCATGTACGAAGACACAGAGCCTGGGATTTAACGCCATTTTGGAAGGGAAACACACAGCACAGTTCTCATCCATTAAACACAATCTGCTTTAGAGCAAGAAGCATGCTCTTGCATTCTAGAGTCTCTAATACAGCAGCACACGTGAGTGTACTTAGACTAAAGAATGGTTTTACGTACACATGTGGTCCATATCTTGTTCAACTCTACTTCTGAAACTGATACAAACCACAGGGCCTCTAACATCCTGTGCTTTGCAGTTAAATCAGCAAACATATGAGCTTCGTGATCAATGTAGCTTCTTTGAACTAAAAAGTGTCTGCGTTTACCTGAAACGAATTCTTGCTTGTACGAAGACACAGAGCCTGGGATTTAACGCCATTTTGGAAGGGAAACACACAGCACAGTTCTCATCCATTAAACACACTCTGCTTTAGAGCAAGAAGCATGCTCTTGCTTTCTAAAGTCCATAGTACAGCAGAAAACTTGATTGTGCTCAGAACAAAAGAACTGTGTTTCCTACACATAAGGACCATATATATTTCAACTCTGCTTCTGAATCTGATAGAAACCACAGGTCCTATAACATCCACTGCTTTGCAGTTAAGAGCGAGAAACGTGTGAGCTTCGTGATCAATGTAGCTTCATTTGAACTGAAAAGTGTCTGCACTTACCTGAAATGAAGTCTTGCTTGTAAGAAGACACAGAAGCTGGGATTTAACTCCATTTCTGAAGTGAAACGCACAGCAGAGTTCTCATCCATGAAAGACACTCTGCTTTAGAGCAAGAAGCAAGCTCTTGCTTTCTAGCGTCTCTAACACAGCAGGAAATGTGAGTGTACTTAGACCAAACGAACGGGGTTTCCTACACCTATGGACCATATCTAGTTCAACTCTGCTTCTGAAACTGATACAAACCTCAGGGCCTCTAACATCCAATGCTTTTCAGTTAAGAGCGAGAAACGTGTGATCTAGGTGTACAATGTAGCTTCATTTGAGCTGAAAAGTGTCTGCGCTTACCTGAAATGAAGTCTTGCTTGTAAGAAGACACAGAGCTTGGGCTTGAACTACACTTCTGAAGGGAAACATACAACACAGTTCTCATCCATGAAACACACTCTGCTTTAGAGCAAGAAGAACACTCTTGATTTCTAGAGTCCCTAATACAGCAGGAAACTTGAGTGTGCTCAGAACAAAAGAACGGTGTTTCCTACACATAAGGACCATATATATTTTAACTCTGCTTCTGAAACTGATACAAACCATGGGTCCTCTACCACCCATTACTTTTCAGTTAAAAGCAAGAAACATGTGAGCTAGGTGAACAATGTAGCTTCATTTGAGTTGAAAAGTATCTGCGTTTACCTGAAACGAAATCCTGCTTATAAGAAGACAAGGAGACTGGGATTTAATTCCATTTTGAAGCGAAACACACAGCACAGTTCTCATCCATGAAACAAACTCGGCTTCAGAACAAGAATCACTCTCTTGCTTTCTAGAGTCTCTAATACAGCAAGAAACATGACTGTACTGAGACCAAAAGAACGGTGTTTCCTACACATACGGACCATATCTAGTTCAACTCTGCTTCTGAAACTGATACACACCACAGGGCCTCCAACATCCAATTCTTTGCAGTTAAGAGCAACAAACATGTGAGCTTCGTGAGCGATATAGCTTCTTTGAACTAAAAAGTGACTGCGATTACCTCAAATGAATTCTTGCTTGTACAAAGACACAGAGCCTTGTATGTATCTCCATTTCTGAAGGGAAACAAACAGCACAGTTTTCATCCATGAAACACACTCTGCTTTAGAGAGAGAAGCACGCTCTTGCTTTCTAGGGTCCCTAATACAGCAGGAAACATGGGTGTGCACAGAACAAAAGAACGGTGTTTCCTACACATAAGGACCATATATGATTCAACTCAGCTTCCGAAACTGATAGAAACCACAGGTCCTTTAACACCCAGTGCTTTTCAGTTAAGAGCAAGAAACGTGTGAGCTAGGTGAACAATGTAGCTTCATTTGAGCAGAAAAGTTTCTGGGCTTACCTGAAATGAAGTCTTGCTTGTAAGAAGACACAGTGCCTGGGATTTAACTCCATTTCTGAAGTGAAACACACAGCACAGTTCTCTTCCATGAAACACACTCTGCTTTAGAGCAAGAAGCACGCTCTTCCCTTCTTGAGTCTCTAATACAGCAGGACACGTGAGTGTACTTAGACTAAAGAATGGTTTTACGTACACATGTGGACCATATCTAGTTCAACTCTATTTCTGAAACTGATACAAACCACTGGTCCTCTAACATCCAATGATTTCCAGTTAAGACCGAGAAACATGTGAACTTCGTGAAGCATATAGCTTCCTTTGAGTTGAAAAGAGATTGCATTTACCTGAAAGAGTCTTGCTTATAGGAAATCACAGAGCATGGGATTTAAATCCATTTCTGAAAGGAAACACACGCACAGTTCTCATCCATGAAACACACTCTGCTTTCGAGCAAGAAGCACGCTCTTGCATTCTAGAGTCTCTAATACAGCAGGACACGTGAGTGTACTTAGACTAAAGAATGGTTTTACGTACACATGTGGACCATATCTAGTTCAACTCTACTTCTGAAACTGATACAAACCACAGGGCCTCTAACATCCTGTGCTTTGCAGTTAAATCAGCAAACATATGAGCTTCGTGATCAATGTAGCTTCTTTGAACTAAAAAGTGTCTGCGTTTACCTGAAACGAATTCTTGCTTGTACGAAGACACAGAGCCTGGGATTTAACGCCATTTTGGAAGGGAAACACACAGCACAGTTCTCATCCATTAAACACACTCTGCTTTAGAGCAAGAAGCATGCTCTTGCATTCTAGAGTCTCTAATACAGCAGGACACGTGAGTGTACTTAGACTAAAGAATGGTTTTACGTACACATGTGGACCATATCTAGTTCAACTCTACTTCTGAAACTGATACAAACCACAGGGCCTCTAACATCCTGTGCTTTGCAGTTAAATCAGCAAACATATGAGTTTCGTGATCAATGTAGCTTCTTTGAACTAAAAAGTGTCTGCGTTTACCTGAAACGAATTCTTGCTTGTACGAAGACACAGAGCCTGGGATTTAACGCCATTTTGGAAGGGAAACACACAGCACAGTTCTCATCCATTAAACACACTCTGCTTTAGAGCAAGAAGCATGCTCTTGCTTTCTAAAGTCCATAGTACAGCAGAAAACTTGATTGAGCTCAGAACAAAAGAACGGTGTTTCCTACACATAAGGACCATATATATTTCAACTCTGCTTCTGAATCTGATAGAAACCACAGGTCCTATAACATCCACTGCTTTGCAGTTAAGAGCGAGAAACGTGTGAGCTTCGTGATCAATGTAGCTTCATTTGAGCTGAAAAGTGTCTGCACTTACCTGAAATGAAGTCTTGCTTGTAAGAAGACACAGAGCCTGGGATTTAACTCCATTTCTGAAGTGAAACGCACAGCACAGTTCTCATCCATGAAAGACACTCTGCTTTAGAGCAAGAAGCAAGCTCTTGCTTTCTAGCGTCTCTAACACAGCAGGAAATGTGAGGGTACTTAGACCAAACGAACGGGGTTTCCTACACCTATGGACCATATCTAGTTCAACTCTGCTTCTGAAACTGATACAAACCTCAGGGCCTCTAACATCCAATGCTTTTCAGTTAAGAGCGAGAAACATGTGATCTAGGTGTACAATGTAGCTTCATTTGAGCTGAAAAGTGTCTGCGCTTACCTGAAATGAAGTCTTGCTTGTAAGAAGACACAGAGCTTGGGCTTGAACTACACTTCTGAAGGGAAACATACAACACAGTTCTCATCCATGAAACACACTCTGCTTTAGAGCAAGAAGAACACTCTTGATTTCTAGAGTCCCTAATACAGCAGGAAACTTGAGTGTGCTCAGAACAAAAGAACGGTGTTTCCTACACATAAGGACCATATATATTTTAACTCTGCTTCTGAAACTGATACAAACCATGGGTCCTCTACCACCCATTACTTTTCAGTTAAAAGCGAGAAACATGTGAGCTAGGTGAACAATGTAGCTTCATTTGAGCAGAAAAGTATCTTCGTTTACCTGAAACGAAGTCCTGCTTGTAAGAAGACAAGGAGACTGGGATTTCATTCCATTTTGAAGCGAAACACACAGCACAGTTCTCATCCATGAAACAAACTCGGCTTCAGAACAAGAATCACTCTCTTGCTTTCTAGAGTCTCTAATACAGCAAGAAACATGACTGTACTGAGACCAAAAGAACGGTGTTTCCTACACATACGGACCATATCTAGTTCAACTCTGCTTCTGAAACTGATACACACCACAGGGCCTCCAACATCCAATTCTTTGCAGTTAAGAGCAACAAACATGTGAGCTTCGTGAGCGATATAGCTTCTTTGAACTAAAAAGTGACTGCGATTACCTCAAATGAATTCTTGCTTGTACAAAGACACAGAGCCTTGTATGTATCTCCATTTCTGAAGGGAAACAAACAGCACAGTTTTCATCCATGAAACACACTCTGCTTTAGAGAGAGAAGCACGCTCTTGCTTTCTAGGGTCCCTAATACAGCAGGAAACATGGGTGTGCACAGAACAAAAGAACGGTGTTTCCTACACATAAGGACCATATATGATTCAACTCGGCTTCCGAAACTGATAGAAACCACAGGTCCTATAACACCCAGTGCTTTTCAGTTAAGAGCAAGAAACGTGTGAGCTAGGTGAACAATGTAGCTTCATTTGAGCAGAAAAGTGTCTGGGCTTACCTGAAATGAAGTCTTGCTTGTAAGAAGACACAGTGCCTGGGATTTAACTCCATTTCTGAAGTGAAACACACAGCACAGTTCTCTTCCATGAAACACACTCTGCTTTAGAGCAAGAAGCACGCTCTTCCCTTCTTGAGTCTCTAATACAGCAGGACACGTGAGTGTACTTAGACTAAAGAATGGTTTTACGTACACATGTGGACCATATCTAGTTCAACTCTATTTCTGAAACTGATACAAACCACTGGTCCTCTAACATCCAATGATTTCCAGTTAAGACCGAGAAACATGTGAACTTCGTGAAGCATATAGCTTCCTTTGAGTTGAAAAGAGATTGCATTTACCTGAAAAGAGTCTTGCTTATAGGAAATCACAGAGCATGGGATTTAAATCCATTTCTGAAAGGAAACACGCACACAGTTCTCATCCATGAAACACACTCTGCTTTAGAGCAAGAAGCACGCTCTTGCATTCTAGAGTCTCTAATACAGCAGGACACGTGAGTGTACTTAGACTAAAGAATGGTTTTACGTACACATGTGGACCATATCTAGTTCAACTCTACTTCTGAAACTGATACAAACCACAGGGCCTCTAACATCCTGTGCTTTGCAGTTAAATCAGCAAACATATGAGCTTCGTGATCAATGTAGCTTCTTTGAACTAAAAAGTGTCTGCGTTTACCTGAAACGAATTCTTGCTTGTACGAAGACACAGAGCCTGGGATTTAACGCCATTTTGGAAGGGAAACACACAGCACAGTTCTCATCCATTAAACACACTCTGCTTTAGAGCAAGAAGCATGCTCTTGCATTCTAGAGTCTCTAATACAGCAGGACACGTGAGTGTACTTAGACTAAAGAATGGTTTTACGTACACATGTGGACCATATCTAGTTCAACTCTACTTCTGAAACTGATACAAACCACAGGGCCTCTAACATCCTGTGCTTTGCAGTTAAATCAGCAAACATATGAGCTTCGTGATCAATGTAGCTTCTTTGAACTAAAAAGTGTCTGCGTTTACCTGAAACGAATTCTTGCTTGTACGAAGACACAGAGCCTGGGATTTAATGCCATTTTGGAAGGGAAACACACAGCACAGTTCTCATCCATTAAACACACTCTGCTTTAGAGCCAGAAGCATGCTCTTGCTTTCTAAAGTCCATAGTACAGCAGAAAACTTGATTGTGCTCAGAACAAAAGAACGGTGTTTCCTACACATAAGGACCATATATATTTCAACTCTGCTTCTGAATCTGATAGAAACCACAGGTCCTATAACATCCACTGCTTTGCAGTTAAGAGCGAGAAACGTGTGAGCTTCGTGATCAATGTAGCTTCATTTGAGCTGAAAAGTGTCTGCACTTACCTGAAATGAAGTCTTGCTTGTAAGAAGACACAGAGCCTGGGATTTAACTCCATTTCTGAAGTGAAACGCACAGCACAGTTCTCATCCATGAAAGACACTCTGCTTTAGAGCAAGAAGCAAGCTCTTGCTTTCTAGCGTCTCTAACACAGCAGGAAATGTGAGGGTACTTAGACCAAACGAACGGGGTTTCCTACACCTATGGACCATATCTAGTTCAACTCTGCTTCTGAAACTGATACAAACCTCAGGGCCTCTAACATCCAATGCTTTTCAGTTAAGAGCGAGAAACGTGTGATCTAGGTGTACAATGTAGCTTCATTTGAGCTGAAAAGTGTCTGCGCTTACCTGAAATGAAGTCTTGCTTGTAAGAAGACACAGAGCTTGGGCTTGAACTACACTTCTGAAGGGAAACATACAACACAGTTCTCATCCATGAAACACACTCTGCTTTAGAGCAAGAAGAACACTCTTGATTTCTAGAGTCCCTAATACAGCAGGAAACTTGAGTGTGCTCAGAACAAAAGAACGGTGTTTCCTACACATAAGGACCATATATATTTTAACTCTGCTTCTGAAACTGATACAAACCATGGGTCCTCTACCACCCATTACTTTTCAGTTAAAAGCGAGAAACATGTGAGCTAGGTGAACAATGTAGCTTCATTTGAGCTGAAAAGTATCTGCGTTTACCTGAAACGAAGTCCTGCTTGTAAGAAGACAAGGAGACTGGGATTTCATTCCATTTTGAAGCGAAACACACAGCACAGTTCTCAACCATGAAACAAACTCGGCTTCAGAACAAGAATCACTCTCTTGCTTTCTAGAGTCTCTAATACAGCAAGAAACATGACTGTACTGAGACCAAAAGAACGGTGTTTCCTACACATACGGACCATATCTAGTTCAACTCTGCTTCTGAAACTGATACACACCACAGGGCCTCCAACATCCAATTCTTTGCAGTTAAGAGCAACAAACATGTGAGCTTCGTGAGCGATATAGCTTCTTTGAACTAAAAAGTGACTGCGATTACCTCAAATGAATTCTTGCTTGTACAAAGACACAGAGCCTTGTATGTATCTCCATTTCTGAAGGGAAACAAACAGCACAGTTTTCATCCATGAAACACACTCTGCTTTAGAGAGAGAAGCACGCTCTTGCTTTCTAGGGTCCCTAATACAGCAGGAAACATGGGTGTGCACAGAACAAAAGAACGGTGTTTCCTACACATAAGGACCATATATGATTCAACTCGGCTTCCGAAACTGATAGAAACCACAGGTCCTATAACACCCAGTGCTTTTCAGTTAAGAGCAAGAAACGTGTGAGCTAGGTGAACAATGTAGCTTCATTTGAGCAGAAAAGTGTCTGGGCTTACCTGAAATGAAGTCTTGCTTGTAAGAAGACACAGTGCCTGGGATTTAACTCCATTTCTGAAGTGAAACACACAGCACAGTTCTCTTCCATGAAACACACTCTGCTTTAGAGCAAGAAGCACGCTCTTCCCTTCTTGAGTCTCTAATACAGCAGGACACGTGAGTGTACTTAGACTAAAGAATGGTTTTACGTACACATGTGGACCATATCTAGTTCAACTCTATTTCTGAAACTGATACAAACCACTGGTCCTCTAACATCCAATGATTTCCAGTTAAGACCGAGAAACATGTGAACTTCGTGAAGCATATAGCTTCCTTTGAGTTGAAAAGAGATTGCATTTACCTGAAAGAGTCTTGCTTATAGGAAATCACAGAGCATGGGATTTAAATCCATTTCTGAAAGGAAACACACACACAGTTCTCATCCATGAAACACACTCTGCTTTAGAGCAAGAAGCACGCTCTTGCATTCTAGAGTCTCTAATACAGCAGGACACGTGAGTGTACTTAGACTAAAGAATGGTTTTACGTACACATGTGGACCATATCTAGTTCAACTCTACTTCTGAAACTGATACAAACCACAGGGCCTCTAACATCCTGTGCTTTGCAGTTAAATCAGCAAACATATGAGCTTCGTGATCAATGTAGCTTCTTTGAACTAAAAAGTGTCTGCGTTTACCTGAAACGAATTCTTGCTTGTACGAAGACACAGAGCCGGGATTTAACGCCATTTTGGAAGGGAAACACACAGCACAGTTCTCATCCATTAAACACACTCTGCTTTAGAGCAAGAAGCATGCTCTTGCTTTCTAAAGTCCATAGTACAGCAGAAAACTTGATTGTGCTCAGAACAAAAGAACGGTGTTTCCTACACATAAGGACCATATATATTTCAACTCTGCTTCTGAATCTGATAGAAACCACAGGTCCAATAACATCCACTGCTTTGCAGTTAAGAGCGAGAAACGTGTGAGCTTCGTGATCAATGTAGCTTCATTTGAGCTGAAAAGTGTCTGCACTTACCTGAAATGAAGTCTTGCTTGTAAGAAGACACAGAGGCTGGGATTTAACTCCATTTCTGAAGTGAAACGCACAGCACAGTTCTCATCCATGAAAGACACTCTGCTTTAGAGCAAGAAGCAAGCTCTTGCTTTCTAGCGTCTCTAACACAGCAGGAAATGTGAGTGTACTTAGACCAAACGAACGGGGTTTCCTACACCTATGGACCATATCTAGATCAACTCTGCTTCTGAAACTGATACAAACCTCAGGGCCTCTAACATCCAATGCTTTTCAGTTAAGAGCGAGAAACGTGTGATCTAGGTGTACAATGTAGCTTCATTTGAGCTGAAAAGTGTCTGCGCTTACCTGAAATGAAGTCTTGCTTGTAAGAAGATACAGAGCTTGGGCTTGAACTACACTTCTGAAGGGAAACATACAACACAGTTCTCATCCATGAAACACACTCTGCTTTAGAGCAAGAAGCACGCCCTTGCTTTCTATATTCTCCAATACAGCAGGAAACGAAAGTGTGCTTAAACCAAAGAAAGGTGATTCCTACACATAAGGACCATATCTGGTTCAACTCTGCTTCTGAAACTGATAGAAACCACCAATACTGTAACATCCAATGCTTCTCAGTTATTACCGAGAAACGTGTGAGATAGGTGAACGATGTACCTTCATTTGACATGAAAAGTGACTGCGTTTACCTGAAACGAAATATTGCTTGTAGAATCACACAGAGCATGGGATTTAACTCCATTTCTGAAGGGAAATACACAATAAAGTTCTCATCCATGACACACACTCTGCTTTAGAGCAAGAAGCATGCTATGGATTTCTAGAGTCGCTAATACAGCAGGATACGTGTATTTGCTTAGAGCAAAAGAATGGTGTTTCCTACACATAAGGACAATATCTAGTTCAACTCTGCTTCTCAAACTCATACAAACCACAGGGCCTCTAACATCCAATCATTTCAGTTAAGAGTGATAAATCTGTGAGCTTACAGAACGACAGAGATTCTTCGACCTAAAAAGTGACTGTGTTTACCTGAAACGAATTCTTGCTAGTACAAAGACACAGAGCCTGGGATTTATATCCATTTCTGAAGGGAAACACACAGCACAGTTCTCATCCATGAAACACACTCTGCTTTAGAAAAAGAATCACGCTCTGGCTTTCTAGAGTCTCTAATACAGCAGTACACGTGAGTGTGCTCAAAACAAAGAACGGTATTTCCTACACATGAGGACCATATCTAGTTCAACTCTGCTTCTGAAATTGAAACAAAACACAGGTCCCATAACATCCAGTGCTTTTCAGTTAAGATGGAGAAACGTGTGAGCTTCGTGAATGATGTAGCTTCCTTTAAGCTGAAAAGTGACTGTGTTTACCTGAAACGAAATCTTGCTTGTAGGAAGACACAGAGCATGGGATTTACCTCCATTTCTGAAGGAAAACAAACAGCACAATTCTCATCCATGAAATACTCTCTGTTTTAGAGAAAGAAGCACGCTCTTGCTTTCTGGATTCTCTAATACAGCAGGACACGTGAGAGTGCTCAGAACAAAGAACGGTATTTCCTACACATGAGGACCATATCTAGTTCAACGCTGCTTCTGAAACCGATAGAAACCACTGTTCCTCTAATATCCAAGACTTCTCAGTTTAGACCGAGAAATGTGTGAGCTTCAAAAATGATGTAGCTTCCTTTGAGCTGATAAGTGACTACATTTACCTGAAACGTAGTCTTGCTTGTAGGAAGACACCGAGCGTGGCATTTAACTCTATTTATGAAGAGAAACACATAGCACAGTTCTCATCCATGAAACACACTCTGCTTTAGAACAAGAAGCAAGCTCTTGCTTTCTAGAGTCTCTAATTCAGCAGGAAACGTGAGTGTGCTCAGAACAAAGATCGTAGTTTCCTACACATAACGACAATATCTAGTTCAACTCTGCTTCTGAAACAGATACAAACCATAGGTCCACTAACATCCCATCCTTTCAGTTAAGAGCAACAAACCTGTGAGCTTAGTGAACGATGTAGCTTCTTCTAACTAAAAATTTACTGTGTTTACTAGAAACGAATTCTTGATAGTACAAAGACACAGAGACTGGGAATTTAACCCCATTTCTGAAGGGAAACACACAGCACAGATCTCATCCATGAAACACACTCTGCTTTAGAGCAAGAAGCATGCTCTTGCTTTCTAGAGTCTCTTATACAGCAGGAAACGTGAGTGTGCTCAGAACAATGAATGGTGTTTCCTACACATACGGACCATATCTAGTTCAACTCTGCTTCTGAAACTGATACAAACCACAGGTCATATAACATCCAATGCTTTTCATTTGAGAGTGAGAAACGTGTGAGCTAGGTGAACAATGTAGCTTGATTTGAGATGAAAAGTGTCTGTGTTTACCTGAAACAAAGTCTTGCTTGTAGCAAGAAACAGAGCCTGTGATTTAACCCCTTTTCTGAGGGAAAACACAAAGCACAGTTGTCATCCATGAAACACACTCTGTTTTAGAGCAAAAAGCATGCTCTTGCTTTCTAGAGTCTCTAATACAGCAGGAAAAATGAGTGTGCTCAGAACAAAAGAACGGTGTTTCCTACACATATGGACCATATCTAGTTCAACTCTGCTTCTGAAACTGATACAAACCACATGTCATATAACATCCAGTGCTTTTCAGTTAAGAGTGAGAAACGTGTGAGCTTCGTGAACGAAGTAGCTTCGTTTGAGCTCAAAAGTGAATGCGTTTACCTGAAATGAAGTCTTGCTTGTAGGAAGACACAGAGCATGGGTTACCTCCATTTCTGAAGGGAAACACACATCACAATTCTCATCCATGAAACACACTCTGCTTTAGAGCAAGGAGCAATTTCTTGCTTTCTAGAGTCTCCTATACAGCAGGAAACATGAGTGTGCTTAGACCAAAAATAGTGTTTTCTACACATATGTACCACTTCTAGTTCAACTCTTCTTCTGAAACTTATACAAACCACAGAGCATCTAACATCCAATTCTTTTCAGATAAGAGCTACAAACGTGTGATCTTCGTGAACAATGTAGCTTCTTTGAACTAAAAAGGGACTGAGTTTACCTGAAACGAATTCTTGCTAGTATGAAGACACAGAGGCCTGGAATTTATTCCATTTCTGAAGTGAAACACACATCACAGTTCTCATCCACAAAAAACACTCTGTTTTAGAGCAAGAAGGACGCTCTTGCTTTCTAGATTTTCTAATACAGCAGGAAACGTGAGTGTGCTTAGAACAAAAAAACGGTGTATCCTACACATAAGGACCATATCTAGTTCAACGCTGCTTCTGAGACTGATAAATACCACCGGATCTCTAAGATCCAATGCTTTTCAGTTAAGACCGAGGAACCTGTGAGCATTGTGAACGAAGTGGCTTCCTTTGAGCTGAAAAGTGACTGCATTTACCTGAAACAAAATCTTGCTTGTAGCAAGAAACAGAGCCTGGGATTTAACCCCTTTTCTGAGGGGAAACACACAGCACAGTTCTCATCCATGAAACACACTCTGTTTTAGAGCAAGAAGCACGCTCTTGCTTTCTAGAGTCTCTAATACAGCAGGAAATGTGAGTGGGCTCAGAACAAAATAATGGTGTTTCCTACATATATGGAACATATCTAGTTCAACTGTGCTTCTGAAACTGATACAAACCGAATGTCATCTAACATCCAATTCTTTTCATTTAAGAGCGACAAAAGTGTGAGCTGCATGAACGATGAAGCTTCCTTTTAACTAAAATTGACTGCATTTACCTGAAACTGATTCTTGCTTGTACGAAGACACAGAGCCTGGGATTTCACTCCATTTCTGAAGGAAAACAAACAGTACAGTTATCATCCATGAAACACACTCTGCTTTACAGCAAGAAGCACGCTCTTGCTTTCTAGAATCTCTAATAGAGCAAGAAACTTGAGTGTGCTCAGAAGAAAAGAACGGTGTTTCCTACACATAAGGACCATATATATTTCAACTCTGCTTCTGAAACTGATAGAAACCACTGATCCTCTAATATCCAAGGCTTTTCAGTTAAGACCGAGAAACATGTGAGCTTCGTGAATGGCATAGCTTCGTTTGAGCTGAAAAGTGACTGCGTTTACCTGAAAGGTAGTCTTGCTTGTAAGAAGACACAGAGCGTGGCATTTAACTCTATTTCTGAAGAGAAACAAAGAGCAAAGTTTTCATCCATGAAACAAACTCTGCTTTAGAAGAAGAAGCAAGCTCTTGCTTTCTAGAGTCTCTAATACAGAAGGAAACGTGAGTGTGCTCAGAACAAAGAACGGTGTTTCCTACACATAACGAGCATATCTAGTACAACTCTGCTTCTGAAACTGATACAAACCACAGGTCCACTAGCATCCAATCCTTTCAATTAAGAGTAACAAACCTGTGAGCTTAGTGAACGATGTAGCTTCTTCGAACTAAAAATTTACTGTGTTTACCAGAAACAAATTCTTGCTAGTACGAAGACACACAGCCTGGGAATTTAATTCCATTTCTGAAGGGAAACACACAGCACAGTTCTCATCCATGAAACACACTCTGCTTTAGAGCAAGAATCACGCTCTTGCTTTCTACAGTCTCGAATACAGCAGGAAACGTGAGAGTGCTCAGAACAAAAATACGGTGTTTCCTACACATATGGACCACTTCTAGTTCAGCTTTGCTGCTGAAACTGATACAAACCACAGGGCCTCTAACATCCAATGCTTTTCAGTTAAGACCTAGAAACGTTTGAGCATCGTGAACGAAGTAGCTTCGTTTGAGCTGAAGAGTGAATGCATTTACCTGAAACGGAGTCTTGCTTGTAAGAAGACACACAGCGTGGCATTTAACTTAATTTCTGAAGTGAAACACACAGCACAATTCTCATCCATGATACACACTCGGCTTTAGAGCCAGAAGCAATTTCTTGCTTTCTAGAGTCTCCAATACAGCAGGAAACATAAGTGTGCTTAGACCAAAGAACAGTGTTTCCTACACATATGGACCACTTCTAGTTCAACTCTGCTTCTGAAACTGATACAAACCACAGGTCATATAACATCCAGGGCTTTTCAGTTAAGACCGAGAAACATGTGAGCTTTGTGAACGATGTAGCTTCCTTTGATCTGCAAAGTGAATGCGTTTACCAGAAACGAAGTCTTGCTTGTAAGAGGACACATAGCATGGCATTTAACTCTATTTCTGAAGAAAACAGATAGCACAGTTCTCATCCATGAAACACACTCTGCTTTAGGACAAGAAGCAAGCTCTTGCTTTCTAGAGTCTCTAATACAGCAGGAAACGTGAGTGTGCTCAGAACAGAGAACGGTGTTTCCTACACATAACGACCATATCTAGTTCAACTCTGCTTCTGAAACTGATACTAAGCACAGTTCCACTAACATCCCTTCCTTTCAGTTAAGAGCAACAAACCTGTGAGCTTTGTGAATGATGTAGCTTCATCTAACTAAAAATTTACTGTGTTTACCAGAAAAGAATTCTTGCTAGTACAAAGACACAGAGCCTGGGAATTTAACACCTTTTCTGAAGGGAAACACACAGCATAGATCTCATGCATGAAACACACTCTGCTTTAGAGCAAGTAGCACGCTCTTGCCTTCTAGAGTCTCTTATACAGCAGGAAAGGTGAGTGTGCTCAGAACAAAAGAATGGTGTTTCCTACACATACGGACCATATCTAGTTCTACTCCTCTTCTGAAACTGATACAAACCACAGGTCATATAACATACAATGCTTTTCATTTGAGAGTGAGAAACGTGTGAGCTAGGTGAACGATGTAGCTTGATTTGAGCTGAAGTGTCTGTGTTTACCTGAAAAAAAGTCTTGCTTGTAGCAAGAAACAGAGCCTGTGATTTAACCCCTTTTCTGAGGGAAAACACAAAGCACACTTCTCATCCATGAAACACACTTATTTTTAGAGCATGAAGCATGCTCTTGCTTTCTAGAGTCTCTAATACAGCAGGAAATGTGAGTGTGCTCAGAACAAAAGAACTTTGTTTCCTACACATACGGACAATATCTAGTTCAACTCTGCTTCTGAAACTAATACAAAGCACGGATCCTCTAACCTCCAGAGGGAGAAACGTTTGAAGTAAGTGAATGATGTAGCTTCATTTGAGCTGAAAAGTGTCTGCGTTTACCTGAAACGAAGTCTTGATTGTAAGAAGACACAGAGCGTGGCATTTAACTCTATTTCTGAAGAGAAACACAAAGCACAGTTCACATCCATGAAACACACTCTGCTTTAGAACAAGAAGCAAGCTCTTGCTTTCCAGAGTCTCTAATACAGCAGGAAAGGTGAGAGTGCTGAGATCAAAAGATGGGGTTTCCTACATATACGGACCATATCTAGTTCAACTCTGGTTTGAAACTGATACAAACCAAGGGTCCTCTAAACTCCAAAGCTTTTCAGTTAAGAGGGAGAAACGTGTGAGCTAGGTGAACAATGTAGCTTCATGTGAGCTGAAAAGTGTCTGCGTTTACTTAAACGAAGTCTTGCTTGTAAGAACATACAGAGTCTGGGATTTAATTCCATTATTGAAGCGAAACACACAGCACAGATCTCATCCATGAAACACACTCTGTTTTAGATCATGAAGGACGCTCTTGCTCTCTAGATTCTCCAATACAGCAGGAAACATGAGTGTGCTTAGAAACAAAGAACGGTGTTTCCTACACATAAGGACCATATCTAGTTCAATGCTGCTTCTGAAACTGATAGAAACCACTGGTCCTCTATCATCCAATGCTTTTCAGTTAAGACCGAGAAACGTGTGAGCTTCGTGAGCGAAGTAGCTTCGTTTGAGCTGAAAAGTGACTGCGTTTACCTGAAATGGAGTCTTACTCGTAAGAAGACACAGAGCGTGGCATTTAACTGCATTTCTGAAGCGAAACACACAGCACAATTATCATCCATGAAACATACTCTGCTTTAGAGCTAGAAGCAATTTCTTGCTTTCTAGAGTCTCCAATACAGCAGGAAACATGAGTGTGCTTAGACCAAAGAACGTTGTTTCCTACACATATGGACCACTTCTAGTTCAACTCTGCTGCTGAAACTGATACAAACCACAGGGCATCTAACACCCAATTCTTTTCAGTTTAGAGCAACAAACGTGTGACCTTCGTGAACAATGTACCTTCTTTGAACTAAAAAGGGACTGAGTTTACCTGAAACGAATTCTTACTTGTACAAAGACACAGAGCCTGGGATTTAACTCCATTTCGGATGGGAAACACACAGCATAGGTATCATCCATGAAACACGCTCTGCTATAGAGCAAGAAGCACGATCTTGCTTTCTAGAGTCTCTAATACAGCAGGAAACTTGAGTGTGCTCAGAACAAAAGAACAGTGTTTCCTACACATACGGACCATATATAGTTCAATTCTGCTTCTTAAACTGATACAAACCTCAGGTCCTATAACATCCAATGCTTTTCATTTAAGAGCAAGAAACTTGTGAGCTTCGTGAACGATTTAGCAGCATTTGAGCTGAAAAGTGACTGTGTTTACCTGAAAGGAAGTCTTGCTTGTCGGAAGACACAGAGCATGGGATTTACCTACATTTCTGAAAGGAAACACACGGCACAGTTCATCCATGAAACACACTCTGCTTTAGAGCAAGAAGCACGCTCTTGCTTTCTAGAGTCTCTAACGCAGCAGGAAACGTGAGTGTACTTAGACCAAAAGAACGGTGTTTCCTACACATATGGAACATATCTAGTTCAACTCTGCTTCTGAAAATGATACGAACCACATATCCTCTAACATCCAATCCTTTCATTTAAGAGCGACAAACCTGTGAGCTTAGTGAATGATTTAGCTTCTTCCAACTAAAAATTAACTGTGTTTCCTGAAACGAATTCGTGCTTGTATGAAGACACAGAGTCTGGTATTTTATCTCCATTTCTAAGGGGAACACACAGCACAGTTGTCATCCATGGAAAACACTCTGCTTTAGAGCAAGAAGCATGCTCTTGGTTTCTAGAGTCTCTAATAGAGCAAGAAACATGAGGGTGCTCAGAAAAAAAGAACGGTGTTTCCTACACATAAGGTCCATATGTATTTCAATTCTGCTTCTGAAACTGATAGAAACCACTGGTCCTCTAACATCCAATGCTTTTCAGTTAAGACCGAGAAACATGTATGCTTCGTGAAGGATATAGTTTCCTTTAAGCTTAAAAGTGACTGCGTTTTTTCTGAAACGAAGTCTTTCTTGTAGGAAGACACAGAGCCTGGGATTTAACTCCATTTCTGAAGCGAAACACACAGCACAGTTCTCATCCATGAAACACACTCTGCTTTAGAGCAAGAAGCACACTCTTGCTTTCTACTCTCTCTAATACAGCAGGAAACGTGAGTGAGCTGAGACCAAAAGAACGGTGTTTCCTACACATACGGACCATATCTAGTTCAACTCTGGTTTGACACTGATACAAACCAAGGGTCCTCTAACCTCCGAAGCTTTTCAGTTAAGAGGGAGAAACGTGTGAGTTAGGTGAACGATGTAGCTTCATGTGAGCTGAAAAGTGTCTGTGTTTTCCTGAAACAAAGTCCTGAATGTAGCACAAAACAGAGTCTGGGATTTAACCCCATTTCTGAGGGGAAACACACAGCACAGTTCTCATCCATGAAACACACTCTGTTTCAGAGCAAGAACCACGCTCTTGCTTTCTAGTGTCTCTAATACAGCCGGAAACGTGAGGGGACTGAGAACAAATGAACAGGGTTTCCTACACATAAGTACCATATCTAGTTCAAGTCTGCTTCTGAAACTGATACAAACCACGGGTCCTCTAACATTCATTGCTTTTCTGTTAAGAGCGAGAAACGTGTGAGCTTCGTGAACTATGTAGATTCCTTTGATCTGAAAAGTGAATGCGTTTACCTTAAATGAAGTCTTACTTGTAGGAAGACACAGAGCCTGGGATTTAACTCCATTTCTGAAGGGAAGCACACAGCACAGTTCTCATCCATGAAACACACTCTGCTTTAGAGCAAGAAGCACGCTCTTGCATTCTAGAGTCTCTAATACAGCAGGAAACGTGAGTGTACTGAGACCAAAAGAACGAAGTTTCCTACACATAAGGACCATATCTAGTTCAACTCTGCTTCTGAAATTGATACAAACCACAGGTCCACTAAAATCCAATTCTTTTCAGTTAAGAGCGACAAATGTGTGAGCTTCGTGAACGAGGTAGATTCTTTGAACTAAAATGTGACTGTGTTTACCTGTAAGGAAGTCTTGCTTGTAGGAAGACACAGAGCCTGGGATTTACCACGATTTCTGAAGGGCAACACTCAGCACAGGTCTTATCCATGAAACACACTATGCTTTAGAGCAAGAAGAACGTTCTTCCTATCCAGAGGCTCTAATACAGCAGGAAACGTGAGTGTACTTAGACCAAAAGAATGGGGTTTCCTACACATATGGACCATATGTAGTGCAAATCTGCTTCTGAAACTGATACAAACCTCAGGTCCTCTAACATCCAATGTTTTTCAGTTCACATCGAGAAATGTGTGAGCTTCGTGAACAATGTAGCTTTCTTTGAGCTCAAAAGTGAATGCTTTTACCTGAAACTAAGTCTGGCTTGTAGGAAGACTCAGAGCCTGGGATTTAACTCCGTTTCTGAAGGGAAGCACACAGGACAGTTCTCATCCATGAAACACACTCTGCTATAGAGCAAGAAGGACGCTCTTGCTTTCTAGATTCTCCAATACAGTTGGAAACAGGAGTGTGCTTAGAACAAAAGAAAGGACTTTCCTACACATACAGACCATATCTAGTTTAACTCTGCATCTGAAACTGATACAAACTACGGGTCCTCTACATCCAATACTTTTCAGTTAAGAGCAAGAAACATGTGACCTAGGTGAACAAAGTAGCTTCATTTGAGCTGAAATGTGTCTCCGTTTACCTGAAACGAAGTCTTGCTTGTGAGAATACACAGACCCTGGGATTTAACATCATTTCTGAAGCGAAACACACAGCACAGTTCTCATCAATGAAACACAATCTGCTTCAGAGCAAGAAGCAAGCTCTTGCTTTCTAGAATCTATAATACACCAGGAAACGTGAGTGTACTGAGATCAAACGAACGGGGTTCCCTACACATACGGACAATATCTATTTCATCTCTGCTTCTGAAACAGATATAAACCACGGGTCCTCTAACATACAATGCTTTTCAGTTGAGAGGGATTAATGAGTGTGCTTCGTGAACGATGTAACTTCCTTTCATCTGAAAAGTGAATGCATTTATGTGAAACGAAGTCTTGCATGTAGGAAGACACAGAGCATCGGTTTGAACTCCATTTCTTAAGGGAAACACACAGCACAGTTCTCATCCATGAAACACACTCTGCTTTGGAGCAAGAAGCATGCTCTTGCTTTCTAGATTCTCCAATACAGCAGGAAACGTGAGTGTGCTTAGACCAATGAACGATGTTCCCTACACATAAGGACCATATCTAGTTCAACTCTGCTTCTGAAATTGATACAAACCACGGGTCCCCTAACATTCAATGTTTTTCATTTGAGAGCGAGAATAGTGTGAGATAGGTGAACTTGTAGCTTCATGTGAGCTGAAAAGTGTCTTTGTTTACCTGAAACAATGTCTTGCTTGTAGCAAGACACAGAGCCTGGGATTTAACCCCTTTTCTTAGTGGCAACACTAACCCCTTTTCTTAGTGGAAACACACAGCACAGTTCTCATCCATGAAACACACTCTGCTTCAGAGCAAGAAGCGCGCTCTTGCTTTCTAGAGTCTCGAATACAGCAGGAAGCATGAGTGTGCTCAGAACAAAAGAATGGTGTTTCCAACACATATGGACCTTATCTAGTTCAAGTCTGCTAATGAAACTGATACAAACCACGTGTCCTCTAAAATTCAATGTTTTTCATTTGAGAGTGAGAAACGTGTGAGCTAGATGATCTTGTAGCTTTCTTTGAGCTGAAAAGTGTCTGTGTTTACCTGAAACAATGTCTTGCTAGTAGCAAGACACAGAGCCTGGGATTTACCCCCTTTTCTGAGTGGAAACACACAGCTCAGTTCTCATCAATGAAACACACTCTGCTTTAGAGCCAGAAGCAAGCTCTTGCTTTCTAGAGTCTCTAATTAAGCAGGAAACGTGAGTGTGCTCAGAACAAAAGAACAGTGTTTCCTACACATATGGACCATATCTATTTCAACTCTGCTTCTGAAATTGATACAAACCACAGGTCCACTAACATCCAATTCTTTCAGTTAAGTGCGATAACCAAGTAAGCTTCGTGAACGATGTAGCTTCTTTGAGCTGAAAAGAGACTGTGTTTACCTGAAAGGATGTACTGCTTGTAGGAAGACACAGAGCCTGGGATTTACCTCGATTTCTGAAGGGAAACACACAGCACAGTTCTCATCCATGAAACACACTCTGCTTCAGAGCAAGAAGCACGCTCTTGCTTTCTAGATTCTCCAATACAGCAGGAAACGTGAGTGTGCTTAGACCAAAGAACGGTGTTTCCTAAACATAAGGACCATATCTAGTTCAACACTGCTTCTGAAACTGGTATAACCACGGGTCCTCTAACATTCAATGCTTTTCAATTAACAGCGAGAAACATGTGAGCTTCGTGAACGATGTAGTTTCTTTTGAGCTGAAAAGTGCATGCCTTTAAGTGAAACGAAGTCTTGCTTGTAGGAAGACACAGAGCATGGGATTTAACTCCATTTCTGAAGGGAAACATACAGCAGAGTTCTCATCCATGAAACTCACTCTGCTTTAGAGCAAGAAGCACGCTGTTGCTTTCTAGGTTCTCCAATACATCAGGAAACGTGAGTGTGCTTAGAACAAAAGCACGGAGTTTCCTACACATACGGACCATATCTAGTTCAACTCTGCTTCTGAAAATGATACAAACCACGGGTCCTCTAACATCCAATGCTTTTCAGTTAAGAGCGAGAAACGTGTGAGCCAGGTGAAAAATGTTGCTTCATTTGAGCTGAAAAATGTCTGTGTTTGCCTGAAACGAAGTCTTGCTTGTAAGAAGATACAGAGTCTGGGATTTAATTCCATTTCTGAAGAGAAACTCACAGCATAGTTTTCATCCATGAAATACACTCTGCTTTAGAGCAAGAAGCATGCTCTTGCTTTCTACAGTCTCTAATATAGCAGGAAACGTGAGAGTGCTCAGAACATAAGAACTGTGTTTCCTACACATATGGACCACTTCTAGTACAGCTCTGCTTCTGAAACTGATACAAACCACAGGGCCTCTAACATCCAATGCTTTTCATTTGAGAGCGAGAATCGTGTGAGCTAGGTGAACGATGTAGCTTCCTTTGAGCTGAGAAGTGAATGTGTTCACCTGAAACGAAATCTTACTTGTAGGAATACACAGAGCCTGGGATTTAACTCCATTTCTGAAGGGAAACACACAGCACAGTTCTCATCCATGAAAAACACTCTGTTTTAGAGCAAGAAGGATGCTCTTGCTTTCTAGATTCTCTAATACAGCCGGAAACGTGAGTGTGCTCAGAATAAAAGAACAGTATTTCCTACACATATGGACCATATCTAGTTCAACTCTGCTTCTGAAACTGATACAAACCACAGGTCATATAACATCCAGGGCTTTTCAGTTAAGACCGAGAAACGTGTGAGCTTTGTGAACGATGTAGCTTCCTTTGATCTGCAAAGTGAATGCGTTTACCAGAAACGAAGTCTTGCTTGTAAGAAGACACATAGCATGGCATTTAACTCTATTTCTGAAGAGAAACAGATAGCACAGTTCTCATCCATGAAACACACTCTGCTTTAGGACAAGAAGCAAGCTCTTGCTTTCTAGAGTCTCTAATACAGCAGGAAACGTGAGTGTGCTCAGAACAGAGAACGGTGTTTCCTACACATAACGACCATATCTAGTTCAACTCTGCTTCTGAAACTGATACTAACCACAGTTCCACTAACATCCCTTCCTTTCAGTTAAGAGCAACAAACCTGTGAGCTTTGTGAACGATGTAGCTTCTTCTAACTAAAAATTTACTGTGTTTACCATAAAAGAATTCTTGCTAGTACAAAGACACAGAGCCTGGGAATTTAACTCCATTTCTGAAGGGAAACACACAGCATAGATCTCATCCATGAAACACACTCTGCTTTAGAGCAAGAAGCACGCTCTTGCTTTCTAGAGTCTCTTATACAGCAGGAAAGGTGAGTGTGCTCAGAACAAAAGAATGGTGTTTCCTACACATACGGACCATATCTAGTTATACTCCTCTTCTGAAACTGATACAAACCACAGGTCATATAACATACAATGCTTTTCATTTGAGAGTGAGAAACGTGTGAGCTAGGTGAACGATGTAGCCTGATTTGAGCTGAAAAGTGTCTGTGTTTACCTGAAAAAAAGTCTTGCTTGTAGCAAGAAACAGAGCCTGTGATTTAACCCCTTTTCTGAGGGAAAACACAAAGCACAGTTCTCATCCATGAAACACACTTATTTTTAGAGCATGAAGCATGCTCTTGCTTTCTAGAGTCTCTAATACAGCAGGAAATGTGAGTGTGCTCAGAACAAAAGAACTTTGTTTCCTACACATACGGACAATATCTAGTTCAACTCTGCTTCTGAAACTAATACAAAGCACGGATCCTCTAACCTCCAGAGGGAGAAACGTTTGAAGTAAGTGAATGATGTAGCTTCATTTGAGCTGAAAAGTGTCTGCGTTTACCTGAAACAAAGTCTTGCTTGTAGAAAGACACAGAGCCTTGGATTTAACCCCTTTTCTGAGGTGAAACACACAGTACAGTTCTCATCCATGAAACACACTCTGCTTTAGAGCAAGAAGGATGCTCTTGCTTTCTATAATCTAATACAGCAAGAAACGTCATTGTGCTTAGAACAAAAGAACGGTGTTTCCTACACATATGGACCATATCTAGTTCAACGCTGCTTGTGAAATTGATACAAACCACAGGTCCACTAAAATCCAATTCTTTTCAGTTAAGAGCGACAAATGTGTGAGCTTCGTGAACGATGTAGATTCTTTGAACTAAAATGTGACTGTGTTTACCTGTAAGGGAGTCTTGCTTGTAGGAAGACACAGAGCCTGGGATTTACCACGATTTCTGAAGGGCAACACTCAGCACAGGTCTTATCCATGAAACACACTATGCTTTAGAGCAAGAAGAACGTTCTTCCTATCCAGAGGCTCTAATACAGCAGGAAACGTGAGTGTACTTAGACCAAAAGAATGGGGTTTCCTACACATATGGACCATATGTAGTGCACATCTGCTTCTGAAACTGATACAAACCACAGGTCCTCTAACATCCAATGTTTTTCAGTTCACATCGAGAAATGTGTGAGCTTCGTGAACAATGTAGCTTTCTTTGAGCTCAAAAGTGAATGCTTTTACCTGAAACTAAGTCTGGCTTGTAGGAAGACTCAGAGCCTGGGATTTAACTCCGTTTCTGAAGGGAAGCACACAGGACAGTTCTCATCCATGAAACACACTCTGCTATAGAGCAAGAAGGACGCTCTTGCTTTCTAGATTCTCCAATACAGTTGGAAACAGGAGTGTGCTTAGAACAAAAGAAAGGACTTTCCTACACATACAGACCATATCTAGTTTAACTCTGCATCTGAAACTGATACAAACTACGGGTCCTCTACATCCAATACTTTTCAGTTAAGAGCAAGAAACATGTGACCTAGGTGAACAAAGTAGCTTCATTTGAGCTGAAATGTGTCTCCGTTTACCTGAAAAGAAGTCTTGCTTGTGAGAATACACAGAGCCTGGGATTTAACATCATTTCTGAAGTGAAACACACAGCACAGTTCTCATCAATGAAACACAATCTGCTTCAGAGCAAGAAGCAAGCTCTTGCTTTCTAGACTCTCTAATACACCAGGAAACGTGAGTGTACTGAGATCAAACGAACGGGGTTCCCTACACATACGGACAATATCTATTCCAACTCTGCTTCTGAAACAGATATAAACCACGGGTCCTCTAACATACAATGCTTTTCAGTTGAGAGGGATTAATGAGTGAGCTTCGTGAACGATGTAACTTCCTTTCAGCTGAAAAGTGAATGCATTTATGTGAAACAAAGTCTTGCATGTAGGAAGACACAGATCATGGGTTTGAACTCCATTTCTTAAGGGAAACACACAGCACAGTTCTCATCCATGAAACACACTCTGCTTTGGAGCAAGAAGCATGCTCTTGCTTTCTAGATTCTCCAATACAGCAGGAAACGTGAGTGTGCTTAGACCAAAGAACGATGTTCCCTACACATAAGGACCATATCTAGTTCAACTCTGCTTCTGAAATTGATACAAACCACGGGTCCTCTAACATTCAATGTTTTTCATTTGAGAGCGAGAATAGTGTGAGATAGGTGAACTTGTAGCTTCATGTGAGCTGAAAAGTGTCTTTGTTTACCTGAAACAATGTCTTGCTTGTAGCAAGACACAGAGCCTGGGATTTAACCCCTTTTCTTAGTGGCAACACTAACCCCTTTTCTTAGTGGAAACACACAGCACAGTTCTCATCCATGAAACACACTCTGCTTCAGAGCAAGAAGCACGCTCTTGCTTTCTAGATTCTCCAATACAGCAGGAAACGTGAGTGTGCTTAGACCAAAGAACGGTGTTTCCTACACATAAGGACCATATCTAGTTCAGCACTGCTTCTGAAACTGATACAAAACCACAGGTCCTCTAACATCCAATGCTTTTCAGTTAAGCGTGAGAAAGTGTGAGCTTCGTGAACAATGTAGATTCTTTTGAGCTCAAAAGTGAATGTGTTTACCTGAAACGAAGTCTTGCTTGTAGGAAGACACAGAGCCTGGGATTTAACTCCATTTCTGAAGGGAAACATACAGCAGAGTTCTCATCCATGAAGCTCACCCTGCTTTAGAGCAGGAAGCACGCTCTTGCTTTCTAGATTCTCCAATACAGCAGGAAACGTGAGTGTGTTTAGAACAAAAGAAAGGAGTTTCCTACACAAATGGACCATATCTAGTTCAACTCTGCTTCTGAAACTGATAGAAAGCACCGGTCCTCTAACATCCAATGCTTTTCACTTAAGGGCAAGAAACGTGTGACCTAGGTGAACAATGTAGCTTCATTTGAGCTGAAAATTGTCTGCATTTAGCTGAAACGAAGTCTTGCTTGTTAGAAGACACAGAGCCTGGGATTTAACATCATTTCTGATGCAAAACACACCACACAGTTCTCATCCATGAAACACACTCTGCTTTAGAGCAAGAAGCGCGCTCTTGCTTTCTAGAGTCTCGAATACAGCAGGAAGCATGAGTGTGCTCAGAACAAAAGAATGGTGTTTCCAACACATATGGACCTTATCTAGTTCAAGTCTGCTAATGAAACTGATACAAACCACGTGTCCTCTAACATTCAATGTTTTTCATTTGAGAGTGAGAAACGTGTGAGCTAGATGATCTTGTAGCTTTCTTTGAGCTGAAAAGTGTCTGTGTTTACCTGAAACAATGTCTTGCTAGTAGCAAGACACAGAGCCTGGGATTTACCCCCTTTTCTGAGTGGAAACACACAGCTCAGTTCTCATCAATGAAACACACTCTGCTTTAGAGCCAGAAGCAAGCTCTTGCTTTCTAGAGTCTCTAATTAAGCAGGAAACGTGAGTGTGCTCAGAACAAAAGAACAGTGTTTCCTACACATATGGACCATATCTATTTCAACTCTGCTTCTGAAATTGATACAAACCACAGGTCCACTACCATCCAATTCTTTCAGTTAAGTGCGATAACCAAGTAAGCTTCGTGAACGATGTAGCTTCTTTGAGCTGAAAAGAGACTGTGTTTACCTGAAAGGATGTACTGCTTGTAGGAAGACACAGAGCCTGGGATTTACCTCGATTTCTGAAGGGAAACACACAGCACAGTTCTCATCCATGAAACACACTCTGCTTCAGAGCAAGAAGCACGCTCTTGCTTTCTAGATTCTCCAATACAGCAGGAAACGTGAGTGTGCTTAGACCAAAGAACGGTGTTCCCTACACATAAGGACCATATCTAGTTCAACACTGCTTCTGAAATTGGTATAACCACGGGTCCTCTAACATTCAATGCTTTTCAATTAACAGCGAGAAACATGTGAGCTTCGTGAACGATGTAGTTTCTTTTGAGCTGAAAAGTGCATGCCTTTAATTGAAACGAAGTCTTGCTTGTAGGAAGACACAGAGCATGGGATTTAACTCCATTTCTGAAGGGAAACATACAGCAGAGTTCTCATCCATGAAACTCACTCTGCTTTAGAGCAAGAAGCACGCTGTTGCTTTCTAGGTTCTCCAATACATCAGGAAACGTGAGTGTGCTTAGAACAAAAGCACGGTGTTTCCTACACATACGGACCATATCTAGTTCAACTCTGCTTCTGAAAATGATACAAACCACGGGTCCTCTAACATCCAATGCTTTTCAGTTAAGAGCGAGAAACGTGTGAGCCAGGTGAAAAATGTTGCTTCATTTGAGCTGAAAAATGTCTGCGTTTGCCTGAAACGAAGTCTTGCTTGTAAGAAGATACAGAGTCTGGGATTTAATTCCATTTCTGAAGAGAAACTCACAGCATAGTTTTCATCCATGAAATACACTCTGCTTTAGAGCAAGAAGCATGCTCTTGCTTTCTACAGTCTCTAATATAGCAGGAAACGTGAGAGTGCTCAGAACATAAGAACTGTGTTTCCTACACATATGGACCACTTCTAGTACAGCTCTGCTTCTGAAACTGATACAAACCACAGGGCCTCTAACATCCAATGCTTTTCATTTGAGAGCGAGAATCGTGTGAGCTAGGTGAACGATGTAGCTTCCTTTGAGCTGAGAAGTGAATGTGTTTACCTGAAACGAAATCTTACTTGTAGGAATACACAGAGCCTGGGATTTAACTCCATTTCTGAAGGGAAACACACAGCACAGTTCTCATCCATGAAAAACACTCTGTTTTAGAGCAAGAAGGATGCTCTTGCTTTCTAGATTCTCTAATACAGCCGGAAACGTGAGTGTGCTCAGAATAAAAGAACAGTATTTCCTACACATATGGACCATATCTAGTTCTACTCTGCTTCTGAAACTGATACAAACCACAGGTCATATAACATCCAGGGCTTTTCAGTTAAGACCGAGAAACGTGTGAGCTTTGTGAACGATGTAGCTTCCTTTGATCTGCAAAGTGAATGCGTTTACCAGAAACGAAGTCTTGCTTGTAAGAAGACACATAGCATGGCATTTAACTCTATTTCTGAAGAGAAACAGATAGCACAGTTCTCATCCATGAAACTCACTCTGCTTTAGAGCAAGAAGCACGCTGTTGCTTTCTAGGTTCTCCAATACATCAGGAAACGTGAGTGTGCTTAGAACAAAAGCACGGTGTTTCCTACACATACGGACCATATCTAGTTCAACTCTGCTTCTGAAAATGATACAAACCACGGGTCCTCTAACATCCAATGCTTTTCAGTTAAGAGCGAGAAACGTGTGAGCCAGGTGAAAAATGTTGCTTCATTTGAGCTGAAAAATGTCTGCGTTTGCCTGAAACGAAGTCTTGCTTGTAAGAAGATACAGAGTCTGGGATTTAATTCCATTTCTGAAGAGAAACTCACAGCATAGTTTTCATCCATGAAATACACTCTGCTTTAGAGCAAGAAGCATGCTCTTGCTTTCTACAGTCTCTAATATAGCAGGAAACGTGAGAGTGCTCAGAACATAAGAACTGTGTTTCCTACACATATGGACCACTTCTAGTACAGCTCTGCTTCTGAAACTGATACAAACCACAGTGCCTCTAACATCCAATGCTTTTCATTTGAGAGCGAGAATCGTGTGAGCTAGGTGAACGATGTAGCTTCCTTTGAGCTGAGAAGTGAATGTGTTTACCTGAAACGAAATCTTACTTGTAGGAATACACAGAGCCTGGGATTTAACTCCATTTCTGAAGGGAAACACACAGCACAGTTCTCATCCATGAAAAACACTCTGTTTTAGAGCAAGAAGGATGCTCTTGCTTTCTAGATTCTCTAATACAGCCGGAAACGTGAGTGTGCTCAGAATAAAAGAACAGTATTTCCTACACATATGGACCATATCTAGTTCTACTCTGCTTCTGAAACTGATACAAACCACAGGTCATATAACATCCAGGGCTTTTCAGTTAAGACCGAGAAACGTGTGAGCTTTGTGAACGATGTAGCTTCCTTTGATCTGCAAAGTGAATGCGTTTACCAGAAACGAAGTCTTGCTTGTAAGAAGACACATAGCATGGCATTTAACTCTATTTCTGAAGAGAAACAGATAGCACAGTTCTCATCCATGAAACACACTCTGCTTTAGGACAAGAAGCAAGCTCTTGCTTTCTAGAGTCTCTAATACAGCAGGAAACGTGAGTGTGCTCAGAACAGAGAACGGTGTTTCCTACACATAACGACCATATCTAGTTCAACTCTGCTTCTGAAACTGTTACTAAGCACAGTTCCACTAACATCCCTTCCTTTCAGTTAAGAGCAACAAACCTGTGAGCTTTGTGAACGATGTAGCTTCTTCTAACTAAAAATTTACTGTGTTTACCAGAAAAGAATTCTTGCTAGTACAAAGACACAGAGCCTGGGAATTTAACTCCATTTCTGAAGGGAAACACTCAGCATAGATCTCATCCATGAAACACACTCTGCTTTAGAGCAAGAAGCACGCTCTTGCTTTCTAGTGTCTCTTATACAGCAGGAAAGGTGAGTGTGCTCAGAACAAAAGAATGGTGTTTCCTACACATACGGACCATATCTAGTTCTACTCCTCTTCTGAAACTGATACAAACCACAGGTCATATAACATACAATGCTTTTCATTTGAGAGTGAGAAACGTGTGAGCTAGGTGAACGATGTAGCCTGATTTGAGCTGAAAAGTGTCTGTGTTTACCTGAAAAAAAGTCTTGCTTGTAGCAAGAAACAGAGCCTGTGATTTAACCCCTTTTCTGAGGGAAAACACAAAGCACAGTTCTCATCCATGAAACACACATATTTTTAGAGCATGAAGCATGCTCTTGCTTTCTAGAGTCTCTAATACAGCAGGAAATGTGAGTGTGCTCAGAACAAAAGAACTTTGTTTCCTACACATACGGACAATATCTAGTTCAACTCTGCTTCTGAAACTAATACAAAGCACGGATCCTCTAACCTCCAGAGGGAGAAACGTTTGAAGTAAGTGAATGATGTAGCTTCATTTGAGCTGAAAAGTGTCTGCGTTTACCTGAAACAAAGTCTTGCTTGTAGAAAGACACAGAGCCTTGGATTTAACCCCTTTTCTGAGGTGAAACACACAGTACAGTTCTCATCCATGAAACACACTCTGCTTTAGAGCAAGAAGGATGCTCTTGCTTTCTATAATCTAATACAGCAAGAAACGTCATTGTGCTTAGAACAAAAGAACGGTGTTTCCTACACATATGGACCATATCTAGTTCAACGCTGCTTGTGAAATTGATACAAACCACAGGTCCACTAAAATCCAATTCTTTTCAGTTAAGAGCGACAAATGTGTGAGCTTCGTGAACGATGTAGATTCTTTGAACTAAAATGTGACTGTGTTTACCTGTAAGGGAGTCTTGCTTGTAGGAAGACACAGAGCCTGGGATTTACCACGATTTCTGAAGGGCAACACTCAGCACAGGTCTTATCCATGAAACACACTATGCTTTAGAGCAAGAAGAACGTTCTTCCTATCCAGAGGCTCTAATACAGCAGGAAACGTGAGTGTACTTAGACCAAAAGAATGGGGTTTCCTACACATATGGACCATATGTAGTGCACATCTGCTTCTGAAACTGATACAAACCACAGGTCCTCTAACATCCAATGTTTTTCAGTTCACATCGAGAAATGTGTGAGCTTCGTGAACAATGTAGCTTTCTTTGAGCTCAAAAGTGAATGCTTTTACCTGAAACTAAGTCTGGCTTGTAGGAAGACTCAGAGCCTGGGATTTAACTCCGTTTCTGAAGGGAAGCACACAGGACAGTTCTCATCCATGAAACACACTCTGCTATAGAGCAAGAAGGACGCTCTTGCTTTCTAGATTCTCCAATACAGTTGGAAACAGGAGTGTGCTTAGAACAAAAGAAAGGACTTTCCTACACATACAGACCATATCTAGTTTAACTCTGCATCTGAAACTGATACAAACTACGGGTCCTCTACATCCAATACTTTTCAGTTAAGAGCAAGAAACATGTGACCTAGGTGAACAAAGTAGCTTCATTTGAGCTGAAATGTGTCTCCGTTTACCTGAAAAGAAGTCTTGCTTGTGAGAATACACAGAGCCTGGGATTTAACATCATTTCTGAAGTGAAACACACAGCACAGTTCTCATCAATGAAACACAATCTGCTTCAGAGCAAGAAGCAAGCTCTTGCTTTCTAGACTCTCTAATACACCAGGAAACGTGAGTGTACTGAGATCAAACGAACGGGGTTCCCTACACATACGGACAATATCTATTCCAACTCTGCTTCTGAAACAGATATAAACCACGGGTCCTCTAACATACAATGCTTTTCAGTTGAGAGGGATTAATGAGTGAGCTTCGTGAACGATGTAACTTCCTTTCAGCTGAAAAGTGAATGCATTTATGTGAAACAAAGTCTTGCATGTAGGAAGACACAGAGCATGGGTTTGAACTCCATTTCTTAAGGGAAACACACAGCACAGTTCTCATCCATGAAACACACTCTGCTTTGGAGCAAGAAGCATGCTCTTGCTTTCTAGATTCTCCAATACAGCAGGAAACGTGAGTGTGCTTAGACCAAAGAACGATGTTCCCTACACATAAGGACCATATCTAGTTCAACTCTGCTTCTGAAATTGATACAAACCACGGGTCCTCTAACATTCAATGTTTTTCATTTGAGAGCGAGAATAGTGTGAGATAGGTGAACTTGTAGCTTCATGTGAGCTGAAAAGTGTCTTTGTTTACCTGAAACAATGTCTTGCTTGTAGCAAGACACAGAGCCTGGGATTTAACCCCTTTTCTTAGTGGCAACACTAACCCCTTTTCTTAGTGGAAACACACAGCACAGTTCTCATCCATGAAACACACTCTGCTTCAGAGCAAGAAGCACGCTCTTGCTTTCTAGATTCTCCAATACAGCAGGAAACGTGAGTGTGCTTAGACCAAAGAACGGTGTTTCCTACACATAAGGACCATATCTAGTTCAGCACTGCTTCTGAAACTGATACAAAACCACAGGTCCTCTAACATCCAATGCTTTTCAGTTAAGCGTGAGAAAGTGTGAGCTTCGTGAACAATGTAGATTCTTTTGAGCTCAAAAGTGAATGTGTTTACCTGAAACGAAGTCTTGCTTGTAGGAAGACACAGAGCCTGGGATTTAACTCCATTTCTGAAGGGAAACATACAGCAGAGTTCTCATCCATGAAGCTCACCCTGCTTTAGAGCAGGAAGCACGCTCTTGCTTTCTAGATTCTCCAATACAGCAGGAAACGTGAGTGTGTTTAGAACAAAAGAAAGGAGTTTCCTACACAAATGGACCATATCTAGTTCAACTCTGCTTCTGAAACTGATAGAAAGCACCGGTCCTCTAACATCCAATGCTTTTCACTTAAGGGCAAGAAACGTGTGACCTAGGTGAACAATGTAGCTTCATTTGAGCTGAAAATTGTCTGCATTTAGCTGAAACGAAGTCTTGCTTGTTAGAAGACACAGAGCCTGGGATTTAACATCATTTCTGATGCAAAACACACCACACAGTTCTCATCCATGAAACACACTCTGCTTTAGAGCAAGAAGCGCGCTCTTGCTTTCTAGAGTCTCGAATACAGCAGGAAGCATGAGTGTGCTCAGAACAAAAGAATGGTGTTTCCAACACATATGGACCTTATCTAGTTCAAGTCTGCTAATGAAACTGATACAAACCACGTGTCCTCTAACATTCAATGTTTTTCATTTGAGAGTGAGAAACGTGTGAGCTAGATGATCTTGTAGCTTTCTTTGAGCTGAAAAGTGTCTGTGTTTACCTGAAACAATGTCTTGCTAGTAGCAAGACACAGAGCCTGGGATTTACCCCCTTTTCTGAGTGGAAACACACAGCTCAGTTCTCATCAATGAAACACACTCTGCTTTAGAGCCAGAAGCAAGCTCTTGCTTTCTAGAGTCTCTAATTAAGCAGGAAACGTGAGTGTGCTCAGAACAAAAGAACAGTGTTTCCTACACATATGGACCATATCTATTTCAACTCTGCTTCTGAAATTGATACAAACCACAGGTCCACTACCATCCAATTCTTTCAGTTAAGTGCGATAACCAAGTAAGCTTCGTGAACGATGTAGCTTCTTTGAGCTGAAAAGAGACTGTGTTTACCTGAAAGGATGTACTGCTTGTAGGAAGACACAGAGCCTGGGATTTACCTCGATTTCTGAAGGGAAACACACAGCACAGTTCTCATCCATGAAACACACTCTGCTTCAGAGCAAGAAGCACGCTCTTGCTTTCTAGATTCTCCAATACAGCAGGAAACGTGAGTGTGCTTAGACCAAAGAACGGTGTTCCCTACACATAAGGACCATATCTAGTTCAACACTGCTTCTGAAATTGGTATAACCACGGGTCCTCTAACATTCAATGCTTTTCAATTAACAGCGAGAAACATGTGAGCTTCGTGAACGATGTAGTTTCTTTTGAGCTGAAAAGTGCATGCCTTTAATTGAAACGAAGTCTTGCTTGTAGGAAGACACAGAGCATGGGATTTAACTCCATTTCTGAAGGGAAACATACAGCAGAGTTCTCATCCATGAAACTCACTCTGCTTTAGAGCAAGAAGCACGCTGTTGCTTTCTAGGTTCTCCAATACATCAGGAAACGTGAGTGTGCTTAGAACAAAAGCACGGTGTTTCCTACACATACGGACCATATCTAGTTCAACTCTGCTTCTGAAAATGATACAAACCACGGGTCCTCTAACATCCAATGCTTTTCAGTTAAGAGCGAGAAACGTGTGAGCCAGGTGAAAAATGTTGCTTCATTTGAGCTGAAAAATGTCTGCGTTTGCCTGAAACGAAGTCTTGCTTGTAAGAAGATACAGAGTCTGGGATTTAATTCCATTTCTGAAGAGAAACTCACAGCATAGTTTTCATCCATGAAATACACTCTGCTTTAGAGCAAGAAGCATGCTCTTGCTTTCTACAGTCTCTAATATAGCAGGAAACGTGAGAGTGCTCAGAACATAAGAACTGTGTTTCCTACACATATGGACCACTTCTAGTACAGCTCTGCTTCTGAAACTGATACAAACCACAGGGCCTCTAACATCCAATGCTTTTCATTTGAGAGCGAGAATCGTGTGAGCTAGGTGAACGATGTAGCTTCCTTTGAGCTGAGAAGTGAATGTGTTTACCTGAAACGAAATCTTACTTGTAGGAATACACAGAGCCTGGGATTTAACTCCATTTCTGAAGGGAAACACACAGCACAGTTCTCATCCATGAAAAACACTCTGTTTTAGAGCAAGAAGGATGCTCTTGCTTTCTAGATTCTCTAATACAGCCGGAAACGTGAGTGTGCTCAGAATAAAAGAACAGTATTTCCTACACATATGGACCATATCTAGTTCTACTCTGCTTCTGAAACTGATACAAACCACAGGTCATATAACATCCAGGGCTTTTCAGTTAAGACCGAGAAACGTGTGAGCTTTGTGAACGATGTAGCTTCCTTTGATCTGCAAAGTGAATGCGTTTACCAGAAACGAAGTCTTGCTTGTAAGAAGACACATAGCATGGCATTTAACTCTATTTCTGAAGAGAAACAGATAGCACAGTTCTCATCCATGAAACTCACTCTGCTTTAGAGCAAGAAGCACGCTGTTGCTTTCTAGGTTCTCCAATACATCAGGAAACGTGAGTGTGCTTAGAACAAAAGCACGGTGTTTCCTACACATACGGACCATATCTAGTTCAACTCTGCTTCTGAAAATGATACAAACCACGGGTCCTCTAACATCCAATGCTTTTCAGTTAAGAGCGAGAAACGTGTGAGCCAGGTGAAAAATGTTGCTTCATTTGAGCTGAAAAATGTCTGCGTTTGCCTGAAACGAAGTCTTGCTTGTAAGAAGATACAGAGTCTGGGATTTAATTCCATTTCTGAAGAGAAACTCACAGCATAGTTTTCATCCATGAAATACACTCTGCTTTAGAGCAAGAAGCATGCTCTTGCTTTCTACAGTCTCTAATATAGCAGGAAACGTGAGAGTGCTCAGAACATAAGAACTGTGTTTCCTACACATATGGACCACTTCTAGTACAGCTCTGCTTCTGAAACTGATACAAACCACAGTGCCTCTAACATCCAATGCTTTTCATTTGAGAGCGAGAATCGTGTGAGCTAGGTGAACGATGTAGCTTCCTTTGAGCTGAGAAGTGAATGTGTTTACCTGAAACGAAATCTTACTTGTAGGAATACACAGAGCCTGGGATTTAACTCCATTTCTGAAGGGAAACACACAGCACAGTTCTCATCCATGAAAAACACTCTGTTTTAGAGCAAGAAGGATGCTCTTGCTTTCTAGATTCTCTAATACAGCCGGAAACGTGAGTGTGCTCAGAATAAAAGAACAGTATTTCCTACACATATGGACCATATCTAGTTCTACTCTGCTTCTGAAACTGATACAAACCACAGGTCATATAACATCCAGGGCTTTTCAGTTAAGACCGAGAAACGTGTGAGCTTTGTGAACGATGTAGCTTCCTTTGATCTGCAAAGTGAATGCGTTTACCAGAAACGAAGTCTTGCTTGTAAGAAGACACATAGCATGGCATTTAACTCTATTTCTGAAGAGAAACAGATAGCACAGTTCTCATCCATGAAACACACTCTGCTTTAGGACAAGAAGCAAGCTCTTGCTTTCTAGAGTCTCTAATACAGCAGGAAACGTGAGTGTGCTCAGAACAGAGAACGGTGTTTCCTACACATAACGACCATATCTAGTTCAACTCTGCTTCTGAAACTGTTACTAAGCACAGTTCCACTAACATCCCTTCCTTTCAGTTAAGAGCAACAAACCTGTGAGCTTTGTGAACGATGTAGCTTCTTCTAACTAAAAATTTACTGTGTTTACCAGAAAAGAATTCTTGCTAGTACAAAGACACAGAGCCTGGGAATTTAACTCCATTTCTGAAGGGAAACACTCAGCATAGATCTCATCCATGAAACACACTCTGCTTTAGAGCAAGAAGCACGCTCTTGCTTTCTAGTGTCTCTTATACAGCAGGAAAGGTGAGTGTGCTCAGAACAAAAGAATGGTGTTTCCTACACATACGGACCATATCTAGTTCTACTCCTCTTCTGAAACTGATACAAACCACAGGTCATATAACATACAATGCTTTTCATTTGAGAGTGAGAAACGTGTGAGCTAGGTGAACGATGTAGCCTGATTTGAGCTGAAAAGTGTCTGTGTTTACCTGAAAAAAAGTCTTGCTTGTAGCAAGAAACAGAGCCTGTGATTTAACCCCTTTTCTGAGGGAAAACACAAAGCACAGTTCTCATCCATGAAACACACATATTTTTAGAGCATGAAGCATGCTCTTGCTTTCTAGAGTCTCTAATACAGCAGGAAATGTGAGTGTGCTCAGAACAAAAGAACTTTGTTTCCTACACATACGGACAATATCTAGTTCAACTCTGCTTCTGAAACTAATACAAAGCACGGATCCTCTAACCTCCAGAGGGAGAAACGTTTGAAGTAAGTGAATGATGTAGCTTCATTTGAGCTGAAAAGTGTCTGCGTTTACCTGAAACAAAGTCTTGCTTGTAGAAAGACACAGAGCCTTGGATTTAACCCCTTTTCTGAGGTGAAACACACAGTACAGTTCTCATCCATGAAACACACTCTGCTTTAGAGCAAGAAGGATGCTCTTGCTTTCTATAATCTAATACAGCAAGAAACGTCATTGTGCTTAGAACAAAAGAACGGTGTTTCCTACACATATGGACCATATCTAGTTCAACGCTGCTTGTGAAATTGATACAAACCACAGGTCCACTAAAATCCAATTCTTTTCAGTTAAGAGCGACAAATGTGTGAGCTTCGTGAACGATGTAGATTCTTTGAACTAAAATGTGACTGTGTTTACCTGTAAGGGAGTCTTGCTTGTAGGAAGACACAGAGCCTGGGATTTACCACGATTTCTGAAGGGCAACACTCAGCACAGGTCTTATCCATGAAACACACTATGCTTTAGAGCAAGAAGAACGTTCTTCCTATCCAGAGGCTCTAATACAGCAGGAAACGTGAGTGTACTTAGACCAAAAGAATGGGGTTTCCTACACATATGGACCATATGTAGTGCACATCTGCTTCTGAAACTGATACAAACCACAGGTCCTCTAACATCCAATGTTTTTCAGTTCACATCGAGAAATGTGTGAGCTTCGTGAACAATGTAGCTTTCTTTGAGCTCAAAAGTGAATGCTTTTACCTGAAACTAAGTCTGGCTTGTAGGAAGACTCAGAGCCTGGGATTTAACTCCGTTTCTGAAGGGAAGCACACAGGACAGTTCTCATCCATGAAACACACTCTGCTATAGAGCAAGAAGGACGCTCTTGCTTTCTAGATTCTCCAATACAGTTGGAAACAGGAGTGTGCTTAGAACAAAAGAAAGGACTTTCCTACACATACAGACCATATCTAGTTTAACTCTGCATCTGAAACTGATACAAACTACGGGTCCTCTACATCCAATACTTTTCAGTTAAGAGCAAGAAACATGTGACCTAGGTGAACAAAGTAGCTTCATTTGAGCTGAAATGTGTCTCCGTTTACCTGAAAAGAAGTCTTGCTTGTGAGAATACACAGAGCCTGGGATTTAACATCATTTCTGAAGTGAAACACACAGCACAGTTCTCATCAATGAAACACAATCTGCTTCAGAGCAAGAAGCAAGCTCTTGCTTTCTAGACTCTCTAATACACCAGGAAACGTGAGTGTACTGAGATCAAACGAACGGGGTTCCCTACACATACGGACAATATCTATTCCAACTCTGCTTCTGAAACAGATATAAACCACGGGTCCTCTAACATACAATGCTTTTCAGTTGAGAGGGATTAATGAGTGAGCTTCGTGAACGATGTAACTTCCTTTCAGCTGAAAAGTGAATGCATTTATGTGAAACAAAGTCTTGCATGTAGGAAGACACAGAGCATGGGTTTGAACTCCATTTCTTAAGGGAAACACACAGCACAGTTCTCATCCATGAAACACACTCTGCTTTGGAGCAAGAAGCATGCTCTTGCTTTCTAGATTCTCCAATACAGCAGGAAACGTGAGTGTGCTTAGACCAAAGAACGATGTTCCCTACACATAAGGACCATATCTAGTTCAACTCTGCTTCTGAAATTGATACAAACCACGGGTCCTCTAACATTCAATGTTTTTCATTTGAGAGCGAGAATAGTGTGAGATAGGTGAACTTGTAGCTTCATGTGAGCTGAAAAGTGTCTTTGTTTACCTGAAACAATGTCTTGCTTGTAGCAAGACACAGAGCCTGGGATTTAACCCCTTTTCTTAGTGGCAACACTAACCCCTTTTCTTAGTGGAAACACACAGCACAGTTCTCATCCATGAAACACACTCTGCTTCAGAGCAAGAAGCACGCTCTTGCTTTCTAGATTCTCCAATACAGCAGGAAACGTGAGTGTGCTTAGACCAAAGAACGGTGTTTCCTACACATAAGGACCATATCTAGTTCAGCACTGCTTCTGAAACTGATACAAAACCACAGGTCCTCTAACATCCAATGCTTTTCAGTTAAGCGTGAGAAAGTGTGAGCTTCGTGAACAATGTAGATTCTTTTGAGCTCAAAAGTGAATGTGTTTACCTGAAACGAAGTCTTGCTTGTAGGAAGACACAGAGCCTGGGATTTAACTCCATTTCTGAAGGGAAACATACAGCAGAGTTCTCATCCATGAAGCTCACCCTGCTTTAGAGCAGGAAGCACGCTCTTGCTTTCTAGATTCTCCAATACAGCAGGAAACGTGAGTGTGTTTAGAACAAAAGAAAGGAGTTTCCTACACAAATGGACCATATCTAGTTCAACTCTGCTTCTGAAACTGATAGAAAGCACCGGTCCTCTAACATCCAATGCTTTTCACTTAAGGGCAAGAAACGTGTGACCTAGGTGAACAATGTAGCTTCATTTGAGCTGAAAATTGTCTGCATTTAGCTGAAACGAAGTCTTGCTTGTTAGAAGACACAGAGCCTGGGATTTAACATCATTTCTGATGCAAAACACACCACACAGTTCTCATCCATGAAACACACTCTGCTTTAGAGCAAGAAGCGCGCTCTTGCTTTCTAGAGTCTCGAATACAGCAGGAAGCATGAGTGTGCTCAGAACAAAAGAATGGTGTTTCCAACACATATGGACCTTATCTAGTTCAAGTCTGCTAATGAAACTGATACAAACCACGTGTCCTCTAACATTCAATGTTTTTCATTTGAGAGTGAGAAACGTGTGAGCTAGATGATCTTGTAGCTTTCTTTGAGCTGAAAAGTGTCTGTGTTTACCTGAAACAATGTCTTGCTAGTAGCAAGACACAGAGCCTGGGATTTACCCCCTTTTCTGAGTGGAAACACACAGCTCAGTTCTCATCAATGAAACACACTCTGCTTTAGAGCCAGAAGCAAGCTCTTGCTTTCTAGAGTCTCTAATTAAGCAGGAAACGTGAGTGTGCTCAGAACAAAAGAACAGTGTTTCCTACACATATGGACCATATCTATTTCAACTCTGCTTCTGAAATTGATACAAACCACAGGTCCACTACCATCCAATTCTTTCAGTTAAGTGCGATAACCAAGTAAGCTTCGTGAACGATGTAGCTTCTTTGAGCTGAAAAGAGACTGTGTTTACCTGAAAGGATGTACTGCTTGTAGGAAGACACAGAGCCTGGGATTTACCTCGATTTCTGAAGGGAAACACACAGCACAGTTCTCATCCATGAAACACACTCTGCTTCAGAGCAAGAAGCACGCTCTTGCTTTCTAGATTCTCCAATACAGCAGGAAACGTGAGTGTGCTTAGACCAAAGAACGGTGTTCCCTACACATAAGGACCATATCTAGTTCAACACTGCTTCTGAAATTGGTATAACCACGGGTCCTCTAACATTCAATGCTTTTCAATTAACAGCGAGAAACATGTGAGCTTCGTGAACGATGTAGTTTCTTTTGAGCTGAAAAGTGCATGCCTTTAATTGAAACGAAGTCTTGCTTGTAGGAAGACACAGAGCATGGGATTTAACTCCATTTCTGAAGGGAAACATACAGCAGAGTTCTCATCCATGAAACTCACTCTGCTTTAGAGCAAGAAGCACGCTGTTGCTTTCTAGGTTCTCCAATACATCAGGAAACGTGAGTGTGCTTAGAACAAAAGCACGGTGTTTCCTACACATACGGACCATATCTAGTTCAACTCTGCTTCTGAAAATGATACAAACCACGGGTCCTCTAACATCCAATGCTTTTCAGTTAAGAGCGAGAAACGTGTGAGCCAGGTGAAAAATGTTGCTTCATTTGAGCTGAAAAATGTCTGCGTTTGCCTGAAACGAAGTCTTGCTTGTAAGAAGATACAGAGTCTGGGATTTAATTCCATTTCTGAAGAGAAACTCACAGCATAGTTTTCATCCATGAAATACACTCTGCTTTAGAGCAAGAAGCATGCTCTTGCTTTCTACAGTCTCTAATATAGCAGGAAACGTGAGAGTGCTCAGAACATAAGAACTGTGTTTCCTACACATATGGACCACTTCTAGTACAGCTCTGCTTCTGAAACTGATACAAACCACAGGGCCTCTAACATCCAATGCTTTTCATTTGAGAGCGAGAATCGTGTGAGCTAGGTGAACGATGTAGCTTCCTTTGAGCTGAGAAGTGAATGTGTTTACCTGAAACGAAATCTTACTTGTAGGAATACACAGAGCCTGGGATTTAACTCCATTTCTGAAGGGAAACACACAGCACAGTTCTCATCCATGAAAAACACTCTGTTTTAGAGCAAGAAGGATGCTCTTGCTTTCTAGATTCTCTAATACAGCCGGAAACGTGAGTGTGCTCAGAATAAAAGAACAGTATTTCCTACACATATGGACCATATCTAGTTCTACTCTGCTTCTGAAACTGATACAAACCACAGGTCATATAACATCCAGGGCTTTTCAGTTAAGACCGAGAAACGTGTGAGCTTTGTGAACGATGTAGCTTCCTTTGATCTGCAAAGTGAATGCGTTTACCAGAAACGAAGTCTTGCTTGTAAGAAGACACATAGCATGGCATTTAACTCTATTTCTGAAGAGAAACAGATAGCACAGTTCTCATCCATGAAACACACTCTGCTTTAGGACAAGAAGCAAGCTCTTGCTTTCTAGAGTCTCTAATACAGCAGGAAACGTGAGTGTGCTCAGAACAGAGAACGGTGTTTCCTACACATAACGACCATATCTAGTTCAACTCTGCTTCTGAAACTGATACTAACCACAGTTCCACTAACATCACTTCCTTTCAGTTAAGAGCAACAAACCTGTGAGCTTTGTGAATGATGTAGCTTCTTCTAACCAAAAATTTACTGTGTTTACCAGAAAAGAATTCTTGCTAGTACAAAGACACAGAGCCTGGGAATTTAACTCCATTTCTGAAGGGAAACACACAGCATAGATCTCATCCATGAAACACACTCTGCTTTAGAGCAAGAAGCACGCTCTTGCTTTCTAGAGTCTCTTATACAGCAGGAAAGGTGAGTGTGCTCAGAACAAAAGAATGGTGTTTCCTACACATACGGACCATATCTAGTTCTACTCCTCTTCTGAAACTGATACAAACCACAGGTCATATAACATACAATGCTTTTCATTTGAGAGTGAGAAACGTGTGAGCTAGGTGAACGATGTAGCTTGATTTGAGCTGAAAAGTGTCTGTGTTTACCTGAAAAAAAGTCTTGCTTGTAGAAAGACACAGAGCCTTGGATTTAACCCCTTTTCTGAGGTGAAACACACAGTACAGTTCTCATCCATGAAAGACAATCTGCTTTAGAGCAAGAAGGATGCTCTTGCTTTCTATAATCTAATACAGCAAGAAACGTCATTGTGCTTAGAACAAAAGAACGGTGTTTCCTACACATATGGACCATATCTAGTTCAACGCTGCTTCTGAACCTGATAGAAACCCCTGGTCCTCTAACATCCAATGCTTTTCAGTTAAGACCGAGAAACGTCTGAGCTTCGTGAACGAAGTAGCTTCCTTTGAGCTGAAAAGTGAGTGCATTTACCTGAAACGGAGTCTTGCTTGTAAGAAGACACAGAGCGTGACATTTAACTGCATTTCTGAAGCGAAACACACAGCACAATTCTCATCCATGAAACACACTCTGCTTTAGAGCAAGAAGCAATTTCTTGCTTTCTAGAGTCTCCAATACAGCAGGAAACATGAGTGGGCTTAGACCAAAGAACGGTGTTTCCTACACATATGTACCACTTCTAGTTCAACTCTTCTTCTGAAACTTATACAAACCACAGGGCATCTAACATCCAATTCTTTTCAGATAAGAGCTACAAACGTGTGATCTTCGTGAACAATGTAGCTTCTTTGAACTAAAAAGGGACTGAGTTTACCTGAAACGAATTCTTGCTAGTACGAAGACACAGAGGCTGGGAATTTAACACCATTTCTGAAGTGAAACACAAAGCACAGTTCTCATCCACGAAAAACACTCTGTTTTAGAGCCAGAAGGACGCTCTTGCTTTCTATATTCTCCAATACAGCAGGAAACGTGAGTGTGCTTAGAACAAAAGAATGGTGTATCCTACACATAAGGACCATATCTAGTTCAACTCTGCTTCTGAAACTGATAAATACCACCGACCTCTAAGATCCAATGCTTTTCAGTTAAGACCGAGAAACGTGTGAGTTTCGTGAACGAAGTAGCTTCGTTTGAGCTGAAAAGTGACTGCATTTACCTGAAACAAAGTCTTGCTTGTAAGAATATACAGAGTCTGGGATTTAATTCCATTTCTGAAGCGAAACTCACAGCATAGTTCTCATCCATGAAACACACTCTGCTTTAGAGCAAGAAGCATGCTCTTGCTTTCTAAAGTCTCTAATATAGCAGGAAACGCGAGAGTGCTCAGAACACATGAACTGGGTTTCCTACACATATGGACCACTTCTAGTACAGCTCTGCTTCTGAAACTGATACAAACCACAGGGCCTCTAACATCCAATGCTTTTCATTTGAGAGCGAGAATCGTGTTAGCTAGATGAAAGATGTAGCTTCCTTTGAACTGAGAAGTGAATGTGTTTACCTGAAACGAAATCTTACTTGTAGGAATACACAGAGCCTGGGATTTAACTCCATTTCTGAAGGGAAACACACAGCACAGTTCTCATCCATGAAAAACACTCTGTTTTAGAGCAAGAAGGATGCTCTTGCTTTCTAGATTCTCTAATACAGCCGGAAACGTGAGTGTGCTCAGAATAAAAGAACAGTATTTCCTACACATATGGACCATATCTAGTTCAACTCTGCTTCTGAAACTGATACAAACCACAGGTCATATAACATCCAGGGCTTTTCAGTTAAGACCGAGAAACGTGTGAGCTTTGTGAACGATGTAGCTTCCTTTGATCTGCAAAGTGAATGCGTTTACCAGAAACGAAGTCTTGCTTGTAAGAAGACACATAGCATGGCATTTAACTCTATTTCTGAAGAGAAACAGATAGCACAGTTCTCATCCATGAAACACACTCTGCTTTAGGACAAGAAGCAAGCTCTTGCTTTCTAGAGTCTCTAATACAGCAGGAAACGTGAGTGTGCTCAGAACAGAGAACGGTGTTTCCTACACATAACGACCATATCTAGTTCAACTCTGCTTCTGAAACTGATACTAACCACAGTTCCACTAACATCCCTTCCTTTCAGTTAAGAGCAACAAACCTGTGAGCTTTGTGAATGATGTAGCTTCTTCTAACCAAAAATTTACTGTGTTTACCAGAAAAGAATTCTTGCTAGTACAAAGACACAGAGCCTGGGAATTTAACTCCATTTCTGAAGGGAAACACACAGCATAGATCTCATCCATGAAACACACTCTGCTTTAGAGCAAGAAGCACGCTCTTGCTTTCTAGAGTCTCTTATACAGCAGGAAAGGTGAGTGTGCTCAGAACAAAAGAATGGTGTTTCCTACACATACGGACCATATCTAGTTCTACTCCTCTTCTGAAACTGATACAAACCACAGGTCATATAACATACAATGCTTTTCATTTGAGAGTGAGAAACGTGTGAGCTAGGTGAACGATGTAGCTTGATTTGAGCTGAAAAGTGTCTGTGTTTACCTGAAAAAAAGTCTTGCTTGTAGAAAGACACAGAGCCTTGGATTTAACCCCTTTTCTGAGGTGAAACACACAGTACAGTTCTCATCCATGAAAGACAATCTGCTTTAGAGCAAGAAGGATGCTCTTGCTTTCTATAATCTAATACAGCAAGAAACGTCATTGTGCTTAGAACAAAAGAACGGTGTTTCCTACACATATGGACCATATCTAGTTCAACGCTGCTTCTGAACCTGATAGAAACCCCCGGTCCTCTAACATCCAATGCTTTTCAGTTAAGACCGAGAAACGTCTGAGCTTCGTGAACGAAGTAGCTTCCTTTGAGCTGAAAAGTGAGTGCATTTACCTGAAACGGAGTCTTGCTTGTAAGAAGACACAGAGCGTGACATTTAACTGCATTTCTGAAGCGAAACACACAGCACAATTCTCATCCATGAAACACACTCTGCTTTAGAGCAAGAAGCAATTTCTTGCTTTCTAGAGTCTCCAATACAGCAGGAAACATGAGTGGGCTTAGACCAAAGAACGGTGTTTCCTACACATATGTACCACTTCTAGTTCAACTCTTCTTCTGAAACTTATACAAACCACAGGGCATCTAACATCCAATTCTTTTCAGATAAGAGCTACAAACGTGTGATCTTCGTGAACAATGTAGCTTCTTTGAACTAAAAAGGGACTGAGTTTACCTGAAACGAATTCTTGCTAGTACGAAGACACAGAGGCTGGGAATTTAACACCATTTCTGAAGTGAAACACAAAGCACAGTTCTCATCCACGAAAAACACTCTGTTTTAGAGCCAGAAGGACGCTCTTGCTTTCTATATTCTCCAATACAGCAGGAAACGTGAGTGTGCTTAGAACAAAAGAATGGTGTATCCTACACATAAGGACCATATCTAGTTCAACTCTGCTTCTGAAACAGATAAATACCACCGACCTCTAAGATCCAATGCTTTTCAGTTAAGACCGAGAAACGTGTGAGTTTCGTGAACGAAGTAGCTTCGTTTGAGCTGAAAAGTGACTGCATTTACCTGAAACAAAGTCTTGCTTGTAGCAAGAAACAGAGCCTGGGATATAACCCCTTTTCTGAGGGGAAACACACAGCACAGTTCTCATCCATGAAACACACTCTGTTTTAGAGCAAGAAGCACGCTCTCACTTTCTAGAGTCTCTAATACAGCAGGAAACGTGAGTGTGTCAGAACAAAATAACGGTGTTTCCTAGACATATTTAACATATCTAGTTCAACTCTGCTTCTGAAACTGATACAAACCACAGGTCATCTAACATCCAATTCTTTTCATTTAAGAGTGACAAAAGTGTGAGCTTCGTGAACAATGAAGCTTCGTTTTAACTAAAAGTGACTTCGTTTACCTGAAACTGATTCTTGCTTGTACGAAGACACAGAGCCTGGGATTTAACTCCATTTCTGAAGAAAAACAAACAGTACAGTTCTCATCCATGAAACACACTCTGCTTTAGAGAAAGAAGCATCTCTTGCTTTCTAGAGTCTCTAATTGAGCAAGAAACTTGAGTGTGCTCAGAAGAAAAGAACGGTGTTCCTACACATAAGGACCATATATATTTAAACTCTGCTTCTGAAACTGATAGAAAACACTGTTCCTCTAATATCCAAGGCTTTTCAGTTAAGACCGAGAAACGTGTGAGCTTCGTGAATGGCGTAGCTTCGTTTGAGCTGAAAAGTTACTGTGTTTACCTGAAACGAAGTCTTGATTGTAAGAAGACACAGAGCATGGCATTTAACTCTATTTCTGAAGAGAAATACAAAGCACAGTTCACATCCATGAAACACACTCTGCTTTAGAACAAGAAGCAAGCTCTTGCTTTCCAGAGTCTCTAATACAGCAGGAAACGTGAGTGTGCTCAGAACAAAGAACGGTGTTTCCTACACATAACGAGCATATCTACTACAACTCTGCTTCTGAAACTGATACAAACCACAGGTCCTCTAACATCCATTGCTTTTCTGTTAAGAGCGAGAAACGTGTGAGCTAGGTGTAAATTGTTGCTTCATTTGAGCAGAAAAGTGTCTGTGTTTACCTGAAACGAAGTCTTGCTTGTAAGAATATACAGAGTCTGGGATTTAATTGCATTTCTGAAGCGAAACTCACAGCATAGTTCTCATCCATGAAACACACTCTATTTAGAGCAAGAAGCATGCTCTTGCTTTCTAAAGTCTCTAATATAGCAGGAAACGTGAGAGTGCTCAGAACACAAGAACTGTGTTTCCTACACATATGGACCACTTCTAGTACAGCTCTGCTTCTGAAACTGATACAAACCACAGGGCCTCTAACATCCAATGCTTTTCATTTGAGAGCGAGAATCGTGTGAGCTAGGTGAACGATGTAGCTTCCTTTGAGCTGAGAAGTGAATGTGTTTACCTGAAACGAAATCTTACTTGTAGGAATACACAGAGCCTGGGATTTAACTCCATTTCTGAAGGGAAACACACAGCACAGTTCTCATCCATGAAAAACACTCTGTTTTAGAGCAAGAAGGATGCTCTTGCTTTCTAGATTCTCTAATACAGCCGGAAACGTGAGTGTGCTCAGAATAAAAGAACAGTATTTCCTACACATATGGACCATATCTAGTTCAACTCTGCTTCTGAAACTGATACAAACCACAGGTCATATAACATCCAGGGCTTTTCAGTTAAGACCGAGAAACATGTGAACTTTGTGAACGATGTAGCTTCCTTTGATCTGCAAAGTGAATGCGTTTACCAGAAACGAAGTCTTGCTTGTAAGAAGACACATAGCATGGCATTTAACTCTATTTCTGAAGAGAAACAGATAGCACAGTTCTCATCCATGAAACACACTCTGCTTTAGGACAAGAAGCAAGCTCTTGCTTTCTAGAGTCTCTAATACAGCAGGAAACGTGAGTGTGCTCAGAACAGAGAACGGTGTTTCCTACACATAACGACCATATCTAGTTCAACTCTGCTTCTGAAACTGATACTAACCACAGTTCCACTAACATCCCTTCCTTTGAGTTAAGAGCAACAAACCTGTGAGCTTTGTGAATGATGTAGCTTCTTCTAACCAAAAATTTACTGTGTTTACCAGAAAAGAATTCTTGCTAGTACAAAGACACAGAGCCTGGGAATTTAACTCCATTTCTGAAGGGAAACACACAGCATAGATCTCATCCATGAAACACACTCTGCTTTAGAGCAAGAAGCACGCTCTTGCTTTCTAGAGTCTCTTATACAGCAGGAAAGGTGAGTGTGCTCAGAACAAAAGAATGGTGTTTCCTACACATACGGACCATATCTAGTTCTACTCCTCTTCTGAAACTGATACAAACCACAGGTCATATAACATACAATGCTTTTCATTTGAGAGTGAGAAACGTGTGAGCTAGGTGAACGATGTAGCTTGATTTGAGCTGAAAAGTGTCTGTGTTTACCTGAAAAAAAGTCTTGCTTGTAGAAAGACACAGAGCCTTGGATTTAACCCCTTTTCTGAGGTGAAACACACAGTACAGTTCTCATCCATGAAAGACAATCTGCTTTAGAGCAAGAAGGATGCTCTTGCTTTCTATAATCTAATACAGCAAGAAACGTCATTGTGCTTAGAACAAAAGAACGGTGTTTCCTACACATATGGACCATATCTAGTTCAACGCTGCTTCTGAACCTGATAGAAACCCCCGGTCCTCTAACATCCAATGCTTTTCAGTTAAGACCGAGAAACGTCTGAGCTTCGTGAACGAAGTAGCTTCCTTTGAGCTGAAAAGTGAGTGCATTTACCTGAAACGGAGTCTTGCTTGTAAGAAGACACAGAGCGTGACATTTAACTGCATTTCTGAAGCGAAACACACAGCACAATTCTCATCCATGAAACACACTCTGCTTTAGAGCAAGAAGCAATTTCTTGCTTTCTAGAGTCTCCAATACAGCAGGAAACATGAGTGGGCTTAGACCAAAGAACGGTGTTTCCTACACATATGTACCACTTCTAGTTCAACTCTTCTTCTGAAACTTATACAAACCACAGGGCATCTAACATCCAATTCTTTTCAGATAAGAGCTACAAACGTGTGATCTTCGTGAACAATGTAGCTTCTTTGAACTAAAAAGGGACTGAGTTTACCTGAAACGAATTCTTGCTAGTACGAAGACACAGAGGCTGGGAATTTAACACCATTTCTGAAGTGAAACACAAAGCACAGTTCTCATCCACGAAAAACACTCTGTTTTAGAGCCAGAAGGACGCTCTTGCTTTCTATATTCTCCAATACAGCAGGAAACGTGAGTGTGCTTAGAACAAAAGAATGGTGTATCCTACACATAAGGACCATATCTAGTTCAACTCTGCTTCTGAAACAGATAAATACCACCGACCTCTAAGATCCAATGCTTTTCAGTTAAGACCGAGAAACGTGTGAGTTTCGTGAACGAAGTAGCTTCGTTTGAGCTGAAAAGTGACTGCATTTACCTGAAACAAAGTCTTGCTTGTAGCAAGAAACAGAGCCTGGGATATAACCCCTTTTCTGAGGGGAAACACACAGCACAGTTCTCATCCATGAAACACACTCTGTTTTAGAGCAAGAAGCACGCTCTCACTTTCTAGAGTCTCTAATACAGCAGGAAACGTGAGTGTGTCAGAACAAAATAACGGTGTTTCCTAGACATATTTAACATATCTAGTTCAACTCTGCTTCTGAAACTGATACAAACCACAGGTCATCTAACATCCAATTCTTTTCATTTAAGAGCGACAAAAGTGTGAGCTTCGTGAACAATGAAGCTTCGTTTTAACTAAAAGTGACTTCGTTTACCTGAAACTGATTCTTGCTTGTACGAAGACACAGAGCCTGGGATTTAACTCCATTTCTGAAGAAAAACAAACAGTACAGTTCTCATCCATGAAACACACTCTGCTTTAGAGAAAGAAGCATCTCTTGCTTTCTAGAGTCTCTAATTGAGCAAGAAACTTGAGTGTGCTCAGAAGAAAAGAACGGTGTTCCTACACATAAGGACCATATATATTTAAACTCTGCTTCTGAAACTGATAGAAAACACTGTTCCTCTAGTATCCAAGGCTTTTCAGTTAAGACCGAGAAACGTGTGAGCTTCGTGAATGGCGTAGCTTCGTTTGAGCTGAAAAGTTACTGTGTTTACCTGAAACGAAGTCTTGATTGTAAGAAGACACAGAGCATGGCATTTAACTCTATTTCTGAAGAGAAATACAAAGCACAGTTCACATCCATGAAACACACTCTGCTTTAGAACAAGAAGCAAGCTCTTGCTTTCCAGAGTCTCTAATACAGCAGGAAACGTGAGTGTGCTCAGAACAAAGAATGGTGTTTCCTACACATAACGAGCATATCTACTACAACTCTGCTTCTGAAACTGATACAATCCACAGGTCCTCTAACATCCATTGCTTTTCAGTTAAGAGCGAGAAACGTGTGAGCTAGGTGAAAATTGTTGCTTCATTTGAGCAGAAAAGTGTCTGTGTTTACCTGAAACGAAGTCTTGCTTGTAAGAATATACAGAGTCTGGGATTTAATTGCATTTCTGAAGCGAAACTCACAGCATAGTTCTCATCCATGAAACACACTCTATTTAGAGCAAGAAGCATGCTCTTGCTTTCTAAAGTCTCTAATATAGCAGGAAACGTGAGAGTGCTCAGAACACAAGAACTGTGTTTCCTACACATATGGACCACTTCTAGTACAGCTCTGCTTCTGAAACTGATACAAACCACAGGGCCTCTAACATCCAATGCTTTTCATTTGAGAGCGAGAATCGTGTGAGCTAGGTGAACGATGTAGCTTCCTTTGAGCTGAGAAGTGAATGTGTTTACCTGAAACGAAATCTTACTTGTAGGAATACACAGAGCCTGGGATTTAACTCCATTTCTGAAGGGAAACACACAGCACAGTTCTCATCCATGAAAAACACTCTGTTTTAGAGCAAGAAGGATGCTCTTGCTTTCTAGATTCTCTAATACAGCCGGAAACGTGAGTGTGCTCAGAATAAAAGAACAGTATTTCCTACACATATGGACCATATCTAGTTCAACTCTGCTTCTGAAACTGATACAAACCACAGGTCATATAACATCCAGGGCTTTTCAGTTAAGACCGAGAAACGTGTGAGCTTTGTGAACGATGTAGCTTCCTTTGATCTGCAAAGTGAATGCGTTTACCAGAAACGAAGTCTTGCTTGTAAGAAGACACATAGCATGGCATTTAACTCTATTTCTGAAGAGAAACAGATAGCACAGTTCTCATCCATGAAACACACTCTGCTTTAGGACAAGAAGCAAGCTCTTGCTTTCTAGAGTCTCTAATACAGCAGGAAACGTGAGTGTGCTCAGAACAGAGAACGGTGTTTCCTACACATAACGACCATATCTAGTTCAACTCTGCTTCTGAAACTGATACTAACCACAGTTCCACTAACATCCCTTCCTTTGAGTTAAGAGCAACAAACCTGTGAGCTTTGTGAATGATGTAGCTTCTTCTAACCAAAAATTTACTGTGTTTACCAGAAAAGAATTCTTGCTAGTACAAAGACACAGAGCCTGGGAATTTAACTCCATTTCTGAAGGGAAACACACAGCATAGATCTCATCCATGAAACACACTCTGCTTTAGAGCAAGAAGCACGCTCTTGCTTTCTAGAGTCTCTTATACAGCAGGAAAGGTGAGTGTGCTCAGAACAAAAGAATGGTGTTTCCTACACATACGGACCATATCTAGTTCTACTCCTCTTCTGAAACTGATACAAACCACAGGTCATATAACATACAATGCTTTTCATTTGAGAGTGAGAAACGTGTGAGCTAGGTGAACGATGTAGCTTGATTTGAGCTGCAAAGTGTCTGTGTTTACCTGAAAAAAAGTCTTGCTTGTAGAAAGACACAGAGCCTTGGATTTAACCCCTTTTCTGAGGTGAAACACACAGTACAGTTCTCATCCATGAAAGATAATCTGCTTTAGAGCAAGAAGGATGCTCTTGCTTTCTATAATCTATTACAGCAAGAAACGTCATTGTGCTTAGAACAAAAGAACGGTGTTTCCTACACATATGGACCATATCTAGTTCAACGCTGCTTCTGAACCTGATAGAAACCACCGGTCCTCTAACATCCATTGCTTTTCTGTTAAGAGCGAGAAACGTGTGAGCTAGGTGAAAATTGTTGCTTCATTTGAGCAGAAAAGTGTCTGTGTTTACCTGAAACGAAGTCTTGCTTGTAAGAATATACAGAGTCTGGGATTTAATTGCATTTCTGAAGCGAAACTCACAGCATAGTTCTCATCCATGAAACACACTCTATTTAGAGCAAGAAGCATGCTCTTGCTTTCTAAAGTCTCTAATATAGCAGGAAACGTGAGAGTGCTCAGAACACAAGAACTGTGTTTCCTACACATATGGACCACTTCTAGTACAGCTCTGCTTCTGAAACTGATACAAACCACAGGGCCTCTAACATCCAATGCTTTTCATTTGAGAGCGAGAATCGTGTGAGCTAGGTGAACGATGTAGCTTCCTTTGAGCTGAGAAGTGAATGTGTTTACCTGAAACGAAATCTTACTTGTAGGAATACACAGAGCCTGGGATTTAACTCCATTTCTGAAGGGAAACACACAGCACAGTTCTCATCCATGAAAAACACTCTGTTTTAGAGCAAGAAGGATGCTCTTGCTTTCTAGATTCTCTAATACAGCCGGAAACGTGAGTGTGCTCAGAATAAAAGAACAGTATTTCCTACACATATGGACCATATCTAGTTCAACTCTGCTTCTGAAACTGATACAAACCACAGGTCATATAACATCCAGGGCTTTTCAGTTAAGACCGAGAAACGTGTGAGCTTTGTGAACGATGTAGCTTCCTTTGATCTGCAAAGTGAATGCGTTTACCAGAAACGAAGTCTTGCTTGTAAGAAGACACATAGCATGGCATTTAACTCTATTTCTGAAGAGAAACAGATAGCACAGTTCTCATCCATGAAACACACTCTGCTTTAGGACAAGAAGCAAGCTCTTGCTTTCTAGAGTCTCTAATACAGCAGGAAACGTGAGTGTGCTCAGAACAGAGAACGGTGTTTCCTACACATAACGACCATATCTAGTTCAACTCTGCTTCTGAAACTGATACTAACCACAGTTCCACTAACATCCCTTCCTTTCAGTTAAGAGCAACAAACCTGTGAGCTTTGTGAATGATGTAGCTTCTTCTAACCAAAAATTTACTGTGTTTACCAGAAAAGAATTCTTGCTAGTACAAAGACACAGAGCCTGGGAATTTAACTCCGTTTCTGAAGGGAAACACACAGCACAGATCTCATACATGAAACACACTCTGCTTTAGAGCAAGAAGCACGCTCTTGCTTTCTAGAGTCTCTTATACAGCAGGAAAGGTGAGTGTGCTCAGAACAAAAGAATGGTGTTTCCTACACATACGGACCATATCTAGTTCTACTCCTCTTCTGAAACTGATACAAACCACAGGTCATATAACATACAATGCTTTTCATTTGAGAGTGAGAAACGTGTGAGCTAGGTGAACGATGTAGCTTGATTTGAGCTGAAAAGTGTCTGTGTTTACCTGAAAAAAAGTCTTGCTTGTAGAAAGACACAGAGCCTTGGATTTAACCCCTTTTCTGAGGTGAAACACACAGTACAGTTCTCATCCATGAAAGACAATCTGCTTTAGAGCAAGAAGGATGCTCTTGCTTTCTATAATCTAATACAGCAAGAAACGTCATTGTGCTTAGAACAAAAGAACGGTGTTTCCTACACATATGGACCATATCTAGTTCAACGCTGCTTCTGAACCTGATAGAAACCACCGGTCCTCTAACATCCAATGCTTTTCAGTTAAGACCGAGAAACGTCTGAGCTTCGTGAACGAAGTAGCTTCCTTTGAGCTGAAAAGTGAGTGCATTACCTGAAACAAAGTCTTGCTTGTAGCAAGAAACAGATTCTTTTGAGCTCAAAAGTGAATGTGTTTACCTGAAACGAAGTCTTGCTTGTAGGAAGACACAGAGCCTGGGATTTAACTCCATTTTTGAAGGGAAACATACAGCAGAGTTCTCATCCATGAAGCTCACCCTGCTTTAGAGCAGGAAGCACGCTCTTGCTTTCTAGATTCTCCAATACAGCAGGAAACGTGAATGTGTTTAGAACAAAAGAAAGGAGTTTCCTACACAAATGGACCATATCTCGTTCAACTCTGCTTCTGAAACTGATAGAAACCACCGGTCCCCTAACATCCAATGCTTTTCACTTAAGGGCAAGAAACGTGTGACCTAGGTGAACAATGTAGCTTCATTTGAGCTGAAAATTGTCTACATTTAGCTGAAACGAAGTCTTGCTTGTTAGAAGACACAGAGCCTGGGATTTAACATCATTTCTGATGCAAAACACACCACACAGTTCTCATCCATGAAACACACTCTGCTTTAGAGCAAGAAGCAAGCTCTTGCTTTCTATAGTCTCTAATTAAGCAGGAAACTTGAGTGTGCTCAGAACAAAAGAACAGTGTTTCCTATACATACGGACCATACCTATTTCAACTCTGCTTCTGAAATTGATACAAACCACAGGTCCACTAACATCCAATTCTTTTCATTTAAAAGCGACAAACGTGTGAGCTTCGTGAATGATGTAGCTTCCTTTGAGCTGAAAAGTGACTGTGTTTACCTGAAAGGATGTATTGCTTGTAGGAAGTCACAGAGCCTGGGATTTACCTCGATTTCTAATGGGAAACACACAGCACAGTTCTCAACCATGAAACACACTCTGCTTCAGAGCAAGAAGCACGCTCTTGCTTTCTAGAGTCTCTAATACAGCAGGAAACGTGAGTGTACTTAGACCAAAAGAATGGGGTTTCTTACACATAAGGACTATATCTAGTTCAACTCTGCTTATGAAACTGATACAAACCAGGGGTCCTCTAACATCTAATGCTTTTCAGTTAAGAGCGAGAAACATGGGAGCTCTGTAGTGGGTAGCCATCCCAGCATTGGCCTGGAATTTCCGACACCATGGGGAAGGGGTTTTGCTTTTGTTTCCACAGGAGAAGAAAAGCTATGGATACCAACAAAATTAATAAAAATTCGTTTCGAACAGGAGAAACCCCTTGATGAGGAGAAGTAAAAGATCATCCACCAATGTGACATCTCTTCAGGTTTTAAGAAAAATTTAACAATCAAAGGTTGGGGTAGGGTTCTGTTTTTGTCTTTCCAGGATAATGGAAATACCCATCTTCCAGAAATCATAAGGCTTTGGATATCCAGATGTTTACAGCAGAAAGAAAGAATCTATTGGTACCAATCTACACAGGGTGAGATATCACTGTCTAACATCTATATCTCTATCAATCTAGAATAGTTGTGGTTCCAATTTAATTATAAACCAAGCTGGCTTTGGAGATGGAACTGGCTCACTCCTTCTCTAAACCCAAGCATATTGATAAAAGAAAAGGTTGAGAGATTCTCAGTCCCATATCAGAAGAGCCCTCTGGTGTGAGACAGAAGGAAACCAAGTATAAGGGACCATTATCTTCAAGATTCTAATTCTCTCCATGCTTACTCTTGATTTCTTGGAATCCTTTCTTACATGTCATGACATCTTTAAATCCAAACCTTCCATTCTGATAAAAAAAATAAGTTTTTTCCAATAGCAATCTCTGAAGTCTCCAGAAGGAAGATGGGGCCCCAACAACAACAACTCTACCCAATCCAGAATGATGCCATGGTAATCATCATCATATTACACTTCTTGCCAAAATTTCAGACAATCTTACCCATAACTCTGAGAGTTGCTGCAGAATCTACAGTTAGTCTAACTGAGATTTAACTATCTGAGCTTTCTCACAATACCCAACAGAGATACCATCGCTTCCTAAACAGCAGGAAGCAATTCTAAGAAAACTACGCCCCTTCTCCCCAAGGTTTCATATTTCTCAGGGTTATGGATAATGGTTCCAGGGTTGGGGGTGGAAGAAACTGTTAAACTCAGTACTCTTCTTAAGGAAAGAAAATATGTCTCAAAAAAAGGGGGAAAAGAAGAAATGGAATGGATAGGTATAAGGTATTATGGTAGACTGTCATATACATTAGTAAACAAATTTAGTAATATACCAGCCTTTGCACTGTTATGAATTCTTATATGTTGATACAAATATAAACTTTTTACATTCCTATTTAAGATAATTTGTATGTTGATACAAATACAGAACTATGTTTGTTATATTGTACATATATTTTTACTCTTATGTGAAATATTTGTATATTGATACAAATGTGAATTTATATCTGTCATACTGTATGTATGTTCTACTTCTGTTTAAGATATTCTGTATACTGATATATATTTAGGATTATTATCATATTGCATATTGCACTATACATTCCTACCTCTGTTAAAGATATTTTGTGTATTGTCACAATTTAAAGTCATTGTCCTTTTACTGTGCATTTGCTTACAGACTGTTTGCCTTATTTAAAGGAAGCTTAGTCCTTAGGTTGTTTAGGTAGACAAGACTTACATAGTTATTGTCACCTATGCTTGTCATCTCTATAATTATGTTAGTTAGGTCATCCAGATTAATAAATACATAGGTCAGATGGACAGGTAATCTTCAAACACTTCATGGACCTAGAGAACATGGCATTTAAATAACTTACAATTCTGTTGACGTGAGACACAATTGCTCCTGGCAGCACCAATTTGGTCCCGAGAGAATGTTGGGCTTCTAAGACATTTCCATTTGGAAGTTTGTCTTCTTGGCACAAAATGGCCTACTGGGCAAAGAACTGCCCTTGCCTCAACTGCTGACAGTACAAATGCTGTCCTTTCTGGACAAGCGGGACACAAGGAAAGCGACCACTATACTTTGCCAAGACAGGGTAAGATGGTCTTTCAGAATTCCTGCTTCTGAAAATGGTCTGTCAGATACTCTAGGCCTGTAGCCAATTTGAATGCACCAACGATACTGATAAACATTAGGTGACTGTCCAGGCTGCTAGCTGTCTCTGTCTACTCTTGCAAGACTCCCGAAAGTTGCTTGCGTCCTTCTCCCATTTCTCAGGTATTATTATATTCCTTCTCAGGTCTTTGATGAGGTTGGAGATTAGCAGTTATAGTTACAACTTAGTATATATACATATATAATATCTTAGATAGGATATATTAAGTATTAGACTCAGGTTCTTTAGGATAGGACACCTTTTGGAATGATCTTTGTAACACGCCACCTACCCATGCCCTAGACTTCCCTGGATTTTACTATGTGTTTTTTGCTTGATATTGTTTGTACTTATTGTAATTCCAACTTATCTAGGTCATTATCCCTCATTACTCCTAGACAATATTTGATAAGCATCTCTTTGTATATAGTCTTGTATTAGGTTAGAGCTTTCTTATTTAGACAAAAGGGGGAGATGTAGTGGGTAGCGATCCCAGCATTGGCCTGGAAGTTCCAACCCCCACTTTGGCTTCGGTAATGGTCACGCCCAGAAGGCGAGGCAGAGGAGGAAGCGGAAGACGAGGATCGGGAAGAGCTCTGTCTCTTGGTTCCCGGACTCTGGACGCTGGAGGTAGACCGAGCAGAGTTCTCCAGAGAACACCGCCGGACTGCGCTATAACCTTGCCAGACCCTGTAACCTACCTCTTCATTTGTAAGTTACCCCACAAAATAAACCTCCCTTTTAACTACGTGGAGTGGCCTTAATAATTTAACCAATAGAGCTCCGTGAACTATGTAGCTTTCTTTGAGCTGAAAAGTGCCTGTGTTTAGCTGAAACGAAGTCTTGCTTGTAAGAAGACACAGAGCCTGGGATTTAACTCCATTTCTGAAGCGAAACACACAGCACAGGTCTCATCAATGAAACACACTGTTTTAGAGCAAGAAGAATGCTCTTGCTTTCTTGAGTCTCTAATAGAGCAGGAAACGTGAGTGTGTTCAGAACAAAAGAACGGTGTTTCCTACACATACGGAACATATCTAGTTCAACTCTGCTTCTGAAACTGATACAAACCACCGGTTCTCTAACATCCAATGCTTTTCAGTTAAGAGCGAGAAACGTGTGAGCTCCGTGAACTATGTAGCTTTCTTTGAGCTGAAAAGTGACTGCATTTACCTGAAATGAAATCTTGCTTGTAAGAAGACACAGAGTGTGGATTTGCTCCATTTCTGAAGAGAAACACACAGCACAGTTCTCATCCATGAAACACACTCTGCTTTAGAGCCAGAAGCAAGCTCTGGCTTTCTAGAGTCTCTAATACAGCACGAAACGTGAATGTGCTCAGAACAAAAGAACAGTGTTTCCTATACATATGGACCATATCTAGTGAAACACTGCATCTGAAATTGATATAAACCCCAGATCCACTAACATCAAATTCTTTTCATTTAAGAGCGACAAACGTGTGAGCTTCATGAACGATGTAGCTTCCTTTGTGCTGAAAAGTTACTGTGTTTACTTGAAAGGAAGTCTTGCATGTAGGAAGACACAGAGCCTGGGATTTAACTCCATTTCTGAAGGCAAACAGACAGCACAGTTCTCATCCATGAAACACATTCTGCTTTAGAGCAAGAAGCAAGCTCTTGCTTTCTTGAGTCTCTAATACAGCAGGAAACATGAGTGTGTTCAGAACAATAGAACAGTGTTTCCTACACATACGGACCATATCTAGTTCAACTCTTCTTCTGAAATTGATACAAACCACAGGTCCACTAACATCCAATTCTTTTCATTTAAGAGTGACAAACGTGTGAGCTTCGTGAACGATGTAGCTTCTCTTGACCTGAAAAGTGACTGTGTTTACCTGAAAGGAAGTCTTGCTTGTAGGAAGACACAGAGCCTGGGATTTACCTCGAATTCTGAAGGGAAACACACTGCAAAGTTCTCATCCATGAAACAAACTATGCTTTAGAGCAAGAAGCACGTTTTTGCTTTCTACAGTCTATAATACAGAAGGAAACGTGAGTGTACTTAGACCAAAAGAAAGGGGTTTACTACACATGTGGAGCATAATAGTTCAACTCTGCTTCTGAAACTGATACAAACCACGGTTCCTCTAACATTCAATGCTTTTCAGTTAAGAGCGAGAAATGTGTGAGCTTCATGAATGATATAGCTTTCTTTAGGCTGAAAAGTGAATGCGTTTATCTAAAATGAAGTCTTCCTTGTAGGAAGACACAGAGCCTGGGATTTAACTACATTTCTGAGAGGAAAGACAAAGCACAGTTCTCAATCATGAAACACATTCTCCTTCAGAGCAAGAAGCACGCTCTTGCTTTCTAGAATCTAAAATACAGCAGGAAAAGTGAGTGTACTTAGACCAAAAGAACGTGGTTTCCTACACATACGGACTATATCTTGTTCAACTCTGCTCATGAAACTGATACAAACCATGAGTCCTCTAACATTCAATGTTTTTCATTTGAGAGCGAGAAACGTGTGAGCTAGGTGAACTTGTAGCTTCATTTGAGCTGAAAAGTTTCTGTGTTTACCTGAAACAAATTCTTGCAAGTAGCAAGATACAAAGCCTGGGAATTAACCCCTTTTCTGAGTGGAAACACACAGCACAGTTCTCATCAATGAAACAAACTCTACTTTAGAGCAAGAAGGACGCTCTTGCTTTCTACATTCTCCAAAAAAGCAGGAAACATGAGTGTGCGTAGAAAAAAAGAACGGTTTTTCCTACACATATGGGCCATATCTAAGTCAACTCTGCTTCGGACTGATAGAAACCACCGGTCCTATACCATCCAGTGCTTTTCAGTTAAGACCGAGAACAGTGTGAGCCTCGTGAACGATGTAGCTTCCTTTGAGCTGAAAATTGACTGCGTTTACCTGAAACGAAGCTTTGCTTGTAGGAAGACACAGATCCTGGGATTTAACTCCATTTCTGAATGCAAATAAACAGCACAGTTCTCATCCATGAAACACACTCTGCTTTACAGCAAGAAGCACGTTCTTGCTTTCTAGAGACTCTAATACAGCAGGAAACTTGAGTGTACTTAGACCAAAAGAATGGTGTTTCCTACACATAAGGACCATATCTAGTTCAACTCTGCGTATGAAATTGATACAAACCACGGGTCCTCTAACATCCAATTCTTTCAGTTAAGAGCGAGAAACTTGTGAGCTTCGTGAAAGATGTAGCTTCTTTTGAGCTGAAAAGTGAATGCCTTTACCTGAAACGAAGTCTTGCTTGTAGGAAGACACAAAGACTGGGATTTACCTCGATTTCTGAAGGGAAACACACTGCAAAGTTCTCATCCATGAAACACACTATGCTTTAGAGCAAGAAGCACGTTTTTGCTTTCTAGAGTCTCGAATACAGCAGGAAACATGAGTGTGCTCAGAACACAAGAAGGGTGTTTCCTACACATATGCAACATATCTAGTTGAATTCTGCTTCTGAAACTGATACAAAACAAAGGTCCTATAACATGCAATGCTTTTCAGTTAAGAGCCAGAAACGTGTGAGCTTCGTGAACGATGTAGCTTCTTTGAACTAAAAAGTGACTGTGTTTACCTGAAAGGAAGTCTTGCTTGTAGGAAGACACAGAGATGGGATTTAACACCTTTAATTAGGGGAAACACACTGCACAGTTCTCATCCATTAAACACTCTCTGCTTTAGAGCAAGAAGCATGCTATTGCTTTCTTGAGTCTCTAATACAGCAGGAAAAGTGAGTGTGCTCAGAACAAAAGAATGGGGTTTCCTACACGTACGGACCATATCTAATTCAACTCTACTTCTGAAACTGATAAAAGCCACCGGTCTTCTAACATCCAGTGCTTTTCAGTTACGACCAAGAAACGTGTGAGCTTCGTGAACGATGTAGCTTCCTTTGAGCAGAAAAGTGATTGTGTTTACCTGAAACGAAGTCTTTCTTGTAGGAAGACACAGAGCCTGGGATTTACCTCCATTTCTGAAAGGAAACACACAGCACAGTTCTCATCCATGAAACAAACTGGTTTAGAGCAAGAAGCACGCTCTTGCATTCAAGAGTCTCTTATACAGCAGGAAATGTTAGTGTACTTATACCAAAAGAACGAGGTTTCCTACACATATGGACCATATCTAGTTCAACTCTGCTTCTTAAACTGATACAAACCACAGGTCCTATAACATCCAATGCTTTTCAGTTAAGAGCGAGAAACGTGTGAGCTTCGTTTACAATGTAGCTTCCTTTGAGCTGTAAAGAGAATGCGTTTTACTGAAATGAAATCTTGCTTGTAGGAAGACACAGAGCATGGGATTTAACTCCATTTCTGAAGGGAAACACACAGCACAGTTCTCATCCATGAAACACACTCTGCTTTAGAGCAAGAAGCATGCTCTTGCTTTCTTGAGTCTATAATACAGCAGGAAACGTGAGAAAGCACAGAACAAAAGAATGGTGTTTCCTAAACATAAGGACCATATCCAGTTCAACTCTGCTCATGAAACTGATATAAACCACGGGCCATCTAACATTCAATGCTTTTCAGTTGAGAGTGAGAAACTTGTGAGCTAGGTGAACTTGTAGCTTCATTTGAGCTGAAAAGTGTCAGTGTTTACCTGAATCAAAGTCTTGATTGCAGCAAGACACAGAGCCTGGGATTTAACCCCTTTTCTGAGTGGAAACACACAGCACAGTTCGCATCCATGAAACACACTGTGCTTTAGAGCAAAAAGCACACTCTTGCTTTCTACATTCTCCAATAGAGCAGGAATCGTGAGAGTGCTTAGAACAAAAGAACGGTTTTTCCTACACATGCGGACCATATCTAGTTCAACTCTGCTTCTGAAACTGATAGAAACCACTGGTCCTCTAACATCCAGTGCTTTTCAGTTAAGACTGAGAAACGTGTGAGCTTCGTGAACGATGTAGCTTCCTTTGAGGTGAAAATGACTGTGTTTACCTGAAACGAAGTCTTGCTTGTAGGAAGAAACAGAGCCTGGGATTTACCTCCATTTCTGAAGGGAAACACAAGGCACAGTTCTCATCCATGAAACAAACTCTGCTTCAGAGCAAGAAGCACGCTCTTGCTTTCTAGAGTCTCTAATACAGCAGGAAAAGTGAGTGTACGTTGACCAAAAGAACGGGTTTTCCTACACATATGGACCATATCTATTTCAACTCTGCTCATGTAACTGATACAAAGCACAGTTCTTCTAACATCCAATGCTTTTCAGTTAAGAGCAAGAAACGTGTGAGCTTCGTGAACAATGTAGCTTCTTTGAACTAAAAAGTGACTCTGTTTACCTGAAAGGAAGTCTTGCTTGTAGGAAGACACAGAGCCTGGCATTTACCTCCATTTCTGAAGGGAAACACACGGCACAGTTCTCGTCCATGAAACACACTCTGCTTTAGAGCAAGAAGCACGCTCTTGCTTTCTGGAGTCTCTAACACAGCAGGAAAAGTGAGTGTGTGCAGAACAAATGAACAGTATTTACTACGGACCATATCTACTTCAACTCTGCTTCTGAAACTGATACAAACCACAGCTCCTCTAACAACCAATGCTTTTCATTTAAGAACAAGAAACGTGTTAGGTAGGTGAACTTCTGGTTTCATTTGAGCTGAAAATGTCTGTGTTTACCTGAAACAAAGTCTTGATTGTAGCAAGACACAGAGCCTGGCATTTAACCCCTTTTCTGAGTGGAAACACACAGCACAGTTCTAATCCATTAAACACACTCTACTTTAGAGCAGGAAGGATGCTCTTGCTTTCTAGATTCTCCAATAGATCAGGAAACGTGAGTGCGCTTAGAACAAAATAACAGTGTTTCCTACACATATGGACAATTTCTAGTTCAACTCTGCTTCTGAAACTAGTACAAACAACCGGTCTTCTAACCTCAAATGCATTTCTTTTAAGAGCGAGAAATGTGTGAGCTTCGTGAACGATGTAGCTTCCTTTGAGCTGAAAAGTGACTGTGTTTACCTGAAACGAAGTCGTGCTTGTAGGAAGACACAGAGCCTGGGATTTACCTCCATTTCAGAAGGGTAACACAAGGCACAGTTCTCATCCATGAAACACACACTGCTTTAGAGGAAGAAGCACGCTATTGCTTTCTTGAGTCTCTAATACAGCAGGAAAAGTAAGTGTGCTCAGAACAAAAGAACGGTGTTTCCTACACATACGGACCATATCTAGTTCAACTCTGCTGCTGAAACTGATAGAACCCACTGGTCCTCTAACATCCAATGCTTTTCAGTTAATAGCGAGAAACGTGTGAGCTTAGTGAATGATGTAGCTGCATTTGAGCGGACAGGTGACTGTGTTGACCTGAAAGGAAGTCTTGCTTGTAGGAAGACACAGAGCCTCAGATTTACCTCCATTTCTCAAGGGAAACACACAACACAGTTCTCATCCATGAAACACACTCTGCTTTAGAGCAAGAAGCACGCTCTTGCTTTCTATGGTCCCTTATGCAGCAGGAAAAGTGAGTGTACTTAGACCAAAAGAACGGGGTTTTCTACACATATGGACCATTTCTAGTTCAACTCTCCTTCTGAAACGGATACAAACACCGGTCTTCTAACAGCAAATGCATTTCTTTTATGAGCAAGAAATGCGTGAGTTTGTGAACGATGTAGCTTCCTTTGAGCTGAAAAGTGACTGCGTTTACCTGAAACGAAGTCTTGCTTGTAGAAAGACACAGAGCCTGGCATTTAACCCCTTTTCTGAGTGGAAACACACAGCACAGTTCTCATCCATTAATCACACCTTACCTTAGAGCAGGAAGGAAGCTCTTGCTTTCCAGATTCTCCAATAGAGCAGGAAACGTGAGTGTGCTTAGAACAAAATAACAGTGTTTCCTACACATATGGACAATTTCTAGTTCAACTCTGATTCTGAAACTGATACAAACAACTGGTCTTCTAACCTCAAATGCATTTCTTTTAAGAGCGAGAAATGTGTGAGCTTCGTGAACGATGTAGCTTCCTTTGAGCTGAAAAGTGACTGCGATTACCTGAAACGAAGTCTTGCTTGTAGGAAGACACAGAGCCTGGGATTTACCTCCATTTCAGAAGGGAAACACAAGGCACAGTTCTCATCCATGAAACACACTCTGCTTTAGAGGAAGAAACACGCTATTGCTTTCTTGAGTCTCTAATACAGCAGGGAAAGTAAGTGTGCTCAGAACAAAAGAACGGTGTTTCCTACACATACGGACCATATCTAGTTCAACTCTGCTTCTGAAACTGATAGAACCCACCGGTCCTCTAACATCCAATGCTTTTAAGTTAATAGCGAGAAACGTGTGAGCTTCGTGAACGATGTAGCTGCATTTGAGCGGACAGGTGACTGTGTTGACCTGAAAGGAAGTCTTGCTTGTAGGAAGACACAGAGCCTCAGATTTACCTCCATTTCTCAAGGGAAACACACAAAACAGTTCTCATCCATGAAACACACTCTGCTTTAGAGCAAGAAGCATGCTCTTGCTTTCTATGGTCTCTTATGCAGCAGGAAAATTGAGTGTACTTAGACCAAAAGAACGGGGTTTTCTACACATATCGACCATTTCTAGTTCAACTCTCCTCCTGAAACTGATACAAACACCGGTCTTCTAACATCAAATGTATTTCTTTTATGAGCAAGAAATGTGTGAGCTTTGTGAACGATGTAGCTTCCTTTGAGCTGAAAAGTGACTGCGTTTACCTGAAACGAACTCTTGCTTGTAGGAAGACACAGAGCCTGGCATTTACCTCCATTTCTAAAGGGAAACACAAGGCACAGTTCTCATCCATGAAACCCACTCTGCTTTAGAGCAAGAAGAACGCTCTTGCTTTCTTGTGTCTCTAATACAGCAGGAAAAATGAGTGTGCGCAGAACAAATGAACGGTATTTCCTACACATACGGACCATATCTACTTCAACTCTGATTCTGAAACTGATACAAACCACAGCTCCTCTAACAACCAATTCTTTTCATTTAAGAACGAGAAACGTGTTAGCTAGGTGAATTTGTGGCTTCATTTGAGCTGACAAATGTCTGTGTTTACCTGAAACAAAGTCTTGCTTGTAGAAAGACACAGAGCCTGGCATTTAACCCCTTTTCTGAGTGGAAACACACAGCACAGTTCTCATCCATTAAACACACTCTGCTTTAGAGCAAGAAGGACGCTCCTGCTTTCTAAATTCTCCAATAGAGCAGGAAACGTGAGTGTGCTTAGAACAAAATAACGGTGTTTCCTACACATATGGATGATTTCTAGTTCAACTCTGCTTCTGAAACTGATACAAACAACCTTTCTTCTAACATCAAATGCATTCCTTTTAAGAGCGAGAAATGTGTGACCTTCGTGAACGATGTTGCTTCCTTTGAGATGAAAACTGACTGCATTTACCGGAAACGATGTCTTGCTTGTAGGAAGACACAGAGCCTCAGATTTAACCGCTTTAATGAGGGGAAACACACAGCACAGTTCTCATCCATGAAACACACTCTGCTTTAGAGCAAGAAGCACGCTATTGCTTTCTAGAGTCTCTAATACAGCATGAAACGTGAGTGCACTTAGAACAAAAGAACAGGGTTTCCTACATATATGGACGATATCTACTTCAACTCTGCTTCTGAAACTGATAGAAGCCACCGGTCCTCTAACATCCAATGCTTTTCAGTTAAGAGCAACAAACGTGTAATCTTCGTGAACAATGTAGCTGCATTTGAGCTGAAAGGTGACTGTGTTTACCTGAAAGGATGTCTGGCTTGTAGGAAGACACACAGCCTCGGATTTACCTCCATTTCTCAAAGGATACAAACAACACAGTTCTCATCCATGAAACACACTCTGCTTTAGAGCAAGACACACTCTCTTGCTTTCTAGGGGCTCTTATGCCGCACGAAAAGTGAGTGTACTTAGACCAATAGAATGGGGTTTCCTACACATATGGACCATGTCTATTCAAGTCTGCTTCAGAAACTGATACAAACAACCAGTCTTCTATAATCAAATGCATTTCTTTTATGAGCGAGAAATTTGTGAGATTTGTGAATGATGCAGCTTCCTTTGAGCTAAAAAGTGACTGCGTTTACGTGAAACGAAGTCTTGCTTGTAGGAAGACACAGAGCCTGGAATTTAACCCCTTTAATGAAGGGAAACACACAGCACGGTTCTCATCCATGAAACACACTATGCTTTAGAGCAAGAAGCACACTCTTGCTTTCTGGTGTCTCTAATACAGCTGAAAACGTGAGTGTGTTCAGAACAAAAGAACGGTGTTTCCTACACAACGGACCATATCTAGTTCACCTCTGCTTCTGAAACCGCTATAAACCATCTGTCCTCTAACCTCCAATGCTTTTCAGCTAAGAGCGAGAAACGTGTGAGCTGGGTGAACGATATAGCTTTGTTTGAACTAAAAAGTGACTGCATTTACCTGAGACGAATTCCTACTTGTACAAAGACACAGAGCCTGGGATTTACCTCATTTTCTGAAGGAAAACACACAGTACAGTTCTCATCCATGAAACACACTCTGCTTTAGAGCAAGTTCCACGCTCTTGCTTGCTGGAGTCTCTAATACAGCAGGAAACGTGAGTGTGCTCAGAACTCAAGAAGGGTGTTTCCTACACATACACACCATATCTAGTTGAATTCTGTTTCTGAAACTCATACAAACCACCAGGCCTATAACATGCAATGCTTTTCAGTTACGAGCAAGAAACGTTTGAGCTTCATAAACGATGTTGCTTCTTTGAACTAAAAAGTGACTGTGTTTACCTGAAAGGAATTCTTGCTTGTAGGAAGACAGAGAGCCTGGGATTTAACTCCAATTCTGAAGGGAAACAAACAGCACAGTTCTCTTCCATGAAACACACAACTTTAGAACAAGAAGCATGCTCTTGCTTGCTAGATTCTCTAATACAGCAGGAAACTTGAGGGAACTTAGAGTAAAAGAACAGAGTTTCCTACACAAATGGACCATATCTACTTAAACTCTGCTTCTGAAACTGTTACAAACCACAGGTCTTCTAACATCTAATGTTTTTTCTTTTAAGAGCGAGAAACGTGTGAGCTTCGTGATCGATGTAGCTTCGTAGGAGCTGAAATGTGACTGTGTTTACCTGAAAGGAAGTCTTGCTTGTAGGAAGACACAGAGCCTGGAATTTACCTCCATTGCTGAAGGGAAACACATGGCACAGTTCTTATCCATGAAACACACTTTGCTTTAGAGCAAGAAGCACGCTCTTGCTTTCTTTATTCTCTAATACAGCAAGAAAAGTGAGTGTGCTCAGAACAAAAGAACAGTGTTTCCTACACATACGGACCATATCTAGTTCAACTCTGCTTCTGAAACTGATACAAACCACAGCTCCTCTAACAACCAATGCTTTTCATTTAAGAGCGAGAAACATGTGAGCTTCATGAACGATGTAACTACATTTGAACTGAAAGGTGAAGGTGTTTACCTGAAAGGGAGTCTTGCTTTAGGTAGACACACAGCCTGGGATTTACCTCCATTTCTGAAAGGAAACACAAGGCAGAGTTATCATCCATGAAACACATTCTGCTATAGAGCAAGTAGCACACTCTTGCTCTCTGGAGTCTCTAATACAGCAAAAAAAGTGAGTGTGCTCAGAACAAATGAATGGTGTTTCTTACACATACGGACCAAATCTAGTACAACCCTGCTCATGAACCTGATACAAAGCAAGGATCCTCTACCATTCAATGCTTTTCATTTGAGAGCGAGAAACATTTGAGCTAGGTGAACTTGTAGCTTCATTTGAACTGAAAAATGTCTGTGTTTACCTGAAAGAAAGTCGTGATTGTAGCAAGACACAGAGCCTGGGATTTAACCCCTTTAATGAGGGGAAACACACAGCACAGTCCTCATCCATGAAACACACTCTGCTTTAGAGGAAGAAGCACGCTATTGCTTTCTAGATTCTCTAATACAGCAGGAAACGTGAGTGTACTTAGAACAAAAGAACAGGGTTTCCTACACATATAGACCATATCTACTTCAACTCTGCTTCTGGAACTGATACAAACCACAGGTCCTCTAACATCCAATGCTTTTCAGTTAAGAGCGAGAAACGTGTGAGCTTCGTGATCGATGTATCTTCCTTTGAGCTGAAAAGTGACTGCGTTTACCTGAAACGAAGTCGTGCTTGTAGGAAGACACAGAGCCTGGGATTTACCTCCATTTCAGAAGGGAAACACAAGGAACAGTTCTCATCCATGAAACACACTCTGCTTTAGAGGAAGAAGCACGCAATTGCTTTCTTGAGTCTCTAATACAGCAGGAAAAGTAAGTGTGCTCAGAACAAAAGAACAGTGTTTCCTACACATAGGGACCATATCTAGTTCAACTCTGCTTCTGAAACTGATAGAAGCCACCGGTCCTCTAACATCCAATGCTTTTCATTTAAGAGCAAGAAACGTGTGAGCTTTGTGAATGATGTAGCTGCATTTGAGCGGAAAGGTGACTGTGTTTACCTGAAAGGAAGTCTTGCTTGTAGGAAGACACAGAGCCTCAGATTTACCTCCATTTCTCAAGGGAAACACACAACACAGTTGTCATCCATGAAACACACTCTGCTTTAGAACAAGAAGAATGCTCTTGCTTTCTAGATTCTCTAATACAGCAGGAAACATGAGTGTACTTTGACCAAAAGAACGTGGTTTCCGACACATATGGACCATATCTAGTTCAACTCTGCTTCTGAAACTGATACAAACCACAGGTCCTCTAACATCCAATGCTTTACACTTAAGAGCGAGAAACGTGTGAGCTTCGTTAACGGTGTAGCTTTCTTTGAGCAGAAAAGTGACTGCGTTTACCTGAAATGAAGTCTTGCTTGTAGGAAGACACAGAGTCTGGGATTTAACCACTTTAATGAGGGGAAACACACAGTACAGTTCTCATCCATGAAACACACTCTGCTTTAGAGCAAGAAGCAGGCTCTTGCTTTCTGGAATCTCTAATAAAGCAAAAAAAGTGAGTGTGCTCAGAACAAATGAACGGTGTTTCCTACACATACGGACCATATCTAGTACAACTCTGCCCATGAACCTGATACAAAGCACGGGTCCTCTACCATTCAAAGCTTTTCATTTGAGAGGGAGAAATGTTTGAGCTAGGTGAACTTGTAGCTTCATTTGAGCTGAAAAGTGTCTGTGTTTACCTGAAAGGAATCTTGCTTGTAGGAAGACACAGAGCCTGGCATTTACCTCTATTTCTGAAGGGAAACACACGGCACAGTTCTCATCCATGTAACACACTCTGCTTTAGAGCAAGAAGGATGCTCTTGCTTTCTAGATTCTCCAATAGAGCAGGAAACATGAGTGTGCTTAGAACAAAATAACGGTGTTTCCTACACATATGGACGATTTCTAGTTCAACTCTGCTTCTGAAACTGATACAAACAACATTTCTTCTAACATCAAATGCATTCCTTTTAAGAGCGAGAAATGTGTGAGCTCCGTGAACGATGTAGCTTCCTCTGAGCTGAAAAGTGACTGCATTTACCTGAAACGAAGTCTTGCTTGTAGGAATACACAGAGCCTGGAATTTAACCCCTTTAATGACGGGAAACACACAGCACAGTTCTCATCCATGAAACACACTCTGCTTTAGAGCAAGAAGCACGCTATTGCTTTCTAGAGCCTCTAATACAGCAGAAAAAGTAAGTGGGCTCAGAACAAAAGAATGGTGTTTCCTACACATACAGACCATATCTATTTCAACTCTGCTTCTGAAACTGATAGAAGCCACCGGTCCTCTAACATCCAATGCTTTTCAGTTAAGAGTGAGAAACGTGTGAGCTTCGTGAACGATGTAACTGCATTTGAGCTGAAAGGTGACTGTGTTTACCTGAAAGGAAGTCTTGCTTGTAGGAAGACACAGAATCTCAGATTTACCTCCATTTCTCAAGGGAAACACACAACACAGTTATCTTCCATGAAACACACTCTGTTTAGAGCAAGACGCACTCTCTTGCTTTCTAGGGTCTCTTATGCAGCAGGAACAGTGAGTGTACTCAGACCAAAAGAAAGGGTTTCCTACACATATGGACAATTTCTAGTTCAACTCTGCTTCTGAAACTGATACAAACAACCGGTGTTCTAACATCAAATACATTTCTTTTATCAGCGAGAAATGTGTGAGCTTTGTGAACGATGTAGCTTCCTTTGAGCTAAAAAGTGACTGCGTTTACCTGAAACAAAGTCTTGCTTGTAGGAAGACACAGAGCCTGGGATTTAACCCCTTTAAGGAGGGGAAACACACAGCACAGTCCTCATCCATGAAACACACTCTGCTTTAGAGCAAGAAGCACGCTATTGCTTTCTTGAGTCTCTAATATAGCAGGAAAAGTAAGTGTGCTCAGAACAAAAGAACGGTGTTTCCTACACATATGGACCATATCTGGTTCAACTCTGCTTCTGAAACTGATAGAAGCCACCGGTCATCTAATATCCAATGCTTTTCAGTTAAGAGCAAGAAATGTGTGAGCTTCTTGATCGATGTAGCTTCCTTTGAGCTGAAAAGTGACTGTGTTTACCTGAAAGGAAGTCTTGCTTGTAGGAAGACATAGAGCCTGGGATTTACCTCCATTTCAGGAGGGAAACGCATGGCACAGTTCTCATCCATGAATCACACTCTGCTTAACAGGAAGAAGCACGCTATTGCTTTCTTGAGTCTCTAATACAGCAGGAAAAGTAAGTGTGCAGAGAACAAAAGAACGGTGTTTCCTAAATATACAGACCATATCTAGTTCAACTCTGCTTCTGAAACTGATAGAAGCCACGGGTCCACTAACATCCAATGCTTTTCAGTTAAGAGCGAGAAACGTGTGAGCTTCGTGAACAATGTAGCTTTCTTTGAGCTGAAAAGTGACTGCTTTTACCTGAAACGAAGTCTTGCTTGTAGGAAGACACAGAATCACAGATTTACCTCCATTTCTCAAGGGAAACACACAGCACAGTTCTCTTCAATGAAACACACTCTGCTTTAGAGCAAGAAGCACACTCTTGCTTTCTGGAGTCTCTAATATAGCAAAAAAAAGTGATTGTGCTCAGAACAAATGAACTGTGTTTCCTACACATATGGACCATATCTAGGACAACTCTGCCAATTAACCTGATACAAAGCACGGGTCCTGTACCATTCAATGGGTTTCATTTGAGAGCGAGAAACGTTTGAGCTAGGTGAACTTGTAGCTTCATTTGAACTGAAAAATGTCTGTGTTTACCTGAAAGAAAGTCGTGATTGTAGCAAGACACAGAGCCTGGGATTTAACCCCTTTAATGAGGGGAAACACACAGCACAGTCCTCATCCATGAAACACACTCTGCTTTAGAGGAAGAAGCACGCTATTGCTTTCTAGATTCTCTAATACAGCAGGAAACGTGAGTGTACTTAGAACAAAAGAACAGGGTTTCCTACACATATAGACCATATCTACTTCAACTCTGCTTCTGGAACTGATACAAACCACAGGTCCTCTAACATCCAATGCTTTTCAGTTAAGAGCGAGAAACGTGTGAGCTTCGTGATCGATGTATCTTCCTTTGAGCTGAAAAGTGACTGCGTTTACCTGAAACGAAGTCGTGCTTGTAGGAAGACACAGAGCCTGGGATTTACCTCCATTTCAGAAGGGAAACACAAGGAACAGTTCTCATCCATGAAACACACTCTGCTTTAGAGGAAGAAGCACGCAATTGCTTTCTTGAGTCTCTAATACAGCAGGAAAAGTAAGTGTGCTCAGAACAAAAGAACAGTGTTTCCTACACATAGGGACCATATCTAGTTCAACTCTGCTTCTGAAACTGATAGAAGCCACCGGTCCTCTAACATCCAATGCTTTTCATTTAAGAGCAAGAAACGTGTGAGCTTTGTGAATGATGTAGCTGCATTTGAGCGGAAAGGTGACTGTGTTTACCTGAAAGGAAGTCTTGCTTGTAGGAAGACACAGAGCCTCAGATTTACCTCCATTTCTCAAGGGAAACACACAACACAGTTGTCATCCATGAAACACACTCTGCTTTAGAACAAGAAGAATGCTCTTGCTTTCTAGATTCTCTAATACAGCAGGAAACATGAGTGTACTTTGACCAAAAGAACGTGGTTTCCGACACATATGGACCATATCTAGTTCAACTCTGCTTCTGAAACTGATACAAACCACAGGTCCTCTAACATCCAATGCTTTACACTTAAGAGCGAGAAACGTGTGAGCTTCGTTAACGGTGTAGCTTTCTTTGAGCAGAAAAGTGACTGCGTTTACCTGAAATGAAGTCTTGCTTGTAGGAAGACACAGAGTCTGGGATTTAACCACTTTAATGAGGGGAAACACACAGTACAGTTCTCATCCATGAAACACACTCTGCTTTAGAGCAAGAAGCAGGCTCTTGCTTTCTGGAATCTCTAATAAAGCAAAAAAAGTGAGTGTGCTCAGAACAAATGAACGGTGTTTCCTACACATACGGACCATATCTAGTACAACTCTGCCCATGAACCTGATACAAAGCACGGGTCCTCTACCATTCAAAGCTTTTCATTTGAGAGGGAGAAATGTTTGAGCTAGGTGAACTTGTAGCTTCATTTGAGCTGAAAAGTGTCTGTGTTTACCTGAAACAAAGTCTTGCTTGTAGGAAGACACAGAGCCTGGCATTTACCTCTATTTCTGAAGGGAAACACACGGCACAGTTCTCATCCATGTAACACACTCTGCTTTAGAGCAAGAAGGATGCTCTTGCTTTCTAGATTCTCCAATAGAGCAGGAAACATGAGTGTGCTTAGAACAAAATAACGGTGTTTCCTACACATATGGACGATTTCTAGTTCAACTCTGCTTCTGAAACTGATACAAACAACATTTCTTCTAACATCAAATGCATTCCTTTTAAGAGCGAGAAATGTGTGAGCTCCGTGAACGATGTAGCTTCCTCTGAGCTGAAAAGTGACTGCATTTACCTGAAATGAAGTCTTGCTTGTAGGAATACACAGAGCCTGGAATTTAACCCCTTTAATGACGGGAAACACACAGCACAGTTCTCATCCATGAAACACACTCTGCTTTAGAGCAAGAAGCACGCTATTGCTTTCTTGAGTCTCTAATATAGCAGGAAAAGTAAGTGTGCTCAGAACAAAAGAACGGCGTTTCCTACACATATGGACCATATCTGGTTCAACTCTGCTTCTGAAACTGATAGAAGCCACCGGTCATCTAATATCCAATGCTTTTCAGTTAAGAGCAAGAAATGTGTGAGCTTCTTGATCGATGTAGCTTCCTTTGAGCTGAAAAGTGACTGTGTTTACCTGAAAGGAAGTCTTGCTTGTAGGAAGACATAGAGCCTGGGATTTACCTCCATTTCAGGAGGGAAACGCATGGCACAGTTCTCATCCATGAATCACACTCTGCTTAACAGGAAGAAGCACGCTATTGCTTTCTTGAGTCTCTAATACAGCAGGAAAAGTAAGTGTGCAGAGAACAAAAGAACGGTGTTTCCTAAATATACAGACCATATCTAGTTCAACTCTGCTTCTGAAACTGATAGAAGCCACGGGTCCACTAACATCCAATGCTTTTCAGTTAAGAGCGAGAAACGTGTGAGCTTCGTGAACAATGTAGCTTTCTTTGAGCTGAAAAGTGACTGCTTTTACCTGAAACGAAGTCTTGCTTGTAGGAAGACACAGAATCACAGATTTACCTCCATTTCTCAAGGGAAACACACAGCACAGTTCTCTTCAATGAAACACACTCTGCTTTAGAGCAAGAAGCACACTCTTGCTTTCTGGAGTCTCTAATATAGCAAAAAAAAGTGATTGTGCTCAGAACAAATGAACTGTGTTTCCTACACATATGGACCATATCTAGGACAACTCTGCCAATTAACCTGATACAAAGCACGGGTCCTGTACCATTCAATGGGTTTCATTTGAGAGCGAGAAACGTTTGAGCTAGGTGAACTTGTAGCTTCATTTGAACTGAAAAATGTCTGTGTTTACCTGAAAGAAAGTCGTGATTGTAGCAAGACACAGAGCCTGGGATTTAACCCCTTTAATGAGGGGAAACACACAGCACAGTCCTCATCCATGAAACACACTCTGCTTTAGAGGAAGAAGCACGCTATTGCTTTCTAGATTCTCTAATACAGCAGGAAACGTGAGTGTACTTAGAACAAAAGAACAGGGTTTCCTACACATATAGACCATATCTACTTCAACTCTGCTTCTGGAACTGATACAAACCACAGGTCCTCTAACATCCAATGCTTTTCAGTTAAGAGCGAGAAACGTGTGAGCTTCGTGATCGATGTATCTTCCTTTGAGCTGAAAAGTGACTGCGTTTACCTGAAACGAAGTCGTGCTTGTAGGAAGACACAGAGCCTGGGATTTACCTCCATTTCAGAAGGGAAACACAAGGAACAGTTCTCATCCATGAAACACACTCTGCTTTAGAGGAAGAAGCACGCAATTGCTTTCTTGAGTCTCTAATACAGCAGGAAAAGTAAGTGTGCTCAGAACAAAAGAACAGTGTTTCCTACACATAGGGACCATATCTAGTTCAACTCTGCTTCTGAAACTGATAGAAGCCACCGGTCCTCTAACATCCAATGCTTTTCATTTAAGAGCAAGAAACGTGTGAGCTTTGTGAATGATGTAGCTGCATTTGAGCGGAAAGGTGACTGTGTTTACCTGAAAGGAAGTCTTGCTTGTAGGAAGACACAGAGCCTCAGATTTACCTCCATTTCTCAAGGGAAACACACAACACAGTTGTCATCCATGAAACACACTCTGCTTTAGAACAAGAAGAATGCTCTTGCTTTCTAGATTCTCTAATACAGCAGGAAACATGAGTGTACTTTGACCAAAAGAACGTGGTTTCCGACACATATGGACCATATCTAGTTCAACTCTGCTTCTGAAACTGATACAAACCACAGGTCCTCTAACATCCAATGCTTTACACTTAAGAGCGAGAAACGTGTGAGCTTCGTTAACGGTGTAGCTTTCTTTGAGCAGAAAAGTGACTGCGTTTACCTGAAATGAAGTCTTGCTTGTAGGAAGACACAGAGTCTGGGATTTAACCACTTTAATGAGGGGAAACACACAGTACAGTTCTCATCCATGAAACACACTCTGCTTTAGAGCAAGAAGCAGGCTCTTGCTTTCTGGAATCTCTAATAAAGCAAAAAAAGTGAGTGTGCTCAGAACAAATGAACGGTGTTTCCTACACATACGGACCATATCTAGTACAACTCTGCCCATGAACCTGATACAAAGCACGGGTCCTCTACCATTCAAAGCTTTTCATTTGAGAGGGAGAAATGTTTGAGCTAGGTGAACTTGTAGCTTCATTTGAGCTGAAAAGTGTCTGTGTTTACCTGAAAGGAATCTTGCTTGTAGGAAGACACAGAGCCTGGCATTTACCTCTATTTCTGAAGGGAAACACACGGCACAGTTCTCATCCATGTAACACACTCTGCTTTAGAGCAAGAAGGATGCTCTTGCTTTCTAGATTCTCCAATAGAGCAGGAAACATGAGTGTGCTTAGAACAAAATATCGGTGTTTCCTACACATATGGACGATTTCTAGTTCAACTCTGCTTCTGAAACTGATACAAACAACATTTCTTCTAACATCAAATGCATTCCTTTTAAGAGCGAGAAATGTGTGAGCTCCGTGAACGATGTAGCTTCCTCTGAGCTGAAAAGTGACTGCATTTACCTGAAACGAAGTCTTGCTTGTAGGAATACACAGAGCCTGGAATTTAACCCCTTTAATGACGGGAAACACACAGCACAGTTCTCATCCATGAAACACACTCTGCTTTAGAACAAGAAGCACGCTATTGCTTTCTAGAGCCTCTAATACAGCAGAAAAAGTAAGTGGGCTCAGAACAAAAGAATGGTGTTTCCTACACATACAGACCATATCTATTTCAACTCTGCTTCTGAAACTGATAGAAGCCACCGGTCCTCTAACATCCAATGCTTTTCAGTTAAGAGTGAGAAACGTGTGAGCTTCGTGAACGATGTAACTGCATTTGAGCTGAAAGGTGACTGTGTTTACCTGAAAGGAAGTCTTGCTTGTAGGAAGACACAGAATCTCAGATTTACCTCCATTTCTCAAGGGAAACACACAACACAGTTATCTTCCATGAAACACACTCTGTTTAGAGCAAGACGCACTCTCTTCCTTTCTAGGGTCTCTTATGCAGCAGGAACAGTGAGTGTACTCAGACCAAAAGAAAGGGTTTCCTACACATATGGACAATTTCTAGTTCAACTCTGCTTCTGAAACTGATACAAACAACCGGTGTTCTAACATCAAATACATTTCTTTTATCAGCGAGAAATGTGTGAGCTTTGTGAACGATGTAGCTTCCTTTGAGCTAAAAAGTGACTGCGTTTACCTGAAACAAAGTCTTGCTTGTAGGAAGACACAGAGCCTGGGATTTAACCCCTTTAAGGAGGGGAAACACACAGCACAGTCCTCATCCATGAAACACACTCTGCTTTAGAGCAAGAAGCACGCTATTGCTTTCTTGAGTCTCTAATATAGCAGGAAAAGTAAGTGTGCTCAGAACAAAAGAACGGCGTTTCCTACACATATGGACCATATCTGGTTCAACTCTGCTTCTGAAACTGATAGAAGCCACCGGTCATCTAATATCCAATGCTTTTCAGTTAAGAGCAAGAAATGTGTGAGCTTCTTGATCGATGTAGCTTCCTTTGAGCTGAAAAGTGACTGTGTTTACCTGAAAGGAAGTCTTGCTTGTAGGAAGACATAGAGCCTGGGATTTACCTCCATTTCAGGAGGGAAACGCATGGCACAGTTCTCATCCATGAATCACACTCTGCTTAACAGGAAGAAGCACGCTATTGCTTTCTTGAGTCTCTAATACAGCAGGAAAAGTAAGTGTGCAGAGAACAAAAGAACGGTGTTTCCTAAATATACAGACCATATCTAGTTCAACTCTGCTTCTGAAACTGATAGAAGACACGGGTCCACTAACATCCAATGCTTTTCAGTTAAGAGCGAGAAACGTGTGAGCTTCGTGAACAATGTAGCTTTCTTTGAGCTGAAAAGTGACTGCTTTTACCTGAAACGAAGTCTTGCTTGTAGGAAGACACAGAATCACAGATTTACCTCCATTTCTCAAGGGAAACACACAGCACAGTTCTCTTCAATGAAACACACTCTGCTTTAGAGCAAGAAGCACACTCTTGCTTTCTGGAGTCTCTAATATAGCAAAAAAAAGTGATTGTGCTCAGAACAAATGAACTGTGTTTCCTACACATATGGACCATATCTAGGACAACTCTGCCAATTAACCTGATACAAAGCACGGGTCCTGTACCATTCAATGGGTTTCATTTGAGAGCGAGAAACGTTTGAGCTAGGTGAACTTGTAGCTTCATTTGAGCTGAAAAGTGTCTGTGTTTACCTGAAACAAAGTCTTGCTTGTAGCAAGACACAGAGCCTGGCATTTACCTCCATTTCTGAAGGGAAACACACGGCACAGTTCTCATCCATGTAACACACTCTGCTTTCGAGCAAGAAGGACGCTCCTGCTTTCTAGATTCTCCAATAGAGCAGGAAACATGAGTGTGCTTAGAACGAAATAATGGTGTTTCCCACACATATGGACGATTTCTAGTTCAACTCTGCTTCTGAAACTGATACAAACAACATTTCATCTAACATCAAATGCATTCCTTTTAAGAGCGAGAAATGTGTGAGCTTCATGAACGATGTATCTTCCTCTGAGCTGCAAAGTGACTGCATTTTCCTGAAACGAAGTCTTGCTTGTAGGAAGACACAGAGCCTGGTATTTAACCCCTTTAATGACGGGAAACACACAGCACAGTTCTCATCCATGAAACACACTCGGCTTTAGAGTAAGAAGCACGCTATTGCTTTCTAGATTCTCTAATACAGCATGAAACGTGAGTGCACTTAGAACAAAAGAACAGGGTTTCCTACATATATGGACCATATCTACTTCAACTCTGCTTCTGAAACTGATAGAAGCCACCGTTCCTCTATCATCAAATGCTTTTCAGTTAAGAGCGAGAAACGTGTGAGCTTCGTGAACAATGTAGCTGCATTTGAGTAGAAAGGTGACTGTGTTTACCTGAAAGGAAGTCTTGCTTGTAGGAAGACACAGAATCTCAGATTTACCTCCATTTCTCAAGGGAAACACACAACACAGTTATCATCCATGAAACACACTCTGCTTTATAGCAAGAAGCACCCTCTTGCTTTCTAGAGTCTCTAATAAAGCATGAAACTTGAGTGTGCTAGGAACAAAAGAACGGTGTTTCCTACCCATACACACCATATCTAGTTCAATGCTGCTTCTGAAACTGAGACAAACCACAGGTCCTATAACATCCAATGCTTTTCAGTTAAGAGCAAGAAACGGGTGAGCTTCGTCAACAATGTAGCTTCCTTTGAGCAGAAAAGGGAATGCGTTTACCAGAAACGAAGTCTTGCTTGTAGGAAGACACAGAGCATGGGATTTAACTACATTTCTGAAGCGAAACACACAGCACAGTTCTCTTCCATGAAATATACTCTGCTTTAGAGCAAGAAGGATGCTCTTGTTTTCTAGATTCTCCAATACAGCAGGAAACTTGAGTGTGCTTAGAACAAATGGAAGGTGTTTTCTCCACATAAGGACCATATCTATTTCCACTCTGCTTCTGAAACTGATAGAAACCACTGGTCCTCTAACAACCAATGCTTTTCATTTAACAGCGAGAAACGTGTGAGCTTCATGAACAATGTAGCTTCCTTTGGCTGAAAAGTGAATGTGTTTACCTGAAAGGAAGTCTTGCTTGTAGGAAGACACAGAGCCTGGGATTTAACTCCTTTTCTGAAGGGAAACACAGAGCACAGTTCTCATCCATGAAACACACTCTGCTTTAGAGCAAGAAGCACGTTCTTGCTTTCTAGAGTCACTCATACAGCAGAAAACGGGAGTGTACTGAGACCAAAAGAGAGGGGTTTCCTACACATACAGACCATATCTAGTTCAACTCTGCTTCTGACACTGATACAAACCACAGGACCTATAACATCCAATGCTTTTCAGTTAAGAGCAAGAAACGTGTGAGCTTCGTGAATGATGTAGCTGCATTTGAGCTGAAAAGTGACGGTTATTACCGGAAAGGAAATCTAGCTTGTAGGAAGACATAGAGCCTGGGATTTACCTCCATTTCTGAAGGGAAACACACAGCACAGGTATCATCTATGAAATAACTCTACTTTAGAGCAAGAAGCACTCTCTTGCTTTCTAGAGTCTCTAATACAGCAGGAAACGTGAGTGTACAGAGACCAAATGAACGGGGTTTCCTACCCATACGCACCATATCTAGTTCAATTCTGCTTCTGAAACTGACAAGCCACGGGACCTCTAACATCCAATGCTTTTCAGTTAAGAGCAAGAAACGTGTGAGCTTCGTGAACGATGTAGATTTCCTTGAGCTTTAAAATGTGTGCATTTACCTGAAAGGAAGTCTTGCTTGTAGGAAGAAACAGAGCATGGGATTTAACTCCATTTCTGAAGGAGAACACACAGTACAGTTCTCATCCATGAAACACACTCTGCTTTAGAGCAAGAAGCACGCTCTTGCTCTCTAGAGTCTTTAATACAGCATTCTACGGGAGTGTGCTCGAAACAAGAGAATGGTGTTTCCTACACATATGGACCATTTATACTGCAACCCTGCTTCTGAAACTGATACCAACCACAGTTCCTCTAACAACCAATGCTTTTCAGTTAAGAGCAAGAAACGTGTGAGCTTCGTGAATGATGTAGCTGCATTTGAGCTGAAAAGTGACGCTTATTACCGGAAAGGAAATCTAGCTTGTAGGAAGACATAGAGCCTGGGATTTACCTCCATTTCTGAAGGGAAACACACAGCACAGGTATCATCTATGAAATAACTCTACTTTAGAGCAAGTAGCACTCTCTTGCTTTCTAGAGTCTCTAATACAGCAGGAAACGTGAGTGTACGGAGACCAAATGAACGGGGTTTCCTACCCATAAGCACCATATCTAGTTCAATTCTGCTTCTGAAACTGACAAGCCACGGGACCTCTAACATCCAATGCTTTTCAGTTAAGAGCAAGAAACGTGTGAGCTTCGTGAACGCTGTAGCTTTCCTTGAGCTTTAAAATGTGTGCATTTACCTGAAAGGAAGTCTTGCTTGTAAGAAGACACAGAGCCTGGGATTTAAGTCCATTTCTGAAGCGAAACACACAGCACAGTTCTCTTCCATGAAATATACTCTGCTTTAGAGCAAGAAGCTTGCTCTTCCTTTCTACAGTCTATAATACAGCAGGAAACGTGAGTGTGCTCAAAACAAAAGTACGGTGTTTCCTACACATATGGACCATTTGTAGTTCCACTCTGCTTCTGAAACTGATACAAACCACAGGTCCTCTAACATCCAATGCTTTTCAGTTACGAGCGAGAAACGTGTGAGCTTCGTGAACGATGTAGCTTCCTTTGAGCTGAAAAGTGACTGCGTTTTCCTGAAATGAAGTCTTGCTTGTAGGAAGACACAGAACCTGGAATTTAACTCAAAATCTAAAGGGAAACACACAGCACAGTTCTCATCCATGAAACACTGTAGTTTTAGGTGGAAATTCTTGACAACACGTTGGGCGCCATTTGTAGTTAGAGTTTTCCTGCCTGCCCCAGTCAGGACAAATCTCTCTCACCCGCCAGTCCCACAGTCGCTCACACCTAACAAAGAAAGCACACAGAAACTTACATTGTTTACAAACTGTATGGCTGTGGCAGGCTTCTTGTTATCTACTTTTTCTATCTTAAATTAACCCATTTCTGCTTATCTATACTTTGCCACATGGCTTGTGGCTTACCAGTGTCTTTACATGTTGCTTTCCATGGCGGCGGCTGGTGGTGTCTCCCTCCAACCTTCTACTTCCCCGAATTCTCTTCTCTCTTGTCCCGCCTATACTTCCTGCCTCGGCCACTGGCCAATCAGAACTTTATTAACACAGGGCGATATCCACTGCAAAACACACTCTGCTTTAGAGCAAGAAGCATGCTCTTGCTTTCTGTGGTCTCTAATACATCAGGAAACGTGAGTGTACTGAGACCAAAATGAACGGCGTTTCCTACACATACGGGCAATATCTAGTTAAACTCTGCTTCTGAAACCGATACAAACCACAGGTCCTGTAACAACCAATACTTTTCACTTGAGACCAAGAAACGTGTGAGCTTCGTGAATTATGTAGGTTCCTTTAAGCTGAAAAGTGACTGTGTTTACCGGAAAGGAATTCTTGCTTGTACAAAGACACAGAGGCTGGGATTTAACTCCATTTCTGAGGGAAAACACTCAGTACAGTTCTCATCCATGAAACACGCTCTGCTTTATAGCAAGAAGCACCCTCTTGCTTTCTAGATTCTCTAATAAAGCATGAAACTTGAGTGTGCTAGGAACAAAAGAACGGTGTTTCCTACCCATACACACCATATCTAGTTCAATGCTGCTTCTGAAACTGAGACAAACCACAGGTCCTATAACATCCAATGCTTTTCAGTTAAGAGCAAGAAACGGGTGAGCTTCGTCAACGATGTAGCTTCCTTTGAGCAGAAAAGGGAATGCGTTTACCAGAAACGAAGTCTTGCTTGTAGGAAGACACAGAGCATGGGATTTAACTACATTTCTGAAGCGAAACACACAGCACAGTTCTCTTCCATGAAATATACTCTGCTTTAGAGCAAGAAGGATGCTCTTGTTTTCTAGATTCTCCAATACAGCAGGAAACTTGAGTGTGCTTAGAACAAATGGAAGGTGTTTTCTCCACATAAGGACCATATCTATTTCCACTCTGCTTCTGAAACTGATAGAAACCACTGGCCCTCTAATAACCAATGCTTTTCATTTAACAGCGAGAAACGTGTGAGCTTCATGAACAATGTAGCTTCCTTTGGCTGAAAAGTGAATGTGTTTACCTGAAAGGAAGTCTTGCTTGTGGGAAGACACAGAGCCTGGGATTTAAAACCTTTTCTGAAGGGAAACACAGAGCACAGTTCTCATCCATGAAACACACTCTGCTTTAGAGCAAGAAGCACGTTCTTGCTTTCTAGAGTATCTCATAGAGCAGAAAAAGGGAGTGTACTGAGACCAAAAGAGAGGGGTTTCCTACATATACGGACCATATCTAGTTCAACTCTGCTTCTGACACTGATACAAACCACAGGTCCTCAGACATCCAATGCTTTTCAGTTAAGAGCGAGAAATGTGTGAGCTTCGTGAACAATGTAGCTTCCTTTGAGCTGAAAAGTCACTGTGTTTTCCTGAAACAATGTCTTGCATGTAGGAAGAAACTGTGCGTGGGATTTAACTCCATTTCTGAAGGGAAACACACAGGACAGTTCTCATCCATGAAACACACTCTGCTTTAGAGCAAGAAGCACCCTCTTGCTTTCTATACTCTCTCATACAGCAGTAAACGGGAATGTATTGAGACCAAAAGAGAGGGGTTTCCTACATATACAGACCATATCTAGTTCAACTCTGCTTCTGAAACTGATACAAACCACAGGTCCTCAAACTTCTAATGCTTTTCAATTAAGAGCGAGAAACGTGTCAGCTTCGTGAACGATGTAGCTTCATTTGAGCTGAAAAGTGACCATGTTTTCCTGAAACGAATTCTTGCATGTAGGAAGAAACTGAGCCTGGAATTTAACTCCATTTCTGAAGGGAAACACACAGCACAGTGCTCATCCATGAAACACAGTCTGCTTTAGAGCAAGAAGCACGCTCTTGATTTCTAGATTCTCCAATACAGCCAGAAACATGAGTGTACTTAGAACAAATGAAAGGTGTTTCCTACACATAAGGACCATATCAAGTTGAATGCTGCTTCTGAAACTGATAAAAACAACCGGTCCTCTAACATCCAATGCTTTTAAGTCAAGAGCATGATACGTGTGTGCTTGGTGAATGATGTAGCTTCGTTTAAACTAAAAAGTGACTGCATTTACCTGAAACAAATTCTTTCTTGTACAACGACACAGAGCCTGGGATTTAATTCCAATTCTGAAGGGAAACACACAGCACAGTTCTCACCCATGAAACACACTCTGCTTTAGAGCAGGAAGCACGCTCTTGCTTTCTAGAGTCTCTAATACAGCAGGAAAAGGGAGTGTACTGAGACAAAAAGAACGGGGTTTCCTGCACATATGTACCAAATCTAGTTCAACTCTGCTTCAAAAACTGATAGAAACCACGGGTCCTCTAACATCCAATGCTTTTCATTTAAGAGCAAGAAACATGTGAGCTTCGTGAACGATGTATCTTCCCTTGAGCTGAAAAGTGACTGTGTTTACCTGAAACGAAGACATGCTTGTAAGAAGACACAGAGCCTGGGATTTAACTCCATTTCTGAACCGAAACACACAGCACAGTTCTCATCCATGAAACACACTCTGCTTTAGAGCAAGAAGCACACTCTTGCTTTCCAGAGTCTCTAATACAGCAGGAAACGTGAGTGGGTTCAGAAAAAAAGAATGGAGTTCCTACACATACGGACCATATCTAGTACAACTCTGCTTCTGAAAGTGATACAAACCACAGGTCCCCTAAGGTCCAATGCTTTTCAGTTAAGAGCGAGAAATTTGTGAGCTTCGTGAACGATATATCTGCATTTGAGCTGAAAAGTGACTGTTTTTACCTGAAAGGAAATCTTGCTTGTAGGAAGACACAGAGCCTGGGATTTTCCTCCATTTCTGAAGGGATACACACAGCGCAGTTATCATCCATGAAACACACTCTGCTTTAAGGCAAGAAGCACGCTCTTGCTTTCTAGAGCCTCTAATACAGCAGGAAATGGGAGTGTACTTAGACCAAAAGAACGGGGTTTCCTACACATAAGGCCCATATCTAGTTCAACTCTGCTTCTGAAACTGATAGAAAGCACTGGTCCTCTAACATCCAATGCTTTTCAGTTAAGAGCGAGAAACATATGAGCTTTGTGAACAATGTAGCTTCGTTTGAACTAAAAACTGACTGCGTTTACCAGAAATGAATTCTTGCTTGTAAGAAGACACAGAGCCTAGGATTTAACACTATTTCTGAAGAAAAACACACAGTACAGTTCTTATCCATGAAACACACTATGCTTTATAGCAAGAATCACGCTCTTGCTTTCTAGAGTCTCTAATACAGCAGGAAACATGAGTGTACTCACAACAAAAGAACGTTATTTCCTACACATACACAGGATATCTAGTACAGTTCTACGTCTGAAACTGATAAAAACCACAGGTCCTATAACATCCAATGCTTTTCAGTTAAGAGCAAGAAACGTGTGAGCTTCATGAACGATGTAGCTTCCTTTGAGCTGAAAAGAGACTGTGTTTTCCTGAAATGATGTCTTACTCTTAGGAAGACACAGTGCCTGGGATTTAACTCCAATTCTGAAGGCAAACACACAGCACAGTTCTCATCCATGAAAACACTCTGCTTTAGAGCAAGAACCACGCTCTTTCTTTCTAGAGTCTCTAATACAGCAGGAAACTGGAGTGTACTGAGACCAAAAAAATGGGGTTTCCTACACATATCGACCATATCTAGTTCAATTCTGCTTCTGAAACTGATAAAAACAATAGGTCCTATAACATCAAATGCTTTTCACTTAAGAGCGAGAAACCTGTGAGCTTCGTGAACGATACATGCATTTGAGCTGAAAAGTGACAGCGTTTTCCTGAAACGATATCTTGCCTGTAGGAAGACTCAGAGCCTGGGATTTAACTCCATTTCTGAAGGGAAACATACAGCACAGTTCTCATCCGTGAAACATTATCTGCTTTAGAGCAAGAAGCACGCTCTTGCTTTCTAGAGTCTCTAATTCGGCAGGAAACGTGAGTGTACTTAGACCAAAAGAACGGGATTTCCTACACATATGGACCATATCTAGTTCAACTCTGCTTCTGAAACTGATACAAACCACAGGTCCTCTAACATCCAATGCTTTTCATTTTAGAGCAAGAAACATGTGAGCTTCGTGAACAATATAGATCCTTTGAGGTGAAAAGTGACTGTGTTTACCTGAAATGAAGTCTTGCATATAGGAAGATACAGAGCCTCAAATTTAACTCTATTTCTGAAGGTAAACACAGCACAGTTCTCATCCATGAAACACACTCTGCTTTAGAGCAAGGAGCACGCTCTTGCTTTCTAGATTCTCTAATACTGCAGGAAACTTGAGTGTACTGAGAACAAAAGAACGGTGTTTCCTACACATACACACGATATCTAGTACAATTCTATGTCTGAAACTGATAAAAACCACAGGTCCTAAAACATCCAATGCTTTTCAGTTAGGAGCAAGAAACGTGTGAGCTTCGTAAACTATGTAGCTTCCTTTGAGCTGAAAAGAGACTGTGTTTACCTGAAATGAAGTCTTGCTCTTAAGAAGACACAGTGCCTGGGATTTAACTCCAATTCTAAAGGCAAACACTTGGCACAGTTCTCATCCATGAAACACACTATGCTTCAGAGCAAGAAGCACGCTCTTGCTTTCTGGAGTCTCTAATACAGCAGGAAACATGAGTGTTTTCAGGACAAAGAACGTAGTTTTCCTACATATACAGACCATATCTAATTCAACTCTGCTTCTGAAACTGATACAAACCACAGGTACTTTAACATCCAATGCTTTACAGTTAAGAGTGAGAAAGGTGTGAGCTATGTGAACAATGTAGCTTCCATTGAGCTGAAAAGTGCCTGTGTTTACCTGAAATGAAGTCTTGCTTGTTGGAAGACACAGAGCATGGGATTTAACTCCATATCTAAAGGGAAACACACAGCACAGTTCTCATCCATGAAACACACTCTGCTTTAGAGCAAGAAGCATGCTCTTGCTTACTGGAGTGTCTAATACAGCAGGAACCGTGAGTCTGTTCAGAACAAAAGAACGGAGTTCATACACATACGGACAATATCTAGTTAAACTCTGCTTCTGAAAGTGATACAAACAACAGGGCCTCTAAGATAAAATGATTTTCAGTTAAGACTGAGAAACATGTGTGGTTCGTGATCGATATAGCTTCCTTCGAGCTGAAAAGTGACAGTGTTTATCTGAAAGGATGTCTTGCTTGTAGGATTACATAGAGCCTGGGATTTACCTCCATTTCTGAAGGGAAATACACAGCACAGCTCCCTTCCATGAAACAAACTCTGCTTTAAAGACAGAAGGACGCTCTTGCTTTCTAGAGTCTCTAATAAAGCAGGAAAGGTGAGTGTACTTATACCAAAAACCGGAGATTCCTATATATATGGACCATATCTAGTTCAACTCTGCTTCGGAAACTGATACAAACCACCAGTCCTCTAAAATCCAATGCTTTTCAGTTAAGAGCGAGAAACGTGTGAGCTTCGTGAAAGATGCAGCTTCCTTGAGCTGAAAAGTGAATGCGTTGACCTGAAACGAAATCTTGCCTGTAGGAAGACACAGAGCCTGGGATTTAACTCCATTTCTGAAGGGAAGCACACAGCACAGTTCTCATCCATGAAACACACTCTGCTTGATAGCAAGAAGCACGCTCTTGCGTTCTAGGGTCTCTAATACAGCAGGAAACTTGAGTGTGCTCAGATCAAAGGAATGGTGTTTCCAACACATACACACCACATCTAGTTCAATTCTGCTTCTGAAACTGATAAAAACTCAGGTCCTATAACATCCAATGCTTTTCAGTTAAGAGCAAGAAACGTGTGAGCGTCATGAACGACGTAGCTTCCTTTGTGATGAAAATTGACCGTGTTTACCTGAAATGAAGTCTTGCTTTTAGGAAGACACAGTGCCTGGGAATAAACTCCATTTCTGAAGGCAAACACACAGCACAGTTCTCATCCATGAAACATACTCTGCTTTAGAGCAAAAAGCATGCTCTTGCTTTCTAGAGTCTCTCATAGAGCAGGAAACATGAGTGTGCTCAGAACAAAAGAACAGTGTTTCCTACACATACGCACCATATCTTGTTCAATTTTGCTTCTGAAACTGATACAAACCACATTCCGTATAACATCCAATGCTTTTCAGTTAAGTGCAAGAAACGTGTGAGCTTCATAAACTATGTTGCTTCCTTTGAGCTGAAAAGTGAATGGATGTACCTGAAACGAAATCTTGCTTGTAAGAAGACACAGAGCCTGGGATTTAACGATATTTCTGAAGCGAAACACACAGCACAGTTCTCATCCATGAAACACACTCTGCTTTAGAGCAGGAAGGACGCTCTTGCTTCCTAGAGACTCTAATACAGCAGGAAATGTGAGTGTACTTAGACCAATTGAACGTGGTTTCCTACACATATGGACCATATCTAGTTCAACTCTGCTTCTGAAAGTGATACAAACCGCAGGTTTTCTAAGAATCAATGCTTTTAAGTTAACAGCGAGAAAGTTGTGAGCTTCTTGAATGATGTATCTGCATTTGAGCTGAAATGTGACTGTTTTTACCTGAAAGGAAATCTTGCTTGTAGGAAGACACAGAGCCTGGGATTTTCCTCTTGTTCTGAAGGGAAACAAACATCACAGCTATCATCCATGAAACACACTCTGCTTTAGAGCAAAAAGCATGCTCTTGGATTCTAGAGTCTCTCATAGTGCAGGAAAGAAGAAGGTCCTGAGACCAAAAGAATGGGGTTTCCTACACATACGTAGCATATAAGTTCAACTCTGCTTCTGAAACTGATACAAACCACAGGTCCTCTAACATCCAATGCTTTTCAGTTAAGAGCGAGAAACCTGTGAACTTCGTGAACGATGTAGATTTCTTTGAGATGAAAAGTGACTATGTTTACCAGACACGAAGTCTTGCTTGTAGGAAGACACAGAGCCTGGGATTTAACTCCATTTCTGAAGGTAAACACACAGCACAGTTCTCATCCATGAAACACACTCTGCTTTAGAGCAAGAAGCACACTCTTGCTTTCCAGAGTCTCTAATACAGCAGGAAACGTGAGTGGGTTCAGAACAAAAGAATGGAGTTCCTACACATACGGACCATATCTAGTACAACTCTGCTTCTGAAAGTGATACAAACCACAGTTCCCCTAAGGTCCAATGCTTTTCAGTTAAGAGCGAGAAATTTGTGAGCTTCGTGAACGATGTATCTGCATTTGAGCTGAAAAGTGACTGTTTTTACCTGAAAGGAAATCTTGCTTGTAGGAAGACACAGAGCTTGGGATTTTCCTCCATTTCTGAAGGGATACACACAGCACAGTTATCATCCATGAAACACACTCTGCTTTAATGCAAGAAGCACGCTCTTGCTTTCTAGAGCCTCTAATACAGCAGGAAATGGGAGTGTACTTAGACCAAAAGAACGGGGTTTCCTACACATAAGGCCCATATCTAGTTCAACTCTGCTTCTGAAACTGATAGAAAGCACTGGTCCTCTAACATCCAATGCTTTTCAGTTAAGAGCGAGAAACATATGAGCTTTGTGAACAATGTAGCTTCGTTTGAACTAAAAACTGACTGCGTTTACCAGAAATGAATTCTTGCTTGTAAGAAGACACAGAGCCTAGGATTTAACTCTATTTCTGCAGAAAAACCCACAGTACAGTTCATATCCATGAAACACACTATGCTTTATAGCAAGAATCACTCTCTTGCTTTCTAGAGTCTCTAATACAGCAGGAAACATGAGTGTACTCACAACAAAAGAACGGTATTTCCTACACATACACAGGATATCTAGTACAGTTCTACGTCTGAAACTGATAAAAACCACAGGTCCTATAACATCCAATGCTTTTCAGTTAAGAGCAAGAAACGTGTGAGCGTCATGAATGACGTAGCTTCCTTTGCGATGAAAATTGACTGTGTTTACCTGAAATGTAGTCTTGCTTTTAGGAAGACACAGTGCCTGGGAATAAACTCCATTTCTGAAGGCAAACACACAGCACAGTTCTCATCCATGAAACATACTCTGCTTTAGAGCAAAAAGCATGCTCTTGCTTTCTAGAGTCTCTCATAGAGCAGGAAACATGAGTGTGCTCAGAACAAATGAACAGTGTTTCCTACACATACGCACCATATCTTGTTCAATTTTGCTTCTGAAACTGATACAAACCACATTCCGTATAACATCCAATGCTTTTCAGTTAAGTGCAAGAAACGTGTGAGCTTCATAAACTATGTTGCTTCCTTTGAGCTGAAAAGTGAATGGATATACCTGAAACGAAATCTTGCTTGTAAGAAGACACAGAGCCTGGGATTTAACGATATTTCTGAAGCGAAACACACAGCACAGTTCTCATCCATGAAACACACTCTGCTTTAGAGCAGGAAGGATGCTCTTGCTTTCTAGAGACTCTAATACAGCAGGAAATGTGAGTGTACTTAGACCAATAGAACGTGGTTTCCTACACATATGGACCATATCTAGTTCAACTCTGCTTCTGAAAGTGATACAAACCGCAGGTCTTCTAAGAATCAATGCTTTTAAGTTAACAGCGAGAAAGTTGTGAGCTTCTTGAATGATGTATCTGCATTTGAGCTGAAATGTGACTGTTTTTACCTGAAAGGAAATCTTGCTTGTAGGAAGACACAGAGCCTGGGATTTTCCTCTTGTTCTGAAGGGAAACACACATCACAGTTATCATCCATGAAACACACTCTGCTTTAGAGCAAAAAGCATGCTCTTGGATTCTAGAGTCTCTCATAGTGCAGGAAAGAAGATGGTCCTGAGACCAAAAGAATGGGGTTTCCTACACATACGTAGCATATAAGTTCAACTCTGCTTCTGAAACTGATACAAACCACAGGTCCTCTAACATCCAATGCTTTTCAGTTAACAGCGAGAAACCTGTGAACTTTGTAAACAATGTAGATTCCTTTGAGGTGAAAAGTGACTATGTTTACCAGACACGAAGTCTTGCTCGTAGAAAGACACAGAGCCTGGGATTTAACTCCATTTCTGAAGGTAAACACACAGCACATTTCTCATCCATGAAACACACTCTGCTTTAGAGCAAGAAGCACGTTCTTGCTTACAGGAGTCTCTAATACAGCAGGAAACGTGAGTGTGTTCAGAACAAAAGAACAGAGTTCCTACACATACGGACAATATCTAGTTCAACTCTGCTTCTGAAAGTGATATAAATCACAGGTCCTCTAACAACCAATGCTTTTCAGTTAAGAGCGAGAAAGGTGTGAGCTATGTGAACAATGTAGATTCATTTGAGCTGAAAAGTGTCTGCGTTTACCTGAAACGCAGACTTGCTTGTAAGAAGACACAGAGCCTGGGATTTAACTCCATTTCTGAAGGGAAACACACTACACAGTTCTCATCCATGAAACAAACCTGCTTTAGATCAAGAAGGACGCTCTTCTGTCTAGATTCTCCAATACAGCAGGAAACATGAGTGTGCTTAGAACAAATGAAAGGTGTTTCCTACACATAAGGACTATATCTTGTTAAACTCTGCATCTGAAACTGATAGAAACAACCGGTCCTCTAACATCCAATGCTTTTCAGTTAAGAGCAAGAAACATGTGAGCTTCGTGAACGATGTTGCATCCTTTGACCTGAAAATTGAGTGTGTTTACCTAAAACTATGTCTTGCTTGTAGGAGACAGAGAATCTTGGATTTAACTCCAATTCTGAAGGCAAACACACAGCACAGTTATCATCCATGAAACACACTCTGGTTTAGATCAAGAAGCACACTCTTGCTTTCCAGAGTTTCTAATACAGCAGGAAACGTGAGTGGGTTCAGAACAAAAGAACGGAGTTCCTATACATATGGACCATATCTAGAACAACTCTGCTTCTGAAAGTGATACAAACCACAGGTCCTCTAAGAACCAATGCTTTTCAGTTAAGAGCGAGAAAGTTGTGAGCTTCGTGAACGATGTATCTGCATTTGAGCTGAAAAGTGACTGTTTTTACCTAAAAGGAAATCTTGCTTGTAGGAAGACACAGAGCCTGGGATTTTCCTCCATTTCTGAAGGGATACACACAGCACAGTTATCAATCATGAAGCACACTCTGCTTTAATGCAAGAAGCACGCTCTTGCTTTCTAGAGTCTCTAATACAGCAGGAAACTTGAGTGTATTCAGAACAAAACAACGGTATTTCCTACACATACACACCATATCTAGTACAGTTCTACGTCTGAAACTGATAAAAACCACAGGTCCTATAACATCCAATGCTTTTCAGTTAAGAGCAAGAAACGTGTGAGCTTCATGAACGATGTAGCTTCCTTTGAGCTGAAAAGAGACTGTGTTTACCTGAAATGAAGTCTTGCTCTTAGGAAGACACAGTGCTTGGGATTTAACTCCAATTATGAAGGAAAACACACAGGACAGTTCTCATCCATGAAAACACTGTGCTTTAGAGCAAGAACCACGCTCTTGCTTTCTAGAGTCTCTAATACAGCAGGAAACTGGAGTGTACTGAGACCAAAAAAACGGGGTTTCCTACACATATCGACCATATCTAGTTCAATTCTGCTTCTGAAACTGATAAAAACAATAGGTCCTATAACATCAAATGCTTTTCACTTAAGAGCGAGAAACCTGTGAGCTTCGTGAACGATGTAGCTGCATTTGAGCTGAAAAGTGACAGCGTTTTCCTGAAATGATATCTTGCCTGTAGGAAGACTCAGAGCCTGGGATTTAACTCCATTTCTGAAGGGAAACATACAGCACAGTTCTCATCCATGAAACACAATATGCTTTAGAGCAAGAAGCACGCTCTTGCTTTCTAGAGTCACTAATGTAGCATTCTACTTGAGAGTGCTCAGAACAAAAGAACGGTGTTTCCTACACATATCCACTATTTCTAGTTCAACTACGCTTCTGAAACTGATACAAACCACAGGTACTCTAACATCCAATGCTTTTCAGTTAAGACCAAGAAAAGTGTGAGCTTCGTGAACGATGTTGCTTCCTTTGAGCTGAAAAGTGAATGTGTTTAACTGAAACGAAATCTTGCTTGTAAGAAGACACAGAGCCTGGGATTTAACTCCATTTCTGAAGGGAAACACACAGCACAGTTATCATCCATGAAACACACTCTGCTTTAGAGCAGGAAGCACGCTCTTGCTTTCTAGAGTCTCTAATTCAGCAGGAAACGTGAGTGTACTTAGACCAAAAGAATGGGGTTTCCTACACATATGGACCATATCTAGTTCAGCTCTGCTTCTGAAACTGATACAAACCACAGGTCCTCTAACATCCAATGTTTTTCAGTTTAGAGCGAGAAACATGTGAGCTTCGTGAACAATATAGATTCCTTTGAGGTGAAAATTGATTGTGCTTACCTGAAATGAAGTCTTGCATATAGGAAGACACAGAGCCTGAGATTTAACTCTATTTCTGAAGGTAAACAAAAAACAGTTCTCATCCATGAAACACACTCTGCTTTAGAGCAAGAAGCATGCTCTTGCTTTCTAGAGTCACTAATGTAGCATTCTACTTGTGAGTGCTCAGAACAAAAGAACGGTGTTTCCTACACATATCCACTATTTCTAGTTCAACTACGCTTCTGAAACTGATACAAACCACAGGTACTCTAACATCCAATGCTTTTCATTTAAGACCGAGAAAAGTGTGAGCTTCGTGAACGATGTTGCTTCCTTTGAGCTGAAAAGTGAATGCGTTTACCTGAAACGAAATCTTGCTTGTAAGAAGACACAGAGCCTGGGATTTAACTCCATTTCTGAAGGGAAACACACAGCACAGTTCTCATCCATGAAACACACTATGCTTGAGAGCAAGAAGCACGCTCTTGCTTTCTGGAGTTTCTAATACAGCAGGAAACGTGAGTGTGTTCAGAACAAAAGATCAGAGTTATCCTACACATGCGGACCATATCTAGTTCAACTACACTTCTGAAACTGATACAAACCACTGGTCCTCTAACATCCAATGCTCTTCAGTTAAGAGCAAGAAACGTGTGAGCTTCATGAACGATGAAACTTCCTTTGAGTTGAAAAGAGACTCTGTTTACTTGAAATGAAGTCTTGCTCTTAGGAATACACAGTACCTGGGATTTAACTCCAATTCTGAAGGCAAACACACAGCACAGTTCTCTTCATTGAAACACACTCTGCTTTAGAGCAAAAACGACGCTCTTGCTTTCTAGGGTCTCTAATACAGCAGGAAACTGGCGTGTACTGAAACAAAAAAAACGGGGTTTTCTACACATACAGAGCATATCTAGTTAAACTCTGCTTCTGAAACTGATACAAAGCACCGGTCCTCTAACATCCAATGCTTTTCAATTAAGAGCGAGAAACCTGTGAGCTTCGTGAACGATGTAGCTACATTTGAGCTGAAAAGTGACAGCGTTTTCCTGAAACGAAATCTTGCCTGTAGGAAGACTCAGAGCCTGGGATTTGACTCCATTTCTGCAGGGAAACATACAGCACAGTTCTCATCCATGAAACATACTCCGCTTTAGAGCAAGAAGCACGCTCTTCCTTCCTAGAGTCTCTAATACAGAAGGAAACGAGAGTGTGCTCAGAACAAAAGAACGGTGTTTCCTACAAATATGGACCATTTCTAGTTCAACTCTGCCTCTGAAACTGATGCAAACCACAGGTCCTCTAACATCCAATGATTTTCATTTAAGAGCGAGAACCGTGTGAGCTTAGTGAACGATGTAGCTTCGTTTGAACTAAAAAGTGACTGCGTTTACATGAAACGAATTCTTGCTTGTACAAAGACCCAGAGCATGCGATTTAAATCCATTTCTGAAGGAAAACACACAGTACAGTTCTCATCCATGAAATACACTCTGCTTTATAGCAAGAAGCACGCTCTTCCTTTCTAGAGTCTCTAATACAGCAGGAAACATGAGTGTGCTCAGAACAAAAGAACAGTGTTTCCTACAATTATGGACCATTTCTAGTTCAACTCCGCTCCATAATTGATAGAAACCACAGATCCTCTAACATCCAATGCTTTTCTCTTAAGAGCGAGAAACGTGTGAGTTTCGTGAACCATGTAGCTTCATTTGAGCTGAAAAGTGACTGTGTTTACCTGAAACGAAGTCTTGCTTGTAGGAAGACAAAGAGCCTGGGATTTACCTCCATATCTGAAGAGAAACACTCAACAAAGTTATCATCCATGAAACACACTCTGCTTTATAGCAAGAAGCACGCTCTTGCTTTCTTGAATCTCTAATACTGCAGCAAACTTGAGTGTGTCCGGACAAAAGAACGGTGTTTCCTACATACACGCACGTTATCTAGTTCCATTCTGCTTCTGAAACTGATAAAAACCACGGGTCCTCTAACATCAAATGCTTTTCAGTGAAGACCGAGAAACGAGTGAGCTGCGAGAACGATGTAGCTTCCTTTGAACTGAAAAGTGACTGTTTTTACCTGAAAGAAATTCTTGCTTGTAGGAAGACACAGAGCCTGGGATTTAACTCCATTTCTGAAGGGAAACACAAAGCACAGTTATCATCCATGAAACACACTCTGCTTTAGAGCAAGAAGCATGCTCTTTCTTTGTAGTGTCTCTAATACAGCAGGAAACGGGAGTGAACTGAGACCAAAAGTGCGGGGTTTCCTACACATACGGACCATATCTAGTTCAACTCTGCTTCTGAAACTGATACAAACCACGGGTCCTCTAACATCCAATGCTTTTCAGTTAGGAGCGAGAAAAGCATGAGCTAGGTGAACAATGTAGCTTCATTTGAACTGAAAAGTGTCTGCGTTTTCCTGAAAAGAAGTCTTGGTTGTAAGAAAACACAGAGCATGGGATTTAACTCCATTTCTTTGTGAAACACACAGCACAGTTCTCATCCATGAAATATTCTCTGCTTTAGTGCAAGAAGCACGCTCTTCCTTTCTAGAGTCTCTAATACTGCAGGAAACGTGAGTGTGCTCAGAACAAAAGAACGGTGTTTCCTACAAATATGGACCATTTCTAGTTCAAATCTGCTCCTAAACTGATAGAAACCACAGATCCTCTAACATCCAATGCTTTTCTGTTAAGAGCGAGAAACGTGTGAGCTTCGTGAACGATGTAGCTTCAATTGGCCTGAAAAGTGACTGTGTTTACCTGAAACGAATTCTTGCTTGTAGAAAGACAAAGAGCGTGCGATTTAACTCCATTTCTGAAAGCAAACACACAGCACAGTTCTCATCCATGAAACACACTCTGCTTTAGAGCAAGAAGCACGCTCTTGCTTTCTAGATTCTCTAATACAGCCGGAAACGGGAGTGTACTGAGACCAAATAAACGGGGTTTCCTACACATAGGGACCATATCTAGTTCAACTCTGCTTCTGAAACTGATAGAAAGGACGGGTCCTCTAACAACCAATGCTTTTCCGTTAAGAATGAGAAACACGTGAGCTTCGTGAACGATGTAGCTTCGTTTGAGCTGAAAAGTGACTGTGTTTACCTGAAACGAAGTCTTGCTTGTAGGAAGACAAAGATCCTGCGATTTAACTCCATTTCTGAAGGGAAAAACACAGCACAGTTATCATCCATGAAACACACTCTGCTTTAGAGCAAGAATCATGCTCTTGCTTTCTTGAATGTCTAATACAGGAGGAAACGGGAGTGTATTTAGACCAAAATAACAGGGTTTCCTACACATATGGACCATATCTAGTACAACTCTGCTTCTGGAACTCATACAAACCACAGGTCCTCTAAGATCAAATGCTTTTCACTTAAGACTGAGAAACATGTGAGGCCCGTGAATGATGTAGCTTCCTTTAAGCTGAAAAGTGACTGTGTTTACCTGAAAGGAATTATTGCTTGTAGGAAGACACAGAGCCTGGGATTTCACTCCATTTCTAAAGTCAAACACACAGCACAGTTCTCATCCATGAAACCCACTCTGCTTTAGAGCAAGATGCACGCTCTTGCTTTCTAGAGTCTCTAATACAGCAGGAAACGTGAGTGTACTGAGACCAAACGAACGGGGATTCATACACATATGGACAATTTCTAGTTCAGCTCTGGTTCTGAAACTGATACAAACAACAGGTCATCTAACATCCAATGCTTTTCAGTGAAGAGCAAGAAACGAGTGAGCTAGGTGAACAATGTAGCTTCATTGGAGCTCAAAAGGGTTTGCGTATAACTGAAACGAAGTCTTGCTTGTAAGAAGACACAGAGCCTGGGATTGAACTCCAGTTCGGAATCGAAACACACAGCACAGTTCTCATCCATGATATATACTTAGCTTTAGAGCAAGAAGCACGCTATTCCTTTCTAGAGTCTCTAATACAGCAGGAAACGGGAGTGTGCTCAGAACAAAAGAACCGTGTTTCCTACAAATATGGACCATTTCTAGTTCAACTCTGCTCCTAAACTGATATAAACCTCAGGGCCTCTAACATCCAATGCTTTTCTGTTAACACCGAGAAACATGTGAGTTTCGTGAATGATGTAGCTTCATTTGAGCTGAAAAGTGACTGTGTTTTCCTGAAACGAAGACTTGCTTGTAGGAAGACAAAGAGCCTGGGATTTACCTCCGTTTCTGAAAGCAAACACACAGCACAGTTCTCATCCATGAAACACACTCTGCTTTAGAGCAAGAAGCACGCTCTTGCTTTCTAGAGTCTCTATACAGCAGGAAACGGGAGAGTACTGAGTCCAAATGACCGCGGTTTCCTACACATAGGGAACATATCTACTTCAACTCTGCTTCTGAAACTGATAGAAAGGACGGGTCCTCTAAAAACCAATGCTTTTCAGTTAAGAGCGAGAAACGTGTGAGCTTTGTGAACGATGTAGCTTCGTTTGAATTAAAAAGTGACTGCGTTTACCTGAAACGAATTCTTGCTTGTAGGAAGACACAGAGCCTGGGATTTAACTCCATTTCTGAAGGGAAACAGACAGCACAGTTCTCATCCATGAAATATACTCTGCTTTAGTGCAAGAAGCACGCTCTTCCTTTCTAGAGTCTCTAATACAGCAGGAAACCTGAGTGTGCTCAGAACAAAAGAACGGTGTTTCCTACAATTATGGACCATTTCTAGTTCAACTCTGCTCCTAAACTGATAGAAACCACAGATCCTCTAACATCCAATGCTTTTCTGTTAAGAGCGAGAAACTTGTGAGCTTTGTGAACGATGTAGCTTCATTTGAGCTGAAACGTGACTGTGTTTACCTGAAACGAAGTCTTGCTTGTAGGAAGACAAAGAGCCTGGGTTTTACCTCCATATCTGAAGGGAAACACACAGCACAGTTATCATCCATGAAACATACTCTGCTTTATAGCAAGAAGCACACTCTTGCTTTCTTGAATCTCTAATACAGCAGGAAACATGAGCGTGCTCAGAACAAAAGAAAGGTCTTTCCTACACATACGCACGTTATCTAGTTCAATTCTGCTTCTGAAAGTGATACAAACCACAGGTCCTATAACATCCAATGCTTTTCACTTAAGAGCAAAAAACATGTGAGCTTCGTGAACGATGTAGCTTCCTTTGAGTTGAAAAGTGAATCCTTTTACCTAAAAGGAATTCTAGCTTGTAGGAAGACACAGAGCCTGGGATTTAACTCCATTTATGAAGGGAAACAGATAGCACAGTTCTCATCCATGAAACACACTCTGCTTTAGAGCAAGAAGCACACTCTTGCTTTCTCGAGTCTCTAATACAGCAGGAAACAGGAGTGTACTGAGACCAAACGAACGGGGTTTCCTACACATACGGACCATATCTAGTTCAACTCTGCTTCTGAAACTGATACAAACCACGGGTCCTCTAACATCCAATGCTTTTCAGTTAAGACCATGAAACGAGTGAGATTCATGAACGATGTAGCTTCCCTTATACTGAAAAGTTACTGTGTTTACCTGAAAGGAATTCTTGCTTGTAGGAAGACACAGAGCCTGGGATTTAACTCCATTTCTGAATTGAAAAACACAGCACCGTTCTCATCCATGAAATATACTCTGCTTTAGAGAAAGAAGCACGCTCTTCCTTTCTAGAGTCTCTAATACAGCAGGAAACATGAGTGTGCTCAGAACAAAAGAAAGGTGTTTCCTACAAATATGGACCATTTCTAGTTCAACTCTGCTCCTGAACTGATAGAAACCACAGGGCCTCTAACATGCAATGATTTTCATTTAAGAGCGAGAACCGTGTGAGCTTAGTGAACGATGTAGCTTCGTTTGAACTAAAAAGTGACTGCGTTTACATGAAACGAATTCTTGCTTGTACAAAGACCCAGAGCATGCGATTTAAATCCATTTCTGAAGGAAAACACACAGTACAGTTCTCATCCATGAAATACACTCTGCTTTATAGCAAGAAGCACGCTCTTCCTTTCTAGAGTCTCTAATACAGCAGGAAACAAGAGTGTGCTCAGAACAAAAGAACAGTGTTTCCTACAATTATGGACCATTTCTAGTTCAACTCCGCTCCATAATTGATAGAAACCACAGATCCTCTAACATCCAATGCTTTTCTCTTAAGAGCGAGAAACGTGTGAGTTTCGTGAACCATGTAGCTTCATTTGAGCTGAAAAGTGACTGTGTTTACCTGAAACGAAGTCTTGCTTGTAGGAAGACAAAGAGCCTGGGATTTACCTCCATATCTGAAGAGAAACACTCAACAAAGTTATCATCCATGAAACACACTCTGCTTTATAGCAAGAAGCACGCTCTTGCTTTCTTGAATCTCTAATACTGCAGCAAACTTGAGTGTGTCCGGACAAAAGAACGGTGTTTCCTACATACACGCACGTTATCTAGTTCCATTCTGCTTCTGAAACTGATAAAAACCACGGGTCCTCTAACATCAAATGCTTTTCAGTGAAGACCGAGAAACGAGTGAGCTGCGAGAACGATGTAGCTTCCTTTGAACTGAAAAGTGACTGTTTTTACCTGAAAGAAATTCTTGCTTGTAGGAAGACACAGAGCCTGGGATTTAACTCCATTTCTGAAGGGAAACACAAAGCACAGTTATCATCCATGAAACACACTCTGCTTTAGAGCAAGAAGCATGCTCTTTCTTTGTAGTGTCTCTAATACAGCAGGAAACGGGAGTGAACTGAGACCAAAAGTGCGGGGTTTCCTACACATACGGACCATATCTAGTTCAACTCTGCTTCTGAAACTGATACAAACCACGGGTCCTCTAACATCCAATGCTTTTCAGTTAGGAGCGAGAAAAGCATGAGCTAGGTGAACAATGTAGCTTCATTTGAACTGAAAAGTGTCTGCGTTTTCCTGAAAAGAAGTCTTGGTTGTAAGAAAACACAGAGCATGGGATTTAACTCCATTTCTTTGTGAAACACACAGCACAGTTCTCATCCATGAAATATTCTCTGCTTTAGTGCAAGAAGCACGCTCTTCCTTTCTAGAGTCTCTAATACTGCAGGAAACGTGAGTGTGCTCAGAACAAAAGAACGGTGTTTCCTACAAATATGGACCATTTCTAGTTCAAATCTGCTCCTAAACTGATAGAAACCACAGATCCTCTAACATCCAATGCTTTTCTGTTAAGAGCGAGAAACGTGTGAGCTTCGTGAACGATGTAGCTTCAATTGGCCTGAAAAGTGACTGTGTTTACCTGAAACGAATTCTTGCTTGTAGAAAGACAAAGAGCGTGTGATTTAACTCCATTTCTGAAAGCAAACACACAGCACAGTTCTCATCCATGAAACACACTCTGCTTTAGAGCAAGAAGCACGCTCTTGCTTTCTAGATTCTCTAATACAGCCGGAAACGGGAGTGTACTGAGACCAAATAAACGGGGTTTCCTACACATAGGGACCATATCTAGTTCAACTCTGCTTCTGAAACTGATAGAAAGGACGGGTCCTCTAACAACCAATGCTTTTCCGTTAAGAATGAGAAACACGTGAGCTTCGTGAACGATGTAGCTTCGTTTGAGCTGAAAAGTGACTGTGTTTACCTGAAACGAAGTCTTGCTTGTAGGAAGACAAAGATCCTGCGATTTAACTCCATTTCTGAAGGGAAAAACACAGCACAGTTATCATCCATGAAACACACTCTGCTTTAGAGCAAGAATCATGCTCTTGCTTTCTTGAATGTCTAATACAGGAGGAAACGGGAGTGTATTTAGACCAAAATAACAGGGTTTCCTACACATATGGACCATATCTAGTACAACTCTGCTTCTGGAACTCATACAAACCACAGGTCCTCTAAGATCAAATGCTTTTCACTTAAGACTGAGAAACATGTGAGGCCCGTGAATGATGTAGCTTCCTTTAAGCTGAAAAGTGACTGTGTTTACCTGAAAGGAATTATTGCTTGTAGGAAGACACAGAGCCTGGGATTTCACTCCATTTCTAAAGTCAAACACACAGCACAGTTCTCATCCATGAAACCCACTCTGCTTTAGAGCAAGATGCACGCTCTTGCTTTCTAGAGTCTCTAATACAGCAGGAAACGTGAGTGTACTGAGACCAAACGAACGGGGATTCATACACATATGGACAATTTCTAGTTCAGCTCTGGTTCTGAAACTGATACAAACAACAGGTCATCTAACATCCAATGCTTTTCAGTGAAGAGCAAGAAACGAGTGAGCTAGGTGAACAATGTAGCTTCATTGGAGCTCAAAAGGGTTTGCGTATAACTGAAACGAAGTCTTGCTTGTAAGAAGACACAGAGCCTGGGATTGAACTCCAGTTCGGAATCGAAACACACAGCACAGTTCTCATCCATGATATATACTTAGCTTTAGAGCAAGAAGCACGCTATTCCTTTCTAGAGTCTCTAATACAGCAGGAAACGGGAGTGTGCTCAGAACAAAAGAACCGTGTTTCCTACAAATATGGACCATTTCTAGTTCAACTCTGCTCCTAAACTGATATAAACCTCAGGGCCTCTAACATCCAATGCTTTTCTGTTAACACCGAGAAACATGTGAGTTTCGTGAATGATGTAGCTTCATTTGAGCTGAAAAGTGACTGTGTTTTCCTGAAACGAAGACTTGCTTGTAGGAAGACAAAGAGCCTGGGATTTACCTCCGTTTCTGAAAGCAAACACACAGCACAGTTCTCATCCATGAAACACACTCTGCTTTAGAGCAAGAAGCACGCTCTTGCTTTCTAGAGTCTCTATACAGCAGGAAACGGGAGAGTACTGAGTCCAAATGACCGCGGTTTCCTACACATAGGGAACATATCTACTTCAACTCTGCTTCTGAAACTGATAGAAAGGATGGGTCCTCTAAAAACCAATGCTTTTCAGTTAAGAGCGAGAAACGTGTGAGCTTTGTGAACGATGTAGCTTCGTTTGAAGTAAAAAGTGACTGCGTTTACCTGAAACGAATTCTTGCTTGTAGGAAGACACAGAGCCTTGGATTTAACTCCATTTCTGAAGGGAAACAGACAGCACAGTTCTCATCCATGAAATATACTCTGCTTTAGTGCAAGAAGCACGCTCTTCCTTTCTAGAGTCTCTAATACAGCAGGAAACCTGAGTGTGCTCAGAACAAAAGAACGGTGTTTCCTACAATTATGGACCATTTCTAGTTCAACTCTGCTCCTAAACTGATAGAAACCACAGATCCTCTAACATCCAATGCTTTTCTGTTAAGAGCGAGAAACTTGTGAGCTTTGTGAACGATGTAGCTTCATTTGAGCTGAAAAGTGACTGTGTTTACCTGAAACGAAGTCTTGCTTGTAGGAAGACAAAGAGCCTGGGTTTTACCTCCATATCTGAAGGGAAACACACAGCACAGTTATCATCCATGAAACATACTCTGCTTTATAGCAAGAAGCACACTCTTGCTTTCTTGAATCTCTAATACAGCAGGATACATGAGCGTGCTCAGAACAAAAGAACGGTCTTTCCTACACATACGCACGTTATCTAGTTCAATTCTGCTTCTCAAAGTGATACAAACCACAGGTCCTATAACATCCAATGCTTTTCACTTAAGAGCAAAAAACATGTGAGCTTCGTGAACGATGTAGCTTCCTTTGAGTTGAAAAGTGAATCCGTTTACCTGAAAGGAATTCTAGCTTGTAGGAAGACACAGAGCCTGGGATTTAACTCCATTTCTGAAGGGAAACAGATAGCACAGTTCTCATCCATGAAACACACTCTGCTTTAGAGCAAGAAGCACACTCTTGCTTTCTCGAGTCTCTAATACAGCAGGAAACAGGAGTGTACTGAGACCAAACGAACGGGGTTTCCTACACATACGGACCATATCTAGTTCAACTCTGCTTCTGAAACTGATACAAACCACGGGTCCTCTAACATCCAATGCTTTTCAGTTAAGACCGTGAAACGAGTGAGATTCATGAACGATGTAGCTTCCCTTATACTGAGAAGTTACTGTGTTTACCTGAAAGGAATTCTTGCTTGTAGGAAGACACAGAGCCTGGGATTTAACTGCATTTCTGAACTGAAAAACACAGCACCGTTCTCATCCATGAAATATACTCTGCTTTAGAGCAAGAAGCACGCTCTTCCTTTCTAGAGTCTCTAATACAGCAGGAAACATGAGTGTGCTCAGAACAAAAGAAAGGTGTTTCCTACAAATATGGACCATTTCTAGTTCAACTCTGCTCCTGAACTGATAGAAACCACAGGGCCTCTAACATGCAATGATTTTCATTTAAGAGCGAGAACTGTGTGAGCTTCGTGAACGATGTAGCTTCGTTTGAACTAAAAAGTGACTGCGTTTACATGAAACGAATTCTTGCTTGTACAAAGACACAGAGCATGGGATTTAAATCCATTTGTGAAGGAAAACACACAGTACTGTTCTCATCCATGAAATACACTCTGCTTTATAGCAAGAAGCACGCTCTTCCTTTCTAGAGTCTCTAATACAGCAGGAAACATGAGTGTGCTCAGAACAAAAGAACAGTGTTTCCTACAATTATGGACCATTTCTAGTTCAACTCTGCTCCATAACTGATAGAAACCACAGATCCTCTAACATCCAATGCTTTTCTCTTAAGAGCGAGAAACGTGTGAGTTTCGTGAACCATGTAGATTCATTTGAGCTGAAAAGTGACTGTGTTTACCTGAAACGAAGTCTTGCTTGTAGGAAGACAAAGAGCCTGGGATTTATCTCCATATCTGAAGAGAAACACTCAGTAAAGTTATCATCCATGAAACACACTCTGCTTTATAGCAAGAAGCACGCTCTTGCTTTCTTGAATCTCTAATACTGCAGCAAACTTGAGTGTGCTCAGAACAAAAGAACGGTGTTTCCTACAAATATGGACCATTTCTAGTTCAACTCTGCTCCTAAACTGATAGAAACCACAGGGCCTCTAACATCCAATGCTTTTCTGTTAAGAGTGAGAAACGTGTGAGCTTCGTGAACAATGTAGCTTCATTTGGCCTGAAAAGTGACTGTGTTTACCTGAAACGAATTCTTGTTTGTAGAAAGACAAAGAGCGTGTGATTTAACTCCATTTCTGAAAGCAAACACACAGCACAGTTCTCATCCATGAAACACACTCTGCTTTAGAGCAAGAAGCACGCTCTTGCTTTCTAGATTCTCTAATACAGCCGGAAACGGGAGTGTACTGAGACCAAATAAACGGGGTTTCCTACACATAGGGACCATATCTAGTTCAACTCTGCTTCTGAAACTGATAGAAAGGACGGGTCCTCTAACAACCAATGCTTTTCCCTTAAGAGTGAGAAACATGTGAGCTTCGTGAACGATGTAGCTTCGTTTGAGCTGAAAAGTGACTGTGTTTACCTGAATCGAAGTCTTGCTTGTAGGAAGACAAAGAGCCTGCGATTTAACTCCATTTCTGAAGGGAAAAACACAGCACAGTTATCATCCATGAAACACACTCTGCTTTAGAGCAAGAATCATGCTCTTGCTTTCTTGAATCTCTAATACAGGAGGAAACGGGAGTGTAGTTAGACCAAAATAACAGGGTTTCCTACACATATGGACCATATCTAGTACAACTCTGCTTCTGGAACTCATACAAACCACAGGTCCTCTAAGATCAAATGCTTTTCAGTTAAGACTGAGAAACATGTGATGCCCGTGAATGATGTAGCTTCCTTTAAGCTGAAAAGTGTCTGTGTTTACCTGAAAGGAATTATTGCTTGTAGGAAGACACAGAGCCTGGGATTTCACTCCATTTCTGAAGTCAAACACACAGCACAGTTCTCATCCATGAAACCCACTCTGCTTTAGAGCAAGATGCACGCTCTTGCTTTCTAGAGTCTCTAATACAGCATGAAACGTGAGTGTACTGAGACCAAACGAACGGGGATTCATACACATATGGACAATTTCTAGTTCAACTCTGGTTCTGAAACTGATACAAACAACAGGTCATCTAACATCCAATGCTTTTCAGTGAAGAGCGAGAAACGAGTGAGCTAGGTGAACAATGTAGCTTCATTGGAGCTCAAAAGGGTTTGCGTATACCTGAAACGAAGTCTTGCTTGTAAGAAGACACAGAGCCTGGGATTGAACTCCAGTTTGGAATCGAAACACACAGCACAGTTCTCATCCATGATATATACTTAGCTTTAGAGCAAGAAGCACGCTATTCCTTTATAGAGTCTCTAATACAGCAGGAAACGGGAGTGTGCTCAGAACAAAAGAACCGTGTTTCCTACAAATATGGACCATTTCTAGTTCAACTCTGCACCTAAACTGATAGAAACCACAGGGCCTCTAACATCCAATGCTTTTCTGTTAACACCGAGAAACATGTGAGTTTCGTGAATGATGTAGCTTCATTTGAGCTGAAAAGTTACTGTGTTTTCCTGAAACGAAGACTTGCTTGTAGGAAGACAAAGAGCCTGGGATTTACCTCCATTTCTGAAAGCAAACACACAGCACAGTTCTCATCCATGAAACACACTCTGCTTTAGAGCAAGAAGCACGCTCTTGCTTTCTGGAGTCTCTATACAGCAGGAAACGGGAGAGTACTGAGTCCAAATGACCTCGGTTTCCTACACATTGGGAACATATGTACTTCAACTCTGCTTCTGAAACTGATAGAAAGGACGGGTCCTCTAACAACCAATGCTTTTCAGTTAAGAGCGAGAAACGTGTGAGCTTTGTGAACGATGTAGCTTCCTTTGAACTAAAAAGTGACTGTGTTTACCTGAAAAGAACACTTGCTTGTATGAAGACACAGAGCATGGGATTTAACTCCATATCTGAAGGGAAACACACAGCACAGTTCTCATCCATGAAACACACTCTGTTTAGGTGCAAGAAGCATGCTCTTGCTCTCTAGAATCTCTAATAGAGCAGGTTACGTGGGTGTGCTTAGAACAAAAGAATGTTGTTTCCTACACATAAGGACCATATCTAATTCAACTCTGTTTCTGAAACTGATACAAACCAGAGGGCCTCTAACATCCAATTCTTTTAAGTTAAGAGCAACAAATGTGTGAGCTTCATGAGAGAAACCACAGAAACTTTAACAACCAGAGGACCTCTAACATCCAATTCTTTTAAGTTAAGAGCAACAAACGTGTGAGCTTCACTGATAGAAACCACAGATCCTCTAACATCCAATGCTTTTCTGTTAAGAGCGAGAAACTTGTGAGCTTTGTGAACGATGTAGCTTCTTTGAACTAAAAAGTGACTGCGATTACCTGAAACGAATTCATGCTTGCATGAAGACACAGAGCCTGGAATTTAACTCCATTTCTGAAGGGAAACAAACAGCACAGTTCTCATCAATGAATCACACTCTGCTTTAGAGCAAGAAGCACGCTCTTCTTTCTAGAGTTCCTAATACAGCAGGAAAATTGAGTGTGCTCAGAACAAAAGAACGGTGTTTCCTACACATAAGGACCATATATATTTCAACTCTGCTTTTGAAACTGATAGAAACCACAGGTCCTGTAACATCCAGTGCTCTTCAGTTAAGAGCAAGAAACGTGTGAACTTCCTGATTGATGTAACTTCCTTTAAGCTGAAAAGTGACTGTGTATACCTGAAACGAAGTCTTGCTTGAAGAAGACACAGAGAGTGGCATTTAACTTCATTTTTGAAATGAAACACACAGTACAGTTCTCATCCATGAAACACACTCTGCTTCATAGCAAGAATCATGCTCTTTCTTTCTAGAGTATCTAATACAGCAGTAAACGGGAATGTACTGAGACCAAATGAATGGGGTTTCATACACATATGGACAATTTCTAGTTCAACTCTGCTTCTGAAACTGATACAAACCACAGGTCATCTAACTTCAATGATTTTCAATGAAGTGCGAGAAACGTGTGAGGTAGGTGAACAATGTAGCTTCATTGGATCTGAAAATGTTCTGCGTTTACCTGAAATGAAATCTTGCTTGTAAGAAGACACAGAGCCTAGATTTAACTCCATTTCACATGCAAAACACACAGCACAGTTCTCATCCATGAAATATACTCTGCTTTAGAGCAAGAAGCACGCTCTTCCTTTCTAGAGTCTCTAATACAGCAGGATATGTGAGTGTACTGAGACCAAGAAAACGGGGTTTCCTACACATAAGGACCATATATATTTCAACTCTACTTTTGAAACTATAGAAACCACAGGACCTATAAAATCCAGTGCTTTTCACTTAAGAGCGAGAAACGTGTGAATTTCATGAACGATGTAGCTTCCATTAAGCTGAAATTTGACTGCGTTTACCTGAAACGAAGTCTTGCTTGTAGGAAGACAAAGAGCCTGGGATTTAACTCCAGATCTGAAGGGAAACACACAGTACGGATCTCATCCATGAAACACACTCTGCTTTAGACCAAAAAGCAGGCTCTTGCTTCCTAGAGTCTCTAATACAGCAGGAAACGGGAATGTACTGAGACTAAATGGAAGGGGTTTCATACACATATGGACAATTTCTAGCTCCACTATGCTTCTGAAACTGATACAAACCACAGGTCCTCTGACACCCAATCCTTTTCACTTAACAGAGAGAAAAGTGTGAGCTTCGTGAATGATGTAGCTTCATTTGAGCTGAAAAGTGTCTGCGTTTACCAGAAACGAAGTCTTGCTTATAAGAAGACACACAGCCTGGAACTTAACTATATTTCTGAAGTTAAATTCACAGCACAGTTCTCATCCATGAAACACACTTTGCTTTAGAGGAAGAAGCACGGTGTTGCTTTCTACAGTCTCTAATACAGCGGTTAATGTGAGTTTGCTGAGACCAAAAGCATGGTGTTTCCTACACATAAGGACCATACCTAATTCAACTCTGCTCCTGAAACTGATACAAACCACGGGTCCTCTAACATCCAATGCTTTTCAGTTAAGAGCGAAAAACTTGGGAGGTAGGTGAACAATGTAGCTTCATTTCAGCTGAAAAGTGTCTGCATTTACCTGAAACGAAGTCTTGCTTGTAAGAAGACACAGAGCCTGGGATTTAACTCCATTTCTGAAGCGAAACACACAGCACAGTTCTCATCCATGAAACACACTCTGCTTTAGAGGAAGAAGCACGGTCTGGCTTTCTAGAGTCTCTAATACAGCGGGTAACGTGAGTGTGCTGAGACCAAAAGAACGGTGTTTCGTACACATACGGACCCTATCTATTTCAACTCTGCTTCTGAAACAGATACAAACCACAGGGCCTCTAAAATCCAATGCTTTTCAGTTATGACCATGAAAAGTGTGAGCTTCGTTAAAGATGTAACTTCATTGGAGCTGAAAAGTGGTTGTGTTTTCCTGAAAGGAAGTCTTGCTTTTAGGAAGATACAGAACCTGTGATTTAACTCCATTTTTGTAACGAAACACACAGCACAGTTCTCATCCATGAAACACACTCTGCTTCAGAGCAAGAAGCACGCTCTTGCGTTCTAGAGTCTCTAAAACAGCCTGAAACGTGAGTGTACTGAGACCAAACCAACGGGGTTTCCTACACATATGGACCACATTTAATTCAACTCTGCTTCTGAAACTGATACAAACCATGGGTCCTCTGACATCCAATGCTTTTCAGTTAAGGGCGAGAAACATGTGAGCTTCGTGAACGATGTAACTTCATTTGACCTGAAAAGTGGTTGTGTTTACCTGAAAGGAAGTCTTGCTTGTAAGAAGACACAGATAGTGGCATTTAACTCTAGTTTTGAAACGAAACACACAGCACAGTTCTCTTCCATGAAACACACTCTGCTTCAGAGCACGAAGCATGCTCTTGCTATCTAGAGTCTCCAATACAGCCGGAAACGTGAGTGTACTGAGACCAAAAGAACGGGGTTTCCTACACCTATGGACCATATTTAATTCAACTCTGCTTCTGAAACTGATACAAACCACAGGTCCTCTAACATCCAATGCTTTTCAGTTAAGAGTGAGAAACGTGTGAGCTAGGTGAACAACGTATCTTCATTTGAGCTGAAAAGTGGTTGTGTTTACCTGAAAGGAAGTCTTCCATGTAGGAAGACACAGAACTTGGGATTTAACTCCATTTCTGAAGTGAAACACACAGCACAGTTCTCATCCATGAAACACACTCTGCTTTAGAGCAAGAAGCACGCTCTTGGTTTCTAGAGTCCCTAATATAGCAGGAAAATTGAGTGTGCTCAGAACAAAAGAATGGTGTTTCCTACACATAAGGACCATATATATTTCAACTCTACTTCTGAAGCTGATAGAAACCACAGGACCTATAAAATCCAGTGCTTTTCACTTAAGAGCGAGAAACGTGTGAACTTCGTGAAAGATGTAGCTTCCTTTAAGCTGAAAAGTGACTGTGTTTACCTGAAACGAAGTCTTGATTGTAGGAAGACAAAGAGCCAGGGATTTAACTCCATATCTGAGGGGAAACACGCAGTACAGTTCTCATCCATGAAACACACTCTGCTTTAGAGCAAGAAGCACGCTCTTGCTTCCTAGAGTCTCTAATACAGCAGGAAACGGGAATGTACTGAGACCAAATGAATGGGATTTCATACATATATGGACAATTTCTAGTTCCACACTGCTTCTGAAACTGATACAAACCAAAGGTCCTCTGACATCCAATCCTTTTCACTTAACAGAGAGAAAAGTGTGAGCTTCGTGAATGATGTAGCTTCATTTGAGCTGAAAAGTGTCTGTGTTTACCAGAAACGAAGTCTTGCTTATAAGAAGACACACAGCCTGGAACTAAACTACATTTCTGAAGTGAAACTCACAGCACAGTTCTCATCCATGAAACACACTCTGCTTTAGAGGAGAAAGCACGGTCTTGCTTTCTAGAGTCTCTAATACAGCGGTTAACGTGAGTTTGCTGAGACCAAAAGAACAGTGTTAACTACACATACGGACCATATCTAATTCAATTCTGCTCCTGAAACTGATACAAACCACGGGTCCTCTAACATCCAATGCTTTTCAGTGAAGAGCGAAAAACGTGTAAGCTAGGTGAACAATGTAGCTTCATTTGAGCTGAATAGTGTCTGCATTTACCTAAAATGAAGTCTTGCTTGTAGGAAGACACCAAGCCTGGGATTTAACTCCATTTCTGAGGGGAAACACAGCACAGTTCTCATCCACGAAACACACTCTTCTTTAGAGCAAGAAGCATGCTCTTGATCTCTAGAGTCTCTAATACAGCAGTTTACATGGGTGTGTTAGAAAAAAAGAATGGTGTTTACTACACATAAGGACCATATCTAGTTCAACTCTGCTTCTGAAACTGATACAAACCACAGGGCCTCTTACAACCAATTCTTTTAATTTAAGAGCAACAAACATGTGAGCTTCGTGAGTGATGTAGCTTCTTAGAACTAAAAAGTGACTGCGATTACCGGAAACGAATTCTTGCTTGCACGAAGACACAGAGACTGGAATTTAACTCCATTTCTGAAGGGAAACAAACAGCACAGTTCTCATCCATGAAACACACTCTGCTTTAGAGCAAGGAGCACGCTCTTGCTTTCTAGAGTCTCTAAAACAGCCGGAAACGTGAGTGTACTGAGACCAAAAGAACGGGGTTTCCTACACATATGGACCATATTTAATTCAACAATGCTTCTGAAACTGATACAAACCATGGGTTCTCTAACATCCAATGCTTATCAGTTAAGAACGAGAAACGTGTGAGCTAGGTGAAAAATGTAGCTTCATTTGAGCTGAAAAGTGTCTTCATTTACCTGAAAAGAATTCTTGCATGCACAAAGACACAGAGGCTGGAATTTAACTCCATTTCTGAAGGGAAACAAACAGCACAGTTCTCATACATGAAACACACTCTGCTTCAGAGCAAGAAGCACGCCCTTGCTTTGTAGATTCTCTAATACAGCAGGAAACATAAGTGTACACAGAACAAAATAAAGGTGTTTCCTACACGTACGGACCATATCTAATTCAACTCTGCTTCTGAAACTGATATAAACCAAAGGTCCTATAACATCCAGTGCTTTTCAGTTAAGAGGGAGAAACTTGTGAGCTTCGTGAACGATGTAGCTTCCTTTGAGCTGAAAAGTGAATGCGTTTACCTGAAACGAAGTCTTGCATGTAGGAAGACACAGAGCCTGGGATTTAACTCCATTTCTGAAGGGAAATACACAGCACAGTTCTCATCCATGAAACACACTCTGCTTTAGAGCAAGAAGCACGCTCTTGCTTTCTAGATTCTCTAATACAGCAGGAAACACGAGTATCCTTAGAACAAAAGAATGGTATTACGTACACATGTGGACCATATCTAGTTCAACTATGCTTCTGAAACTGATACAAACCACGTGTCCTCTAACATCCAATGCTTTTCAGTTAAGAGCGAGAAAGGTCTGAGCTTTATGAATGATGTATCCTCATTTGAGCTGAAAAGGGTTTGCCATTACCTGAAAAGAAGTCTTGCATGTAGGAAAACACCGAGCCTGGGATTTAACTCCATTTCTGACGGGAAACACACAGCACAGTTCTCATCCATGAAACACACTCTGCTTTAGAGCAAGAAGCACGCTCTTGCTTTCTAGAGTCTCTAAAACAGCCGGAAACGTGAGTGTACTGAGACCAAAAGAACGGGGTTTCCTACACATATGGACCATATTTAATTCAACAATGCCTCTGAAACTGATACAGACCATGGGTCCTCTAACATCCACTGCTTTTCAGTTAAGAGCAAGAAACGTGTGAGCTAGATGAAAAATGTAGCTTCATTTGAGCTGAAAAGTGTCTGCATTTACCTGAAACAAATTCTTGCATGCACAAAGACACAGAGGCTGGAATATAACTCCATTTCTGAAGGGAAACAAACAGCACAGTTCTCATCCATGAAACACACTCTGCTTTAGAGCAAGAAGCTCGCTCTTGCTTTCTAGAGTCTCTAATACAGCAAGACACGTGAGTGTACATAGACCAAAAGAACGGTTTTATGTACACATGTGGACCATATCTAGTTCAATTCTGCTTCTGAAACAGATACATACCACAGGACTTCTAACATCCAAAACTTTTCAGTTAAGAGCGAGAAACGTGTGAGTTAGGTGAACAATATAGCTTCATTTGAGCTGAAAAGGGTTTGCCATTACCTGAAACGAAGGCTTGCTTGTAGGAAGACACCGAGCCTGGGATTTAACTCCATTTCTGAAGAAAACACACAGCACAGTTCTCATCCATGAAACACACTCTGCTTTAGAGCAAGAAGCATGCTCTTGGTTTCTAGAGTCTCTAATACAGCAGGAAACGTGAGTGTACTTACACAAAATGAACGGGGTTTCCTACACATATGGACCATATCAAGTTCAACTCTGCTTCTGAAACTGATATAAACCACAGGTCCTCTAACATCAAATGCTTTTCAGTTAAGAGCGAGAAACGTGTGAGTTGGGTGAGCAATATAGCTTCATTTGAGCTGAAAAGTTTCTGCATTTACCTGAAAAGAAGTCTTGCTTGTAGGAAGACACAGAGCCTGGGATTTACCTCCATTTCTGAAGGGAAACACACAGCACAGTTCTCATCCATGAAACACACTCTGCTTTAGAGCAAGAAGCATGCTCTTGCTTTCTAGAGTCTCTAACACAGCAGGAAACATGAGTGTACTGAGACCAAAAGAACGGGGTTTCCTACACAAACGGACCATATCTAGTTCGACACTGCTTCGGAAGCTGATACAAACCACAGGTCCACTAACGTCCAATACTTTAAGTTAAGAGCGATAAACCTGTGAGCTTAGTGACCGATGTAGCTTCTTCGAACTAAAAAGTGACTGTGTTTACCTGAAAAGACTTCTTGCTAGTATGAAGACACAGAGTCTGGGATTTAACTCAATTTCTGAAGGGAAACACAGAGCACAGTTCTCATCCATGAAACACACTCTGCTTTAGAGCAACAAGCACGCTCTTGCTTTCTTGAGTCTCTAATATTGTAGGAAACATGAGTGTGCTCACAACAAAAGAACTGTGTTTCCTACACATACGGACCATATCTAGTTCAATTCTGCTTCGGAAACTGATATTAACCACAGGTCATATAACATCCAATGCTTTTCAGTTATCAGCGAGAAACGTGTGAACTTGTGAATGATGTAGCATCATTTGCGCTGAAAATTTTCTGTGTTTACCTGAAAGGAAGTCTTGCTTGTAGGAAGACACAGAGCCTGGGATTTACCTCCATTACTGAGGTGAAACACACAGCACAGTTCTCATCCATGAAACACACTCTGCTTTAGAGCTACACAACGCTCTTATATTCTAGAGTCTCTAATACAGCAGGAAACGTACTTGTACTTAGACCAAAAGAACGTGGTTTCCTACACATATGGACCATATAAAGTTCAACTCTGCTTCTGAAACTGATACAAACCACAGGTCCACTAACATCCAATCATTTCAGTTAAGAGCGATAAACATGTGAGCTAAATGAATGATGTAGCTTCCTTTGAGCTGAAAAGAGACTGTGTTTTCCTGAAATGAATTCTTGCTTGTAGGAAGACACAGAGCCTGGGATTTAACTCCAATTCTGAACCGAAACACACAGCACAGTTATCGTCCATGAAACACACTCTGCTTTAGAGCAAGAAGCACGCTCTTGCTTTCTATAGTCTCTAATACAGCATTCTACATGAGTGTGCTCAGAACAAAAGAATGGTGTTTCCTACACATATGGACCATTTATAGTTCAACTCTGCTTCTGAAACTGATACAAACCACAACTCCTCTAGCAAGCAATGCTTTTCAGTTAAGAGTGAGAAACGTGTGAGCTTCGGGAATGATGTAGCTTCGTTTGAACTAAATAGTGACTGCGTTTACCTGAAAGGAAGTCTTGCTTGTAGGAAGACACAGAGCCTGGGATTTACCTCCATTTCTGAAGGGAAACACACAGCACAGTTCTCATCCATGAAACACACTCTGCTTTAGAGCAAGAAGCATGCTCTTGCATTCTAGAGTCTCTAACACAGCAGGAAACATGAGTGTACTGAGACCAAAAGAACGGGGTTTCCTACACAAACGGACCATATCTAGTTCGACGCTGCTTCGGAAGCTGATACAAACCACAGGTCCACTAACGTCCAATACTTTAAGTTAAGAGCGATAATCCTGTGAGCTTAGTGACCGATGTAGCTTCTTCGAACTAAAAAGTGACTGTGTTTACCTGAAAAGAATTCTTGCTAGTATGAAGACACAGAGCGTGGGATTTAACTCCATTTCTGAAGGAAAAACACAGTACAGTTCTCTTCCATGAAACACACTCTGCTTTAGTGCAAGAAGCACGCTCTAGCTTTCTAGAGTCTCTAATATAGCAGGAAACTTGAGTGTGCTCCGAACAAAAGAACGGTGTTTCCTACACATATGGATCATTTATACTTCAACTCTGCTTCTGAAACTGATACAAAGCACAATTCCTCTAACAACCAATGCTTTTCAGTTAATAGCAAGAAACGTGTGAGCTTCGTGAATGATGTAGCTGCATTTAAGATGAAAAGTTTCTGTGTTTATCTTAAAGGAAGTCTTGCTTCTAGGAGTACACAGAGCCTGGGAATTACCTCCATTTCTGAAGGGAAACACACAGCACAGTTCTCATCCATGAAACACACTCTGCTTTAGAGCAAGAAGCATGCTCTTCCTTTCTAGAGTCTCTAATACAGCAAGAAATGTGAGTGTGCTCAGAACAAAAGAACGGTGTTTCCTACACATATGGACCATATCTAGTTCAAGGCTGCTTCTGAAGCTGATACAAACCGCAGGTCCACTAACATCCAATCCTTACAGTTAAGAGCGATAAACCTGTGAGCTTAGTGACTGATGTAGCTTCTTTGAACTAAAAAGTGTCTGTGTTTACCTGAAAAGAATTCTTGCTAGTACGCAGACACAGAACCTGGGATTTACTTCCATTTCTGAAGGGAAACACATAGCACAGTTCTCATCCATGAAACACACTCTGCTATAGAGCAACACAACGCTCTTGTATTCTAGAATCTCTAATACATCAGGAAACGTAAGTGTACTTATACCAAAAGAACACGGTTTCCTACACATATGGACCATATAAAGTTCAACTCTGCTTCTGAAGCTGATACAAACCACAGGTCCACTAACATCCAATCATTTCAGTTAAGTGGGACAAACCTGTGAGCTTTGTGAACTATGTAGCTTCTTCGAACTAAAAGGTGACTGTGTTTACCTGAAAAGAATTCTTGCTAGTACGAAGACACAGAGCCTGGGATTTAACTCCATTTCTGAAGTGAAACACACAGCACAGTTATCGTCCATGAAACACACTCTGCTTTAGAGCAAGAAGCACGCTCTTGCTTTCGGGAGTCTCTAATACAGCATTCTACATGAGTGTGCTCAGAACAAAAAAACTGTGTTTCTTTCACATACGGACCATATCTTGTTCAACTCTGCTTCTGAAACTAGTACAAACAACGGGTCCAATAACATCAAATGCTTCTCAGTTAAGAGCGAGAAACATGTGAGCTATGTGAACAACGTAGCTTCATTTGAGCTGAAAAGTGTCTGCGTTTACCTGAAACGAATTCTTGCTGTTAATAAGTCACAGAGCATAGGATTTAAATCAATTTCTGAACCGAAACACACAGCACAGTAATCGTCCATGAAACACACTCTGCTTTAGAGCAAGAAGCACGCTTTTGCTTTCTGGAGTCTCTAATACAGCATTCTACATGAGTGTGCTCAGAACAAAAGAACGTGGTTTCCTACACATATGGACCATATAAAGTTCAACTCTGCTTCTGAAACTGATACAAACCACAGGTCCACTAACATCCAATCATTTCACTTAAGAGCGACAAACATGTAAGCTTAGTGATTGATGTAGCTTTTTTTGAGTGAAAAGTTTCTGTTTACCTGAAAGGAAGTCTTGCTTGTAGGAAGACACAGAGCCTGGGATTTACCTCCATTACTGAGGTGAAACACACAGCACAGTTCTCATCCATGAAACACACTCTGCTTTAGAGCTACACAACGCTCTTATATTCTAGAGTCTCTAATACTGCAGGAAACGTACTTGTACTTAGACCAAAAGAACGTGGTTTCCTACACATATGGACCATATAAAGTTCAACTCTGCTTCTGAAACTGATACAAACCACAGGTCCACTAACATCCAATCATTTCACTTAAGAGCGATAAACATGTGAGCTAAATGAATGATGTAGCTTCCTTTGAGCTGAAAAGAGACTGTGTTTTCCTGAAATGAAGTCTTGCTTGTAGGAAGACACAGAGCCTGGGATTTAACTCCATTTCTGAACCGAAACACACAGCACAGTTATCGTCCATGAAACACACTCTGCTTTAGAGCAAGAAGCACGCTCTTCCTATCTAGAGTCTCTAATACAGCAAGAAACGTGACTGTGCTCAAAACAAAAGAGCGGTGTTTCCTACACATATGGACCATATCTAGTTCAACTCTGCTTCTGAAACTGATACAAAGCACAGGTCCACTAAAACCCAATCCTTTCACTTAAGAGCGGCAAACCTTTGCGCTTTCTGAACGATGTAGCTTCTTCGAACTAAAAAGTGACTCTGTTTACCTGAAAAGAATTCTTGCTAGTTCGAAGACACAGAGCATGGGATTTGCATCCATTCCTGAGGGGAAACACACAGCACAGTTCTCATCCAGGAAACACACTCTGCTTCAGAGCATGAAGCACGCTTTTGCTTTCTAGATTCTCCAATACAGCAGGAAACGTGAGTGTGCTCAGTACAAATGAAAGGTGTTTCCTACACATAAGGACCATATCTAGTTCAACTCTGCTTCTGAAACAGATACAAACTACAGGTCCTCTAACAAACAATGCTTTTCAGTGAAGAGCAAGAAACGTGTGAGCTTCGTGTAGGATGTAGCCGCATTTGAGCTGAAAAGTTACTGTGTTTACCTGAAAGGAAGTCTTGCTTGTAGGAAGACACAGAGCCTGGGATTTACCTCCATTTCTGAAGGGAAACACACAGCACAGTTCTCTTCCATGAAACACACTCTGCTTTATAGCAAGAAGCATGCGCTTGCTTTCTAGAGTCTCTAATTGAGCAGGAAACGTTAGTATACTGAGACCAAAAGAAAGGTGTTTCCTACACATAAGCACCATATCTAGTTCAGCTGCGCTTCTGAAACTGATACAAACATCAGGTCCACTAACATCCAATCGTATCACACAAATTCTACAAACCTGTGAGCTTAGTGAAGGATGTAGCTTCTTCGAACTAAAAAGTGACTGTTTTTACCTGAAATGAATTCTTGCTAGTAGGAAGACACAGAGCCTGGGATTTAACTCCATTTCTGAACCAAAAGACACAGCACTGTTACCATCCATGAAACACACTCTGCTTTAGAGCAAGAAGCACACTCTTGATTTCTAGATTCTCCAATACTGCAGGAAACGTGAGTGTGCTTAGAACAAATGAATGGTGTTTCCTACACGTAAGGACCATATCTATTTCAACTCCGCTTCTGAACCTGATAGAAACCACTGGTCCTCTAACATCCAAAGCTTTTCAGTAAAGAGCGAGAAATGTCTGTGCTCGGTGAACAATGCAGCTTCATTTGAGCTGAAAAGTGTCTGCCTTTACCTGAAACGAAGTCTTGCTTGTAAGAAGACACAGAGCCTGGGATTTAACTCCATTTCTGAAACAAAACACACATCACAGTTCTCATCCATGAAACCTACTCTGCTTTAGAGCAAGAAGCACACTCTTCCTTTCTAGAGTCTCTAATACAGCGGGAAACGTGAGTGTGCTCAGAACAAAAGAACGGTGTTTCCTACACATATGGGCCATTTCTAGTTCAACTCTGCTTCTGAAACTGATACAAACCACAGGTCCTCTAACATCCAATGCTTTTCATTTAAGACAGAGAAACGTGTGAGCTTCGTGAACGATGTAGCTTCATTTGAGCTGAAAATTGAATGTATTTACCTGAAACGAAGTCTTGCTTCTAAGAAGACAGAGAGCCTGGGATTTAACTCCATTTCTGAACTGAAATACAAAGCACAGTTATCATCCATGAAACGCACTCTGCTTTAGAGCAAGAAGCATGCTCTTGCTTTCTAGGGTCTCTAATACAGCAAGAAACGTCACTGTGGTAGAATAAAAGAACGGTGTTTCCTACACATATGGACCATATCTAGTTCAACTCTGCTTCTGAAACTGATACAAACCACAGGTCCACTAACATCCAATCCTTTCAGTTAAGAGCAACAAACCTGTGAGCTTTCTGAACAATGTAGCTTCTTTGAACTAAAAAGTGACTGTATTTACCTGAAAAGAGTTGTTGATAGTTCGAAGACACAGAGCTTGGGATTTGCTTCCATTTCTGAAGGGAAACACACAGCACAGTTCTCATCCATGAAACACACTCTGCTTTAGAGCAAGAAGCATGCTCTTGCTTTCTAGAATCTCTAATACAGCAGGAAACGTGAGTGTAAGTAGACCAAAAGAACGGGGTTTCCTACACATATGGACCATATCTAGTTCAACTCTTCTTCTGTAACTGATACAAACCACAGGTGCTCTAACATCCAATGCTTTTCAATTAAGACCGAGAAACGTGTATTTTCGTGAACGATGTCGCTTCCTTTGAGCTGAATAGTGAATGTGTTTACCTGAAAGAAGTCTTGCTTGTAGGAAGACACAGAGCCTGGGATTTACCTCCATTTCTGAAGGGAAACACACAGCACAGTTCTCATCCATGAAACACACTCTGGTTTAGAGCAAGAAGTATGCTCTTGCTTTCTAGGGTCTCTAGTACAGCAGGAAACGTGAGTGTGCTTTGAACAAAAGATCGTAGTTTCCTACACATATGGACCATTTATACTTCAACTCTGCGTCTGAAACTGATACAAACCACAATTCCTCTAACATCCAATCATTTCAGTTAAGCGCGACAAACCTGTGACCTTAGTGAACGATCGAGCTTCCTTTGAGCTGAAAAGAAAATTTGTTTTCCTGGAAAGAAGTCTTGCTTGTAGGAAGACACAGAGCCTGGAATTTACCTCATTTTCTGACGGCAAACACACAGCACAGTTCTCATGCAGAAACACACTCTGCTTTAGAGCAGGAAACACGCTCTTCCTTTCTAGAGTCTCTAAGACAGCAGGAAATGTGAGTGTGCTCAGAACAAAAAAACGGTGTTTCCTACACATATGGACCATTTATACTTCAACTCTGCATCTGAAACTGATACAAACTACAATTCCTCTAACAACCAATGCTTTTCAGTTAAGAGAGGGAAACGTGTGAGCTTCGTGAATGATGTAGCTTCGTTTGAACTAAAAAGTGACTGCGTTTACCTGAAATGAATTCTGGCTTATACTAAGACACAGAGCCTGGGATTTAACTCCATTTCTGAAGGAAAAAACACAGTACAGTTCTTATCCATGAAACACACTCTCCTTTAGAGCAAGACGCACGCTCTTGCTTTCTAGTGTCTCTATTACAGCAGGAAACTTGAGTATGCTCAGAACAAAAGAGCAGTGTTTCCTACACATACGGACCAATTCTAGTTCAACTCTGCTTCTGAAACTGATAGAAACCAACGGTCCTCTAACAACCAATGCTTTTCAGATTAGAGCGAGAATCGTGTGAGCTTGTGTATGAAGTAGCTGCATATTAGGTAAAAAGTTATTGTGTGTACCTGAAAGGATGTCTTGCTTGGAAGAAGATACAGAGCATGGGATTTAACTCCATTTCTGAAGCGAAACACACACACAGTTCACAACCATGAAATACACTCTGTTTTAGAGCAAGAAGCATGCTCTTCCTTTCTAGAGTCTCTAATAGAGCAGGAACCATGAGTGTGCTCAGAACAAAAGAACGGTGTTTCCTACACCTATGGACCAATTCTAGTTCAACTCTGCTTCTGAAACTGATAGAAACAAAGGTTCCTCTAAAATCCAATGCTTTTCATTAAGACCAAAAAACGTGTGAGCTTCGTTAACGATGCAGCTTCTTTTTAGCTGAAAAGTGACTGTGTTTGCCTGAAACGAAGTCTTGCTTGTAGGAAGACACAGAGCCACGGATTTACCTCTATTTCTGAAGGGAAACATAGCACAGTTCTCACCCATGAAACACACTCTGCTTTAGATCAAGAAGCATGCGCTTGCTTTCTAGAGTCTCTAATTGAGCAGGAAACGTGAGTATACTGAGACCAAAAGAAAGGTGTTTCCTACACATAAGCACCATATCTAGTTCAACTGCGCTTCTGAAACTGATACAAACATCAGGTCCACTAACATCCAATCATATCACATAAATTCTACAAACCTGTGAGCTTAGTGAAGGATGTAGCTTCTTCGAACTAAAAAGTGACTGTTTTTACCTGAAATGAATTCTTGCTAGTAGGAAGACACAGAGCCTGGGATTTAACTCCATTTCTGGACCAAAAGACACAGCACTGTTACCATCCATGAAACACACTCTGCTTTAGAGCAAGAAGCACACTCTTGATTTCTAGATTCTCCAATACAGCAGGAAACGTGAGTGTGCTTAGAACAAATGAATGGTGTTTCCTACACATAAGGACAATATGTATTTCAACTCCGCTTCTGAACCTGATAGAAACCACTGGTCCTCTAACATCCAAAGCTTTTCAGTAAAGAGCGAGAAATGTCTGTGCTCGGTGAACAATGCAGCTTCATTTGAGCTGAAAAGTGTCTGCCTTTACCTGAAACGAAGTCTTGCTTGTAAGAAGACACCGAGCCTGGGATTTATCTCCATTTCTGAAACAAAACACACATCACAGTTCTCATCCATGAAACCTACTCTGCTTTAGAGCAAGAAGCACACTCTTCCTTTCTAGAGTCTCTAATACAGCGGGAAACGTGAGTGTGCTCAGAACAAAAGAACGGTGTTTCCTACACATATGGACCATTTCTAGTTCAACTCTGCTTCTGAAACTGATACAAACCACAGGTCCAATAACATCCAATCCTTTCAGTTAAGAGCAACAAACCTGTGAGCTTTCTGAACGATGTAGCTTCTTCAAACTAATAAGGCCCTGTGTTTACCTGAAATGAATTCTTGCTATTTCGAAGACACATAGCATGGGATTTGCTTCCATTTCTGAAGGGAAACACACAGAACTGTTTTCATCCATGAAACACTCTCTGCTTCAGAGCAAGAACCACTCTCATGCTTTCATGATTCTCCAATACAGCAGGAAATATTAGTGTGCTTAGAACAAATGAAAGGTGCTTCCAACACATAAGGACCATATCTAGTTCAACTTTGATTCTGAACCTGATAGAATCCACCGTTCCTCTAACATCCAATCCTTTTCAGTTAAGAGCGAGAAATGTCTGATGTACCTGAACAATATAGCTACATTTGAGCTGAAAAGTGTCTGCGTTTACCTGAAATGAATTCTTGCTTGTAAGAAGACACAGAGCCTGGATTTAACTCCATTTCTGAAGTGAAACACACATCACAGTTCTCATCCATGAAACATACACAGCTTTAGAGCAAGAAGCATGCTCTTGCTTTCTAGAGTCTCTAATACAGCAGGAAACATGAGTGCACTTAGACCCAAAGAATGGGGTTTTCTACTCATATGGACCATGTCTAGTCCAACTGTGCTTCTCAACGTGATACAAACCACAGGTCCTCTACCATCCAATGCTCCTCAGTTAATACCAAGAAACGTGTGAGCTTTGTTAACGATGCAGTTTCCTTTGAGCCAAAAAGTGACTGTGTTTACTTGAAACGAAGTCTTGCTTGTAGCAAGACACAGAGCATGGGATTAACTTCCATTTCTGAAGGGAACACACAGCACAGTCCTCATCCATGAAACCCACTCTGCTTCAGAGCAAGAAGCACACTCTTGCTTTCTAGATTCTCCAATAGAGCAGGAAACGTGAGTGTGCTTAAACAAATAAAAGGTGTTTCCTACACATAAGGACCATATCTAGTTCAACTCTGCTTCTGAAACATATACAAACTACAGGTCTTCTAACAAACAATGCTTTTCAGTAAAGAGCAAGAAAAGTGTGAGCTTCGTGTACGATGTAGCTGCATTTGGGCTGAAAAGTTACTGTGTTTACCTGAAAGGAAGTCTTGCTTATAGGAAGACACAGAGCCTGGGATTTACCTCCATTTCTGAAGGGAAACACACAGAACAGTTCTCTTCTATGAAACACACTCTGCTTTGTAGCAAGAAGCACGCTCTTGGTTTCTAGAGTCTCTAACGTGAATGTACTGAGACAAAAAACCGGGGGTTCCTACACATAAGAACCATATATAGTTAAACTCTGCTTCTGAAACTCATACAAACAACGGGTCCTCTGACATCAAATGCTTTTCCATTAAGATCAAGAAACATGTGAGCTATGTGAACAATGTAGCTTCATTTGAGCTGAAAAGTGTCTGCATTTACCTGACACAAAGTCTTACTTATAGGAAGAAACAGAGCCTGGGATTTAACTCCATTTCTGAACCAGAACACACAGCACAGTTATCATCCATGAAACACACTCTGCTTTAGAGCAAGAAAAAGGTTCTTGCATTCTATAGTCTCTAATAGAGCAGGAAACGTGAGTGTGCTCAGAACAAAAGAATGGTGTTTCCTTCACATAAGGACCATATCTAGTTCAACTCTGCTTCTCAAACTGATACAAACCACAGGTCCTCTAACATCCAATGCTTTTCATTTAAGACAGAGAAACGTTTGAGCTTCATGAACGATGTAGCTTCATTTGAGCTGAAAATTGAATGTATTTACCTGAAAGGAAGTCTTGCATGTGGGAAGACACCGAGCCTGGGATTTACCTCCATTTCTGAAGGGAAACACACAGCACAGTTCTCATCCATGAAACACACTCTGCTTTAGAGCAAGAAGCACGCTCTTCCTTTCTAGGGTCTCTAATACAGCAAGAAACGTGACTGTGCTCAGAACAAAAGAGCGGTGTTTCCTACACATATGGACCATATCTAGTTCAACTCTGCTTCTGAAACTGATACAAAGCACAGGTCCACTAAAACCCAATGCTTTCGCTTAAGAGCGACAAACCTTTGAGCTTTCTGAACGATGTATCTTCTTCGAACTCAAAAGTGACTCTGTTTACCTGAAAAGAATTCTTGCTAGTTCGAAGACACAGAGCATGGGATTTGCATCCATTTCTGAAGGGAAACACACAGCACAGTTCTCATCCAGGAAACACACTCTGCTTCAGAGCATGAAGCACGCTTTTGCTTTCTAGATTTTCCAATACAGCAGGAAATGTGAGTGTGCTTAGTACAAATGAAAGGTGTTTCCTACACATAAGGACCATATCTAGTTCAACTATGCTTCTGAAACAGATACAAACTACAGGCCCTCTAACAAACAATGCTTTTCAGTTAGGAGCGAGAAATGTGTGAGCTTCGTGTAGGATGTAGCTGCATTTGAGCTGAAAAGTTACTGTGTTTACCTGAAAGGAATTCTTGCTTGTAGGAAGACACAGAGCCTGGGATTTACCTCCATTTCTGAAGGGAAACACACAGCACAGATCTCTTCCATGAAACACACACTGCTTTAGAGCAAAAAGCATGCTCTTGCTTTCTAGAGTCTCTCATACAGCAGGAAATATGAGTGTACTTAGACAAAAAGAATGGGCATTCCTACACATGTGGCCCATATCTATTTCAACTCTGCTTCTGAAACTCATACAAACCACGGGTGTGCTAACATCCAATGCTTTTCATTGAAGAGCGAGAAACATGTGAGCTAGGTGAACAATGTAGCTTCATTTGAGCTGGAAAGTGTCTGCCATTACCTGAAACGAAGTCTTGCTTGGAAGAAGACACAGAGCATGGGATTTAACTCCATTTCTGAAGCGAAACACACAGCACAGTTCTCATCCATGAAACACACTCTACTTTAGAGCAAGAAGCAAGCTCTTGCTTTCTAGAGTCTCTAATTCAGCAGGTAACGTGTGTGTACTTACACCAAAAGAAAGGGATTTCCTACACATATGGACCTTATCTAGTTCAACTCTGCTTCTGATACTGATTCAAACCACAGGTCCTCTAATAACCAATGCTTTTCATTTAAGAGCAAGAAACGTGTGAGCTTCGTGAACGAAGTTGCCTCCTTTGAGCTGAAACTTGAATGTGTTTTCCGGAAACGAAGTTTTGCTTGTAGGAAGACACAGAGCCTGGGATTTACCTCCATTTCTGAAGGGAAACACACAGCATAGTTCTCATCCATGAAACAAACTCTGCTTCAGAGCAAGAAGCACGCTCTTGCTTTCTAGATTCTCCAATACAGCAGGAAACGTGAGTGTGCTTAGAACAAATGAAAGGTGTTTCCTACGCATAAGGACCATTTCTAGTTCAACTCTGCTTCTGAAACTGATAGAAACCAAGGGTCCTCTAACATCAAAGCTTTTAATTAAGACCGAGGAACGTTTGATCTTTGTTAATGATGCAGCCACTTTTGAGCTGAAAAGTTACTGTGTTTACCTGAAAGGAAGTCTTGTTTGTAGGAAGACACAGAGCCTGGGATTTACCTCCATTTCTGAAGGTAAACACACAGCACAGTTCTCTTCCATGAAACACACTCTGCTTTATAGCAAGAAGCATGCTCTTGGTTTCTAGTGTCTCTAATAGAGCAGGAAACGTGTGTGTACTGAGACAAAAAACGGGGTTTCCTACACATAAGGACCATATATAGTTGAACTCTGCTTCTGAAATTCATACAAACAACGGGTCCTCTCACATCAAATGCTTTTCATTTAAGATCAAGAAACATGTGAGCTATGTGAACAATGTAGCTTCATTTGAGCTGAAAAGTGTCTGCATTTACCTGACACAAAGTTTTAATTGTAAGAAGACACAGAGCCTGGGATTTCACTCGATTTCTGAACCAAAAAACACAGCACAGTTCTCATCCATGAAACACAAGCTGCTTTAGAGCAAGAAACACGCTCTTGCTTTAAAGAGTCTCTAATACAGCATTCTACGTGACTGTGCTCAGAACAAAAGAACAGTGTTTCCTACACATAAGGACCATATCTAGTTCAACTCTGCTTCTGAAACTGATACAAACCACAGGTCCTCTAATATCCAATGCTTTTCATTTAAGACAGAGAAAAGTGTGAGCTTCGTGAACGATGGAGCTTCATTTGAGCTGAAAATTGAATGTATTTACCTGAAAGGAAGTCTTGCTTGTGGGAAGACAGCGAGCCTTGGATTTACCTCCATTTCTGAAGGGAAACACACAGCACAGTTCTCATCCAGGAAACACACTCTGCTTCAGAGCATGAAGCACGCTTTTGCTTTCTAGATTCTCCAATACAGAAGGAAACGTGAGTGTGCTTAGTACAAATGAAAGGTGTTTCCTACACATAAGGACCATATCTAGTTCAACTATGCTTCTGAAACAGATACAAACTACAGGTCCTCTAACAAACAATGCTTTTCAGTTAAGAGCGAGAAATGTGTGAGCTTCTTGTAGGATGTAGCTGCATTTGAGCTGAAAAGTTACTGTGTTTACCTGAAAGGAATTCTTGCTTGTAGGAAGACACAGAGCCTGGGATTTACCTCCATTTCTGAAGGGAAACACACAGCACAGTTCTCATCCATGAAACACACTCTGCTTTAGAGCAAGAAGCAGGCTCTTCCTTTCTAGAGTCTCTAATACTGCAAGAAACGTGACTGTGCTCAGAAAAAAAGAGCGGTGTTTCCTACACATATGGCCCATATCTAGTTCAACTCTGCTTTGAAACTGATACAAACCACAGGTCCACTAAAACCCAATCCTTTCACTTAAGAGCAACAAACCTTTGAGCTTTCTGAACGATGTAGCTTCTTCGAACTAAAAAGTGACTCTGTTTACCTGAAAAGAATTCTTGCTAGTTCGAAGACACAGAGCATGGGATTTGCATCCATTTCTTAAGGGAAACACACAGCACAGTTCTCATCCAGGAAACACACTCTGCTTCAGAGCATGAAGCACGCTTTTGCTTTCTAGATTCTCCAATACAGCAGGAAACGTGAGTGTGCTTAGTACAAATGAAAGGTGTTTCCTACAAATAAGGACAATATCTAGTTCAACTATGCTTCTGAAACAGATACAAACTACAGGTCCTCTAACAAACAATGCTTTTCAGTTAAGAGCGAGAAATGTGTGAGCTTCATGTAGGATGTAGCTGCATTTGAGCTGAAAATTTACTGTGTTTACCTGAAAGGAATTCTTGCTTGTAGGAAGACACAAAGCCTGGGATTTACCTCCATTTCTGAAGCGAAACACACAGCACAGTTCTCATCCATGAAACACACTCTGCTTTAGAGCAAGAAGCAAGCTCTTGCTTTCTAGATTCTCTAATTCAGCAGGAAACGTGAGTGTACTTACACCAAAAGAAAGGGATTTCCTACACATATGGACCATATCTAGTTCAACTCTGCTTCTGATACTGATTCAAACCACAGGTCCTCTAATATCCAATGCTTTTCATTTAAGAGCGAAAAACGTGTGAGCTTCGTGAACGATGTTGCCTCCTTTGAGTTGAAACTTGAATGTGTTTACCTGAAACGAAGTCTTGCTTGTAGGAAGACACAGAGCCTGGGATTTACCTCCATTTCTGAAGGGAAACACACAGCATGGTTCTCATCCATGAAACACACTCTGCTTCAGAGCAAGAAGCACGCTCTTGCTTTCTAGATTCTCCAATACAGCAGGAAACGTGAGTGTGCTTAGAACAAATGAAAGGTGTTTCCTACGCATAAGGACCATCTCTAGTTCAACTCTGCTTCTGAAACTGATAGAAACCAAGGGTCCTCTAACATCAAAGCTTTTAATTAAGACCGAGAAACGTGTGAGCTTTGTTAACGATGCAGCATCCTTTGAGCTGAAAAGTTACTGTGTTTACCTGAAAGGAATTCTTGCTTGTAGGAAGACACAGAGCCTGGGATTTACCTCCATGTTTGAAGGGAAACACACAGCACAGTTCTCTTCCATGAAACACACTCTACTTTATAGCAAGATGCATGCTCTTGGTTTCTAGAGTCTCTAATAGAGCAGGAAACGTGAGTGTACTGAGACAAAAAAACGGGGTTTCCTACACATAAGGACCATATGTAGTTCAACTCTGCCTCTGAAACTCATACAAACAACGGGTCCTCTGACATCAAATGCTTTTCAGTTAAGATCGAGAAACATGTGAGCTATGTGAACAATTTAGCTTCATTTGAGCTGAAAAGTGTCTGCATTTACCTGACACAAAGTTTTACTTGTAAGAAGACACAGAGCCTGGGATTTAATTCCATTTCTGAACCGAAACACACAGCACAGTTCTCATCCATGAAACACACTCAGCTTTAGAGCAAGATGCATGCTCTTGCTTTCTAGAGTCTCTAATAGAGCAGGAAACGTGAGTGTGCTCATAAAAAAAGAACGGTGTTTCCTACACATAAGGACCATATCTAGTTCAACTCTGCTTCTGAAACTGATACAAACCACAGGTCCTCTAACATCCAGTGCTTTTCATTTAAGACAGAGAAACGTGTGAGCTTCGTGAACGATGTAGCTTCTTTTGAGCTGAAAATTGAATGTATTTACCTGAAAGGAAGTCTTCCTTGTGGGAAGACACCGAGCCTGGGATTTACCTCCATTTCTGAAGGGAAACACACAGCACAGTTCTCATCCATGAAACACACTCTGCCTTAGAGCAAGAAGCATGTTCTTGCTTTCTAGAGTCTCTAATACAGTATTCTAAGTGAGAGCGCTCAGAACAAAAGAGCGGTGTTTCCTACACATATGGACCATATCTAGTTCAACTCTGCTTCTGAAACTGATACAAAGCACAGGTCCACTTAAACCCAATCCTTTCACTTAAGAGCGACAAACCTTTGAGCTTTCTGAACGATGTAGCTTCTTCGAACTAAAAAGTGACTCTGTTTACCTGAAAAGAATTCGTGCTAGTTTGAAGACACAGAGCCTGGGATTTGCATCCATTTCTAAAGGGAAACACACAGCACAGTTCTCATCCAGGAAACACACTCTGCTTCAGAGCATGAAGCACAATTTTGCTTTCTAGATTCTCCAATACAGCAGGAAACGTGAGTGTGCATAGTACAAATGAAAGGTGTTTCCTACACATAAGGACCATATCTAGTTCAACTCTGCTTCTGAAACAGATACAAACTACAGGTCCTCTAACAAACAATGCTTTTCACTTAAGAGGGAGAAACGTGTGAGCTTAGTTTAGGATGTAGCTGCATTTGAGCTGAAAAGTTACTGTGTTTACCTGACACAAAGTCTTACTTGTAAGAAGACACACAGCCTGGGATTTAACTCCATTTCTGAACTGAAACACACAGCACAGTTATCATCCATGAAACACACTCAGTTTTAGAGCAAGAAGCACGCTCTTGCTTTCAAAGTCTCTAATATAGCAGGAAATGTGAGTGTGCTCAGAACAAAAGACGAGTGTTTCCTACACATAAGGACCATATCTAGTTCAACTCTCCTTCTGAAACTGATATAAACCACAGGTCCTCTAACATCCAATGCTTTTCAGTTAAGACATAGATACGTGTGAGGTTCGTTAACGATTCAGCTTTCTTTGAGCTTAAAAGTGAGTGCATCTGCCTGAAATGAAGTCATGCTTGCAGCAAGACACAGAGCCTGTGATTAACCTCCATTTCTGAAGGGAAACAAACAGCACAGTTCTCATCCATGAAACACACTCTGCTTTAGCGCAAGAAGCATGCTCTTGCTTTCTAGAGTCCTTAATACAGCAGGAAACGTGAGTGTGCTGAGACAAAAAAGAATGGGGTTTCCTACACATAAGGACCCTATCTAGTTCAACTCTACTTCTGATACTGATAGAAACAAAGGGTCGTCTAACATCAAATGGTTTTCAGTTAAGAGCTAGAAACATGTGAGCTATGTGAACAATGTAGCTTCACTTGAGCTGAAAAGTGTCTGTGTTTACCTGAAAGGAAGTCTTGCTTGTAAGAAGACACAGAGCCTGGGATTTAACACCATTTCTGAACTGAAATACAACGCACAGTTATCATCCATGAAACTCACTCTCCTTTGGAGCAAGAAGCACGCTCTTGCTTTCTTGATTCTCCAATACAGCAGGAAACATGAGTGTGCTCAGAACAAAAGAAGGGAGTTTCCTACACATAAGGACCATATCTATTTCAACTCTGCTTCTGAACCTGATAGAAACCACTGGTCCTCTAACATCCAAAGCTTTTCAGTTAAGAGCGAGAAATGTCTGAGCTGGGTGAACAAAGTAGCTTCACTTGAGCTGAAAAGTGTCTGCCTTTACCTGAAACGAAGTCTTGCTTGGAAGAAGACACAGAGCCTGGGATTTAACTCCATTTCTGAAGCAAAACGTACAGCACAGTTCTCATCCATGAAACATACTCTGCTTTAGAGCAAGAAGCACGCTCTACTTTCTAGAGTCTCTAATAGTGCAGAAAACCTGAGTGTGCTCAGAACAAAAGAACGGTGTTTACTACACATAAGGACCATATCTAGTTCAACTGTGCTCTGAAACTGATACAAACCACAGGTCCTCTAACATCCAATGCTTTTCAGTTAAGGCAGAGAAACGTGTGAGCTTCGTGAACGATGTAGCTTCATTTGAGCTGAAAATTGAATGTATTTACCTGAAAGGAAGTGTTGATTTAGGAAGACACCGAGCCTGGGATTTACCTCCATTTCTGAAGGGAAACACACAGCACAGTTCCCTTCCATTAAACACACTCTGCTTTAGAGCAAGAAGCATGCTCTTCCTTTCTAGAGTCTCTAATACAGCAAGAAACGTGACTGTGCTCAGAACAAAAGAGCGGTGTTTCCTACACATATGGGCCATATCTAGTTCAACTCTGCTTGTGAAACTGATACAAACCAAAGGAACACTAAAACCCAGTCCTTTAATTAAGAGTGACAAACCTTTGAGCTTTCTGAACTATGTAGCTTCTTCGAACTAAACAGTGACTGTATTTACCTGAAAAGAATTGTTGATAGTTGGAAGACACAGAGCTTGGGATTTGCTTCCATTTCTGAAGGGAAACACACAGCACAATTCTCATCCATGAAACACACTCTGCTTTAGAGCAAGAAGCACGCTCTTTCTTTCTAGTTTCTCCAATACAGCATGAAACATGAGTGTGCTTATAACAAATGAAAGGTGTTTCCTACACATAAGGACCATATACAGTTCAACTCTGCTTCTGAACCTGATAGAAACCAACGGTCCTCTAACATCCAATGCTTTCCTGTTAAGAGCGAGAAACGTGAGAGCTAGGTGAACAATGTAGCTTCATTTGAGCTGAAAAGTGTCTGCCTTTACCTGAAACGAAGTCTTGCTTGTAAGAAGACACAGAGCCTGGGATTTAACTCCATTTCTGAAGCAAAACACACATCACAGTTCTCATCCATGTAACATATTCTGCTTTAGAGCAAGAAGCATTCTCTTCCTTTCTAGAGACTCTAATAGATCAGGTAACGTGAGTGTACTCAGAACAAAAGAACAGTGTTTCCGACACATATGTTCCATTTCTAGTTCAACTCTGCTTCTAAAACTGATAGAAACCAACAGTCCTCTTACATCCATTGCTTTTCAGAAAGACCGAGAAACGTGTGAGGTTCGTTAACGATTTAGCTTTCTTTGAGCTGAAAAGTGACTGCGTTTACCTGAAACGAAGTCTTGCTTGTAGGAAGTCACAGAGCCTGGGATTTAACTCCATTTCTGAACTGAAACACACAGCATAGTTGTCATCCATGAACACACTCTGTTTTAGAGCAAGAAGCACGCTCTTGCTTTCTAGAGTCTCTAATAGAGCAGGAAACGTGAGTGTGCTCAGAACAAAAGAACAGAGTTTCCTACACATATGGACAATATCTAGTTCAACTCTGGTTCTGAAACTCATACAAACCACGGGTCCGCTAACATCCAATGCTTTTCTTTTAAGAGCGAAAAACGTGTGAGCTAGGTGAACAATGTAGCTTCATTTGAGCAGAAAAATGTCTGCCTTTACCTGAAACCAAGTCTTGCTTGGAAGAAGACACAGAGCCTGGGATTTAACTCCATTTCTGAAGCGAAACGTACAGCACAGTTCTCATCTATGAAATACACTCACTTTAGAGCAAGAAGCATGCTCTTGCTTTCTAGAATCTCTAATTCAGCAGGAAACGTGAGTGTACTTACACCAAAAGAACAGGGTTTCCTACACATATGGTCCATATCTAGTTCAACTCTGCTTCTGAAATTGATTAAAATCACAGGTCCTCTAATATCCTATGCTTTTCATTTAAGAGCGAGAAACGTGTGAACCTCGTGAACGGTGTAGCCTACTTTGAGCTGAAGTGAATGTGTTTACCTAAAAGGAAGTCTTTCTTGTAAGAAGACACAGAGCATGGCATTTAACTCCATTTTTTAAGGGAAACACACAGCACAGTTCTCATCCATGAAAAACACTCTGCTTCAGAGCAAGAAGCATGCTCTTGCTTCTAGATTCTCCAATGCAGAAGGAAACGTGAGTGTGCTTAGAACAAATGAAAGGTGTTTCCTACACATAAGGACCGTATCTAGTTCAACTGTGCTTCTGAAACTGATAGAAACCAATGGTCCTCTAATATCCAATGCTTTTCAGTTAAGAACAAGAAACGTGTGAGCTAGGTGAACAATGTAGCTTCATTTGAGCTGAAATATGTCTGCGTTTACCTGAAAAGAATTCTTGCTTGGAAGAAGACACAGAGCATGGCATTTACCTCCATTTCTGAAGGCAAACACACAGCACAGTCCTCATCCATGAAATACACTCTACTTTAGTGCAAGAAGCACTCACTTGCTTTCTAGAGTCTCTAATAGAGCAGGAAACGTTTGTGTGCTCAGAACAAAAGAACGCTGTTTCCGACACATATGGAACATATCTAGTTCAACTATGCTTCTGAAATTCATAAAATCCACAGGTCACTACATCAAATGCTTTTCATTTAAGAGCAAGAAACCTGTGAGGTTAGTGATCAATGTATTTTCATTTTAGCTGAAAAGCGTCTGCCTTTACCTGAATCGAAGTCTTGCTTGGAAGAAGACACAGAGCCTGGGATTTAACTCCATTTCTGAACAAAACGTACAGCACAGTTCTCATCTATGAAATACACTCTGCTTTAGAGCAAGTAGCACGCTCTTGCTTTCTAGAGTCTCTAATAGAGATGGAAACGTGAGTGTGCTGAGACCAAATGAACAGGGTTTCCTACACATAAGGACCATATCTAGTTGAACTCTGCTTCTGAACGTGATACAAACAACGGGTCCTTCAACATTAAGTGGTTTTCAGTTAAGTGCAAGAAACGTGTGAGATATGTGAAAAATGTACCTTCATTTGAGCTGAAAAGTGTCTGTGTTTACCTGAAACAAAGTCTTGCTTATAAGAAGACACAGACCCTGGGATTTAACTCCATTTCTGAACCGAAACACACATCATAGTTATCATCCATGAGCACACTCTGCATTAGAGCAAGAATCACGCTCTTGCTTTCTAGAGTCTCTAATAGAGCAGGAAACGTGAGTGTGCTGATACCAAAATAACGGTGTATCCTACACATACGGACCAAATCTAGTTCAACTCTGTTTCTGTAACTGATACAAAGCACAGGTCTTATGACATCCAATGCTTTTCAGTTTTGAGCGAGAAACATGTGAGCTTCGTGAATGATGTAGCTTCCTTTGAGATGAAAAGTGAATGCGTTTGCCTGTAACGATGTCTTGCTTGTAGGAAGACACAGAGCATGGGATTTAACTCCATTTCTGAAGGGAAAAACACAGCACCGTTCTCATCCATGAAACACACTCTACTTTAGAGCAAGAAGCACGCTCTTGCTTTCTAGATTCTCCAATACAGCAGGAAACATGAGTGTGCGTATTTCAAATGAAAGGTGTTTCATACATATAAGGACCTTATCTAGTACAACTGTGCTTCTGAAACTGATACAAACCACAGGTCCACTAACATCCAATCCTTTCAGTTAAGAGCGACAAACCTTGAGCGTAGTGAACGTTGTAGCTTCTTCGAACTAAAAAGTGACTGTGTTTACCTGAAATGAATTCTTGCTAGTACAAAGACTCAGAGACTGGGATTTAACACCATTTCTGAATGGAAACACACCGCACAGTTCTCATGCATGAAACACACTCTGCTTCTGAGACTGATTCAAACCACAGGTCCTCTAATATCCAATACTATTCATTTAAGAGCGAGAAATGTGTGAGCTTCGTGAACTATGTAGCCTCCTTTGAGCTGAAAAGTGAATGCGTTTACCTAAGAGGAAGTCTTTTTTGTAAGAAAACACAGAGCGTGGCATTTAACTCCATTTCCTATGGGAAACAGACAGCACAGTTCTCTTCCATGAAACACAAACTGCTTAAGAGCAAGAAGCACACTCTTCCTTTCTAGAGTCTCTAATACAGCAGGAAACGCGAGTGTGCTCAGAAAAAAAGAACGGTGTTACCTACACATATGGACCATTTCAAGTTCAACTCTGCTTTTGAAACTGATAGAAACCAATGTTCCTCTAACATCCAATGCTTTTCAGTTAAGACCGAGAATCTTGTGAGCTTCCTTAACGATGCATCTTCATTTAAGCTGAAAAGTGATGGCATTTGCCTGAAACGAAGTCTTGCTTGTAGCAACTTCAGAGCATGGGATTTACCTCCATTACTGAAGGGAAACACAGAGCACAGTTCTCATCCATGAAACACACTCTGCTTGAGAGCAAGAAGCACGCTCTTGCTTTCTAGAGTCTCTAATACAGCAGGAAACGTGAGTGTGCTCTGAACAAAAGAACGGTGTTTCCTACACATATGGAACATATCTAGTTCAACTCTGCTTCTGAAACTCATACAAAACACCGGTCCTCTATCATCCAATGCTTTTCAGTTAAGACCGAGAAACGTGTGAGCTTTGTGAACGATGTAGATTACTTTGAGCTGAAAAGTGACTGCGTTTGCCTGAAACGAAGTCTTGCTTTAAGGAAGATACAGAGTCCGGGATTTAACTCCATTTCTGAAAGGAAACACACAGCACAGTTCTCATCCATGAAACACACTCTGCTTTAGAGCAAGAAGCACGCTCTTGCTTTCTAGAGTCTCTAATACAGCAGGAAACGTGAGTGAGCTCAGAACAAAAGAGCGGTTTTCCCAACATATATGGACCATATCTAGTTAATTTCTACTTCTGATACTCATTCAAACCATAGGTCCACTAACATCCAATGCTTTTCAGTTAAGAGCAAGAAACGTGTGAGCTTCATGAACGATGTAGCTACCTTTGAGCAGGAAAGTGACTGTGTTTTCCTGAAACGAAGTGTTGCTTATAGGAAGACACAGAGCCAGGGAATTACCTCCATTTCTGAAGGGAAACACACTTGACAGTTCTCATCCATGAAACACACTCTGCTTTATAGCAAGAAGCACGCTCTTGCTTTCTAGAGTCTCTAATACAGCAGGATCGTGTCTGTACTTAGACCAAAAGAACGTGGTTTCCTACACATATGGACCATATCTAGTTCAACTCTGCTTCTGAAACTGATACAAATCACGGATCCTCTAACATCCAATGCTTTTCAGTTAAGAGCGAGAAATGTGTGAGCTTTGTGAACGATGTACCATCCTTGAGCTGAAAAGTTAATGTGTTTACCTTAAAGGAAGTCTTTCTTGTCAGAAGACACAGAGCATGGCATTTAACTCAATTTCTGAAGTGAAACACACAGCCCAGTTCCCATGCATTAAACACACACTGATTCAGAGCAAGAAGCACGCTCTTGCTTTCTAGAATCTCTAATACAGCAGGAAACATGAGTGTACTTAGACCAAAAGAACTGGGTTTCCTACACATATGGACCATATATAGTTCAACTCTTCTTCTGAAACAGATACAAATGACAGGGCCTCTAACATCCAATGCTTCAGTTAAGAGCAAGAAACGTGTGAGCTTCGTGTACGATGTAGCTTCCTTTGAGCTGAAAAGTTTCTGTGTTTACCTGACAGGTAGTCTTGCTTGTAGGAAGACACAGAGCCAGGGAATTACCTCCATTTCTGAAGGGAAACACACAGCACGATTCTCATCCATGAAACACACTCTGCTTTAGAGCAAGAAGCATGCTCTTGCTTTCTAGATTCTCTAATACAGCAGGAAACGTGTGTGTACTTAGACCAAAGAACGGGCTTTCCTACACATATGGACCATATCTCGTTCAACTCTGCTTCTGAAATTGATACAAAGCACAGGTCCTCTAACATCCAATGCTTTTCAGTTAAGATCAAGAAACGTGTGAGCTTCGTGAACGATGTAGCTACCTTTGAGCTGAAAAGTGACTGTGTTTACCTGAAACGAAGTCTTGCTTGTAGGAAGACTCAGTGCGTGGCATTTAACTCCATTTTTGAAGGGAAACACACAGCACAGTTCTCATCCGTGAAACACACTCTGCTGCAGAGCAAGAAGCACGCTCTTTCTTTCTTGAGTCTCTAACACAGCAGGAAATGTGAGTGCACTCATACCAAAAGAATGGGGTTTCCCACACATATGGACCATATCTACTTGAACTCTGCTTCTGAAACTGATACGAACAACAGGTCCACTACCATCCAATCCTTTCAGTTAAGAGCTACAAACCTGTGAGCTTAGTGAACTTTGTAGCTTCTTTGAACGAAAAAGTGACTGTGTTTACCTGAAAAGAATTCTTCCTAGTATGAAGACACAGAGCCTGGGATTTAACTCCATTTCTGAAGGGATTCACACAGCTCAGTTCTCATGAAACACACTCTGCTTCAGAGCAAGAAGCATTCTCTTGCTTTATAGAGTCTCTAATACAGCAGGAAAGGTGAACGATACCAGAAAAATGAACGGTGTTTCCTACACATACAGACCATATCTTGTTCAACTCTGCTTCTGAACCTGATACAAACCACAGGTCCCCTAACATCCAATCCTTTCAGGTAAGAGCAACAAACCTGTGAGCTTAGTGAACGTTGTAGCTTCTTCGAATTAAAAAGTGACTGTGTTTACATGAAACGAATTCTTGCCAGTACTTAGACACAGAGCCTGGGATTTAACACCATTTCTGAAGGTAAACACACAGCATAGTTCTCATCCATGAATCACACTCTGCTTTAGAGCAAGACACAAGCTCTTGCTTTCTAGAATCTCTAATACAGCAGGAAACGTGAGTGTACTTAGACCAAAAGAACGGGCTTTCCTACACATATGGAACATATCTAGTTCAACTCTGCTTCTGAAACTGATACAAATACAGGTCCACTAACATCCAATGCTTTTCAGTTAAGACCGTGAAACGTGTGAGCTTCGTGAACCATGTAGCTTCCTTTGAGCTGAAAAGTGACTGTGTTTCCCTCAAACGAAGTATTGCTTGTAGGGAGACACAGAGCCTGGGATTTACCTCCATTTCTGAAGAGAAACACACAGCAAAGTTCTCATTCATGAAACACACTCTTCTTTAGAGCAAGACAACGATCTTGTATTCTAGAGTCTCTAATACAGCAGGAACGTGTCTGTACTTAGACTAAAAGAACGTGGTTTCCTATTCATATGGACCATATCTAGTTCAACACTGCTTCTGAAACTGATACAAACCATCGATAGTCTAACATCCAATGCTTTTCTGTTAAGAGCGAGAAACGTGTGAGCTTTGTGAACGATGTAGCATCCTTTGAGCTGAAAAGTGAATGCGTTTACCTAAAAGGAAGTCTTTCTTGTAAGAAGACACAGAGCATGGCATTTAACTCAATTTCTGACGTGAAACACACAGCCCAGTTCCCATGTATGAAACACACACTGATTCAGAGCAAAAAGCACGTTCTTGCTTTCTAGAGTCTCTAATGCAGCAGGAAACTTGAGTGTGCTCAGAACAAAAGAGCAGTGTTTCCTACACATACAGACCATATCGAGTTCAATTCTACTTCTGAAACTGATTCAAACCACAGGTCCTCTCACATCCAATGCTTTTCAGTTAAGAGCCAGAAACGTGTGAGCTTTGTGAACAATGTAGATTCCTTTGAGATGAAAAGTGAATGCATTTACCAGAAACGATGTCGGGCTTTTAGGAAACACAGAGCCTGGGATTGAACTCCATTTCTGAAGGGAAACACACAGCACAGTTCTCATCCATGAAACACAATCTGCTTTAGAGCAAGAAGCACGCTCTTGCTTTGTAGAGTCTCTAAAACAGCAGGAAACGTGAGTGATATCAGAAAAAATGAACGGTGTTTCCTACACATACGGACCATATCTTGTTCACCTCTGCTTCTGAAACTGATACAAACCACAGGTCCACTAACATCCAATCCTTTCAGGTAAGAGCGACAAACCTGTGAGCTTTATGAACGTTGTAGCTTCATTCGAACTGAAAATTGACTGTGTTTACATGAAACAAATTCTTGCTAGTACGAAGACATAGAGCCTGGGATTTAACTCCATTTCTGAAGGAAAACACAGCACATTGTTCATCCATGAATCACACTCTGCTTTAGAGCAAGACGCACGCTCTTGCTTTCTAGAATCTATAATACAGCAGGAAACGTGAGTGTACTTAGACCAAAAGAACGGGCTTTCCTACACATATGGAACATATCTAGTTCAACTCTGCTTCTGAAACTGATACAAATACAGGTCCACTAACATCCAATGCTTTTCAGTTAAGACCGTGAAACGTGTGAGCTTCGTGAACCATGTAGCTTCCTTTGAGCTGAAAAGTGACTGTGTTTCCCTCAAACGAAGTATTGCTTGTAGGGAGACACAGAGCCTGGGATTTACCTCCATTTCTGAAGAGAAACACACAGCACAGTTCTCATTCATGAAACACACTCTTCTTTAGAGCAAGACAACGATCTTGTATTCTAGAGTCTCTAATACAGCAGGAACGTGTCTGTACTTAGACTAAAAGAACGTGGTTTCCTATTCATATGGACCATATCTAGTTCAACACTGCTTCTGAAACTGATACAAACCATCGATAGTCTAACATCCAATGCTTTTCTGTTAAGAGCGAGAAACGTGTGAGCTTTGTGAACGATGTAGCATCCTTTGAGCTGAAAAGTGAATGCGTTTACCTAAAAGGAAGTCTTTCTTGTAAGAAGACACAGAGCATGGCATTTAACTCAATTTCTGAAGTGAAACACACAGCCCAGTTCCCATGTATGAAACACACACTGATTCAGAGCAAAAAGCACGTTCTTGTTTCTAGAGTCTCTAATGCAGCAGGAAACTTGAGTGTGCTCAGAACAAAAGAGCAGTGTTTCCTACACATACAGACCATATCGAGTTCAATTCTACTTCTGAAACTGATTCAAACCACAGGTCCTCTCACATCCAATGCTTTTCAGTTAAGAGCCAGAAACTTGTGAGCTTTGTGAACAATGTAGATTCCTTTGAGATGAAAAGTGAATGCATTTACCAGAAACGATGTCGGGCTTTTAGGAAACACAGAGCCTGGGATTGAACTCCATTTCTGAAGGGAAACACACAGCACAGTTCTCATCCATGAAACACAATCTGCTTTAGAGCAAGAAGCACGCTCTTGCTTTGTAGAGTCTCTAACACAGCAGGAAACGTGAGTGATATCAGAAAAAATGAACGGTGTTTCCTACACATATGGACCATTTATAGTTCAACTCTGCTTCTGAAACTGATACAAACCACAGGTCCACTAACATCCAATCCTTTCAGGTAAGAGCGACAAACCTGTGAGCTTTGTGAACGTTGTAGCTTCATTCGAACTGAAAATTGACTGTGTTTACATGAAACAAATTCTTGCTAGTACGAAGACATAGAGCCTGGGATTTAACTCCATTTCTGAAGGAAAACACAGCACATTTCTCATCCATGAATCACACTCTGCTTTAGAGCAAGACGCACGCTCTTGCTTTCTAGAATCTATAATACAGCAGGAAACATGAGTGTACTTGGACCAAAAGAACTGGCTTTCCTAAACATATGGACCATATCTAGTTAAACTGTGCTTCTGAAACTGATACAAACCACAGATCCTCTAACATCCAATGCTTTTTAGTTAAGACCGAGAAACGTATGAGCTTCGTGAACCATGTAGTTTCCTTTGAGCTGAAAAGTGACTGTGTTTCCCTCAAACGAACTATTGCTTGTAGGAAGACACAGAGCCTGGGATTTTCCTCCATTTCTGAAGGGAAACACAGAGCACAGCTCTCATCCATGAAACACACTCTGCTTTAGAGCATGAAGCATGCTCTTGCTTTCTAGGGTCTCTAATACAGCAGGAAACGTGAGTGTACTTAGACCAAAAAAACGGGCTTTCGTACACATATGAACCATATCTAATTCAACTCTGCTTCTGAAACTGATACAAACCAGAGGTCCTCTAACATCCAATGCGTTTCAGTAAAAAGCGGGAAACGTGTGACTTTCATGAATAATGTAGCTTCCTTTGAGCTGAAAAGGGAATGCGTTTACCTAAAAGGAAATCTTTCTTGTAAGAAGACACAGAGTGTGGCATTTAACTCAATTTCTGAAGAGAAACACACAGCACTGTTCTCATACATGAAACACACTCTGCTTTAGAGCAAGAAGCACGCTCTTGCCTTCTAGAGTCTCTAATACAGCAGGAAACGTGAGTGTACTCAGAACAAAAGAACTGTGTTTCTTACACATAGGGACCATATCTAGTTCAATTCTACTTCTGAATCTGATTCAAACCACAGGGCCTCTAACATCCAATGCTTTTCAGTTAAGAGCAAGAAACGTGTGAGCTTCGTGTACGATGTAGCTTCCTTTGAGCTGAAAAGTTTCTGTGTTTACCTGACAGGAAGTCTTGCTTGTAGGAAGACACAGAGCCAGGGAATTACCTCCATTTCTGAAGAGAAACACACAGCACGATTCTCATCCATGAAACACACTCTGCTTTAGAGCAAGAAGCACGCTCTTTCTTTCTTGAGTCTCTAACACAGCAGGAAATGTGAGTGCACTTATACCAAAAGAATGGGGTTTCCCACACATATGTTCCATATCTAGTTGAACTCTGCTTCTGAAACTGATACAAACCACAGGTCCACTACCAACCAATGCTTTCAGTTAAGAGCTACAAACCTGTGAGCTTAGTGAACGTTGTAGCTTCTTTGAAGGAAAAAGTGACTGTGTTTACCTGAAAAGAATACTTCCTAGTACGAAGACACAGAGCCAGGGATTTACCTTCATTTCTGAAGGGAAACACACAGCACAATTCTCATCCATGAAACACACTCTTCTTTAGAGCAAGACAATGATCTTGCATTCTAGATTCTCTAATACAGCAGGAACGTGTCTGTACTTAGACCAAAAGAACGTGGTTTCCTACACATAGGGACCATATTTAGTTCAACTCTGCTTCTGAAACTGATACAAATCACAGATCCTCTAACATCCAATGCTTTTCTGTTAAGAGCGAGAAACGTGTGAGCTTTGTGAACGATGTAGCATCCTTTGAGCTGAAAAGTTAATGTGTTCACCTAAAAGGAAGTCTTTCTTGTCAGAAAACACAGAGCATGGCATTTAACTAAATTTCTGAAGTAAAACACACATCCCAGTTCCCATGCTTGAAACACACACTGATTCAGAGGAAGAAGCATGCTCTTGCTTTCTAGAATCTCTAATACGGCAGGAAACGTGAGTGTACATAGTCCAAAAGAACTGGGTTTCCTACACATATGCCCATATCTAGTTCAACTCTGCTTTTGAAACTGATACAAATCACAGGTCCTCTAACATCCAATGCTTTTCATTTAAGAGCGAGAAACTTGTGAACTTCGTGAACGATGTAGCTGCATTTGAGCTGAAAAGTGACTGTGTATACCTGAAAGGAAGTCTTGCTTGTATGAAGACACAGAGCCTGGGATTTAACTTCATTTCTGAAGGGAAAGACACTGCAAAGTTCTCATCCATGAAACGCACTCTGCATTAGAGCAAGAACCACGCTCTTGATTTCTAGAGTCTCTAATACAGCAGGATACGTGAGTGTGATCAAAGAAAAAGAACGGTGTTTCCTACACATACAGACCATATCTAGTTCAACTGTGATTCTGAAACTGATACAAACCACAGGTCCACTAACATCCAATCCCTTCATTTAAGAGCTACAAACATGTGAGCTTAGTGTATGTTGTAGCATCTTCGAACGAAAAAGTGCCTGTGTTTACCTGAAATGAATTCTTGCTATTACAAAGACACAGAGCCTGGGATTTAACTCCATTTCTGAAGGGAAACACATAGCACAGTTTTCATCCTAGAAACACACTCTGCTTCAGAGCAAGAAGCACGCTCTTGCTTTCTAGGGTCTCTAATCAGAAAACGTGAGTGTGCTCAGAACAAAAGAATGGCGTTTCCTACACATACCGACCATATCTAGTTCAACTCTTTTTCTGAAAATGATACAAACCACAGGTCCTCTAACATCCAATGCGTTTCAGTAAAGAGCGGGAAACGTGTGAGCGTCGTGAATGATTTAGCTTCCTTTGAGCTGAAAAGTTTCTGTGTTTACCTTAAAGGAAGTCTTCCTTCTAGGAAGACACAGAGCCAGGGAATTACCCCATTTCTGAAGGGAAACACAAAGCACAGTTCTCATCCATGAAACACACTCTGCTTTAGAGCAAGAAGCACGCTCTTGCTGTCTAGAGTCTCAAATAGAGCAGGAAATGTGAGTGTGCTCAGAACAAAAGAACAGCGTTTCCTACACATATGGACCACATCTAGTTCAACTCTGCTTCTGAAACTGATACAAACCACAGGACCTCTAACATCCAATGCGTTTCAGTAAACAATTGGAAACCTGTGACTTTTGTGAATGATGTAGCTTCCTTTGAGCTGTAAAGTGAATGCATTTACCTAAAAGGACGTCTTTCTTGTACGTAGACACAGAGCATGGCATTTAACTCCATTTCTGAAGGGAAACACACCATAGTTCTCATCCATGAAACATACTATGCTTCAGAGCAAGAAGTACGCTCTTGCTTTCTAGATTCTCCAATAAAGCAGGAAACGTGAGTGTGCTTAGAACAAATGAAAGGTGCTTCCTACACATAAGGACCATATCTAGTTCAACTCTACTTCTGAATCTTACAGAAACCACCGGTCCTCTAACATCCAATGCTTATCAGTTAAGAGCGAGAAATGTCTGAGCTAGGTGAACAATGTAGCTTCATTTGAGCTAAAAAGTGTCTGCGTTCACCTGAAACGAAATCATGCTTGTAAGAAGACAGAGAGCCTGTGATTTAACTCCATTTCTGAAGCGAAACACACAGCACAGTTCTCATCCATGAAACATACTCTGCTTTAGAGCAAGAAGCACGCTCTTGCTGTCTAGAGTCTCAAATAGAGCAGGAAACGTGAGTGTGATCAGAAAAAAAGAACGGAGTTTCCTACACATAGGGACCATATCTAGTTCAACTGTGCTTCTGAAACTGATACAAACCACAGGTCCACTAACATCCAATCCTTTCTGTTAAGAACTACAAACCTTTGAGCTTAGTGAACGTTGTGCTTCTTCAAACTAAAAAGTGACTGTGTTTACATGAAATGAATTCTTGCTAGTACGAAGACACAAAGACTGGGATTTAACTCCATTTCTGAAGGGAAACACACAGCACAGTTCTCATCCATGAATCACACTCTGCTTTAGAGCAAGAAGCACGCTCTTGCTTTCTAGAGTCTCTAATACAGCAAGAAACCTGATTGTACATATACCAAAAGAATGGGGTTTCCTACATATACGGACCATATCTAGTTCAACTCTGCTTCTGAAACTGATACAAACCACAGGTCCACTAACATCCAATCCTTTCAGTTAAGAGCGACAAACCTGTGAGCTTAGTGAACGATGTAGCTTCTTCAAACTAAATAGTGACTGTGTTTACCTGAAAATAATTCTTGCGAGTACGAAGACTGAGAGCCTGGGATTTAACTCCATTTCTGAGAGGAAACACACAGCACAGTCCTCATCCAGAAACACACTCTGCTTTAGAGCAAGAAGCATGCTCTTGCTTCTAGAGTCTCTAAGACAACAGGTAAGGTGAGTGTGCTCAGAACAAAAAATAAAACGGTGTTTCCTACACATACGGACTATATCTAGTTCAACTCTGCTTCTGTACTGATACAAAGCACAGGTCTTATAACATACAATGCTTTTCAGTTTTGAGCGAGAAACAAGTGAGCTTTGTGAATGATGTAGCTTCCTTTGAGCTGAAAAGTGAATGCGTTTACCTGAAACGATGTCTTGCTTGTATGAAGACACAGAACCAGGGATTTTAATCCATTTCTGAAGAAAAACACATAGAACAGTTCTCATCCATGAAACACACTCGGATTTAGAGCAAGAAGCAAGCTCTTGCATTCTAGAGTCTCTAATACAGCATGAAACTTGGGTGTGCTCAGAACAAAAGAGCTGTGTTTCCTACACATAGGGACCATATCTAGTCTATTCTACTTCTGAAACAGATAAAAAACCTCAGGTCCTTTAACATCCATTGCTTTTCAGTTAAGAGCAAGAAATGTGTGAGCTTCGTGAACGATGTAGCTTCCTCCTTGCTGAAAAGTTTCTGTGTTTACCTGAAAGGAAGTCTTGCTTGTAGGAAGACACAGAGCCAGGGAATTACCTCCATTTCTGAAGGGAAACACGCAGCACAGTTCTCATCCATGAAACACACTCTGCTTTAGAGCAAGAAGCATGCTCTTGCTTCCTAGAGCATCTAATACAGCAGGAAACGTGAATGTACTTAGACCAAAAGAACAGGGTTTCCTACACATATAGAACATATCGAGTTCAACTCTGCTTCTGAAACTGATACAAACCACAGGTCCTCTATCATCCAATGCTTTTCAGTTAAGAGCAAGAAACTTAGTACTTCGTGAACGATGTACCTGCATTTGAGCTGAAAAGTGACTGTGTATACCTGAAAGGAAGTCTTGCTTGTATGAAGACACAGAGTCTGGGATTTAACTTCATTTCTGAAGGGAAACACATTGCACAGTTCTCATCCATGAATCACACTCTGCTTTAGAGCAAGAAGGACGCTCTTGCTTTTTAGAGTCTGTAAGACAGCAGGAAATGTGAGTGTGCTTAGAACAAAAAAACGGTGTTTCCTACACATACCGATCATATCTAGTTCAACTCTGCTTCTGTAACTGATACAAAGCACAGGTCTTATAACATCCAAGGCTTTTCAGTTTTGAGCGAGAAACGTGAGCTTCGTGAATGAAGTAGCTTCTTTGGGCTAAAAAGTGAATGTGTTTACCTGAAACGATGTCTTCCTTGTAGGAAGACACAGAGCCTGGAATTTATCTCCATTTCTGAAGGGAAACACACAGCACAGTTCTCATCCAGAAATACACTCTGCTTTAGAGCAAGAAGCACGGTCTTGCTTTCTTGAGTCTCTCTTACAGCAGAAAATGTGAGTGCACTTAGACCAAAAGAACGGTGTTTCCTAACCATATGGACCATATCTAGTTCAACTCTGCTTCTGAAACTGATACAAATCAAAGGTCCTCTAACATCCAATGCTTTTCAGTTAAGAGCCAGAAACGTGTGAGCTTCTTGAACGATGTAGCTTCCTTTGAACTGAAAAGTGCCTATGTTTACCTGAAATGAAGTCTTGCTTGTAGGAAGACACAGAGCCTGGCATTTAACTCCATTTCTGAAGGGAAACACACAGCACAGTTCTCATCAATGAAACACTCTCTGCTTCAGAGCATGAAGCACTCTCTTGCTTTCTAGAGTCTCTAATACAGCAGGAAACGTGGGTGTGTCCAGAAAAAAAGAAAGGCGTTTCCTACACATATGGACCACATCTAGTTCAACTCTGCTTCTGAAACTGATACAAACCAGACGTCCTCTAACATCCAATGCGTTTCAGTAAACAGCGGGAAAAGTGTGACTTTCATGAATGATGTAGCTTCCTGTGAGTTGAAAAGTGAATGCGTTTACCTAAAAGGACGTCTTTCTTATAAGAAGACACAGAGTGTGGCATTTAACACCATTTCTGAAGGGAAACACAAGGCATGGTTCTCATCCATGAAACACATTCTGCTTCATAGCAAGAAGCACGCTCTTACTTTCTAGAATCTCGAATAAACAGGAAAAGTGAGTGTGCTTAGAACAAAAGAAAGGTGTTTCCTACACATAAGGACCATATCTAATTCAACTCTGCTTCTGAAACTGATAGAAACCACCGGTCCACTAACATCCAATGCTTTTCCTTTAAGAGGGAGAAACGTCTGAGCTAGATGAACAATGTAGCTTCATTTGAGCTGAAAAGTGTCTGCGTTTACCGGAAACGAAATCTTGCTTGTAAGAAGACAGAGAGCCTGGGATTTAACTCCATTACTGAAGTGAAACACACAGCACAGTTCTCATCCATGAAACATACTCTGCCTTAGAGCAAGAAGCACGCTCTTGCTTTCTAGAGTCTCTAATACAGCCGGAAATGTGAGTGTGATCAGAAAAAAAGAAGAGTGTTTTCTACACATACGGAACATATCTAGTTCAACTCTGCTTCTGAAACTGATACAAACCACAGATCCTCTAACATCAAATTCTTTTCGGTTAAGAGCGAGAAACCTGGGAGCTTTGTGAACGATGTAGCATCCTTTGAGCAGAAAAGGGAATGCATTTACCTAAAAGGAAGTCTTTCTTGTAAGAAGACACAGAGCATGGCATTTAAATCAATTTCTGAAGTGAAACACACGGCCCAGTTCTCATCCATGAAACACACTCTGATTAGGGAAAGAAGCATGCTCTTGCTCTCTAGAGTCTCTAATACAGCAGGTTACGTGGGTGTGCTTAAAACAAAAGAACAGTGTATCCTACACATAAGGACCACATCTAGTTCAACTCTGCTTCTGAAACTGATACAAACCACAGGGCGTCTAACATCCAATTCTTTTCTGCTAAGAGCAACAAACCTGTGAGCTTTGTGAGCGATGTAGCTTCTTTAAACTAAAAAGTGAATGCGATTGCCTGAAAAGAATTCTTGCTTGTACGAAGACACAGAGCTCAGAATTTAACTCCATTTCTGAAAGGAAACAAACAGCACAGTTCTGATCCATGAAACACACTCTGCTTTAGAGCAAGAAGCATGCTCTTGCTTTCTAGAGTCCATAATACAGCAGGATAATTGAGTGTGCTCAGAAAAAATGAATTGTGTTTCCTACACATAAGGACCAAATATATTTCAAATCTGCTTCTGAAACTGATAGAAACCACAGGTCCTATAACATCCAGTGCTTTTCAGTTAAGAGAAAGAAACGTGTGAACTTCATGAATGATGTAGCTTACTTTAAGCTGAAAAGTGACTACGTTTACCTGAAACAAACTCTTGCTTGTAAGAAGACCCAGAGCGTGGCATTTAACTCCATTTCTGAAATGAAACACACAGCACAGTTCTCATCCATGAAACACACTCTGCTTCATAGCAAGAATCACGCTCTTGCTTTCTAGATTCTACAATAAAGCAGAAAATTTGAGTGTGCTTAGAACAAATGAAAGGTGTTTCCTACACATAAGGACCATATCTAGTTCAACTCTGCTTCTGAAACTGATAGAAACCACTGGTCCACTAACATCCAATGCTTTTCAGTTAAGAACGAGAAACATGTGAGCTAGGTGAACAATGTAGCTTCATTTGAGCTGAAAAGTGTCTGCGTTTAACTGAAACGAAATCTTGCTTGTAAGAAGACAGAGAGCCTGGGATTTAACTCCATTTCTGAAGCTAAACACACAGCACAGTTCTCATCCATGAAACACACTCTGCTTTAGAGCAAGAAGCACGCTCTTGCTTTCTAGAGTCTCTAATACAGCAGGTTACATGAGTGTGCTAGAAGAAAAGAATGGTGTTTACTACACATACGGACCATATATATTTCAACTCTGCTTCTGAAACTGATAGAAACCTCAGGTCCTATAATATCCAGTGCTTTTTAGTTAAGAGCGAGAAACGTGTGAACTTTGTGAACAATGTAGCTTATTTTAAGCTGAAAAGTGACCGCATTTACCTGAAACGATGTCTTGCTTGTAAGAAGACACAGAGAGTGGCATTGAACTCCATTTTTTGAAATGAAACACACAGCACAGTTCTCATCCATGAAACACACTCTCCTTCAGAGCAAGGAGCACGCTCTTGCTTTCTAGAGTCTATAATACAGCCGGAAACGTGAGAGTTCTGAGACCATAAGAATGGGGTATCCTACACATAAGGGCCATATTTAGTACAACTCTGCTTCTGAAACAGATACATACCACGGGTCCTCTAAAATCCAATGCTTTTCAGTTAAGAGCGAGAAACATGTGAGCTAGGTGAATAATGTAGCATTGTTTGAGCTGAAAAGTGTCTGCATTTACCTGAAAGGAAGTCTTGCTTGCAGGAAGACACAGAGCCTGGGATTTAACTCCATTTCTGAAGGGAAACACACAGCACAGTTCTCATCCATGAAACACACTTTGCTTTAGAGCAAGAAGCACGATCTTGCTTTCTAGAGTCCCTAATACAGCAGATACTTGAGTGTGCTCAGAACAAAAGAACGGTGTTTCCTACACATAAGGACCATATATATTTCAACTCTGCTTCTGAAACTAATAGAAACCTCAGGTCCTATAATATCCAATGCTTTTCACTTAAAATCGAGAAACGAGTGAGCTTCGTGAACGATGTAGCTTCTTTTGAGCTGAAAAGTGAATGTGTTTACCTGAAATGAAGTCTTGCTTGTAGGAAGATACAGAGCCTGGGATTTAACTCCATTTCTGAAGGGAAACACACATCACAGTTCTCATCCATGAAACACACTCTTCTTTAGAGCAAGAAGCACCTCTTGCTTTCTAGAGTCTCTAATACAGCAAGAAACATGAGTGTACTTAGACCCAAAGAACGTGGTTTCCTGCTCATATACACCATTTCTAGTTCAACTCTGCTTCTGAAATTGATAGAAACCACAGGTCCTCTGACATCCAATGCTTTTCAGTTAAGGGCGACAAACTTGTGAGCTTAGTGAATGATGTAGCTTCATTTGAGCTGAAAAGTGGTTGTGTTTACCTGAAAGGAAATCCTGCATGTAGGAAGACACAGAACCTGGGATTTACCTCCACTTCTGAAGGGAAACACACAACACAGTTCTCATCCATGAAACACACTCTGCTTTAGAGCAGGATGCACGCTCTTGCTTTCCAGAGTACCTAAGACAGTAGGAAAATTGAGTGTGCTCAGAAGAAAAGAATGGTGTTTCCACACATAAGGATCATATATATTTCAACTCTACTTCTGAAACTGATAGAAACCACAGGTCCTATAACATCCAGTGCTTTTCACTTAAGAGCAAGAAACGTGTGAACTTTGTGAACGATGTAGCTTACTTTAAGCTGAAAAGTGACTGCGTTTACCTGAAACAAACTCTTGCTTGTAACAAGACCCAGAGCGTGGCATTTAACTCCATTTCTGAAATGAAACACACAACACAGTTCTCATCCATGAAACACACTCTGCTTCAGGGCTAGAAGCACGCTCTTGCTTTCTAGATTCTCTAATACAGCAGGAAACGTGAGTGTACTGAGACCAAAAGAACGGGGTTTCCTACACATATGGACAATATCTAGTTAAACTCTGCTTCTGAAACTGAAAGAAACCACAGGTCCTATGACATCCAGTGCTTTTTAGTTAAGAGTGAGAAACGTGTGAGTTTTGTGAACAATGTAGCTTCCTTTGATCTGAAAAGTGACTGTGTTTACCTGAAATGATGTCTTCCTTGTAGGAAGACACAGAGCCTGGCATTTAACTCCATTTCTGAAGGGAAACACACAGCACAGTTCTCATCCATGAAACACACTCTGCTTTAGAGCAAGAATGACGCTCTTGCTTTCTAGAGTGTCTAATACAGCAGTACACGTGAGTGTACTTAGACCAAAAGAACGGTTTTACGTACACATGTGGACCATATCTAGTTAAACTCTGATTCTGAAACTGATACAAACCACAGGTCTTAAAACATTCAGTGCTTTTCCGTTAAGGGCGAGAAACGTGTGAGCTTCGTGAACGATGTAGCTTCTTTTGAGCTGAAAAGTGAATGTGTTTACCTGAAATGAAGTCTTGCTTGTAGGAAGACACAGAGCCTGGGATTTAACTCCATTTCTGAAATGAAACACACAGCACAGTTCTCATCCATGAAACACACTCTGCTTTAGAGCAGGATGCACGCTCTTGCTTTCCAGAGTACCTAAGACAGCAGGAAAATTGAGTGTGCTCAGAACAAAAGAATGGTGTTTCCACACATAAGATCATATATATTTCAACTCTACTTCTGAAACTGATAGAAACCACAGGTCCTATAACATCCAGTGCTTTTCACTTAAGAGCGAGAAACGTGTGAACTTTGTGAACGATGTAGCTTACTTTAAGCTGAAAAGTGACTGCGTTTACCTGAAACAAACTCTTGCTTGTAACAAGACCCAGAGCATGGCATTTAACTCCATTTCTGAAATGAAACACACAACACAGTTCTCATCCATGAAACACACTCTGCTTCAGAGCTAGAAGCACGCTCTTGCTTTCTAGATTCTCTAATACAGCAGGAAACGTGAGTGTACTGAGACCAAAAGAACGGGGTTTCCTACACATACGGACAATATCTAGTTAAACTCTGCTTCTGAAACTGAAAGAAACCACAGGTCCTATATCATCCAGTGCTTTTTAGTTAAGAGTGAGAAACGTGTGAGTTTCGTGAACAATGTAGCTTCCTTTGATCTGAAAAGTGACTGTGTTTACCTGAAATGATGTCTTGCTTGTAGGAAGACACAGACCCTGGCATTTAACTCCATTTCTGAAGGGAAACACATAGCACAGTTCTCATCCATGAAACACACTCTGCTTTAGAGCAAGAATGACGCTCTTGCTTTCTAGAGTGTCTAATACAGCAGTACACGTGAGTGTACTTAGACCAAAAGAACGGTTTTACGTACACATGTGGACCATATCTAGTTAAACTCTGATTCTGAAACTGATACAAACCACAGGTCTTAAAACATTCAGTGCTTTTCCGTTAAGGGCGAGACACGTGTGAGCTTCGTGAACGATGTAGCTTCTTTTGAGCTGAAAAGTGTATGTGTTTACGTGAAATGAAGTCTTGCTTGTAGGAAGACACAGAGCCTGGGATTTAACTCCATTTCTGAAATGAAACACACAGCACAGTTCTCATCCATGAAACACACTCTGCTTCAGAGCAAGAAGCACGCTCTTGCTTCATAGATTCTCCAATGAAGCAGGAAATTTGAGTGTGCTTAGAACAAATGAAAGGTGTATCCTACACATAAGGACCATATCTAGTTCAACTCTGCTTCTGAAACTGATAGAAACCACTGGTACACTAACATCCAATGCTTTTCAGTTAAGAGCGAGAAACGTCTGAGCTAGGTGAACAATGTAGCTTCATTTGAGCTGAAAAGTGTCTGCGTTTACCTGAAACGAAATTTTTCTTGGAAGATGACAGAGAGCCTGGGATATAACTCAATTTCTGAAGCTAAACACACAGCACAGTTCTCATCCATGAAACACACTCTGCTTTAGAGCAAGAAGCAAGCTCTTGCTTTCTAGAGTCTCTAATACAGCAGGTTAAGTGAGTGTGCTAGAACAAAAGAATGGTGTTTACTACACATAAGGACCATATATATTTCAACTCTGCTTTTTAAAGTGATAGAAACCAGAGGTCCTATAACATCCAGTGCTTTTCAGTTGAGAGCGAGAAACGTGGGAACTTCGTGAATGATGTAGCTTCCTTTAAGCTGAAAAGTGACTGCGTTTACCTGAAACGATGTCTTGCTTGTAAGAAGACACAGAGAGTGGCATTTAACTCCAATTTTGAAACGAAACACACATCACAGTTCTCATCCATGAAACACACTCTGCTTCAGAGCAAGAAGCACGCTCTTGCTTTCTAGAGTCTCTAATACAGCTGGAAATGTGAGAGTCCTGAGACCATAAGAATGGGGTATCCTACACATAAGGACCATATTTAGTTCACCCCTGCTTCTGAAACTGATACAAACCACGGGAAATTTAACATCCAATGCTTTTCACTTAAGAGCGAGAAACATGTGAGCTAGGTGAATAATGTAGCATTATTTGAGCTGAAAAGTGTCTGCATTTACCTGAGAGGAAGTCTTGCTTGTAGGAAGACACAGAGCCTGGGATTTAACTCCATTTCTGAAGGGAAACACACAGCACAGTTCTCACCCATGAAACATACTTTGCTTTAGAGCAAGAAGCACGCTCTTGCTTTCTAGAGTCCCTAATACAGCAGATACTTGAGTGTGCACAGAACAAAAGAATGGTGTTCCTACACATAAGGACCATATATATTTCAACTCTGCTTCTGAAACTGATAGAAACCTCTGGACCTATAACATCCAATGCTTTTCACTTAAGAGCGAGAAATGAGTGATCTTCGTGAACGATGTAGGTTCTTTTGAGCTGAAAGGTGTATGTGTTTACCTGAAATGAAGTCTTGCTTGTAGGAAGACACAGAGCCTGGGATTTAACTCCATTTCTGAAGGGAAACACACATCACAGTTCTCATCCATGAAACACACTCTTCTTTAGAGCAAGAAGCTCGCTCTTGCTTTCTAGAGTCTCTAATACAGCAGGAAACATGAGTGTACTTAGACCCAAAGAACGTGGTTCCTGCTCCTATAGACCATTTCTAGATCGACTCTGCTTCTGAAATTGATAGAAACCACAGGTGCTCTGACATCCAATGCTTTTCAGTTAAGGGAGACAAACGTGTGAGCTTAGTGAATGATGTAGCTTCATTATAGCTGAAAAGTGATTGTGTTTACCTGAAAGGAAATCCTGCATGTAGGAAGACACAGAACCTGGGATTTACCTCCACTTCTGAAGGGAAACACACAGCACAGTTCTCATCCATGAAACACACTCTGCTTTAGAGCAGGATGCACGCTCTTGCTTTCCAGAATCCCTAAGACAGCAGGAAAAATTGAGTGTGCTCAGAACAAAAGAATGGTGTTTCCTACACATAAGGATCATATATATTTCAACTCTACTTCTGAAACTGATAGAAACCACAGGTCCTATAACATCCAGTGCTTTTCACTTAAGAACGAGAAACGTATGAACTTTGTGAACGATGTAGCCTCCTTTAAGCTGAAAAGTGACTGCGTTTAACTGAAACCAAGTCTTGCTTGTAAGAAGACACAGAGCGTGGCATTTAACTCCATTTCTGAAAGGAAACACACAGCACAGTTCTCATCCATGAAACACACTCTGCTTCAGAGCAAGAAGCACGCTCTTGCTTTCTAGAATCTCTAATACAGCAGGAAACTTGAGTGTACTGAGACAAAAAGAACGGGATTTCCTACAAATACAGACCATAACTCTTTCAACTCTGCTTCTCCTACAAACCACAGGTCCTCCAACATCCAATGCTTTTCAGTTCAGAGCGAGATACCTGTGAGCTAGATGAACAATATAGCTTCATTTAAGCTGAAAAGTGTCTGCGTTTACCTGAAAAGAAGTCTTGCTTGTAAGAATACACACTTCCTGGGATTTAACACCATTTCTGAAGCGAAACACACAGCATAGTTCTCATCCACGAAACACACTCTGCTTTAGAGCAAGAAGCACGCTCTTGCTTTCTAGAGTCTCTAATACAGCAGGACACGCGAGTATACTTAGACCAAAAGAACGGTTTTATGTACACATGTGGAACATATGTTGTTCAACTCTATTCTGAAACTGATACAAACCAAAGGTCCTATAACATCCAGTGCTTTTATGTTAAGAGCAGCAAACGTGTGAGCTTTGTGAACGATGTAGCTTCTTTTGAGCTGAAAAGTGAATGTGTTTACCTGAAATGAAGTCTTGCTTGTAGGAAGACACAGAGCCTGGGATTTAACTCCATTTCTGAAGGGAAACACACAGCACAGTTCTCATCCATATAACACACTCTGCTTAGGGAAAGAAGCATGCTCTTGCTCTCTAGAGTCTCTAATACAGCAGGTTACGTGGGTGTGCTTAAAACAAAAGAATGGTGTTTATTACACATAAGGACCACATCTAGTTCAACTCTGCTTCTGAAACTGATACAAACCACAGGGCGTCTAACATCCAATTCTTTTCAGCTAAGAGCAACAAACGTGTGAGCTTTGTGAGCGATGTAGCTTCCTTGAACTAAAAAGTGAATGCGATTGCCTGAAAAGAATTCTTGCTTGTACGAAGACACAGAGCTCGGAATTTAAGTCCATTTCTGAAAGGAAACAAACAGCACAGTTCTCATCCATGAAACGCACTCTGCTTCAGAGCTAGAGGCACGCTCTTGCTTTCTAGATTCTCTAATACAGCAGGAAACGCGAGTGTACTGAGACCAAAAGAACGGTGTTTCCTACACATATGGACCATATCTAGTTCATCTCTGCTTCTGAAACTGATACAAACCACAGGGCCTCTAACATCCAATTCTTTTCAGTTAAGAGCAACAAACGTGTGAGCTTCGTGAGCGATGTAGCTTTTTGAACTAAAAAGTGACTGCGATTACCTGAAAAGAATTCTTGCTTGTACGAAGACACAGAGCCTGGGATTTAACTCCATTTCTGAAGGGAAACACACAGCACAGTTCTGATCCATGAAACACAGTCTGCTTTAGAACAAGAAGCACACTCTTGCTTTCTAGAGTCCCTAATAGAGGAGGAAACTTGATTGTGCTCAGAACAAAAGAACGGGGTTTCCTACACATAAGGACCATATATATTTCAACTCTGCTTCTGAAACTGATACAAACCACAGGTCCTATAACATCCAGTGCTTTTTAGTTAAGAGCGAGAAACCTGTGAGCTTCATGAATGATGTAGCTTCCTTTGAGCTGAAAAGTGAATGTGTTTACCTGAAATGAAGTCTTGCTTGTAGGAAGACACAGAACATTGGAATTTAACTCCATTTCTGAAGGGAAACACACATCACAGTTCTCATCCATGAAACACACTCTGCCTTAGAGCAAGAAGGACTCTCTTTCTTTCTAGATTCTCCAATACAGCAGGAAATGTGAGTGTACTCAGAACACAAGAACAGTTTTACGTACACATGTGGACCATATCTAGTTCAACTCTGCTTCTGAAACTGATACAAACCACAGGTCCTCTAACATCCAATGCTTTTCAGTTAAGAGCGAGAAAGCTGTGAGTTAGATGAACAATGTATCTTCATTTGAGCTGAAAAGTGTCTGCGTTTACCTGAAAGGAAGTCTTTCTTGTAAGAAGCCACACAGCCTAGGATTTAACTCCATTTCTAAAGTGAAACAACCAGCACAGATATCATCCATGAAACACACTCTGCTTTAGAGGAAGAAGCAAAGTCTTGTTTCCAGAGTCTCTAAGACAGAAGGAAACGTGAGTGTCCTGAGACCAAAAGAACGTTTTTTCCAACACATAAGGACCACGCCCTTGCTTTCTAGAGTCCATAATACAGCAGGAAACTTGAGTGTGCTCAGAACAAAAGAACGGTGTTTCCTACACATATGGACAATATCTAGTACAACTCTGCTTCTGAAACAGATACAAACCACGAGTCCTCTAACATTCAATGCTTTTCATTTAAGAGCGAGAAACGTGTGAGCTAGGTGAACAATTTAGCTTCATTTGAGCAGAGAAGTGTCGGCGTTTACCTGAAACGAAGTCTTGCATGTAAGAATACACACAGCCTGGGATTTAACTCCATTTCTGAACCAAAACACACAGCACAGTTCTCGTCCATGAAACACACTCTGCTTCAGCACAAGAAGCATGCACTTGCGTTCTATAATATCTAATATAACAGGAAACATGAGTGTACGGAGACGAAAAGAACGACATTTCCTACACATAGGGACCATATCTAGTTCAACTCTGCTTCTGAAACTGACACAAACCACGGGTCTTCTAACATCCAATGCTTTTCACTTAAGAGCAAGAAACATGTGAGGTGGGTGAACAATGTAGCTTCATTTGAGCTGAAAGGTGTCTGTGTTTACCTGACACGAAGTCTTGCTTGTAAGAAGAATCAGAGCCTGGGATTTAACTCCATTTCTGAAGCCAAATGCACAGCACAGTTCTCATCCATGAAACACACACTGCTTTAGAGCAAGAAGCACGTTCTTGCTTTCTAGAGTCTCTAATACAGCACGAAACATGAGTGTACTCAGAACAAAAGAGCGTTGTGTCCTACACGTATGGACCATATCTTGTTCAACTCTGCTTCTGAAACTGATACAAACCACATGGCTTATAACATCCAGTGAAACGTGTGAGTTAGGTAAACGATGTAGCTTCATTTGAGGTGAAAATTGTCTGGGATTACCTGAAAGGAAGTCTTGCTTGTAAGAAGACACAGAGAGTTGCATTTAACTACATTTCTGAAATGAAACACTCAGTATAGTTCTCATCCATGAAACACACTCTGCTTCAGAGCAAGAAGCACGCCTCTGCTTTCTAGAGTCTCTAATACAGAAGGAAACTTGAGTGTGCTGAGACCAAAAGAACAGTGTTTCCTAAACATATGGACCATTTCTACTTCAAGTCTGCTTCTGAAACTGATACAAACCACAGGTCCTGTAACATCCAGTGCTTTTCAGTTAAGATTGAGAAACGTGTGAGCTTCGTGAACGATGTAGCTTTCTTTAAGCTGAAAAGTGACTGTGTTTACCGGAAACGAAATCTTGCTTGTAGGAAGACACAGAGCATGGCATTTAACTCCATTTCTGAAGGGAAACACACAGCACAATTCTCATCCATGAAACACACTCTGCTTCAGAGCAAGAAGCACGCTCCTGCTTCTAGATTCTCTAATACAGCAGGAAACGTGAGTGTACTGAGACCAAAAGAACGTCATTTCCTACACATATGGACCATATCTAGTTCAACTCTGCTTCTGAAACTGTCACGAACCACGGGACCTCTAAAATCCAATGCTTTTAACTTAAGAGTAAGAAACGTGTGAGGTGGGTGAACAATGTAGCTTATTTGAGCTGAAAGGTGTCTGGGTTTACATGAAACGAAGTCTTGCTTGTAAGAAGACACAGAGCCTGGGATTCAACTCCATTTCTGAAGCGAAATGCACAACACGGTTCTCATCCATGAAACACACTCTGCTTTAGAGCAAGAAGCACGCTCTTGCTTTCAAGATTCTCTAATACAGCAGGAAACGTGAGTGTACTCAGAACAAAAGAACGTTGTGTCCTACACGTACGGACCATATCTACCTCAACTCTGATTGTTAAACTGATACAAACCACAGGTCCTATAACATCCAGTGGTTTTCAGTTAAGATCGAGAAACGTGTGAGCTTCCTGAACGATGTAGCTTCCTTTAAGCTGAAAAGTGACTGTGTTTACCTGAAACGAAATCTTGCATGTAAGAAGACACACATCCTGGGATTTAACTACATTTCTGAAGCGAAACACACAGCACAGTTCTCATCCATGAAACACACTCTGCTTCAGTGCAAGAAGCACGCACTTGCCTTCTAGAGTCTCTAATACAGCAAGAAACGTGAGTGTACTCAGAACAAAAGAACAACGTTTCCTACACATAGGGACCATATCTAGTTCAACTCTGCTTCTGAAACAGACACAACCACGGGTCCTCTAACATCCAATGCTTTTCACATAAGAGCGAGAAAAGTGTGAGCTGGGTAAACGATGTAGCATCATTTGAGCTGAAAATTGTCTGCGATTACCTGAAACAAAGTCTTGCTTGTAAAAAGACACAGAGCGTGGCATTTAACTCCATTTCTGAAATGAAACACACAGTACAGTTCTCATCCATGAAACACACTCTGCTTAAGCCCAAGAAGCACGCACCTGCTTTCTAGATTCTCTAATACAGCAGGAAACGTGAGTGTGCTGAGACCAAAAGAACAGTGTTTCCTGAACATGTGGACCATATCTACTTCAAGTCTGCTTCTGAAACTGAAACACACCACGGAACCTATAATATCCAGTGATTTTCATTTAAGATCGAGAAACTTGTGAGCTTTGTGAACAATGTAGCTTCATTTGAGCTGAAAAGTGTCTGCGTTTACCTGAAACGAAGTCATGCTTGTGAGAAGACACAGAGCCTGGGATTTAACTCCATTTCTGAAGCGAAACACACAGCACAGTTCTCATCCATGAAACACACTCTACTTTAGAGCAAGAAGCACAATCTTGCTTTCTTGAGTCTCTAATACAGGAGGAAACGTGAGTGTACTCAGAACAAAAGAACGCTGTGTCCTACACGTATGGACCATATCTAGTTCAACTCTGCTTCTGAAACTGATACAAACTACCGGTCCACTAACATCCAATGCTTTTCATTTAAGAGCGAGAAACGTTTGAGCTAGTTGAAAAATGTAGCTTCATTTGAGCAGAGAAGTGTTTGCGTTTACCTGAAACGAAGTCTTGCATGTAAGAAGACACAAAGCCTGGGATTTAACTCCATTTCTGAAACAAAACACACAGCACAGTCCTCATCCATGAAACACACTCCGCTTCAGCGCAAGAAGCATGCACTTGCCTTCTAGAGTCTCTAATACAGCAAGAAACGTAAGTGTACTCAGAACAAAAGAACGCTGTGTCCTCCACGTACAGACCATATATAGTTCAACTCTGCTTTTGAAACTGACAAAAACCACAGGTCCTATAACATCCAGTGCTTTTCAGGTAAGAGCGAGAAACGTGTGATCTTCGTGAACGATGTAGCTTCCCTTGAGCTGAAAAATGTCTGCATTTACCTGAAAGGTATTCTTGCTTGTAAGAAGACACACAGCCTGGGATTTAACTCCATTTCTGAAGTGAAATACACAGCACAGTTCTCATCCATGAAACACACTCTGCTTTAGAGCAAGAAGCATGCACTTGCTTTCTAGAGAATCTAATACAGCAGGAAAGGTGAGTGTGCTGACCAAAAGAACGGTGTTTCCTACACATATGGACCATATCTAGTTCAACTCAGCTTCTGAAACTGATACAAACCACGGGTACTCTAACATCCAATGCTTTTCAGTTAAGAGTGAGAAACGTGTGATGTAGGTAAATGATGTAGGTTCATTTGAGCTGAAAATTGTCTGTGATTACTTGAAACGAAGTCTTGCTTGTAAGAAGAAACAGAGTGTGGCATTTAACTCCATTTCTGAAGCGAAACACACAGCACAGTTCTCATCCATGAAACACACTCTGCTTTAGAGCAAGAAGCACGCTCTTGATTTCTAGTGTCTCTAATACAGCAGGAAACGTGAGTGTACTGAGACTAACAAAACGGCGTTTCCTACACATATGGACCATTACTAGTTCAACTCTCCTTCTTAAACTGATAGAAACCACAGGTCCTCTGACATCCAATGCTTTTCAGTTAAGAGCGAGAAACGTGTGAGCTAGGTAAACGATGTAGCTTCATTTGAGCTGAAAATTGTCTGCGATTACCTGAAACGTGTCTTTCTTGTAAGAAGAAACAGAGCGTGGCATTTAACTCCATTTCTGAAATGAAACACACAGCACAGTTCTCATCCATGAAACACACTCTGCTTCAGAGCAAGAAGCACGCACTTGCCTTCTAGAATCTCTAATACAGCAAGAAATGTGAGTGTACTCAGAACAAAAGAACGACGTTTCCTCCACATAGGGACCATATCTAGTTCAACTCTGCTTCTGAAACTGACACAAACCACGGGTCCTCTAACATCCAATGCTTTTCACTTAAGAGCGAGAAACGTGTGAGGTGGCTGAACAATGTAGCTTCATTTGAGCTGAAAGGTTTCTGGGTTTACCTGAAACGAAGTCTTGCTTGTAGAAAGACACAGAGCCTTGGATTTAACTCCATTTCTGAAGGGAAACACACAGCACAGTTCTCATCCATGAAACACACTCTGCTTTAGAGCAAGAAGCATGCTCTTGCTTTCTAGAGTCCATAAAACAGCATGAAACTTGAGTGTGCTCAGAACAAAAGAACGGTGTTTCCTACACATAAGGACCATATATACTTCAACTCTGCTTCTGATACTGATAGAAACCACAGGTCCTATAACATCCAGTGCTTTTCAGTTTAGAACGTGAAACGTGTGAATTAGGTGAACAATGTGGCTTCATTTGAGCTGAAAAATATCTGCGATTACCTGAAATGAAGTCTTGCTTGTAAGAAGACACAGAGCGTGGCATTTAACTCCATTTCTTAAATAAAACACACAGTACAGTTCTCATCCATGAAACACACTCTGCTTCAGAGCAAGAAGCACGCTCCTGCTTCCTAGAGTCTCTAATATAGCAGGGAAACGTTGAGAGTGCTGAGACCAAAAGAACAGTGTTTCCTGAACATGCGGACCATATCTACTTCAAGTCTGCTTCTGAAACTGATACAAACCACAGGTCCTGTAACATCCAGTGCTTTTCAGTTAAGATCGAGAAACGTGTGAGCTTCGTGAACGATGTAGCTTCCTTTAAGCTGAAAAGTGACTGTGTTTACCTGAAAGGAAATCTTGCTTGTAGGAAGACACAGAGCATGGCATTTAACTCCATTTCTGAAGGGAAACAAACAGCACAGTTGTCATCCATGATACACACTCTGATTCAGAGCAAGAAGCACACTCCTGCTTTTAGAGTCTCTAATACAGCAGGAAATGTGAGTGTACTCAGAACAAAAGAACGACGTTTCCTACACATTGGGACAATATCTAGTTAAACTCTGCTTCTGAAACTGACACAAACCACGGGTCCTCTAACATCCAATGCTTTTCACTTAAGAGCGAGAAACGTGTGAGGTGGGTGAACAATGTAGCTTCATTTGAGCTTAAAGGTGTCTGGGTTTACCTGAAAGGAAGTCTTGCTTGTAAGAAGACACAGAGCCAGTGATTTAATTCCATTTCTGAAGCGAAACGCACAGCACAGTTCTATCCATGAAACACACTCTGCTTTAGAGCAAGAAGCATGCTTTGCTTTCTAGAGTCTCTAATACAGCAGGAAACGTGAGTGTACTCAGATCAAAAGAACGTTGTGTCCTACACGTACGGACCATATCTAGTTCATTTCTGCTTCTGTAACTGATACAAACCACAGGTCCTATAACATCCAGTGCTTTTCAATTAAGAGCAAGAAACGGGTGAGCTTCGTGTACGATGTAGCATCCTTTGAGCTGAAAAGTGAATGCGTTTACCTGAAACGAAGTCTTACTTGTAGAAAGACACAGAGCATGGCATTTAACTCGATTCCTGAAGGGAAACAAACAGAACAGTTGTCATCCATGATACACACTATGCTTTAGAGCAAGAAGCACGCTCTTGCTTTCTAGAGTCTCTAATAAAACAGGAAACGTGAGTGTAGAGAGACCAACAAAACGGTGTTTCCTACACATATGGACCATTTCTAGTTCAACTCTTCTTCTTAAACTGATAGAAACCACAGGTCCTCTGACATCCAATGCTTTTCAGTTAAGAGCGAGACACGTGTGAGCTAGGTAAACGATGTAGATTCATTTGAGCTGAAAATTGTCTGTGATTTCTGAAACGAAGTCTTGCTTTTAAGAAGACACAGACGGTGGCATTTAACTCCTTTTCGGAAATGAAACACACAGTACAGTTCTCATTCATGAAACACACTCTGCTTCAGAACAAGAAGCAAGCTCCTGCTTTCTAGAGTCTCTAATATAGCAGGAGACGTGAGTGTGCTGAGACCAAAAGAACAGTGTTTCCTGAACATGCGGACCATATCTACTTCAAGTCTGCTTCTGAAACTGAAACAAACCACGGGTCCTATAACATCCAGTGCTTTTCAGTTAAGATCGAGAAAGGTGTGAGCTTCGTGAACAATGTAGCTTCATTTGAGCTGAAAAGTGTATGCGTTTACATGAAACGAAGTCTTGTTTGTAAGAAGACACAGAGCCTGGGATTTAACTCCATTTCTGAAGCGAAACACACAGCACAGTTCTCATCCATGAAACACACTCTGCTTTAGACAAAGAAGCACGCTCTTGCTTTCTTGAGTCTCTAATACAGCATGAAACGTGAGTGTACTCAGAACAAAAGAACGCTGTATCCTACACGTATGGACCATATCTAGTTCAACTCTGCTTCTGAAACTGATACACACCACAGGGCCTCCAACATCCAATTCTTTGCAGTTAAGAGCAACAAACATGTGAGCTTCGTGAGCGATGTAGCTTCTTTGAACTAAAAAGTGACTGCGATTACCACACATGAATTCTTGCTTGTACAAAGACACAGAGCCTTGTATGTATTTCCATTTCTGAAGGGAAACAAACAGCACAGTTTTCATCCATGATACACACTCTGCTTTAGAGAGAGAAGCACGCTCTTGCTTTCTAGGGTCCCTAATACAGCAGGAAACATGGGTGTGCTCAGAACAAAAGAAAGGTGTTTCCTACACATAAGGACCATATATGATTCAACTCGGCTTCTGAAACTGATAGAAACCACAGGTCCTATAACACCCAGTGCGTTTCAGTTAAGAGCAAGAAACGTGTGAGCTAGGTGAACAATGTAGCTTCATTTGAGCAGAAAAGTGTCTGGGCTTACCTGAAATGAAGTCTTGCTTGTAAGAAGACACAATGCCTGGGATTTAACTCCATTTATGAAGCGAAACACACAGCACAATTCTCATCCATGATACACACTCTGCTTAGAGCAAGAAGCACGCTATTTCTTTCTAGAGACTATAATATATCCGGAAACTTGAGTGTGCTCAGAACAAAAGAACAGTGTATCCTACACATAAGGACCATATATATTTCAACTCTGCTTCTGAAACTGATACAAACCACCGGTCCTCTAACATCCAATGATTTTAAGTTAAGACCGAGAAACTTGTGAACTTCGTGAAGCATATAGCTTCCTTTGAGTTGAAAAGAGACTGCATTTATCTGAAAAGAAGTCTTGCTTATAGGAAATCACAGAGCATGGGATTTAAATCCCTTTCTGAAAGTAAACACAAACACAGATCTCATCCATGAAACACACTCTGCTTTAGAGCAAGAAGCACGCTCTTGCTTTCTAGATTCTCCAATACAGCAGGAAACGTGAGTGTGCTCAGAATAAAAGAACAGTGTTTCCTACACATAAGGACCATATATATTTCAACTCTGCTTCTGAAACGGATACAAACCACCGGTCCTCTAACATCCAATGATTTTCAGTTAAGACCGAGAAAAATGTGAACTTCGTGAAGCATATCGCTTCCTTTGAGTTGAAAAGAGACTGCATTTACCTGATAAGAAGTCTTGCTTATAGGAAATCACAGAGCATGGGATTTAAATCCATTTCTGAAAGGAAACACACACTGCTCAGAAGAAAAGAACAGTGTATCCTACACATAAGGACCATATATATTTCAACTGTGCTTCTGAAACTGATACAAACCACCGGTCCTCTAACATCCAATGATTTTCAGTTAAGACCGAGAAAAATGTGAACTTCGTGAAGCATATCGCTTCCTTTGAGTTGAAAAGAGACTGCATTTACCTGATAAGAAGTCTTGCTTATAGGAAATCACAGAGCATGGGATTTAAATCCATTTCTGAAAGGAAACACAAACACAGTTCTCATCCATGAAACCCACTCTGCTTTAGAGCAAGAAGCACGCTCTTGCTTTCTAGAGTCTCTAATACAACAGGAAACGTGAGTGTACTGAGACCAAAAAAACGGGGTTTGCTACACATATGGACCATTTCTAGGTGAGATCTGCTTCTGAAACTGATAGAAACCACAGGTCCTCTGACATCCAATGCTTTTCATTTAAGAGCGAGAAACGTGTGAGCTTCGTGAACGATGTAGCTTCCTTTGAGCTAAAAAGTGAATATGTGTACCTGGAACTTGTTTTGCTTGTAGGAAGACACAGAGCATGGGATTTAACTCCATTTCTGAAGGAAACACACAGCACAGTTATCATCCATGAAACACACTCTGCTTTAGAGCAAGAAGCACGCTCTTGCCTTCTTGAGTCTCTAATACAGCAGGACACGTGAGTGTACTTAGACTAAAGAATGGTTTTACGTACACATGTGGACCATATCTAGTTCAACTCTACTTCTGAAACTGATACAAACCACGGCTCTTCTAACATCCAATGCTTTTCTTTTAAGAGCGAGAAACATGTGAGCTAGGTGAACAATGTAGCTTCATTTGAGCAGAGAAATGTCTGAGTTTACCTGAAATGAAGTCTTGCTTTTAAATAGACACAGAGCCTGGGATTTAACTCCATTTCTGAAGTGAAACACACAGCACAGTTCTCATCCATGATACACACTCTGCTTAGAGCAAGAAGCACGCTCTTGCTTTCTAGAGTCCATAATACAGCTGGAAACTTGAGTGTGCTCAGAACAAAAGAACGGTGTTTCCTACACATAAGGACCATATTTATTTCAACTCTGCTTCTGAATCTGATAGAAACCACAGGTGCTATAACATCCACTGCTTTCCAGTTAAGAGCGAGAAACGTGTGAGCTTCGTGAACAATGTAGATTCATTTGAGCTGAAAAGTGTCTGCGTTTACCTGAAACGAAGTCTTGCTTGTAAGAAGACACAGAGCCAGGGATTTAACTCCATTTCTGAACGGAAACACACAGCACAGTTGTCATCCATGAAACCCACTCTGTTTCAGAGTAAGAAGCATGCTCTTGCTTTCTAGAGTCTTCAATACAGCCGGAAACGTGAGTGTGCTCAGAACAAAAGCACGGCGTTTCCTACACATATGGACCATTTCTAGTTCAACTCTGCTTCTTAAACTGATAGAAACCACAGATCCTCTGACATCTAATGCTTTTCAGTTAACAACGAGAAACGTGTGAGCTAGGTAAACGAAGTAGCTTCATTTGAGCTGAAAATTGTCTGCGATTACCTGAAACGAAGTCTTGCTTGTAAGAAGACACAGAGTGTGGCATTTAACTCCATTTCTGAAATGAAACACACAGCAGAGTTCTCATCCATGAAACACACTCTGCTTCAGAGCAAGAAGCACACTCCTGCATTCTAGAGTCTCTAATACAGCAGGAAATGTGAGTGTACTGAGACCAAAAGAACGGTGTTTCCTAAACATACGGACCATATCTACTTCAAATCTGCTTCTGAAACTGATACAAACCACAGGGCCTCTAACATCTTGTGCTTTTCAGTTAAGAGCAACAAACGTGTGAGCTTTGTGATCAATGTAGCTTCTTTGAACTAAAAAGTGTCTGCGTTTACCTGCAACGAATTGTTGCTTGTATGAAGGCACAGAGCCTGGGATTTAATTCCATTTTGGAAGGGAAACACACAGCACAGTTCGCATCCATTAAACACACTCTGCTTTAAAGCAAGAAGCATGCTCTTGCTTTCTAGAGTCCATAATACAGCAGGAAACTTGATTGTGCTCAGAACAAAAGAACGGTGTTTCCTACACATAAGGACCATATATATTTCAACTCTGCTTCTGAATCTGATAGAAACCACAGGTCCTATAAGATCCTCTGCTTTGCAGTTAAGAGCGAGAAACGTGTGATCTAGGTGAACAATGTAGCTTCATTTGAGCTGAAAAGTGTCTGCGCTTACCTGAAATGAAGTCTTGCTTGTAAGAAGACACAGAGCCTGGGATTTAACTTCATTTCTGCAGTGAAACGCACAGTACAGTTCTCATCCATGAAAGACACTCTGCTTTAGAGCAAGAAGCAAGCTCTTGCTTTCTAGCGTCCCTAATACAACAGGAAATGTGAGTGTACTTAGACCAAACGAACAGGGTTTCCTATACCTATGGACCTTATCTAGTTCAACTCTGCTTCTGAAACTGATACAAACCTCAGCGCCTCTAACATCCAATGCTTTCCAGTTAAGAGCGAGAAACGTGTGATCTAGGTGAACAATGTAGCTTCATTTGAGCTGAAAAGTGTCTGCGCATACCTGAAATGAAGTCTTGCTTGTAAGAATACACAGTGCTTGGGCTTGATCTACACTTCTGAAGGGAAACACACAACACAGTTCTCATCCATGAAACACACTCTGCTTTAGAGCAAGAAGAATACTCTTGATTTCTAGAGTCTCTAATACAGCAGGAAACATGACTGTACTGAGACCAAAAGAACGGTGTTTCCTACACATAAGGACCATATCTAGTTCAACTCTGCTTCTGAAACTGATACACACCACAGGGCCTCCAACATCCAATTCTTTGCAGTTAAGAGCAACAAACATGTGAGCTTCGTGAGCGATGTAGCTTCCTTGAACTAAAAAGTGAATGTGATTACCTCAAACGAATTCTTGCTTGTACAAAGACACAGAGCCTTGTATGTATCTCTATTTCTGAAGGGAAACAAACAGCACAGTTTTCATCCATGAAACACACTCTGCTTTAGAGAGAGAAGCACGCTCTTGCTTTCTAGGGTCCCTAATACAGCAGGAAACATGGGTGTGCACAGAACAAAAGAATGGTGTTTCCTACACGTAAGGACCATATATGATTCAACTCAGCTTCTGAAACTGATAGAAACCACAGGTCCTATAACACCCAGTGCTTTTCAGTTAAGAGCAAGAAACGTGTGAGCTAGGTGAACAATGTAGCTTCATTTGAGCTGAAAAGTGTCTGGGCTTACCTGAAACGAAGTCTTGTTTGTAAGAAGACACAGAGCCTGGGATTTATCTCCATTTGTGAAGGGAAACACACATAACAGTTCTCATCCATGAAACACACTCTGCTTTAGAGCAAGAAGCATGCTCTTGCTTTAAAGAGTCTCTAATACAGCAGAAAACGTGAGTGTACTTACACCAAATGAACGGGGTTTCCCACACATATGGACCATATCTAGGTCAACTCTGCTTCTGAAACTGATATAAACCACAGGTCCTCTAACATCAAATGCTTTTAAGTTAAGAGCAAGAAATGTGTGAGCTTCATGAACCATGTAGATTCATTTTGACATCAAAAGTGACTGCGTTTACCTGAAATGAAGTCTTGCTTGTAGGAAGTCACAGAGCCTGGGATTTACCTCCATTTCTGAAGGGAAACACACAGCACAGTTCTCATCCATGAAACACACTCTGCTTTAGACTAAGAAGCACTCGCTTGCTTTCTAGAGTCTCTAATACAGCAGGAAACTGGAATGTACTGAGACCAAAAGAACGGTGTTTCGTACACGTACAGACCATGTCTAGTTCAACTCTGCTTCTGAAACTGAAACAAACCACGGGTCCTCTAACATCCAATGCTTTTCAATTTACAGCGAGAAACGTGTGAGCTAGGTGAACAATGTAGCTTCATTTGAGCTGAAAATTGTCTGGGTTTACCTGAATCGAAGTCTTGTTTGTAAGAAGACCCAGAGCCTGGGATTTAACTCCATTTCTGAATCGAAACACACAGCACAGTTCTCATCCATGAAATGTACTCTGTTTTAGAGCAAGAAGCACGCTCTTCCTTTCTAGAGTCTCTAATACAGCAGGAAACATGAGGGTGCTCAGAACAAAAGAACGGTGTTTCCTACACATATGGACCATTTGTAATTCAACTCTGCTTCTGCAACTGATACAAACCACAGGTCCTGTAACATCCAATGCTTTTCAGTTAAGTGCAAGAAACGTGTGAGCTTCATGAACGATGTAGCTTCATTTGAGCTGAAAAGTGACTGTGTTTACCTGAAATGAAGTCTTGCTTGTAGGAAGACAAAGAGCCTGGGATTTACCTCCATTTCTGAAGCGAAACACACAGCACAGTTCTCATCCATGAAATATACTCTGTTTTAGAGAAAGAAGCAAGATCTTCCTTTCTAGAGTCTCTAATACAGCAGGAAACTTGAGTGTATTGAGACCAAACAAATGGGGATTCCTACACAGACTGACTATATCTAGTTCAACTCTGCTTCTGTAACTGATACAAAACACGGGTCCTCTAACCTCCAATGCTTTTCGATTAAGAGCAAGAAACATGTGAGCTAGGTGAACAATGTAGCTTCATTTGAGCTGAAAATTGTCTGCGTTTACCTGAAACGAAGTCTTGTTTGAAAGAAGACACAGAGCCTGGGATTAATCTCCATTTGTGAAGGGAAACACACATCACAGTTCTCATCCATGAAACACACTCTGCTTTAGAGCAAGAAGCACGCTCTTGCTTTAAAGAGTCTCTAATACAGCAGGAAACATGAGTGTACTTACACAAAATGAACAGGGTTTCCTACACATATGGACCATATCTAGTTCAACTCTGCTTCTGAAACTGGTATAAACCACAGGTCCTCTAATATCAAATGCTTTTCAGTTAAGAGCGAGAAATGTGTGAGCTTCATGAACGATGTACATTCATTTTACCATTAAAAGTGACTGCGTTTACCTGAAATGAAGTCTTGCTTGTAAGAAGACACAGAGCCTGGGATTTAACTCCATTTCTGAAGTGAAACACACAGCACATTTCTCATCCATGAAACACACTCTGCTTTAGAGCAAGATGCACAATCTTGCTTTCTAGAATCTCTAATACAGCAGGAAACATGAGTGTGTTCAGACCAATGAACGGAGTTTCCTACACATATGGACCATTTCTAGTTCAACCCTGATTCTGAAACTGATACAACCCACAGGGCCTCTAACAAACAATGCTTTTCAGTTAAGTGCGAGGAACGTTTTAGCTTCGTGATCGATGTAGCTTCCTTTGAGCTGAAAAGTGACTGTTTTTACCTGAAAGGAATTCTTGATGTAGGAAGACATAGAGCCTGGGATTTAACTCCATTTCTGAAGGGAAACAAACAGCAGAGTTCTCATCCATGAAACACACTCTGCTTTAGAGCAAGAAGGAATCTCTTGCTTTCTAGATTCTCCAATACAGAAGGAAACGTGAGTGTGTTCAGACCAAAGAACGTAGTTTCCTACACATATGGACCATTTCTAGTTCAACTCTGCTTCTAAAACTGATACAAACCACAGGTCCTCTAACATCCAATGATTTTCACTTAAGACTAAGAAACATGTGAGCTTCGTGAAGGATGTAGGATCCTTTGAGCTGAAAAGTGACTGTGTTCACCTGAAATGAAGTCTTGCTTGTAGGAAGACAAAGAGCCTGGGATTTAACCCCATATCTGAAGGGAAACACACAGCACAGTTATCATCCATGAAACACACTCTGCTTTATAACAAGAAGCACGCTCTTGCTTTCTAGAGTCTCTAATACAGCAGGAAACATGAGTGTACTGAGACCAAAGGAATGGGGTTTCATACACATATGGACCATTTCTAGTTCAACTCTGCTCCTAACCTCATAGAACCCACACGTCCTCTAACATACAATGCTTTCCTGTTAAGAGCAAAAAACGTGTGAGCTTCGTGAACAATGAAGCTTCATTCGAGTTGAAAACTGACTGTGTTTACCTGAAACGAAGTCTTGCTTTAGGAAGACACAGAGGCTGGGATTTAAATCCATTTCTGATGGGAAACACACAGCACAGTTATCATTCATGAAACACACTCTGCTTTAGTGCAAGAAGCATGCTCTTGCTTTCTAGAGTCTCTAATACAGCAGGAATGTGTGTGTACTTAGACGAAACGAACAGGGTTTCCTACACATATGGACCATATCTAGTTCAACTCTGATTCTGAAACTGATACAAACCACAGGTCCTCTAACATCCAATGCTTTTCACTTAAGACCAAGAAACATGTGAGCTTCATGAACGATGTAGTTTCATTTGAGCTGAAAAGTTAATGTGTTTTCCTGAAACAAATTCTTGATTGTAGGAAGACAAAGACCCTGGGATTTACCTCCATTTCTAAAGGGAAACATACAGCACACTTATCATCCATGAAACACACTCTGCTTTATAGCAAGAAGCACGCTCTTGCATTCTTGAATCTCTAATACAGCAGGAAACTTGAGTGTGCTCAGAACAAAAGAACGGTGTTTCCTACACATATGCACGTTATCTAGTTCAATTCTACCTCTGAAACTGATACAAACCACAGGTGCTATAACATCCAATGCTTTTATGTTAAGAGCGAGAAACCTGAGAGCTTCGTGAACGATGTAGCTTCATTTGAGCTGAAAAGTGTCTGCGCTTACCTGAAATGAAGTCTTGCTTGTAAGAAGACACAGAGCCTGGGATTTAACTTCATTTCTGCAGTGAAACGCACAGTACAGTTCTCATCCATGAAAGACACTCTGCTTTAGAGCAAGAAGCAAGCTCTTGCTTTCTAGCGTCCCTAATACAACAGGAAATGTGAGTGTACTTAGACCAAACGAACAGGGTTTCCTACACCTATGGACCTTATCTAGTTCAACTCTGCTTCTGAAACTGATACAAACCTCAGCGCCTCTAACATCCAATGCTTTTCAGTTAAGAGCGAGAAACGTGTGATCTAGGTGAACAATGTAGCTTCATTTGAGCTGAAAAGTGTCTGCGCATACCTGAAATGAAGTCTTGCTTGTAAGAATACACAGTGCTTGGGCTTGATCTACACTTCTGAAGGGAAACACACAACACAGTTCTCATCCATGAAACACACTCTGCTTTAGAGCAAGAAGAATACTCTTGATTTCTAGAGTCTCTAATACAGCAGGAAACATGACTGTACTGAGACCAAAAGAACGGTGTTTCCTACACATAAGGACCATATCTAGTTCAACTCTGCTTCTGAAACTGATACACACCACAGGGCCTCCAACATCCAATTCTTTGCAGTTAAGAGCAACAAACATGTGAGCTTCGTGAGCGATGTAGCTTCCTTGAACTAAAAAGTGAATGTGATTACCTCAAACGAATTCTTGCTTGTACAAAGACACAGAGCCTTGTATGTATCTCTATTTCTGAAGGGAAACAAACAGCACAGTTTTCATCCATGAAACACACTCTGCTTTAGAGAGAGAAGCACGCTCTTGCTTTCTAGGGTCCCTAATACAGCAGGAAACATGGGTGTGCACAGAACAAAAGAATGGTGTTTCCTACACGTAAGGACCATATATGATTCAACTCAGCTTCTGAAACTGATAGAAACCACAGGTCCTATAACACCCAGTGCTTTTCAGTTAAGAGCAAGAAACGTGTGAGCTAGGTGAACAATGTAGCTTCATTTGAGCTGAAAAGTATCTGGGCTTACCTGAAACGAAGTCTTGTTTGTAAGAAGACACAGAGCCTGGGATTTATCTCCATTTGTGAAGGGAAACACACATAACAGTTCTCATCCATGAAACACACTCTGCTTTAGAGCAAGAAGCATGCTCTTGCTTTAAAGAGTCTCTAATACAGCAGAAAACGTGAGTGTACTTACACCAAATGAACGGGGTTTCCCACACATATGGACCATATCTAGGTCAACTCTGCTTCTGAAACTGATATAAACCACAGGTCCTCTAACATCAAATGCTTTTAAGTTAAGAGCAAGAAATGTGTGAGCTTCATGAACCATGTAGATTCATTTTGACATCAAAAGTGACTGCGTTTACCTGAAATGAAGTCTTGCTTGTAGGAAGTCACAGAGCCTGGGATTTACCTCCATTTCTGAAGGGAAACACACAGCACAGTTCTCATCCATGAAACACACTCTGCTTTAGACTAAGAAGCACTCGCTTGCTTTCTAGAGTCTCTAATACAGCAGGAAACTGGAATGTACTGAGACCAAAAGAACGGTGTTTCGTACACGTACAGACCATGTCTAGTTCAACTCTGCTTCTGAAACTGAAACAAACCACGGGTCCTCTAACATCCAATGCTTTTCAATTTACAGCGAGAAACGTGTGAGCTAGGTGAACAATGTAGCTACATTTGAGCTGAAAATTGTCTGGGTTTACCTGAATCGAAGTCTTGTTTGTAAGAAGACCCAGAGCCTGGGATTTAACTCCATTTCTGAATCGAAACACACAGCACAGTTCTCATCCATGAAATGTACTCTGTTTTAGAGCAAGAAGCACGCTCTTCCTTTCTAGAGTCTCTAATACAGCAGGAAACATGAGGGTGCTCAGAACAAAAGAACGGTGTTTCCTACACATATGGACCATTTGTAATTCAACTCTGCTTCTGCAACTGATACAAACCACAGGTCCTGTAACATCCAATGCTTTTCAGTTAAGTGCAAGAAACGTGTGAGCTTCATGAACGATGTAGCTTCATTTGAGCTGAAAAGTGACTGTGTTTACCTGAAATGAAGTCTTGCTTGTAGGAAGACAAAGAGCCTGGGATTTACCTCCATTTCTGAAGCGAAACACACAGCACAGTTCTCATCCATGAAATATACTCTGTTTTAGAGAAAGAAGCAAGATCTTCCTTTCTAGAGTCTCTAATACAGCAGGAAACTTGAGTGTATTGAGACCAAACAAACGGGGATTCCTACACAGACTGACTATATCTAGTTCAACTCTGCTTCTGTAACTGATACAAAACACGGGTCCTCTAACCTCCAATGCTTTTCGATTAAGAGCAAGAAACATGTGAGCTAGGTGAACAATGTAGCTTCATTTGAGCTGAAAATTGTCTGCGTTTACCTGAAACGAAGTCTTGTTTGAAAGAAGACACAGAGCCTGGGATTAATCTCCATTTGTGAAGGGAAACACACATCACAGTTCTCATCCATGAAACACACTCTGCTTTAGAGCAAGAAGCACGCTCTTGCTTTAAAGAGTCTCTAATACAGCAGGAAACATGAGTGTACTTACACAAAATGAACAGGGTTTCCTACACATATGGACCATATCTAGTTCAACTCTGCTTCTGAAACTGGTATAAACCACAGGTCCTCTAATATCAAATGCTTTTCAGTTAAGAGCGAGAAATGTGTGAGCTTCATGAACGATGTACATTCATTTTACCATTAAAAGTGACTGCGTTTACCTGAAATGAAGTCTTGCTTGTAAGAAGACACAGAGCCTGGGATTTAACTCCATTTCTGAAGTGAAACACACAGCACATTTCTCATCCATGAAACACACTCTGCTTTAGAGCAAGATGCACAATCTTGCTTTCTAGAATCTCTAATACAGCAGGAAACATGAGTGTGTTCAGACCAATGAACGGAGTTTCCTACACATATGGACCATTTCTAGTTCAACCCTGATTCTGAAACTGATACAACCCACAGGGCCTCTAACAAACAATGCTTTTCAGTTAAGTGCGAGGAACGTTTTAGCTTCGTGATCGATGTAGCTTCCTTTGAGCTGAAAAGTGACTGTTTTTACCTGAAAGGAATTCTTGATGTAGGAAGACATAGAGCCTGGGATTTAACTCCATTTCTGAAGGGAAACAAACAGCAGAGTTCTCATCCATGAAACACACTCTGCTTTAGAGCAAGAAGGAATCTCTTGCTTTCTAGATTCTCCAATACAGAAGGAAACGTGAGTGTGTTCAGACCAAAGAACGTAGTTTCCTACACATATGGACCATTTCTAGTTCAACTCTGCTTCTAAAACTGATACAAACCACAGGTCCTCTAACATCCAATGATTTTCACTTAAGACTAAGAAACATGTGAGCTTCGTGAAGGATGTAGGATCTTTTGAGCTGAAAAGTGACTGTGTTCACCTGAAATGAAGTCTTGCTTGTAGGAAGACAAAGAGCCTGGGATTTAACCCCATATCTGAAGGGAAACACACAGCACAGTTATCATCCATGAAACACACTCTGCTTTATAACAAGAAGCACACTCTTGCTTTCTAGAGTCTCTAATACAGCAGGAAACATGAGTGTACTGAGACCAAAGGAATGGGGTTTCATACACATATGGACCATTTCTAGTTCAACTCTGCTCCTAACCTCATAGAACCCACACGTCCTCTAACATACAATGCTTTCCTGTTAAGAGCAAAAAACGTGTGAGCTTCGTGAACAATGAAGCTTCATTCGAGTTGAAAAGTGACTGTGTTTACCTGAAACGAAGTCTTGCTTTAGGAAGACACAGAGGCTGGGATTTAAATCCATTTCTGATGGGAAACACACAGCACAGTTATCATTCATGAAACACACTCTGCTTTAGTGCAAGAAGCATGCTCTTGCTTTCTAGAGTCTCTAATACAGCAGGAATGTGTGTGTACTTAGACGAAACGAACAGGGTTTCCTACACATATGGACCATATCTAGTTCAACTCTGATTCTGAAACTGATACAAACCACAGGTCCTCTAACATCCAATGCTTTTCACTTAAGACCAAGAAACATGTGAGCTTCATGAACGATGTAGTTTCATTTGAGCTGAAAAGTTAATGTGTTTTCCTGAAACAAATTCTTGATTGTAGGAAGACAAAGACCCTGGGATTTACCTCCATTTCTAAAGGGAAACATACAGCACACTTATCATCCATGAAACACACTCTGCTTTATAGCAAGAAGCACGCTCTTGCATTCTTGAATCTCTAATACAGCAGGAAACTTGAGTGTGCTCAGAACAAAAGAACGGTGTTTCCTACACATATGCACGTTATCTAGTTCAATTCTACCTCTGAAACTGATACAAACCACAGGTCCTGTAACATCCAATGCTTTTCAGTTAAGAGCAAGAAACGTGTGAGCTAGGTGAACAATGTAGCTTCATTTGAGCTGAAAAGTATCTGGGCTTACCTGAAACGAAGTCTTGTTTGTAAGAAGACACAGAGCCTGGGATTTATCTCCATTTGTGAAGGGAAACACACATAACAGTTCTCATCCATGAAACACACTCTGCTTTAGAGCAAGAAGCATGCTCTTGCTTTAAAGAGTCTCTAATACAGCAGAAAACGTGAGTGTACTTACACCAAATGAACGGGGTTTCCCACACATATGGACCATATCTAGGTCAACTCTGCTTCTGAAACTGATATAAACCACAGGTCCTCTAACATCAAATGCTTTTAAGTTAAGAGCAAGAAATGTGTGAGCTTCATGAACCATGTAGATTCATTTTGACATCAAAAGTGACTGCGTTTACCTGAAATGAAGTCTTGCTTGTAGGAAGTCACAGAGCCTGGGATTTACCTCCATTTCTGAAGGGAAACACACAGCACAGTTCTCATCCATGAAACACACTCTGCTTTAGACTAAGAAGCACTCGCTTGCTTTCTAGAGTCTCTAATACAGCAGGAAACTGGAATGTACTGAGACCAAAAGAACGGTGTTTCGTACACGTACAGACCATGTCTAGTTCAACTCTGCTTCTGAAACTGAAACAAACCACGGGTCCTCTAACATCCAATGCTTTTCAATTTACAGCGAGAAACGTGTGAGCTAGGTGAACAATGTAGCTACATTTGAGCTGAAAATTGTCTGGGTTTACCTGAATCGAAGTCTTGTTTGTAAGAAGACCCAGAGCCTGGGATTTAACTCCATTTCTGAATCGAAACACACAGCACAGTTCTCATCCATGAAATGTACTCTGTTTTAGAGCAAGAAGCACGCTCTTCCTTTCTAGAGTCTCTAATACAGCAGGAAACATGAGGGTGCTCAGAACAAAAGAACGGTGTTTCCTACACATATGGACCATTTGTAATTCAACTCTGCTTCTGCAACTGATACAAACCACAGGTCCTGTAACATCCAATGCTTTTCAGTTAAGTGCAAGAAACGTGTGAGCTTCATGAACGATGTAGCTTCATTTGAGCTGAAAAGTGACTGTGTTTACCTGAAATGAAGTCTTGCTTGTAGGAAGACAAAGAGCCTGGGATTTACCTCCATTTCTGAAGCGAAACACACAGCACAGTTCTCATCCATGAAATATACTCTGTTTTAGAGAAAGAAGCAAGATCTTCCTTTCTAGAGTCTCTAATACAGCAGGAAACTTGAGTGTATTGAGACCAAACAAATGGGGATTCCTACACAGACTGACTATATCTAGTTCAACTCTGCTTCTGTAACTGATACAAAACACGGGTCCTCTAACCTCCAATGCTTTTCGATTAAGAGCAAGAAACATGTGAGCTAGGTGAACAATGTAGCTTCATTTGAGCTGAAAATTGTCTGCGTTTACCTGAAACGAAGTCTTGTTTGAAAGAAGACACAGAGCCTGGGATTAATCTCCATTTGTGAAGGGAAACACACATCACAGTTCTCATCCATGAAACACACTCTGCTTTAGAGCAAGAAGCACGCTCTTGCTTTAAAGAGTCTCTAATACAGCAGGAAACATGAGTGTACTTACACAAAATGAACAGGGTTTCCTACACATATGGACCATATCTAGTTCAACTCTGCTTCTGAAACTGGTATAAACCACAGGTCCTCTAATATCAAATGCTTTTCAGTTAAGAGCGAGAAATGTGTGAGCTTCATGAACGATGTACATTCATTTTACCATTAAAAGTGACTGCGTTTACCTGAAATGAAGTCTTGCTTGTAAGAAGACACAGAGCCTGGGATTTAACTCCATTTCTGAAGTGAAACACACAGCACATTTCTCATCCATGAAACACACTCTGCTTTAGAGCAAGATGCACAATCTTGCTTTCTAGAATCTCTAATACAGCAGGAAACATGAGTGTGTTCAGACCAATGAACGGAGTTTCCTACACATATGGACCATTTCTAGTTCAACCCTGATTCTGAAACTGATACAACCCACAGGGCCTCTAACAAACAATGCTTTTCAGTTAAGTGCGAGGAACGTTTTAGCTTCGTGATCGATGTAGCTTCCTTTGAGCTGAAAAGTGACTGTTTTTACCTGAAAGGAATTCTTGATGTAGGAAGACATAGAGCCTGGGATTTAACTCCATTTCTGAAGGGAAACAAACAGCAGAGTTCTCATCCATGAAACACACTCTGCTTTAGAGCAAGAAGGAATCTCTTGCTTTCTAGATTCTCCAATACAGAAGGAAACGTGAGTGTGTTCAGACCAAAGAACGTAGTTTCCTACACATATGGACCATTTCTAGTTCAACTCTGCTTCTAAAACTGATACAAACCACAGGTCCTCTAACATCCAATGATTTTCACTTAAGACTAAGAAACATGTGAGCTTCGTGAAGGATGTAGGATCCTTTGAGCTGAAAAGTGACTGTGTTCACCTGAAATGAAGTCTTGCTTGTAGGAAGACAAAGAGCCTGGGATTTAACCCCATATCTGAAGGGAAACACACAGCACAGTTATCATCCATGAAACACACTCTGCTTTATAACAAGAAGCACGCTCTTGCTTTCTAGAGTCTCTAATACAGCAGGAAACATGAGTGTACTGAGACCAAAGGAATGGGGTTTCATACACATATGGACCATTTCTAGTTCAACTCTGCTCCTAACCTCATAGAACCCACACGTCCTCTAACATACAATGCTTTCCTGTTAAGAGCGAAAAACGTGTGAGCTTCGTGAACAATGAAGCTTCATTCGAGTTGAAAAGTGACTGTGTTTACCTGAAACGAAGTCTTGCTTTAGGAAGACACAGAGGCTGGGATTTAAATCCATTTCTGATGGGAAACACACAGCACAGTTATCATTCATGAAACACACTCTGCTTTAGTGCAAGAAGCATGCTCTTGCTTTCTAGAGTCTCTAATACAGCAGGAATGTGTGTGTACTTAGACGAAACGAACAGGGTTTCCTACACATATGGACCATATCTAGTTCAACTCTGATTCTGAAACTGATACAAACCACAGGTCCTCTAACATCCAATGCTTTTCACTTAAGACCAAGAAACATGTGAGCTTCATGAACGATGTAGTTTCATTTGAGCTGAAAAGTTAATGTGTTTTCCTGAAACAAATTCTTGATTGTAGGAAGACAAAGACCCTGGGATTTACCTCCATTTCTAAAGGGAAACATACAGCACACTTATCATCCATGAAACACACTCTGCTTTATAGCAAGAAGCACGCTCTTGCATTCTTGAATCTCTAATACAGCAGGAAACTTGAGTGTGCTCAGAACAAAAGAACGGTGTTTCCTACACATATGCACGTTATCTAGTTCAATTCTACCTCTGAAACTGATACAAACCACAGGTGCTATAACATCCAATGCTTTTATGTTAAGAGCGAGAAACCTGAGAGCTTCGTGAACGATGTAGCTTCATTTGAGCTGAAAAGTGACTGTGTTTACCTGAAACGAAGTCTTGCTTGTATGAAGACAAAGACCCAGGGATTTAACATCATATCTGAAGGGAAACACACAGTACAGTTATCATCCATGAAACACACTCTGCTTTATAGCAAGAAGCACACTCTTGCTTTCTTGAATCTCTAATACAGCAGGAAACTTGAGTGTGCTCAGACCAAAAGAACGGGGTTTCCTACACATTCGCAACATATCTAGTGCAATTCTGCTTCTGAAACTGATACAAACCACAGGTCCTCTAACATCAAATGCTTTTCAGTTAAGACCGAGAAACGTGTGAGCTTCGTGAACGATGTAGCTTTCTTTAAGCTGAAAAGTGACTGTGTTTACCTGAAAGGAATTCTTGCTTGTAGGAAGACAGAGAGCCTGGGATTTAACTCCATTTATGAAGGGAAACACACAGCACAGTCCTCATCCATGAAACACACTCTGCTTTAGAGCAAGATGCACGCTCTTGCTTTCTAGATTCTCTAATACAGCAGGAAACACGAGCGTACTGAGACCAAACGAACGGGGTTTCCTACACATATGGACCATTTCTAGTTCAACGCAGCTCCTAACCTCATAGAAACCACAGGTCCTCTAACATCCAATGCTCTCTGGTTAAGAGCGAAAAACGTGTGAGCTTCATGAACAATGAAGCTTCATTTGAGCTGAAAAGTGACTGTGTTTACCTGAAACGAAGTCTTGCTTGTAGGAAGACACAGAGCCTGGGATTTAAATCCATTTCCATAGGGAAACACACAGCACAGTTATCTTCGATGAAGCACACTCTGCTTTAGTACAAGAAGCACGCTCTTGCTTTCTAGAGTCTGTAATACATCAGAAACGTGTGTGTACTTAGACGAAAAGAACTGTGTTTCACACACATATGGACCATATCTTGTTCAACTGTGATTGTGAAATTGATGGAAACCGCAGGTCCCCTAACATCCAATGATTTTCACTTAAGACCAAGAAACATGTGAGCTTCGTGAACGATGTAGTTTCCTTTGAGCTGAAAAGTGACTGTGTTTACCTGAAATGAAAGCTTGCTTGTAGGAAAACACAGAGGCTGGGATTTAACTCCATTTCTGAAAGCAAACGCACAGCACAGTTCTCATCCTGGAAACACACTCTGTTTTAGAGCAAGAAGCACGCTCTTCCTTCCTAGAGTATCTAATACAGAAGGAAACGTGAGTGTGCTCAGAACAAAAGAACGGTGTTTCCTACACATATGGATCATTTCTAGTTCAACTCTGCCTCTGAAACTGATGCAAACCACAGGTCCTCTAACATCCAATGCTTTTCAGTTAAGAGCAAGAAACGTGTGAGCTTCGTGAACTATGTGGCTGCATTTGAGCTGAAAAGTGACTGATTTTACCTGAAAGGAAATCTTGCTTGTACGAAGACACAGACACTGGGATTTACCTCCATTTCTGAAGGGAAACACACAGCACAGTTCTCATCCATGAAACACACACTGCTTTAGAGCAAGAAGCACGCTCTTGCTTTCTAGAGTCTCTAATACAGAAGGAAACCTGAGTGTGATCAGAAAAAAAGAACGGTGTTTCTTACACAAATGGACGATTTCTAGTTCAACTCTGCCTCTGAAACCTATGCAAACCACAGGTGCTCTAACATCCAATGCTTTTCACTTAAGAGCAAGGAATGTGTGAGCTTCGTGAACAATGTGGCTGCATTTGAGCTGAAAAGTGACTGTTTTTACCTGAAAGGAAATCTTGCTTGTAAGAAGACACAGACACTGGGATTTAACTCCATTTCTGTATGGAAACACACAGCACAGTTGTCATCCATGAAAAACACTCTGCTTTAGAGCAAGAAGCACGCTCTTGCTTTCTAGACTCTCTAATACATTGGGAAATGGGAGTGTACTGAGAGAAAATGAACGGGGTTTCCTACATATAGGGACCATATCTAGTTGAACTCTGCTTCTGAAACTGATATAAACGTCGGGTCTTCTAACATCCAATGCTTTTCAGTTAAGAGCGAGAAACGTGTGAGCTTCGTGATCGATGTAGCTTCGTTTGAACTAAAAAGTGACTGTGTTTTCCTGAAACGAATTCTTGCCTCTACGAAGACACAGAGCATGGGATTTAACTACATTTCTGAAGGAACACACACAGTACAGTTCTCATCCATGAAACACACTCTGCTTTATAGCTAGAAGCACGTTCTTGCTTTCTTGAATCTCTAATACAGCAGGAAACGGGAGTGTACTGAGACCAAAAGAACGGGGTTTCCTACAAATATGGACCATATGTAGTTCAACTCTGCTTCTGAAACTGATACAAAGCACAGGTCCTCTAACATCAAATGCTTTTCAGTAAAGAACGAGAAACGTGTGAGCTTTGTGAACGATGTAGCTTACTTTAAGATGAAAAGTGACTGTGTGTACCTGAAAGGAATTCTTGCTTGTTGGAAGACACAGAGCCTGGGATTTAACTCCATTTCTGAAGGGTAACACACAGCACAGTTATCATCCATGAAACACACTCTGCTTTAGTGCAAGAAGCACGCTTTTGCTTTCTAGATTCTCTAATACAGCAGAAAAAGGGAGTGTACTGAGACCAAAAGAACGGGGTTTCATAGACATAAGGACAATTTCTAGTTCAACTCTGCTTCTGAAACTGACAGAAACCACAGGTCATCTAACGTCCAATGCTTTCCTGATAAGAGCAGGAAACGTGATAGTTTCGTGAACAATGAAGCTTCATTCGAGGTGAAAAGGGTCTGCGTTTACATGAAACGATGTCTTGCTTGTAAGAAGCCACAGAGCCTGGGATTTAACTCCATTTTGGAAGCGAAACACACAGCACAGTTCTCATCCATGATATATACTCTGCTTTAGAGCAAGAAGCACACTCTTCCTTTCCAGAGTCTCTAATACAGCAGGAAACGTGAGTTTGCTCAGAACAAAAGAACGGTGTTTCCTACAAATATTGACCATTTCTAGTTCAACTCTGCTCCTAAATTTATAGAAACCACAGGTCCTCTAACAACCAATGCTTTTCAGTTAAGTGCGAAGAACCAAAAGTGACTGTTTTTACCTGAAAGGAAATCTTGCTTGTAGGAAGACACAGAGCCAGGGATTTAACTCCATTTATGAAGCGAAACACACAGCACAGTTGTCATCCATGAAACACACTGTGCTTTAGAAAAGAAGCAGGCTGTTGCTTTCTAGAGGCTCTAATACAGCAGGAACGTGAGTGTACTTTGACGAAAAGAACGGGGTTTCCTACACATATGGACCATATCTAGTTCAACTCTGCTTCTGAAACTGATACAAACGACGGGTTTTCTAACAACCAATGCTTTTCAGTTTAGAGCAAGATATGTGTGAGCTTCGTGAACTATGTTGCTTCGTTTGAAATAAAAAGTGACTGCGTTTACCTGAAACGAATTCTTGCTTGTAAGAAGACACAGAGCATGGGATTTCACTCCATTTATGAAGGAAAACACACAGTACAGTTCTCATCCATGAGACACACTCTGCTTTAGAGCAAGAAGCACTCTCTTGCTTTAAAGAGTCTCTAATACAGCAGGAACGTGAGTGTGCTCAGAACAAAAGAACGGTGTTTCCTACACATACGAACGTTATCTAGTTCAATTCTGCTTCTGAAACTGTTACAAACCACAGGTCCTATAAGATCCAATGCTTTTTACTTAAGAGTAAAAAACGTGTGAGCTTAGTGAACGATGTAGCTTCCTTTGAGTTGAAAAGTGTATCTGTTTACCTGAAAGGAATTCTTGCTTGTAGGAAGACACAGAGCCTGCGATTTAACTCCATTTTTGAAGGCAAACACACAGCACAGTTGTCATCCATGAAACACACTGTGCTTTAGAGCAAGAAGCAGGCTCTTGCTTTCTAGAGGTTCTAATACAGCAGGAACGTGAGTATCCTTTACGAAAAGAACAGGGTTTCCTACAAATATGGATCATATCTAGTTCAAATCTGCTTCTGAAACTGATACAAACGACGGGTCCTCTAACAACCAATGCTTTTCAGTTTAGAGCAAGATATCTGTGAGCTTCATGAACGATATAGCTTCCTTTAAGCTGAAAATTGAGTGTTTACATGAAAGGAATTCTTGCTTGTAGGATGACACTTAGCCTGGGATTTAACTCCATTTCTGAAGGGAAACACAGAGCACAGTTCTCATCCATGAAACACACTCTGCTTTACAGTAAGATGCACGCTCTTGCTTTCTAGAGTCTCTAATACAGCAGGAAACGTCAGTGTACTGAGACCAAAAGAACGGGGTTACATACACATATGGACCTTTTCTAGTTCAACTCTGCTCCTAAACTAATAGAAACCACAGGTCATCTAACGTCCAATGCTTTCCTGATAAGTTGAAGAAACGTGTGAGCTTCGTGAACAATGAAGATTCATTTGAGCTGAAAAGGGTCTGCGTTTACCTGAAACGAAGTCTTGCTTGTAAGAAGACACAGAGCCTGGGATTTAACTCCATTTTGGAGGCAAAACACACAGCACAGTTCTCATCCATGATATATACTCTGCTTTAGAGCAAGAAGCACGCTCTTCCTTTCTAGAGTCTCTAATACAGCAGGAAAGGTAAGTGTACTCAGAACAAAAGAACGGTGTTTCCTACAAATATTGACCATTTCTAGTTCAACTCTGCTCCTAAATTTATAGAAAGCACAGGTCCTCTAACAACCAATGCTTTTCAGTTAAGTGCGAGGAACCAAAAGTGACTGTTTTTACCTGAAAGGAAATCTTGCTTGTAGGAAGACACAGAGCCTGGGATTTAATTCCATTTTGAAGTGAAACATACAGCACAGTTGTCATCCATGAAACACACTGTGCTTTAGAGCAAGAAGCACGCTCTTGCTTTCTAGAGGCTCTAATACAGCAGGAACGTGAGTGTACTTTGACGAAAAGAATGGGGTTTCCTACACATATAGACCATATCTAGTTCAACTCTGCTTCTGAAACTGATACAAACGACGGGTCCTCTAACAACCAATGCTTTTCAGTTTAGAGCAAGATATGTGTGAGCTTCGTGAACGATGTAGCTTCCTTTGAGGGGAAAAGTGAATCCGTTTACCTGAAATGATGGCTTGCTTGAAAGAAGACACAGAGCCTGGGATTTAACTCCATTTCTGAAGGGAAACACACAGCACAGTTCTCATCCCTGAAACACACTCTGCTTTAGAGCAAGATGCACGCTCTTGCTTTCTTGAGTCTCTAATACAGCAGGAAACGTTAGTGTACTGAGACCAAACGAAAGGGGTTTCATACACACTGGACAATTTCTAGTTCAACTCTGCTTCTGAAACTGATTCAAACCACAGGTCATCTAACATCCAATGCTTTTCTGTTAAGAGCGAGAAACGTGTGAGCTTCGTGAACGATGTAGCTTCCTTTGAGCTGAAAAGGGACTGTGTTTACCTGAAGTGAAGTCTTGCTTGTAGGAAGACAAAGAGCCTGGGATTTACTTCCATTTCTGAAGGGAAACACACAGCACAGTTATCATCCATAAAACACACTCTGCTTTAGAGCAAGAAACATGCTCTTGCTTTCTAGACTCTCTAATACAGCAGGAATCAGGAGTGTACTGAGACCAAAAGAATGGGGTTTCCTACACATACGGACCATATCTACTTCAACTCTGCTTCTGAAACTGATACAAACCACGGGTCCTCTAACATCCAATGCTTTTCAGTTAAGAGCGAGAAACATGAGAGCTAGGGGAAAAATGTAGCTTCATTTGAGCTGAAAAGCGTCTGCGTTTACCTGAAACGAAGTCTTGGTTGTCAGAAAACACAGAGCCTGGGATTTAACTCCATTTCTAAAGCAAAATACACAGCACAGTTCTCATCCATGAAATATACTCTGCTTTAGTGCAAGAAGCACACTCTTGCTTTCTAGAGTCTCTAATACAGCAGGAAAGGTGAGTGTGCTCAGAACAAAAGAACCGTGTTTCCTACAAATATGGACCATATCTAGTTCAACTCTGCTTCTGAAACTGATACAAACGACGGGTCCTCTAACAACCAATGCTTTTCAGTTTATAGCAAGATATGTGTGAGATTCGTGAACGATGTTGCTTCCTTTGAAATAAAAAGTGACTGCGTTTACCTGAAACGAATTATTGCATGTAAGAAGACACAGAGCATGGGATTTCACTCCATTTCTGAAGGAAAACACACAGTACAGTTATCATCCATGAGACACAATCTGCTTCGTAGCAAGAATCACGGTCTTGCTTTCTTGAATCTCTAATACAGCAGGAAATGGGAGTGTACTTAGACCAAAAGAACAGGATTTCCTACATATATGGACCATACCTAGTTCAACTCTGCTTCTGAAAGTGATAGAAACCACAGGTCCTCTAACATCAAATGCTTTTCAGTTAAGACCGAATAACGTGTGAGCTTCGTGAACGATGTAGCTTCATTTGAGCTGAAAAGTGAAAGTGTTTACCAGAAAGGAATTCTTGCTTGTAGGATGACACATAGCCTGGGATTTAACTCCATTTCTGAAGGGACATACAGAGCACAGTTCTCATCCATGAAACACACTCTGCTTTAGAGCAAGAAGCACGCTCTTGCTTTCTAGAGTCTCTAATACAGCAGGAAACGTGAGTGTGCTCAGAACAAAAGAATGGTGTTTCCTACAAATATTGACCATTTCTAGTTCAACTCTGCTCCTAAATTCATAGAAACCACAGGTCCTCTAACAACCAATGCTTTTCAGTTAAGTGCGAGGAACCAAAAGTGACTGTTTTTACCTGAAAGGAAATCTTGCTTGTAGGAAGACACAGAGCCTGGGATTTATCTCCATTTCTGAAGCGAAACACACAGTACAGTTGTCATCCATGAAACACACTGTGCTTTAGAGCAAGAAGCACGCTCTTGCTTTCTAGAGTCTCTAATCCAGCAGGAACGTGAGTGTACTTAGACGAAAAGAACGGGGTTTCCTACACATATGGACCATTTCTAGTTCAACTCTGCCTCTGAAACTGATGCAAACCACAGGTCCTCTAACATCCAATGCTTTTCAGTTAAGAGCAAGAAACGTGTGAGCTTCGTGAACAATGAAGCTTCATTCTAGCTGAAAAGTGACTGTGTTTACCTGAAACGAAGTCTTGCTTGTAGGAAGACAAGAGATTGCGATAACTCCATTTCTGAAAGCAAACACACAGCACAGTTCTCATCCATGAGACACACTCTACTTAAGAGCAAGAAGCATGCTCTTCCTTTCTAGAGTCTCTAATACAGAAGGAAACGTGAGTGTGCTCAGAACAAAAGAATGGTGTTTCCTACTCATTTGCACGTTATCTAGTTCAATTCTGCTTCTGAACCTGATACAAACCACAGGTCCTATAACATCCAATGCTTTTCAGTTAAGAGCAAGAAACGTGTGAGCTTCGTGAACGATGTAGCTTCCTTTGAGGGGAAAAGTGAATCCGTTTACCTGAAATGATGGCTTGCTTGAAAGAAGACACAGAGCCTGGGATTTAACTCCATTTCTGAAGGGAAACACACAGCACAGTTCTCATCCCTAAAACACACTCTGCTTTAGAGCAAGATGCACGCTCTTGCTTTCTTGAGTCTCTAATACAGTAGGAAACATTAGTGTACTGAGACCAAACGAAAGAGGTTTCATACACACTGGACAATTTCTAGTTCAACTCTGCTTCTGAAACTGATTCAAACCACAGGTCGTCTAACATCCAATGCTTTTCTGTTAAGAGCGAGAAACGAGTGAGCTTCGTGAACGGTGTAGCTTCCTTTAAACTGAAAAGTGACTGTGTTTACCTGAGAGGAATTCTTGCTTGTAGGAAGATACAGAGCCTGGGTTTTAACTCCATTTCTGAAGGCAAACACACAGCACAGTTCTCATCCATTAAACACACTCTGCTTTAGAGCAAGAAGCAAGCTCTTTCTTTCTAGAGTCTCTAATACAGCAGGAAACGGGAGTGTACTGAGACCAAAATAACGGGGATACCTACACATACAGACCATATCTAGTTCAACACTGCTTCTGAAACTGATGCAAACCACATGTCCTATAACATCCAATGATTTTCAGTTAAGAGCGAGACACGTGTGAGCTAGGTGAACAATGTAGCTTCATTTGAACTGAAAAGTGTCTGCGTTTACCTGAAACGAAGTCTTGGTTGTAAGAAAACACAGAGCCTGGGATTTACCTCCATTTCTGAAGCGAAACACACAGCACAGTTCTCATCCATGAAATATACTCTGCTTTAGTGCAAGAAGCACGCTCTTCCTTTCTAGAGTCTCTAATACAGCAGGAAAGGTGAGTGTGCTCATAACAAAAGAACGGTGTTTCCTACAAATATGGACCATTTCTAGTTCAACACTGCTCCTGAACTGATAGAAACCACGGGGCCTCTAACATCCAATGCTTTTCTGTTAAGAGCGAGAAACGTGTGAGCCTCATGAACAATGTAGCTTCATTTTAGCTGAAAAGTGACTGTGTTTACCTGAAACGAAGTCTTGCTTGTAGGAAGACAAAGAGCCTGTGATTTAACTCCATTTCTGAAAACAAACACACAGCACAGTTCTCATCCATGAAACACACTCTGCTTTAGAGCAAGAAGCACGCTCTTGCTTTCTAGAGTCTCTAATACAGCAGGAAACAAGAGTGTACTGAGACCAAAATAACGGGGATACCTACACATACAGACCATATCTAGTTCAACTCTGCTTCTGAAACTGATGCAAACCACAAGTCCTATAACATCCAATGCTTTTCAGTTAAGAGCGAGAAACGCATGAGCTACGTGAACAATGTAGCTTCATTTGAACTGAAATGTGTCTGCGTTTACCTGAAACGATGTCTTGGTTGTAAGAAAACACAGAGCCTGGGATTTACCTGCATTTCTGAAGGGAAACACACAGCACAGTTCTCATCCATGAAATATACTCTGCTTTAGTGCAAGAAGCACGCTCTTGCTTTCTAGAGTCTCTAATACAGCAGGAAATGGGAGTGTACTGAGACCAAATGAACGGAGTTTCCTACACTTAGGGACCATATCTAGTTCAACTCTGCTTCTGAAACGGACAGAAAGGACGTGTCCTCTAACAACCAATGCTTTTCAGTTAAGAGCGAGAAACGTGTGAGCTTCGTGAATGATGTAGCTTCGTTTGAACTAAAAAGTGACTGCGTTTACCTGAAACGAATTCTTGCTTGTACGAAGACACAAAGCATGGGATTTAAATCCATTTCTGAAGGCAAAAACACAGTACAGTACTCACCCCTGAAATACACTCTGATTTAAAGCAAGAAGCACGCTCTTGCTTTTTTGAATCTCAAATACAGCAGGAAACATGAGTGTGCTCAGAACCAAAGAACGTTGTTTCCTACAATTATGGACCATTTCTAGTTCAACTCTGCTTCTGAATCTGATACAAACCACCGGTCCTCTAACATCCAATGCTTTTCTCTTAAGAGCGAGAAACTTGTGAGCTTTGCGAACAATGTAGCTTCATTTGAGCTGAAAAGTGACTGTGTTTACCTGAAACGAAGTCTTGCTTGTAGGAAGACAAAGAGCCTGGGATTTACCTCCATATCTGAAGGGAAACACACAGCAGAGTTATCATCCATGAAACACACTCTGCTTTATAGCAAGAAGCACGCTCTTGCTTTCTTGAATCTGTAATACAGCAGGAAACTTGAGTGTGCTCAGAACAAAAGAACGGTGTTTCCTACATATACGAACGTTATCTAGTTCAATTCTGCTTCTGAAACTGATACAAACCACAGGTCCTATAACATCCAATGCTTTTCACTTAAGAGCAAAAAACGTGTGAGCTTAGTGAACGATGTAGCTTCCTTTGAGTTGAAAAGTGAATCTGTTTACCTGAAAGGAATTATTGCTTGTAGGAAGACACAGAGCCTGGGATTTAACTCCATTTCTGAAGGTAAACACACAGAACAGTTATTGTCCATGAATCACACTCTGATTTAGAGCAAGAAGCACGCTCTTGCTTTCTAGAGGCTCTAATACAGCAGGAACGTGAGTGTAGTTAGACGAAAAGAACGGGGTTTCCTACACATATGGACCATTTCTAGTTCAACTCTGCCTCTGAAACTGATGCAAACCACAGGTCCTCTAACAGCCAATGCTTTTAAGTTAAGAGCAAGTAACGTGTGAGCTTTGTGAACAATGAAGCTTCATTCGAGCTGAAAAGGTTCTGCGTTTACCTGAAACGAAATCTTGCTTGTAAGAAGACGCAGAGCCTGGGATTTAACTCTATTTTGGAAGCGAAACACACAGCACAGTTCTCATCCATGATATATACTCTGCTTTAGAGCAAGAAGCACGCTCTTCCTTTCTAGAGTCTCTAATACAGCAGGAAACGTGAGTGTGCTCAGAACAAAAGAACGGTGTTTCCTACAATTATTGACCATTTCTAGTTCAACTCTGCTCCTAAATTTATAGAAACCACAGCGCCTCTAACATCCAATCCTTTTCTGTTAAGAGTGAGAAACGTGTGAGCCTCGTGAACGATGTAGCTTCATTTGAGCTGAAAAGTGACTGTGTTTACCTGAAACGAAGTCTTGCTTGTAGGAAGACAAAGAGCCTGCGATTTAACTCCATTTCTGAAAGCAAACACACAGCACAGTTCTCATCCATGAAACACACTCTGCTTTAGAGCAAGAAGCACGCTCTTGCTTTCTAGAATCTCTAATACAACAGGAAATGGGAGTGTACTGAGACCAAATGAACGGGGTTTCCTACACTTAGGGACCATATCTAGTTCGACTCTGCTTCTGAAACTGATAGAAAGGACGGTTCCTCTAACAACCAATGCTTTTCAGTTAAGAGCGAGAAACGTGTGAGCTTCGTGAATGATGTAGCTTTGTTTGAACTAAAAAGTGACTGTGTTTACATGAAACGAATTCTTGCTTGTACAAAGACACAGAGCATGGGATTTAAATCCATTTCTGAAGGCAAACACACAGTACAGTTCTCACCCCTGAAATACACTCTGATTTAAAGCAACAAGCACGCTCTTGCTTTCTTGATTCTCAAACACAGCAGGAAACATGAGTGTGCTCAGAACAAAAGAACGGTCTTTCCTACACATACGCATGTTATCTAGTTCAATTCTGCTTCTGAAACTGATACAAACCACAGGTCCTATAACATCCAATGCTTTTCACTTAAGAGCAAAAAACGTGTGAGCTTCGTGAACAATGTAGCTTCCTTTGAGTTGAAAAGTGAATCCATTTACCTGAAAGGAATTCTTGCTTGTAGGAAGACACAGAGGCTGGGATTTAACTCCATTTCTGAAGCAAAAAACACAGCACCGTTCTCATGCATGAAATATACTCTGCTTTAGTGCAAGAAGCACGCTCTCCCTTTCTAGAGTCTCTAATACAGCAGGAAACATGAGTGTGCTGAGAACAAAAGAATGATGCTTCCTACAAATATGGACCATTTCTAGTTGAACTCTGCTCCTGAACTGATAGAAACCACAGGGCCTCTAAAATGCAATGATTTTCATTTAAGTGCGAGAAACATGTGAGCCTCGTGAATGATGTAGCTTCGTTTGAACTAAAAAGTGACTGTGTTTACCTGAAACGAAATCTTGCTTGTACGAAGACACAGAGCATGGGATTTAAATCCATTTCTGAAGGAAAACACACAGTACAGTTCTCATCCATGAAATACACTCTGCTTTATAGCAAGAAGCATGCTCTTCCTTTCTAGAGTCTCTAATACAGCAGGAAACTTGAGTGTGCTCAGAACAAAAGAATGGTGTTTCCTACAATTATGGACCATGTCTAGTTCAACTCTGCTCCATAACTGATAGAAACCCCAGATCCTCTAACATCCAATACTTTTCTGTTAAGAGCGAGAAACATGTGAGTTTCGTGAACCATGTAGCTTCATTTGAGCTGAAAAGTGACTGTGTTTACCTGAAATGAAGTCTTGCTTGTAGGAAGACAAAGAGCCTGGGATTTACCTCCATATCTGAAGAGAAACACACAGCAAAGTTATCATCCATGAAACACACTCTGCTTTAGAGCAAGTAGCACGCTCTTGCTTTGTAGAGTCTCTAATACAGCAGGAAACGGGAGTGAACTGAGACCAAAAGTACGGGGTTTCCTACACATACAGACCATATCTAGTTCAACTCGGCTCCTAAACTGATAGAAACCACAGGGTCTCTAACATCCAATGCTTTTCTGTTAAGAGCGAGAAACGTGTGAGCTTCGTGAACGATGTAGCTTCATTTGGCCTGAAAAGTGACTGTGTTTACCTGAAACGAAGTCTTGCTTGTAGGAAGACACAGAGCCTGGGATTTAACTCCATTTCTGAAGCGAAACACACAGCACAGTTCTCATCCATGAAACACACTCTGCTTTAGAGCAAGAAGCACGCTCTTGCTTTCTAAAGTCTCTAAAACAGCTGGAAACGTGAGTGTACTGAGACCAAAAGAACGGGGTTTCCTACACATACGGACCATATTTAATTCAACTCTGCTCCTGAAACTGATACAAACCACGGGTCCTCTAACATCCAATGCTTTTCAGTTAAGATCAAGAAAGGTGTGAGCTAGGTGAACTATGTAGTTTCATTTGAACTGAAAAGTGTTTGCGATTACGTGAAACGAAGTATTGCTTGTAGCAAGACACAGAGCCTGGGATTTAACTCCATTTCTGAAGTGAAACAAACAGCACAGTGCTCATCCATGAAACACACTCTCCTTTAGAGCACGAAGCACGCTCTTGCTTTCTAGATTCTATAATACATCAGGAAACGTAAGTGTCCTGAGACCAAAAGAACGGGGTTTCCTACACATAAGAGCCATATCTAGTTCAACTCTGCATCTGAAACTGATACAAACCACAGGTCCTCTAACATCCAATGCTTTTCATTTAAGATCAAGAAAGTTGTGAGCTAGTTGAACTATGTAGTTTCATTTGAGCTGAAAAGTGTTTGCGATTACGTGAAATGAAGTATTGCTTGTAGCAAGACACAGAGCCTGGGATTTAACTCCATTTTTGAAGAAAAACACACAGCACATTTCTCATGCATGAAACACACTATGTTTCAGATCAAGAAGCACGCTCTTGCTTTCTAGAGTCTCTAAAACACCCGGAAATGTAAGTGTACTGAAACCAAAAGAACGGGTTTCCCACACATACGGACCATATTTAATTCAACTCTGCTGCTGAAACTGATACAAACCACGGGTCCTCTAACATCCAATGCTTTTCAGTTAAGAGCGAGAAACGTGTGAGCTAGGTGAAAAATATAGGTTCATTTGAGCTGAATCGTGTCTGCCTTTACCTGAAACGAAGTCTTGCTTGTAAGAAGACACAGAGCCTGGGATTTAACTCCATTTCTGAAGCGAAACCCACAGCAGAATTCTCATCCATGGAACACACTCTGCTTTAGATCAAGAAGCACGCTCCTGCTTTCTTGAGTCTCTAATACAGCAGGAAACATAAGTGTACTCAAAACAAAAGGACGGTGTTTCCTACACGTAAGGACCATATCTAGTTCAACTCTGCTTCTGAAACTGATACAAACCAAAGGTCTTATAACATCCAGTGCTTTTCAGTTAAGAGCGAGAAACGTGTGAGCTTCGTGAACGATGTAGCTTCCCTTGAGCTGAAAAGTGAATGCGTTTACCTGAAAAGGAAGTCTTGCTTGTAGGAAGACACAGAGCCTGGGATTTAATGAAATTTCTGAACCGAAACACAGCACAATTATCGTCCATGAAACACACTCTGCTTTAGAGCAAGAAGCACGCTCTTGCTTTCTACAGTCTCTAATACAGCATTCTACATGAGTGTGCTCAGAACAAAGAATGGTGTTTCCTACACATATGGACCATTTATAGTTCAACTCTGCTTCAGAAACTGATACAAACCACAGGTCCACTAACATCCAATCCTTTCAGTTAAGAGGGATAAACCTGTGAGCTTAGTGACCGATGTAGCTTCTTCGAACTAAAAAGTGACTGTGTTTACCTGAAAAGAATTCTTGCTAGTACGAAGACACAGAGCCTGTGATTTAACTCCATTTCTTAAGCGAAACATACAGCACAGTTTTCATTAATGAAACAAAGTCTGCTTTAGTGCAAGAAGCATGATCTTCCTTTCTAGAGTCTCTAATAGAGCAGGATACGTGAGTGTGCTTAGAACAAAAGAACGGTGTTTCCTACACATACGGACCATATCTAGTTCAACTCTGCTTCTGAAACTGATACAAACCACAGGTCCACTAACATACAATCATTTCAGTTAAGAGCAACAAACCTGTGAGCTTAGTGAACGATGTAGCTTCTTCGAACTAAAAAGAGACTGTGTTTACCAGAAAAGAATTCTTGCTAGTACAAAGACACAGAGCCTGGGATTTAACTCCATTTCTGACGGAAAACACACAGCAGAGTTCTCATGCAGAAACACACTCTGCTTCAGAGCAAGAAGCACCCTCTTGCCTTCTTGAGTGTATAATACAGCAGGAAATGTGAGTGCACTTAGACCAAAAGAACACGGTTTCCTACACATATGGACCATATAAAGTTCAACTCTGCTTCTGAAGCTGATACAAACCACAGGCCAAATAATATCCAGTGCTATTCAGTTAAGAGCAAGAAATCTATGAGCTTCGTGAACGATGTAGGGTCCTTTGAGCTGAAAAGTTTCTGTGTATACCTGAAGGAAGTCTTGCTTCTTGGAAGACACAGAGCATGGGATTATCCTCCATTTTTGAAGGGAAAAACACAACACAGTTCTCATCCATGAAACACACTCTGCTTTAGAACAAGAAGCACGCTCTTGCTTTCTAGAGTCTCTAATACAGCAGGAAACGTGAGTGTACTTAGACCAAAAGAACGGAGTTTCCTACACATATCGACTTTATCTAGTTCAACTCTGCCCTTGTAACTGATACAAACCAGAGTTCCTCTAACATCAAATGCTTTTCAGTTAAGACCGAGAAACGTGTGAGCTTCGTGAATGATGTAGCTTCTTTTGAGCTGAAAAGTGAATGCGTTTACCTGAAACGATGTCTTGCTTGTAGGAAGACACAGAGCCTGGGGTTTAACTCCATTTCTGAAGGGAAACACACAGCACAGTTCTCATCCATGAAACACACTCTGCTTTACAGCAAGAAGCATGCTCTTGCTTTCTAGGGTCTCTAATACAGCAGGAAACGTGAGTGTGCTTAGAACAAAAGATCGTTGTTTCCTACACATACGTACCATATCTAGTTCAACTCTACTTCTGAAATTGATAGAAAACACAGGTCCAGTAACGTCCAATCATTTCAGTTAAGCATGACAAACCTGTGACCTTAGTGAACGATCGAGTTTCCTTTGAGCTGAAAAGAAACATTGTTTTCCTGAAAAGAAGTCTTGCTTGTAGGAAGACACAGAGCCTGGAATTTACCTCATTTTCTGATGGGAAACACACAGCACAGTTCTCATGCAGCAACACACTCTGCTTTAGAGCAGGAAACACGCTCTTCCTCTCTAGAGTCTCTAAGACAGTAGGAAACATGAGTGTGCTCAGAACAAAAAAACTGTGTTTCCTTCACATATGGACTAGTTTAACTTTGCTTCTGTAACTGATACAAAGCAAAGGTCTTGTAACATCCAGTGCTTTTCATTTTTGAGCGAGAATCATGTGAGCGTCCTGAATGATGTAGCTTCATTTGATATTAAAAGTGACTGCATTAACCTGAAAAGAATTCTGGCTTATACTAAGACACAGAGCCGGAGATTTAACTCCATTTCTGATGGAAAACACACAGTACAGTTCTTATCCATGAAACACACTCTACTTTAGAGCAAGAGGCATGCTCTTGCTTTCTAGTGTCTCTAATACAGCAGGAAATGAGAGTGTGCTCAGAAAAAAAGTACGGTGTTTCCTACACATATGGACCATTTCTAGTTCAACTCTGCTTCTGAAACTGATAGAAACCAATGGTCCACTAACAACCAATGATTTTCAGATTAGAGAGAGAATCGTGTGATTTTCGTGTATGAAGTAGCTGCATATTAGGTAAAAAGTTATTGTGTTTACCTGAAAGGAAGTCTTGCTTGGAAGAAGATACAGAGCATGGGATTTAACTCCATTTCTGAAGCGAAACACAAACACGGTTCACATCCATGAAATACACTCTGTTTTAGAGCAAGAAGCATGCTCTTCCTTTCTAGAGTCTCTAAGAGAGCAGGAAACATGAGTGTGCTCAGAACAAAAGAACGGTGTTTCCTACACATATGGACCAATTCTAGTTCAACTCTGCTTCTGAAACTGATAGAAACAAAGGGTCCTCTAACATCCAATGCTTTTCATTAACACCAAGAAAACGTGTGAGCTCCGTTAACGATGCAGTTTCCTTTGAGCTGAAAAGTGACTGTGTTTGTCTGAAACGAAGTCTTGATTGTAGGAAGACACAGAGCCAGGGATTTACCTCTGTTTCTGAAGGGAAACACACAGCACAGTTCTCACCCATGAAACACACTCTGCTTTAGAGCAAGAAGCACGTGCTTGCTTTCTAGAGTCTCTAATTGAGCAGGAAACGTGAGTGTACTGAGACCAAAAGAACGGTGTTTCCTACACATAAGCACTATATCTAGTTCAACTGTGCTTCTGAAACAGATAAAATCCTCAGGTCCACTAACATCTAATCATATCAGATAAGAGCTACAAACCTGTGAGCTTAGTGAACGATGTAGCTTCTTCGAACTAAAAAGTGACTGTTTTTACCAGAAACGAATTCTTGCGAGTAGGAAGAAACAGAGCCTGGGATTTAACTCCATTTGTGAACCGAAACACACAGCACAGTTACCATCCATGAAACACACTCTGCTTTAGAACAAGAAGCACGCTCTTGCTTTCTAGAGTCTCTAATAGAGCAGGAAACGTGAGCGTGCTCAGAACAAAAACCAGTGTTAACTAAACATATGGACCATATCTAGTTCAACTCTGCTTTGGAAACTGATACAAATCACAGGTCCTCTAACATCCAATGTTTTTCAGTTAAGAGAGAGAAACGTGTGAGCTTCGTGAATGATGAAGCTTCATTTGAGCTGAAAAGTGACTGTGTTTAGGTGAAAGGAAGTCTTGCGTGTGGGAAGACACAGAGCCTGGGATTTACTTCCATTTCTGAAGGGAAACACACAGCACAGTTCTCAGCCATGAAACACACTCTGCTTCAGAGCAAGAAGCAGGCTCTTCCTTTCTAGAGTCTCTAATACAGCGGGAAACGTGAGTGTTCTTAGAACAAATGAAAGGTGTTTCCTACACATAAGGACCATATCTATTTCAACTCTGCTTCTGAACTTGATAGAAACCACTGGTCCTCTAGCATCCAAAGCTTTTCAGTTAAGAGTGAGAAACGTGTGAGCTTCGTTAACGATGCAGCTTCCTTTGAGCTTAAAAGTGATTATGTTTGCCTGAAACGAAGTCTTGCTTATAGGAAGACACAGAGACTGGGATTGAACTCCATTTCTGAAGGGAAACACCAAGCATAGTTCTCATGCATGAAACACCCTCTGCTTTAGATCAAGAAGCACGTTCTTGCTTTCTAGAGTCTCTAATACAGCAAGAAAAGTGACTGTGCTCAGAACAAAAGAACGGTGTTTCCTACACATATGAACCATATCTAGTCCAACTGTGCTTCTCAACCTGATACAAACCACAGGTCCTCTACCATCCAATGCTCCTCAGTTAAGACCGAGAAACGTGTGAGCTTTGTTAACGATGCAGTTTCCTTTGAGCTGAAAAGTGACTGCGTTTCCCTGAAACGATGTCTTGCTTGTAGCAAGACACAGAGCATGGGATTAACTTCCATTTCTGAAGGGAACACACAGCACAGTTCTCATCCATGAAACACACTCTGCTTCAGAGCAAGAACACGCTCTTGCTTTCTAGATTCTCCAATAGAGCAGGAAACATGAGTGTGCTTAGAACAAATAAAAGGTGTTTCCTACACATAAGGACCATATCTAGTTAAACTCTCCATCTGAAACAGATACAAACCACAGGTCCTCTAACAACCAATGCTTTTCAGTAAAGAGCGAGAAACGTGTGAGCTTCGTGTACGATGTAGCTGCATTTGGGCTGAAAAGTTACTGTGTTTACCTGAAAGGAAGACTTGCTTATAGGAAGACACAGAGCCTAGGATTTACCTCCAATTTTTAAGGGAAACACACAGCACAATTCTCTTCCATGAAACACACTCTGCTTTAGAGCAAGAAGCATGCTCTTGCTTTCTAGAGTCTCTAATTCAGCAGGAAACGTGAGTGTACTTACACCAAAAAAAAGGGATTTCCTACACATATGGACAATATCTAGTTCAACTCTGCTACTGATACTGATTCAAACCACAGGTCCTCTAATATCCAATGCTTTTCATTTAAGAGCAAGAAATGTGTGAGCTTCGAGAACGATGTTGACTCCTTTGAGCTGAAACTTGAATGTGTTTACCTGAAACGAAGTCTTGCTTGTAGGAAGACACAGAGCCTGGGATTTACCTCCATTTCTGAAGGGAAACACACAGCATAGTTCTCATCGATGAAACACACTCTGCTTCAGATCAAGAAACATGCTCTTGCTTTCTAGATTCTCCAATACAGCAGGAAACGTGAGTGTGCTTAGAACAAATGAAAGGTGTTTCCTACACATAAGGACCATTTCTAGTTCAACTCTGCTTCTGAAACTGATAGAAACCAAGGGTCCTCTAACATCAAAGCTTTTAATTAAGACTGAGAAACGTGTGAGCTTTTTTAACGATGCAGCATCCTTTGAGCTGAAAAGTGATGCGTTTACATGAAACGAAGTCTTGCTTGTAAAAAGACACAATGCCTGGATATAACTCCATTTCTGAAGCGAAAAACACATCACAGTTGTCATCCATGAAAAATACCCTGCTTTAGTGTAAAAAGAACACTCTTGCTTTCTAGAGTCTCTAATACAGCAGGAAACGAGTGAATACTTCGACCAAATGAACGGGGTTTCCTACACATACGGACAATATCTAGTTCAACTCTGCTTCTGACACTGATAGAAACCACCTGTCCTCTCACATCCAATGCTGTTCGGTTAAGAGCGAGAAACGTGTGAGCTTACTAAACAATGTAGCTTCGTTTGAACTAAGAAATGACTGTGTTTATCTGAAACGTATTCAGGCTTGTACGAAGACAGATAGCCTAGGATTTAACTCCATTTCTGAGGGAAAAACACACAGTACAGTTCTCATCCATGAAACACACTCTGATTTAGAGCAAGAAACACGATCTTGCTTTCTAGAGTCTCTAATACAGCAAGAAACATGAGTGTGCTCAGAACAAAAGAACGGTGTTTCCTACACATATGGACCATGTCTAGTTCAATTCTGTTTCTGAAACTGATACAAACCATGGGACCTTAATATCTAATGCTTTTCAATTAAGAGCGAGAAACGTGTGAGCTCGGTGAACAATGTAGCTTCATTTGAGATGAAATTTTTCTGCATTTACCTGAAACGAAGTCTTGCTTGTAAGAGGACACAGAGCCTGGGATTTCACTCCATTTCTGAAGTGAAACACACAGCACAGTACTCATCCATGAAACACACTCTGCTTTAGAGCAAGAAACACGATCTTGCTTGCTGGATTCTCTAATACATCAGGAAACCTGAGTGTACTTAGACCAAACGAACGGGGTTTCCTACACATATGGACCATATCTAGTTCAACTCTGCTTCTGAAACTGATACAAACCACAGGCCCTTAACATCCAATGCTTTCCAATTATGAGCGAGAAACGCGTGAGCTAGGTGAACAATGTAGCTTAATTTGAGCAGAAAATTGTCTGTGTTTTGCTGAAACGAGTCTTCCTTAGAAGAAGACACAGAGCCTGGGATTTAACTCCATTTCTGAAGCGAAACACACAGCACAGTTCTCATCCATGAAACACACTCTGCTTTAGATCAAGAAGCACAGTCTAGCTTTCTGGATTCTCTAATACAGCAGGAAATGTGAATGTGTACTGAACAAAAGAATGGTGTTTCCTACACATTTGGACCATATCTATTTCAACTCTGCTACTGACACTTATACAAACCACCGTTCCTCTAACATCCAATGCTTTTGAATTAAGGGCGAGAAACGTGTGAGCTAGGTGAACAATGTAGCTTCATTTGAGCTGAAAATAGTCTGCATTTAACGGAAACGAAGTCTTGTTTGTAAGAAGACACAGAGCCTGGTATTTCCCTCCATTACTGAAGGGAAAACCACAGCCCAGTTATCATCCATGAGACAAACTCGGCTTTATAGCAAAAAGCACGCTCTTGCTTTCTAGAGTCTAATACAGCAGGAAACGTGAGTATACTTAGACCAAAAGAACGGGGTTTCCTACACATACATACCATGTCTAGTTCAACTCTGATTCTGAAACTGATACAAACCATGGGACCTTAACATCCAATGCTTTTCAATTAAGAGCGAAAATCGTGTGAGCTAGGTGAACAATGTAGCTTCATTTGAGCTGAAATTTGTCTGCGTTTACCTGAAACGAAGTCTTGCTTGTAAGAAGACCCAGAAGATCGTTGTTTCCTACACATATGGACCATTTCTAGTTGAATTCTCCTTCTTAAACTGATACAAACCACATGTCCTCTAAAATCCAATGCTTTTCAGTTAACAGTGAGAAATGTGTGAACTTCGTGAACGATGCAGCTTCTGTTGAGCTGAAAAGTGACTGTTTTTACCTGAAAGGAAGTCTTGCTTGTAGGAAGACACAGAGCCTTGGATTTAACTCCATTTCTGAAGGAACACACACAGCACAGTTCTCATCCATGAAACACACTCTGCTTTAGAGCAAGAAGCATGGTCTTGCTTTCTGGATTCTCTATTACAGCAGGAAATGTGAATGTGTTCAGAACAAAAGAACAGTGTTTCCTACACATATGGACCATAACTATTTCAACTCTGCTTCTGACACAGATTCAAACCACCGTTCCTCTACCATCCAATGCTTTTCATTAAAGACCAAGAAACGTGTGAGCTTCATGAACGATGTAGCTTCCTTTGAGCTGAAAAGTGACTGTGTTTACCTGAAACGAACTCTTGCTTGTCGGAATACACAGAGCCTGGGATTTAACTCCATTTCTGAAGGCAAACTCACAGCATAGTTCTTATCCATGAAACACACTGTGCTTTAGAGCAAGAAGCACGCTCTTCCTTTCTGGAGTCTCTAATACAACAGGAAAAGTGATTGTGTTCAGAACAAAAGAACGGTGTTTCCGACACATACTGACCATATCTAGTTCAACTCTGCTTCTGAATCTGATAGAAACCACCAGTCCTCTAACATCCAATGCTTTTCTGTAAAGAGTGAGAAACATATGAGCTTACTAAACGATGTACCTTCGTTTGAACTAAGAAGTTACTGCGTTTACCTGAATGTATTCAGGCTTGTACAAAGACACATAGCCTGGGATTTAACTCCATTTCTGAAGGAAAACACACAGTACAGTTCTCATCCATGAAACACACTCTGTTTTAGAGCAAGAAACACGATCTTGCTTTCTAGAGTCTCTAATACAGCAAGAATCTTGAGTGTGCTCAGAACAAAAGAACGGTGTTTCCTACACACATACCATATCTAGTTCAATTCTGCTTCTTAAACTGATACAAACCACCATTCCTCTAACATCCAATGCTTTTCAATTAAGAGCGAGAAACGTGTGATCTATGTGAACAAAGTAGCTTCCTTTGAGCTGAAAATTGTCTGCGTTACCTGAAACGAAGTCTTCCTTTTAGGAAGACAAGGAGACTGGGATTTACCTCCATTTCTGAAGGGAAACACACAGCACAGTTCTCATCCATGAAACACACTCTGCTTTACAACAAGAAGCACACACTTGCTTTCTTAGTCTCTAATACAGCAGGAAACGTGAGTGTGTGCAGAAAAAAAGAACAGTGTTTCCTACACATATGGACCATTACTAGTTCAACTATGCTTCTGAAATGACACAAACCACAGCTCTTGTAACATCCAATGCTTTTCATTTAAGAGCGAGAAACGTGTGAGCTTGGTGAAGGATGTAGCTTCATTTGAGCTGAAAAGTGACTGGGTTTACCTGAAACAAAGTCTTGCTTGTAGGAAGACACAGAGCCTGGGATTTAACTCCATTTCTGAAGCAAAACACACAGCACAGTTATCATCCATGAAACACACTCTGCTTTAGAGCAAAAAGCACGCTCTTGCTCTCTTGAGTCTCTAGTACAGCAGGAAACGTGAGTGTACTCAGAACAAAAGAACGGTGTTTCCTACACACACACCATATCTAGTTCAATTCTGCTTCTTAAACTGATACAAACCACCGGTTCTCTAACATCCAATGCTTTTCTGTTAAGAGTGAGAAACGTTTGAGCTTAGTAAACGATGTAGCTTCGTTTGAACTAAGAAGTTACTGCGTTTACCTGAAATGTATTCAGGCTTGTACAAAGACACATAGCTTGGGATTTAACTCCATTTCTGAAGGAAAACACACAGCACAGTTCTCATCCATGAAACACACTCTGCTTTAGAGCAAGAAACACGATCTTGCTTTCTGGAGTCTCTAATAGAGCAAGAAATATGAGTCTGCTCAGAACAAAAGAATGGTGTTTCCTACACATATGGACCGTTTCTAGTTCAACTCTGCTTCAGAAACTGATACAAACCACAGGTCCTCTAACATCCAATGCTTTTCAGTTAAGTGCGAGAAACGTGTGAGCTTTGTGAATGATGTACCTAGTTTGAGCTGAAAAGTGTATGTGAATACCTGAAAGGAAGTCTTGCTTGTAAGAAGATACAGAGCCTGGGATTTAACTCCATTTCTGAAGTGAACCACACAGCACAGTTCTCATTCATGAAAAACACTCTGCTTTAGAGCAACAAGGACTCTCTTGCTTTTTAGATTCTCCAATACAGCAAGAAACATGAGTGTGCTTAGAACAAAAGAATGGTGTTTCCTACACAAAGGACCATATCTACTTCAACTCTGCATCTGAAACTGATACTAACCACCGGTCCTCTAACATACAATGCCTTTCAGTTAAGACCGAGAAATGTGTGAGCTTTGTGAACGATGTAGCTTCCTTTCGTCTATAAAGTGACTGTGTTTACCTGAAACGAATTCTTGCTTGTACGAAGACACAGAGCATGGCATTTAGCTCCATTTCTAAAGGGAAACACACAGCACAGTTCTCATCCATGAAACACAATTCTGCTTTAGAACAAGAAGCACACTCTTGCTTTCTAGAGTCTCTACTACAGCAGGACACGTGCGTGTACTTAGACCATAGAATGGTTTTATGTACACATGTGGACCATATCTAGTTCAACTCTGCTTCTGAAACTGATACAAACCACAGCTAGTATAACAACCAATGCTTTTCAGTTAAGAGCAAGAAACGTGTGAGTTAGGTGAACAATGTAGCTTCATTTAAACTGAAAAGTGTCTGTGTTTACCTGAAATGAAGTCTTGCTTGTTAGAAGACACACAGTCTGGGATTGAACTCCATTGATGAAGTGAAACACACAGCACTGTTCTCATCCATGAAACACACTCTGCATCAGAGCAAGAAGCACACTCTTGCTTTCTAGAATCTCTAATACAGCAGTAAACATGAGTGTGCTGAGACCAAAAGAATGGTGTTTCCTACACAGAGAGACCATACCTAGTTCAACTCCGCTTCTGAAACTGATACAAACCACAGGTCCTCTCTATCCAATGCTTTAAAGTTAAGACCAAGAAACCTGTGAGCTTCGTGAACGATGTAGCTTCCTTTAGGCTGAGAAGTGATTGTGTTTACTGGAAAAGAAGTCTTGCTTGTACGAAGACACAGAGGATGGCATTTAACTCCATTTCTGAAGAGAAACACACAGCACAGTACGCATCCATGAAACAGACATTGCTTTAAAGCAAGAAGCACGCTCTTCCTTTCTAGAGTCTCTAATACAGCAGGAAAAGTGAGTGTACTGACACCAAAAATACGGGTTTCCCACACATATGGACCATTTCTGGTTCAACTCTGTTTCTGAAACGGATAGAAACCACAGGTCCTCTGACATCCAATGCTTTTCAGTTAAGAGCGAAAAACGTGTGAGCTTTGTGAACGATGTAGCTTCATTTGAGCTGAAAAGTGATTGTGTTTACCTGAAAGGAAGTCTTGCTTTAGGAAGACACAGAGCCTGGGATTTACCTCCATCTCTGAAGGGAAACACCCAGCACAGTTATCGTCCATGAAACATACTCTGCTTTAGAGCAAGAAGCACACTCTTGCTTTCTAGAGTCTCTAATACAGCAAGACAGGTGAGTTTACTTAGACCAAAAGAACGGTTTTACATACACATGTGGACCATATCTAGTTCAACTCTGCTTCTGAAACTGATACAAACCACAGGTCATATAACATCCATTGCTTTTCCGTTAAGCGTGAGAAACGTGTGAGCTTTGTGAACGATGTAGCTTCCTTTGAGCTGAAAAGTGATTGTGTTTACCTGAAAGGAAGTCCTGCTTGTAGGAAGACACAGAACCTGGGATTTAGCTCCATTTCTGAAGGGAAACACACAGCACAGTTTTCTTCCATGAAACACACTCTGCTTTAGAGCAAGAAGGACACTCTTGCTCTAAAGAGTCTCTAGTACAGCAGGATACGTGAGTGTGCTTAGAACACAAGAACGGTGTTTCCTACACATTAGGACCATATATATTTCAACTCTGCTTCTGAAACTGATAGAAACCACCGGTCCTCTAACGTCCAATGTTTTTCAGTTAAGACTGAGAAACGTGTGAGCTTCGTGAAGTATATAGCTCCCTTTGAGCTGAAAAGTGACTGCGTTTACCTGAGATGAAATCTGGCTTGTAGGAAGACACAGAGCATGGGATTTAACTCCATTTCTGAAGGGAAATACACAGCACAGTTCTCATCCATGATACACACTCTGCTTTTGAGCAGAAGCACGCTCTTGCTTTCTCGATTCTCCAATACAGCAGGAAACGTGAGTGTGCTTACACCAAAGAACGGGGTTTCCTACACATAAGGACCATATCTAGTTCGACTCTGCTCTGAAACTGACACAAACCACCAGTCCTCTATCATCCAATGCTTTTCAGTTAAGACCTAGAAACATGTGAGCTTCGTGAACAATGCAGCCTCTTTTCAGCTGAAATGTGACTGCATTTACTTGAAACGAATTCTTGCCTGTAAGAAGACACTAAGCATGGCATTTAACTCCATTTCTGAAAAGAAACACACAGCACAATTCTCATCCATTGAACACACTCTGCTTTAGAGCAAGAAGCACACTCTTGCTTTCTTGAGTGTCTAATAGAGCAGGAAACGTGAGTGTGCTCAGAACAAAAGGACGGTGTTTCCTACATATACGGACCATATCTAGTTCAACTCTGCTTCTGAAACTGATACAAACCACAGGTCTATATAACATCCAGTGCTTTTCAGTTAAGAGCGAGAAACATGTCAGCTTCTTGAACGATGTAGTTGCATTGGAGCTGGAAAACGACTGTGTTTACCTGAAAGGAAGTCTTGCTTGTCGGTAGACACAGAGCCTGGGATTTACCTCCATTTCTGAAGGGAAACACACGGCACAGTTCTCAAACATGAAACAAACACTGCTTTAGAGCAAGAAGCACGCTCTTGCTTTCTAGGGTCTCTAATGCAGAAGGAAACATGAGTGTACTTAGACCAAAAGAACGGGGTTTCCTACACATAGGGACCATATCTCGTTCATCTCTGCTTCTGAAACTGATACTAACCACAAGTGCTCTAACATCCAATGCTTTTCAATTAAGAGTGGGAAACGTGAGAGCTGAGTGAATGATGTAGCTTCCTTTGAGCTGAAAAGTGAATGCATTTACCTGAAACGAGTCTTGCTTGTAGGAAGACACAGAGCCAGGGATTTAACTCCATTTTTGAAGTGAATCACACAGCAGAGTTCTCATCCATGAAACACACTCTGCTTTAGCTCAAGAAGCACGCTCTTGCTTTCTGGAGTCTCTATATAAAGCTTGACACTTGAGTGTGCACAGAAGAAAAGAACGGCGTTTCCTACACATAAGGACCATATATACTTCAACTCTACTTCTGAAACTGATAGAAACCATGAGTCCTCTAACATCCAATGCTTTTCAGTTAAGACCGAAAAACATGTGAGCTTCGTGAAGGATATAGCTTCCTTTGAGTTGAAAAGAGACTTCATTTACCTGAAACAAAGTCTTGCATGAAGGAAGACACAGAGCCTGGGATTTAAATCCATTTATGAAGTGAAACACACACCACAGTTCTCATCCATGAAACAGACTCTGCTTTAAAGCAAGAAGCACGCTCTTCCTTTCTAGAGTCTCGATTACAACAGGACACGTGAGTGTACTTAGACCCAAAGAACGGTTTTACATACACATGTGGACCATATCTAGTTCAACTCTGCTTCTGAAACTGATACAAACCACAGGTCATATAACATCCATTTCTTTTCCGTTAAGCGTGAGAAACGTGTGAGCTTCGTGAACGATGTACCTTCCTTTGAGCTGAAAAGTGATTGTGTTTACCTGAAAGGAAGTCCTGCTTGTAGGAAGACACAGAACCTGGGATTTAGCTCCATTTCTGAAGGGAAACACACAGCACAGTTTTCTTCCATGAAACACACTCTGCTTTAGAGCAAGAAGCACACTCTTGCTTTCTTGAGTGTCTAATAGAGCAGGAAACGTGAGTGTGCTCAGAACAAAAGGACGGTGTTTCCTACATATACGGACCATATCTAGTTCAACTCTGCTTCTGAAACTGATACAAACCACAGGTCTATATAACATCCAGTGCTTTTCAGTTAAGAGCGAGAAACATGTCAGCTTCGTGAACAATGTAGTTGCATTGGAGCTGGAAAACGACTGTGTTTACCTGAAAGGAAGTCTTGCTTGTCGGTAGACACAGAGCCTGGGATTTACCTCCATTTCTGAAGGGAAACACACGGCACAGTTCTCAAACATGAAACAAACACTGCTTTAGAGCAAGAAGCACACTCTTGCTTTCTAGAGTCTCTAATGCAGAAGGAAACATGAGTGTACTTAGACCAAAAGAATGGGGTTTCCTACACATAGGGACCAAATCTCGTTCATCTCTGCTTCTGAAACTGATACTAACCACAAGTGCTCTAACACCCAATGCTTTTCAATTAAGAGTGAGAAACGTGAGAGCTGAGTGAATGATGTAGCTTCCTTTGAGCTGAAAAGTGAATGCATTTACCTGAAACGAGTCTTGCTTGTAGGAAGACACAGAGCCAGGGATTTAACTCCATTTTTGAAGTGAATCACACAGCATAGTTCTAATCCATGAAACACACTCTGCTTTAGCTCAAGAAGCACGGTCTTGCTTTCTGGAGTCTCTACATAAAGCTTGAAACTTGAGTGTGCTCAGAAGAAAAGAACGGCGTTTCCTACACATAAGGACCATATATACTTCAACTCTACTTCTGAAACTGATAGAAACCACTGGTCCTCTAACATCCAATGCTTTTCAGTTAAGACCGAGAAACATGTGAGCTTCGTGAAGGATATAGCTTCCCTTGAGTTGAAAAGAGACTTCATTTACCTGAAACGAAGTCTTGCATGTAGGAAGACACAGAGCCTGGGATTTAAATCCATTTCTGAAGGGAAACACACAGCACAGTTGTCATCCATGAAACACACTCTGCTTTAGAGCAAGAAGCATGCTCTTGCTTTCTAGATTATCCAATATAGCAGGAAACGTGAGTGTGCTTAGACCAAAGAACGGTGCGTCCTACACATAAGGACCATATCTGGTTCAACTCTTCTTCTTTAACTGATACAAACCACGGGTCCTCTAACATCCAATGCTTTTCAGTAAATCGCGAGAAACGTGTTTACTAGGTGAACAATGTAGTTTCATTTGAGCTGAAAAGAGTCTGCGTTTACCTGAAAAGATGTCTTGCTTGTAAGAAGACACAGAGGCTAGGATTTAACTCCATTTCTGAAGTGAAACACACACCACAGTTCTCATCCATGAAACAGACTCTGCTTTAAAGCAAGAAGCACGCTCTTCCTTTCTAGAGTCTCTAATACAACAGGACACGTGAGTGTACTTAGACCAAAAGAACGGTTTTACATACACATGTGGACCATATCTAGTTCAACTCTGCTTCTGAAACTGATACAAACCACAGGTCATATAACATCCATTGCTTTTCCGTTAAGCGTGAGAAACGTGTGAGCTTCGTGAACGATGTAGCTTCCTTTGAGCTGAAAAGTGATTGTGTTTACCTGAAAGGAAGTCCTGCTTGTAGGAAGACACAGAACCTGGGATTTAGCTCCATTTCTGAAGGGAAACACACAGCACAGTTTTCTTCCATGAAACACACTCTGCTTTAGAGCAAGAAGCACACTCTTGCTTTCTTGAGTGTCTAATAGAGCAGGAAACGTGAGTGTGCTCAGAACAAAAGGATGGTGTTTCCTACATATACGGACCATATCTAGTTCAACTCTGCTTCTGAAACTGATACAAACCACAGGTCTATATAACATCCAGTGCTTTTCAGTTAAGAGCGAGAAACATGTCAGCTTCGTGAACGATGTAGTTGCTTTGGAGCTGGAAAATGACTGTGTTTACCTGAAAGGAAGTCTTGCTTGTCGGTAGACACAGAGCCTGGGATTTACCTCCATTTCTGAAGGGAAACACACGGCACAGTTCTCAAACATGAAACAGACTCTGCTTTAAAGCAAGAAGCACGCTCTTCCTTTCTAGAGTCTCTAATACAGCAGGACACGTGAGTGTACTTAGACCAAAAGAACGGTTTTACATACACATGTGGACCATATCTAGTTCAACTCTGCTTCTGGAACTGATACAAACCACAGGTCATATAACATCCATTGCTTTTCCGTTAAGCGTGAGAAACGTGTGAGCTTTGTGAACGATGTAGCTTCCTTGGAGCTGAAAAGTGATTGTGTTTACCTGAAAGGAAGTCCTGCTTGTAGGAAGACACAGAACCTGGGATTTAGCTCCATTTCTGAAGGGAAACACAAAGCACAGTTTTCTTCCATGAAACACACTCTGCTTTAGAGCAAGAAGAACACTCTTGCTTTAAAGAGTCTCTAATACAGCAGGATACGTGAGTGTGCTTAGAACACAAGAACGGTGTTTCCTACACATTAGGACCATATATATTTCAACTCTGGTTCTGAAACTGATAGAAACCACCGGTCCTCTAACGTCCAATGTTTTTCAGTTAAGAGCGAGAAACATGTCAGCTTCGTGAACGATGTAGTTGCATTGGAGCTGGAAAACGACTGTGTTTACCTGAAAGGAAGTCTTGCTTGTCGGTAGACACAGAGCCTGGGATTTACCTCCATTTCTGAAGGGAAACACACGGCACAGTTCTCAAACATGAAACAAACACTGCTTTAGAGCAAGAAGCACACTCTTGCTTTCTAGAGTCTCTAATGCAGAAGGAAACATGAGTGTACTTAGACCAAAAGAATGGGGTTTCCTACACATAGGGACCATATCACGTTCATCTCTGCTTCTGAAACTGATGCTAACCACAGGTCATATAACATCCATTTCTTTTCCGTTAAGCGTGAGAAACGTGTGAGCTTCGTGAACGATGTACCTTCCTTTGAGCTGAAAAGTGATTGTGTTTACCTGAAAGGAAGTCCTGCTTGTAGGAAGACACAGAACCTGGGATTTAGCTCCATTTCTGAAGGGAAACACACAGCACAGTTTTCTTCCATGAAACACACTCTGCTTTAGAGCAAGAAGCACACTCTTGCTTTCTTGAGTGTCTAATAGAGCAGGAAACGTGAGTGTGCTCAGAACAAAAGGACGGTGTTTCCTACATATACGGACCATATCTAGTTCAACTCTGCTTCTGAAACTGATACAAACCACAGGTCTATATAACATCCAGTGCTTTTCAGTTAAGAGCGAGAAACATGTCAGCTTCGTGAACAATGTAGTTGCATTGGAGCTGGAAAACGACTGTGTTTACCTGAAAGGAAGTCTTGCTTGTCGGTAGACACAGAGCCTGGGATTTACCTCCATTTCTGAAGGGAAACACACGGCACAGTTCTCAAACATGAAACAAACACTGCTTTAGAGCAAGAAGCACACTCTTGCTTTCTAGAGTCTCTAATGCAGAAGGAAACATGAGTGTACTTAGACCAAAAGAATGGGGTTTCCTACACATAGGGACCAAATCTCGTTCATCTCTGCTTCTGAAACTGATACTAACCACAAGTGCTCTAACACCCAATGCTTTTCAATTAAGAGTGAGAAACGTGAGAGCTGAGTGAATGATGTAGCTTCCTTTGAGCTGAAAAGTGAATGCATTTACCTGAAACGAGTCTTGCTTGTAGGAAGACACAGAGCCAGGGATTTAACTCCATTTTTGAAGTGAATCACACAGCATAGTTCTAATCCATGAAACACACTCTGCTTTAGCTCAAGAAGCACGGTCTTGCTTTCTGGAGTCTCTACATAAAGCTTGAAACTTGAGTGTGCTCAGAAGAAAAGAACGGCGTTTCCTACACATAAGGACCATATATACTTCAACTCTACTTCTGAAACTGATAGAAACCACTGGTCCTCTAACATCCAATGCTTTTCAGTTAAGACCGAGAAACATGTGAGCTTCGTGAAGGATATAGCTTCCCTTGAGTTGAAAAGAGACTTCATTTACCTGAAACGAAGTCTTGCATGTAGGAAGACACAGAGCCTGGGATTTAAATCCATTTCTGAAGGGAAACACACAGCACAGTTGTCATCCATGAAACACACTCTGCTTTAGAGCAAGAAGCATGCTCTTGCTTTCTAGATTATCCAATATAGCAGGAAACGTGAGTGTGCTTAGACCAAAGAACGGTGCGTCCTACACATAAGGACCATATCTGGTTCAACTCTTCTTCTTTAACTGATACAAACCACGGGTCCTCTAACATCCAATGCTTTTCAGTAAATCGCGAGAAACGTGTTTACTAGGTGAACAATGTAGTTTCATTTGAGCTGAAAAGAGTCTGCGTTTACCTGAAAAGATGTCTTGCTTGTAAGAAGACACAGAGGCTAGGATTTAACTCCATTTCTGAAGTGAAACACACACCACAGTTCTCATCCATGAAACAGACTCTGCTTTAAAGCAAGAAGCACGCTCTTCCTTTCTAGAGTCTCTAATACAACAGGACACGTGAGTGTACTTAGACCAAAAGAACGGTTTTACATACACATGTGGACCATATCTAGTTCAACTCTGCTTCTGAAACTGATACAAACCACAGGTCATATAACATCCATTGCTTTTCCGTTAAGCGTGAGAAACGTGTGAGCTTCGTGAACGATGTAGCTTCCTTTGAGCTGAAAAGTGATTGTGTTTACCTGAAAGGAAGTCCTGCTTGTAGGAAGACACAGAACCTGGGATTTAGCTCCATTTCTGAAGGGAAACACACAGCACAGTTTTCTTCCATGAAACACACTCTGCTTTAGAGCAAGAAGCACACTCTTGCTTTCTTGAGTGTCTAATAGAGCAGGAAACGTGAGTGTGCTCAGAACAAAAGGATGGTGTTTCCTACATATACGGACCATATCTAGTTCAACTCTGCTTCTGAAACTGATACAAACCACAGGTCTATATAACATCCAGTGCTTTTCAGTTAAGAGCGAGAAACATGTCAGCTTCGTGAACGATGTAGTTGCTTTGGAGCTGGAAAATGACTGTGTTTACCTGAAAGGAAGTCTTGCTTGTCGGTAGACACAGAGCCTGGGATTTACCTCCATTTCTGAAGGGAAACACACGGCACAGTTCTCAAACATGAAACAGACTCTGCTTTAAAGCAAGAAGCACGCTCTTCCTTTCTAGAGTCTCTAATACAGCAGGACACGTGAGTGTACTTAGACCAAAAGAACGGTTTTACATACACATGTGGACCATATCTAGTTCAACTCTGCTTCTGGAACTGATACAAACCACAGGTCATATAACATCCATTGCTTTTCCGTTAAGCGTGAGAAACGTGTGAGCTTTGTGAACGATGTAGCTTCCTTGGAGCTGAAAAGTGATTGTGTTTACCTGAAAGGAAGTCCTGCTTGTAGGAAGACACAGAACCTGGGATTTAGCTCCATTTCTGAAGGGAAACACAAAGCACAGTTTTCTTCCATGAAACACACTCTGCTTTAGAGCAAGAAGAACACTCTTGCTTTAAAGAGTCTCTAATACAGCAGGATACGTGAGTGTGCTTAGAACACAAGAACGGTGTTTCCTACACATTAGGACCATATATATTTCAACTCTGGTTCTGAAACTGATAGAAACCACCGGTCCTCTAACGTCCAATGTTTTTCAGTTAAGAGCGAGAAACATGTCAGCTTCGTGAACGATGTAGTTGCATTGGAGCTGGAAAACGACTGTGTTTACCTGAAAGGAAGTCTTGCTTGTCGGTAGACACAGAGCCTGGGATTTACCTCCATTTCTGAAGGGAAACACACGGCACAGTTCTCAAACATGAAACAAACACTGCTTTAGAGCAAGAAGCACACTCTTGCTTTCTAGAGTCTCTAATGCAGAAGGAAACATGAGTGTACTTAGACCAAAAGAATGGGGTTTCCTACACATAGGGACCATATCACGTTCATCTCTGCTTCTGAAACTGATGCTAACCATAAGTGCTCTAACATCCAATGCTTTTCAATTAAGAGTGAGAAACGTAAGAGCTGAGTGAATGATGTAGCTTCCTTTGAGCTGAAGAGTGAATGCATTTACCTGAAACGAGTCTTGCTTGTAGGAAGACACAGAGCCAGGGATTTAACTCCATTTTTGAAGTGAATCACACAGCACAGTTCTCATCCATGAAACACACTCTGCTTTAGCTCAAGAAGCACGCTCTTGCTTTCTGGAGTCTCTACATAAAGCTTGAAACTTGAGTGTGCTCAGAAGAAAAGAACGGCATTTCCTACACATAAGGACCATATATACTTCAACTCTACTTCTGAAACTGATAGAAACCACTGGTCCTCTAACATCCAATGCTTTTCAGTTAAGACCGAGAAACATGTGAGCTTCGTGAAGGATATAGCTTCCTTTGAGGTAAAAAGAGTCTTCATTTACCTGAAACGAAGTCTTGCATGTAGGAAGACACAGAGCCTGGGATTTAAATCCATTTCTGAAGGGAAACACACAGCACAGTTGTCATCCATGAAACACACTCTGCTTTAGAGCAAGAAGCATGCTCTTGCTTTCTAGATTATCCAATATAGCAGGAAACGTGAGTGTGCTTAGACCAAAGAACGGTGCGTCCTACACATAAGGACCATATCTGGTTCAACTCTTCTTCTTAAACTGATACAAACCACGGGTCCTCTAACATCCAATGCTTTTCAGTAAATCGCGAGAAACGTGTTTACTAGGTGAACAATGTAGTTTCATTTGAGCTGAAAAGAGTCTGCGTTTACCTGAAAAGATGTCTTGCTTGTAAGAAGACACAGAGGCTAGGATTTAACTCCATTTCTGAAGTGAAACACACACCACAGTTCTCATCCATGAAACAGACTCTGCTTTAAAGAAAGAAGCACGCTCTTCCTTTCTAGAGTCTCTAATACAACAGGACACGTGAGTGTACTTAGACCAAAAGAACGGTTTTACATACACATGTGGACCATATCTAGTTCAACTCTGCTTCTGAAACTGATACAAACCACAGGTCATATAACATCCATTTCTTTTCCGTTAAGCGTGAGAAACGTGTGAGCTTTGTGAACGATGTAGCTTCCTTTGAGCTGAAAAGTGATTGTGTTTACCTGAAAGGAAGTCCTGCTTGTAGGAAGACACAGAACCTGGGATTTAGCTCCATTTCTGAAGGGAAACACACAGCACAGTTTTCTTCCATGAAACACACTCTGCTTTAGAGCAAGAAGCACACTCTTGCTTTCTTGAGTGTCTAATAGAGCAGGAAACGTGAGTGTGCTCAGAACAAAAGGACGGTGTTTCCTACATATACGGACCATATCTAGTTCAACTCTGCTTCTGAAACTGATACAAACCACAGGTCTATATAACATGCAGTGCTTTTCAGTTAAGAGCGAGAAACATGTCAGCTTCGTGAACGATGTAGTTGCATTGGAGCTGGAAAATGACTGTGTTTACCTGAAAGGAAGTCTTGCTTGTCGGTAGACACAGAGCCTGGGATTTACCTCCATTTCTGAAGGGAAACACACGGCACAGTTCTCAAACATGAAACAAACACTGCTTTAGAGCAAGAAGCACGCTCTTGCTTTCTAGAGTCTCTAATGCAGAAGGAAACATGAGTGTACTTAGACCAAAAGAATGGGGTTTCCTACACATAGGGACCAAATCTCGTTCATCTCTGCTTCTGAAACTGATACTAACCACAAGTGCTCTAACACCCAATGCTTTTCAATTAAGAGTGAGAAACGTGAGAGCTGAGTGAATGATGTAGCTTCCTTTGAGCTGAAAAGTGAATGCATTTACCTGAAACGAGTCTTGCTTGTAGGAAGACACAGAGCCAGGGATTTAACTCCATTTTTGAAGTGAATCACACAGCATAGTTCTAATCCATGAAACACACTCTGCTTTAGCTCAAGAAGCACGCTCTTGCTTTCTGGAGTCTCTATATAAAGCTTGAAACTTGAGTGTGCTCAGAAGAAAAGAACGGCGTTTCCTACACATAAGGACCATATATACTTCAACTCTACTTCTGAAACTGATAGAAACCACTGGTCCTCTAACATCCAATGCTTTTCAGTTAAGTCCGAGAAACATGTGAGCTTCGTGAAGGATATAGCTTCCCTTGAGTTGAAAAGAGACTTCATTTACCTGAAACGAAGTCTTGCATGTAGGAAGACACAGAGCCTGGGATTTAAATCCATTTCTGAAGGGAAACACACAGCACAGTTGTCATCCATGAAACACACTCTGCTTTAGAGCAAGAAGCATGCTCTTGCTTTCTAGATTATCCAATATAGCAGGAAACGTGAGTGTGCTTAGACCAAAGAACGGTGCGTCCTACACATAAGGACCATATCTGGTTCAACTCTTCTTCTTAAACTGATACAAACCACGGGTCCTCTAACATCCAATGCTTTTCAGTAAAACGCGAGAAACGTGTTTACTAGGTGAACAATGTAGTTTCATTTGAGCTGAAAAGAGTCTGCGTTTACCTGAAAAGATGTCTTGCTTGTAAGAAGACACAGAGGCTAGGATTTAACTCCATTTCTGAAGTGAAACACACACCACAGTTCTCATCCATGAAACACACTCTGCTTTAAAGCAAGAAGCACGCTCTTCCTTTCTAGAGTCTCTAATACAACAGGACACGTTAGTGTATTTAGACCAAAAGAACGGTTTTACATACACATGTGGACCATATCTAGTTCAACTCTGCTTCTGAAACTGATACAAACCACAGGTCATATGACATCCATTGCTTTTCCGTTAAGCGTGAGAAACGTGTGAGCTTCGTGAACGATGTAGCTTCCTTTGAGCTGAAAAGTGATTGTGTTTACCTGAAAGGAAGTCCTGCTTGTAGGAAGACACAGAACCTGGGATTTAGCTCCATTTCTGAAGGGAAACACACAGCACAGTTTTCTTCCATGAAACACACTCTGCTTTAGAGCAAGAAGCACACTCTTGCTTTCTTGAGTGTCTAATAGAGCAGGAAACGTGAGTGTGCTCAGAACAAAAGGACGGTGTTTCCTACATATACGGACCATATCTAGTTCAACTCTGCTTCTGAAACTGATACAAACCACAGGTCTATATAACATCCAGTGCTTTTCAGTTAAGAGCGAGAAAAATGTCTGCTTCGTGAACGATGTAGTTGCATTGGAGCTGGAAAACGACTGTGTTTACCTGAAAGGAAGTCTTGCTTGTCGGTAGACACAGAGCCTGGGATTTACCTCCATTTCTGAAGGGAAACACACGGCACAGTTCTCAAACATGAAACAAACACTGCTTTAGAGCAAGAAGCACGCTCTTGCTTTCTAGAGTCTCTAATGCAGAAGGAAACATGAGTGTACTTAGACCAAAAGAATGGGGTTTCCTACACATAGGGACCATATCACGTTCATCTCTGCTTCTGAAACTGATGCTAACCACAAGTGCTCTAACATCCAATGCTTTTCAATTAAGAGTGAGAAACGTAAGAGCTGAGTGAATGATGTAGCTTCCTTTGAGCTGAAAAGTGAATGCATTTACCTGAAACGAGTCTTGCTTGTAGGAAGACACAGAGCCAGGGATTTAACTCCATTTTTGAAGTGAATCACACAGCACAGTTCTCATCCATGAAACACACTCTGCTTTAGCTCAAGAAGCACGCTCTTGCTTTCTGGAGTCTCTACATAAAGCTTGAAACTTGAGTGTTCTCAGAAGAAAAGAACGGCGTTTCCTACACATAAGGACCATATATACTTCAACTCTACTTCTGAAACTGGTAGAAACCACTGGTCCTCTAACATCCAATGCTTTTCAGTTAAGACCGAGAAACATGTGAGCTTCGTGAAGGATATAGCTTCCTTTGAGTTGAAAAGAGACTTCATTTACCTGAAACGAAGTCTTGCATGTAGGAAGACACAGAGCCTGGGATTTAAATCCATTTCTGAAGGGAAACACACAGCACAGTTGTCATCCATGAAACACACTCTGCTTTAGAGCAAGAAGCATGCTCTTGCTTTCTAGATTATCCAATATAGCAGGAAACGTGAGTGTGCTTAGACCAAAGAACGGTGCGTCCTACACATAAGGACCATATCTGGTTCAACTCTTCTTCTTAAACTGATACAAACCACGGGTCCTCTAACATCCAATGCTTTTCAGTAAATCGCGAGAAACGTGTTTACTAGGTGAACAATGTAGTTTCATTTGAGCTGAAAAGAGTCTGCGTTTACCTGAAAAGATGTCTTGCTTGTAAGAAGACACAGAGGCTAGGATTTAACTCCATTTCTGAAGTGAAACACACACCAAAGTTCTCATCCATGAAACAGACTCTGCTTTAAAGCAAGAAGCACGCTCTTCCTTTCTAGAGTCTCTAATACAACAGGACACGTGAGTGTACTTAGACCAAAAGAACGGTTTTACATACACATGTGGACCATATCTAGTTCAACTCTGCTTCTGAAACTGATACAAACCACAGGTCATATAACATCCATTTCTTTTCCGTTAAGCGTGAGAAACGTGTGAGCTTCGTGAATGATGTAGCTTCCTTTGAGCTGAAAAGTGATTGTGTTTACCTGAAAGGAAGTCCTGCTTGTAGGAAGACACAGAACCTGGGATTTAGCTCCATTTCTGAAGGGAAACACACAGCACAGTTTTCTTCCATGAAACACACTCTGCTTTAGAGCAAGAAGCACACTCTTGCTTTCTTGAGTGTCTAATAGAGCAGGAAACGTGAGTGTGCTCAGAACAAAAGGACGGTGTTTCCTACATATACGGACCATATCTAGTTCAACTCTGCTTCTGAAACTGATACAAACCACAGGTCTATATAACATCCAGTGCTTTTCAGTTAAGAGCGAGAAACATGTCAGCTTCGTGAACGATGTAGTTGCATTGGAGCTGGAAAATGACTGTGTTTACCTGAAAGGAAGTCTTGCTTGTCGGTAGACACAGAGCCTGGGATTTACCTCCATTTCTGAAGGGAAACACACGGCACAGTTCTCAAACATGAAACAAACACTGCTTTAGAGCAAGAAGCACGCTCTTGCTTTCTAGAGTCTCTAATGCAGAAGGAAACATGAGTGTACTTAGACCAAAAGAATGGGGTTTCCTACACATAGGGACCATATCACGTTCATCTCTGCTTCTGAAACTGATACTAACCACAAGTGCTCTAACATCCAATGCTTTTCAATTAAGAGTGAGAAACGTAAGAGCTGAGTGAATGATGTAGCTTCCTTTGAGCTGAAAAGTGAATGCATTTACCTGAAACGAGTCTTGCTTGTAGGAAGACACAGAGCCAGGGATTTAACTCCATTTTTGAAGTGAATCACACAGCACAGTTCTCATCCATGAAACACACTCTGCCTTAGCTCAAGAAGCACGCTCTTGCTTTCTGGAGTCTCTACATAAAGCTTGAAACTTGAGTGTGCTCAGAAGAAAAGAACGGCGTTTCCTACACATAAGGACCGTATATACTTCAACTCTACTTCTGAAACTGATAGAAACCACTGGTCCTCTAACATCCAATGCTTTTCAGTTAAGACCGAGAAACATGTGAGCTTCGTGAAGGATATAGCTTCCTTTGAGTTGAAAAGAGACTTCATTTACCTGAAACGAAGTCTTGCATGTAGGAAGACACAGAGCCTGGGATTTAAATCCATTTCTGAAGGGAAACACACAGCACAGTTGTCATCCATGAAACACAATCTGCTTTAGAGCAAGAAGCATGCTCTTGCTTTCTAGATTATCCAATATAGCAGGAAACGTGAGTGTGCTTAGACCAAAGAACGGTGCGTCCTACACATAAGGACCATATCTGGTTCAACTCTTCTTCTTAAACTGATACAAACCACGGGTCCTCTAACATCCAATGCTTTTCAGTAAATCGCGAGAAACGTGTTTACTAGGTGAAAAATGTAGTTTCATTTGAGCTGAAAAGAGTCTGCGTTTACCTGAAAAGATGTCTTGCTTGTAAGAAGACTCAGAGGCTAGGATTTAACTCCATTTCTGAAGTGAAACACACACCACAGTTCTCATCCATGAAACAGACTCTGCTTTAAAGCAAGAAGCACGCTCTTCCTTTCTAGAGTCTCTAATACAACAGGACACGTGAGTGTACTTAGACCAAAAGAACGGTTTTACATACACATGTGGACCATATCTAGTTCAACTCTGCTTCTGAAACTGATACAAACCACAGTTCATATAACATCCATTGCTTTTCCGTTAAGCGTGAGAAACGTGTGAGCTTCGTGAACGATGTAGCTTCCTTTGAGCTGAAAAGGGATTGTGTTTACCTGAAAGGAAGTCCTGCTTGTAGGAAGACACAGAACCTGGGATTAGCTCCATTTCTGAAGGGAAACACACAGCACAGTTTTCTTCCATGAAACACACTCTGCTTTAGAGCAAGAAGCACACTCTTGCTTTCTTGAGTGTCTAATAGAGCAGGAAACGTGAGTGTGCTCAGAACAAAAGGACGGTGTTTCCTACATATACGGACCATATCTAGTTCAACTCTGCTTCTGAAACTGATACAAACCACAGGTCTATATAACATCCAGTGCTTTTCAGTTAAGAGCGAGAAACATGTCAGCTTCGTGAACGATGTAGTTGCATTGGAGCTGGAAAATGACTGTGTTTACCTGAAAGGAAGTCTTGCTTGTCGGTAGACACAGAGCCTGGGATTTACCTCCATTTCTGAAGGGAAACACACGGCACAGTTCTCAAACATGAAACAAACACTGCTTTAGAGCAAGAAGCACGCTCTTGCTTTCTAGAGTCTCTAATGCAGAAGGAAACATGAGTGTACTTAGACCAAAAGAATGGGGTTTCCTACACATAGGGACCATATCACGTTCATCTCTGCTTCTGAAACTGATACTAACCACAAGTGCTCTAACATCCAATGCTTTTCAATTAAGAGTGAGAAACGTAAGAGCTGAGTGAATGATGTAGCTTCCTTTGAGCTGAAAAGTGAATGCATTTACCTGAAACGAGTCTTGCTTGTAGGAAGACACAGAGCCAGGGATTTAACTCCATTTTTGAAGTGAATCACACAGCACAGTTCTCATCCATGAAACACACTCTGCCTTAGCTCAAGAAGCACGCTCTTGCTTTCTGGAGTCTCTACATAAAGCTTGAAACTTGAGTGTGCTCAGAAGAAAAGAACGGCGTTTCCTACACATAAGGACCATATATACTTCAACTCTACTTCTGAAACTGATAGAAACCACTGGTCCTCTAACATCCAATGCTTTTCAGTTAAGACCGAGAAACATGTGAGCTTCGTGAAGGATATAGCTTCCTTTGAGTTAAAAAGAGACTTCATTTACCTGAAACGAAGTCTTGCATGTAGGAAGACACAGAGCCTGGGATTTAAATCCATTTCTGAAGGGAAACACACAGCACAGTTGTCATCCATGAAACACACTCTGCTTTAGAGCAAGAAGCATGCTCTTGCTTTCTAGATTATCCAATATAGCAGGAAACGTGAATGTGCTTAGACCAAAGAACGGTGCGTCCTACACATAAGGACCATATCTGGTTCAACTCTTCTTCTTAAACTGATACAAACCACGGGTCTTCTAACATCCAATGCTTTTCAGTAAATCGCGAGAAACGTGTTTACTAGGTGAACAATGTAGTTTCATTTGAGCTGAAAAGAGTCTGCGTTTACCTGAAAAGATATCTTGCTTGTAAGAAGACACAGAGGCTAGGATTTAACTCCATTTCTGAAGTGAAACACACACCACAGTTCTCATGCATGAAACACACTCTGCTTTAAAGCAGAGAAGCACGCTCTTCCTTTCTAGAGTCTCTAATACAACAGGACACGTGAGTGTACTTAGACCAAAAGAACGGTTTTACATACACATGTGGACCATATCTAGTTCAACTCTGCTTCTGAAACTGATACAAACCACAGGTCATATAACATCCATTTCTTTTCCGTTAAGCGTGAGAAACGTGTGAGCTTCGTGAACGATGTAGCTTCCTTTCAGCTGAAAAGTGATTGTGTTTACCTGAAAGGAAGTCCTGCTTGTAGGAAGACACAGAACCTGGGATTTAGCTCCATTTCTGAAGGGAAACACACAGCACAGTTTTCTTCCATGAAACACACTCTGCTTTAGAGCAAGAAGCACACTCTTGCTTTCTTGAGTGTCTAATAGAGCAGGAAACGTGAGTGTGCTCAGAACAAAAGGACGGTGTTTCCTACATATATGGACCATATCTAGTTCAACTCTGCTTCTGAAACTGATACAAACCACAGGTCTATATAACATCCAGTGCTTTTCAGTTAAGAGCGAGAAACATGTCAGCTTCGTGAACGATGTAGTTGCATTGGAGCTGGAAAATGACTGTGTTTACCTGAAAGGAAGTCTTGCTTGTCGGTAGACACAGAGCCTGGGATTTACCTCCATTTCTGAAGGGAAACACACGGCACAGTTCTCAAACATGAAACAAACACTGCTTTAGAGCAAGAAGCACGCTCTTGCTTTCTAGAGTCTCTAATGCAGAAGGAAACATGAGTGTACTTAGACCAAAAGAATGGGGTTTCCTACACATAGGGACCATATCACGTTCATCTCTGCTTCTGAAACTGATACTAACCACAAGTGCTCTAACATCCAATGCTTTTCAATTAAGAGTGAGAAACGTAAGAGCTGAGTGAATGATGTAGCTTCCTTTGAGCTGAAAAGTGAATGCATTTACCTGAAACGAGTCTTGCTTGTAGGAAGACACAGAGCCAGGGATTTAACTCCATTTTTGAAGTGAATCACACAGCACAGTTCTCATCCATGAAACACACTCTGCCTTAGCTCAAGAAGCACGCTCTTGCTTTCTGGAGTCTCTACATAAAGCTTGAAACTTGAGTGTGCTCAGAAGAAAAGAACGGCGTTTCCTACACATAAGGACCATATATACTTCAGCTCTACTTCTGAAACTGATAGAAACCACTGGTCCTCTAACATCCAATGCTTTTCAGTTAAGACCGAGAAACATGTGAGCTTCGTGAAGGATATAGCTTCCTTTGAGTTAAAAAGAGACTTCATTTACCTGAAACGAAGTCTTGCATGTAGGAAGACACAGAGCCTGGGATTTAAATCCATTTCTGAAGGGAAACACACAGCACAGTTGTCATCCATGAAACACACTCTGCTTTAGAGCAAGAAGCATGCTCTTGCTTTCTAGATTATCCAATATAGCAGGAAACGTGAGTGTGCTTAGACCAAAGAACGGTGCGTCCTACACATAAGGACCATATCTGGTTCAACTCTTCTTCTTAAACTGATACAAACCACGGGTCTTCTAACATCCAATGCTTTTCAGTAAATCGCGAGAAACGTGTTTACTAGGTGAACAATGTAGTTTCATTTGAGCTGAAAAGAGTCTGCGTTTACCTGAAAAGATATCTTGCTTGTAAGAAGACACAGAGGCTAGGATTTAACTCCATTTCTGAAGTGAAACACACACCACAGTTCTCATGCATGAAACACACTCTGCTTTAAAGCAAGAAGCACGCTCTTCCTTTCTAGAGTCTCTAATACAACAGGACACGTGAGTGTACTTAGACCAAAAGAACGGTTTTACATACACATGTGGACCATATCTAGTTCAACTCTGCTTCTGAAACTGATACAAACCACAGGTCATATAACATCCATTTCTTTTCCGTTAAGCGTGAGAAACGTGTGAGCTTCGTGAACGATGTAGCTGCCTTTGAGCTGAAAAGTGATTGTGTTTACCTGAAAGGAAGTCCTGCTTGTAGGAAGACACAGAACCTGGGATTTAGCTCCATTTCTGAAGGGAAACACACAGCACAGTTTTCTTCCATGAAACACACTCTGCTTTAGAGCAAGAAGCACACTCTTGCTTTCTTGAGTGTCTAATAGAGCAGGAAACGTGAGTGTGCTCAGAACAAAAGGACGGTGTTTCCTACATATACGGACCATATCTAGTTCAACTCTGCTTCTGAAACTGATACAAACCACAGGTCTATATAACATCCAGTGCTTTTCAGTTAAGAGCGAGAAACATGTCAGCTTCGTGAACGATGTAGTTGCATTGGAGCTGGAAAATGACTGTGTTTACCTGAAAGGAAGTCTTGCTTGTCGGTAGACACAGAGCCTGGGATTTACCTCCATTTCTGAAGGGAAACACACGGCACAGTTCTCAAACATGAAACAAACACTGCTTTAGAGCAAGAAGCACGCTCTTGCTTTCTAGAGTCTCTAATGCAGAAGGAAACATGAGTGTACTTAGACCAAAAGAATGGGGTTTCCTACACATAGGGACCATATCACGTTCATCTCTGCTTCTGAAACTGATACTAACCACAAGTGCTCTAACATCCAATGCTTTTCAATTAAGAGTGAGAAACGTAAGAGCTGAGTGAATGATGTAGCTTCCTTTGAGCTGAAAAGTGAATGCATTTACCTGAAACGAGTCTTGCTTGTAGGAAGACACAGAGCCAGGGATTTAACTCCATTTTTGAAGTGAATCACACAGCACAGTTCTCATCCATGAAACACACTCTGCCTTAGCTCAAGAAGCACGCTCTTGCTTTCTGGAGTCTCTACATAAAGCTTGAAACTTGAGTGTGCTCAGAAGAAAAGAACGGCGTTTCCTACACATAAGGACCATATATACTTCAGCTCTACTTCTGAAACTGATAGAAACCACTGGTCCTCTAACATCCAATGCTTTTCAGTTAAGACCGAGAAACATGTGAGCTTCCTGAAGGATATAGCTTCCTTTGAGTTAAAAAGAGACTTCATTTACCTGAAACGAAGTCTTGCATGTAGGAAGACACAGAGCCTGGGATTTAAATCCATTTCTGAAGGGAAACACACAGCACAGTTGTCATCCATGAAACACACTCTGCTTTAGAGCAAGAAGCATGCTCTTGCTTTCTAGATTATCCAATATAGCAGGAAACGTGAGTGTGCTTAGACCAAAGAACGGTGCGTCCTACACATAAGGACCGTATCTGGTTCAACTCTTCTTCTTAAACTGATACAAACCACGGGTCCTCTAACATCCAATGCTTTTCAGTAAATCGCGAGAAACGTGTTTACTAGGTGAACAATGTAGTTTCATTTGAGCTGAAAAGAGTCTGCGTTTACCTGAAAAGATGTCTTGCTTGTAAGAAGACACAGAGGCTAGGATTTAACTCCATTTCTGAAGTGAAACACACACCACAGTTCTCATCCATGAAACAGACTCTGCTTTAAAGCAAGAAGCACGCTCTTCCTTTCTAGAGTCTCTAATACAACAGGACACGGGAGTGTACTTAGACCAAAAGAACGGTTTTACATACACATGTGGACCATATCTAGTTCAACTCTGCTTCTGAAACTGATACAAATCACAGGTCATATAACATCCATTGCTTTTCCGTTAACAGTGAGAAACGTGTGAGCTTCGTGAACGATGTAGCTTCCTTTGAGCTGAAAAGGGATTGTGTTTACCTGAAAGGAAGTCCTGCTTGTAGGAAGACACAGAACCTGGGATTAGCTCCATTTCTGAAGGGAAACACACAGCACAGTTTTCTTCCATGAAACACACTCTGCTTAGAGCAAGAAGCACACTCTTGCTTTCTTGAGTGTCTAATAGAGCAGGAAACGTAAGTGTGCTCAGAACAAAAGGACGGTGTTTCCTACATATACGGACCATATCTAGTTCAACTCTGCTTCTGAAACTGATACAAACCACAGGTCATATAACATCCATTTCTTTTCCGTTAAGCGTGAGAAACGTGTGAGCTTCGTGAAGGATGTAGCTTCCTTTGAGCTGAAAAGTGATTGTGTTTACCTGAAAGGAAGTCCTGCTTGTAGGAAGACACAGAACCTGGGATTTAGCTCCATTTCTGAAGGGAAACACACAGCACAGTTTTCTTCCATGAAACACACTCTGCTTTAGAGCAAGAAGCACACTCTTGCTTTCTTGTGTGTCTAATAGAGCAGGAAACGTGAGTGTGCTCAGAACAAAAGGACGGTGTTTCCTACATATATGGACCATATCTAGTTCAACTCTGCTTCTGAAACTGATACAAACCACAGGTCTATATAACATCCAGTGCTTTTCAGTTAAGAGCGAGAAACATGTCAGCTTCGTGAACGATGTAGTTGCATTGGAGCTGGAAAATGACTGTGTTTACCTGAAAGGAAGTCTTGCTTGTCGGTAGACACAGAGCCTGGGATTTACCTCCATTTCTGAAGGGAAACACACGGCACAGTTCTCAAACATGAAACAAACACTGCTTTAGAGCAAGAAGCACGCTCTTGCTTTCTAGAGTCTCTAATGCAGAAGGAAACATGAGTGTACTTAGACCAAAAGAATGGGGTTTCCTACACATAGGGACCATATCACGTTCATCTCTGCTTCTGAAACTGATACTAACCACAAGTGCTCTAACATCCAATGCTTTTCAATTAAGAGTGAGAAACGTAAGAGCTGAGTGAATGATGTAGCTTCCTTTGAGCTGAAAAGTGAATGCATTTACCTGAAACGAGTCTTGCTTGTAGGAAGACACAGAGCCAGGGATTTAACTCCATTTTTGAAGTGAATCACACAGCACAGTTCTCATCCATGAAACACACTCTGCTTTAGCTCAAGAAGCACGCTCTTGCTTTCTGGAGTCTCTACATAAAGCTTGAAACTTGAGTGTGCTCAGAAGAAAAGAACGGCGTTTCCTACACATAAGGACCATATATACTTCAGCTCTACTTCTGAAACTGATAGAAACCACTGGTCCTCTAACATCCAATGCTTTTCAGTTAAGACCGAGAAACATGTGAGCTTCGTGAAGGATATAGCTTCCTTTGAGTTAAAAAGAGACTTCATTTACCTGAAACGAAGTCTTGCATGTAGGAAGACACAGAGCCTGGGATTTAAATCCATTTCTGAAGGGAAACACACAGCACAGTTGTCATCCATGAAACACACTCTGCTTTAGAGCAAGAAGCATGCTCTTGCTTTCTAGATTATCCAATATAGCAGGAAACGTGAGTGTGCTTAGACCAAAGAACGGTGCGTCCTACACATAAGGACCGTATCTGGTTCAACTCTTCTTCTTAAACTGATACAAACCACGGGTCCTCTAACATCCAATGCTTTTCAGTAAATCGCGAGAAACGTGTTTACTAGGTGAAAAATGTAGTTTCATTTGAGCTGAAAAGAGTCTGCGTTTACCTGAAAAGATGTCTTGCTTGTAAGAAGACACAGAGGCTAGGATTTAACTCCATTTCTGAAGTGAAACACACACCACAGTTCTCATCCATGAAACAGACTCTGCTTTAAAGCAAGAAGCACGCTCTTCCTTTCTAGAGTCTCTAATACAACAGGACACGTGAGTGTACTTAGACCAAAAGAACGGTTTTACATACACATGTGGACCATATCTAGTTCAACTGTGCTTCTGAAACTGATACAAACCACAGTTCATATAACATCCATTGCTTTTCCGTTAAGCGTGAGAAACGTGTGAGCTTCGTGAACGATGTAGCTTCCTTTGAGCTGAAAAGGGATTGTGTTTACCTGAAAGGAAGTCCTGCTTGTAGGAAGACACAGAACCTGGGATTAGCTCCATTTCTAAAGGGAAACACACAGCACAGTTTTCTTCCATGAAACACACTCTGCTTTAGAGCAAGAAGCACACTCTTGCTTTCTTGAGTGTCTAATAGAGCAGGAAACGTAAGTGTGCTCAGAACAAAAGGACGGTGTTTCCTACATATACGGACCATATCTAGTTCAACTCTGCTTCTGAAACTGATACAAACCACAGGTCATATAACATCCATTTCTTTTCCGTTAAGCGTGAGAAACGTGTGAGCTTCGTGAAGGATGTAGCTTCCTTTGAGCTGAAAAGTGATTGTGTTTACCTGAAAGGAAGTCCTGCTTGTAGGAAGACACAGAACCTGGGATTTAGCTCCATTTCTGAAGGGAAACACACAGCACAGTTTTCTTCCATGAAACACACTCTGCTTTAGAGCAAGAAGCACACTCTTGCTTTCTTGAGTGTCTAATAGAGCAGGAAACGTGAGTGTGCTCAGAACAAAAGGACGGTGTTTCCTACATATATGGACCATATCTAGTTCAACTCTGCTTCTGAAACTGATACAAACCACAGGTCTCTATAACATCCAGTGCTTTTCAGTTAAGAGCGAGAAACATGTCAGCTTCGTGAACGATGTAGTTGCATTGGAGCTGGAAAATGACTGTGTTTACCTGAAAGGAAGTCTTGCTTGTCGGTAGACACAGAGCCTGGGATTTACCTCCATTTCTGAAGGGAAACACATGGCACAGTTCTCAAACATGAAACAAACACTGCTTTAGAGCAAGAAGCACGCTCTTGCTTTCTAGAGTCTCTAATGCAGAAGGAAACATGAGTGTACTTAGACCAAAAGAATGGGGTTTCCTACACATAGGGACCATATCACGTTCATCTCTGCTTCTGAAACTGATACTAACCACAAGTGCTCTAACATCCAATGCTTCTCAATTAAGAGTGAGAAACGTAAGAGCTGAGTGAATGATGTAGCTTCCTTTGAGCTGAAAAGTGAATGCATTTACCTGAAACGAGTCTTGCTTGTAGGAAGACACAGAGCCAGGGATTTAACTCCATTTTTGAAGTGAATCACACAGCACAGTTCTCATCCATGAAACACACTCTGCCTTAGCTCAAGAAGCACGCTCTTGCTTTCTGGAGTCTCTACATAAAGCTTGAAACTTGAGTGTGCTCAGAAGAAAAGAACGGCGTTTCCTACACATAAGGACCATATATACTTCAGCTCTACTTCTGAAACTGATAGAAACCACTGGTCCTCTAACATCCAATGCTTTTCAGTTAAGACCGAGAAACATGTGAGCTTCCTGAAGGATATAGCTTCCTTTGAGTTAAAAAGAGACTTCATTTACCTGAAACGAAGTCTTGCATGTAGGAAGACACAGAGCCTGGGATTTAAATCCATTTCTGAAGGGAAACACACAGCACAGTTGTCATCCATGAAACACACTCTGCTTTAGAGCAAGAAGCATGCTCTTGCTTTCTAGATTATCCAATATAGCAGGAAACATGAGTGTGCTTAGACCAAAGAACGGTGCGTCCTACACATAAGGACCATATCTGGTTCAACTCTTCTTCTTAAACTGATACAAACCACGGGTCTTCTAACATCCAATGCTTTTCAGTAAATCGCGAGAAACGTGTTTACTAGGTGAACAATGTAGTTTCATTTGAGCTGAAAAGAGTCTGCGTTTACCTGAAAAGATATCTTGCTTGTAAGAAGACACAGAGGCTAGGATTTAACTCCATTTCTGAAGTGAAACACACACCACAGTTCTCATCCATGAAACACACTCTGCTTTAAAGCAAGAAGCACGCTCTTCCTTTCTAGAGTCTCTAATACAACAGGACACGTGAGTGTACTTAGACCAAAAGAACGGTTTTACATACACATGTGGACCATATCTAGTTCAACTCTGCTTCTGAAACTGATACAAACCACAGGTCATATAACATCCATTTCTTTTCCGTTAAGCGTGAGAAACGTGTGAGCTTCGTGAACGATGTAGCTTCCTTTCAGCTGAAAAGTGATTGTGTTTACCTGAAAGGAAGTCCTGCTTGTAGGAAGACACAGAACCTGGGATTTAGCTCCATTTCTGAAGGGAAACACACAGCACAGTTTTCTTCCATGAAACACACTCTGCTTAGAGCAAGAAGCACACTCTTGCTTTCTTGAGTGTCTAATAGAGCAGGAAACGTGAGTGTGCTCAGAACAAAAGGACGGTGTTTCCTACATATACGGACCATATCTAGTTCAACTCTGCTTCTGAAACTGATACAAACCACAGGTCTATATAACATCCAGTGCTTTTCAGTTAAGAGCGAGAAACATGTCAGCTTCGTGAACGATGTAGTTGCATTGGAGCTGGAAAATGACTGTGTTTACCTGAAAGGAAGTCTTGCTTGTCGGTAGACACAGAGCCTGGGATTTACCTCCATTTCTGAAGGGAAACACACGGCACAGTTCTCAAACATGAAACAAACACTGCTTTAGAGCAAGAAGCACGCTCTTGCTTTCTAGAGTCTCTAATGCAGAAGGAAACATGAGTGTACTTAGACCAAAAGAATGGGGTTTCCTACACATAGGGACCATATCACGTTCATCTCTGCTTCTGAAACTGATACTAACCACAAGTGCTCTAACATCCAATGCTTTTCAATTAAGAGTGAGAAACGTAAGAGCTGAGTGAATGATGTAGCTTCCTTTGAGCTGAAAAGTGAATGCATTTACCTGAAACGAGTCTTGCTTGTAGGAAGACACAGAGCCAGGGATTTAACTCCATTTTTGAAGTGAATCACACAGCACAGTTCTCATCCATGAAACACACTCTGCCTTAGCTCAAGAAGCACGCTCTTGCTTTCTGGAGTCTCTACATAAAGCTTGAAACTTGAGTGTGCTCAGAAGAAAAGAACGGCGTTTCCTACACATAAGGACCATATATACTTCAGCTCTACTTCTGAAACTGATAGAAACCACTGGTCCTCTAACATCCAATGCTTTTCAGTTAAGACCGAGAAACATGTGAGCTTCGTGAAGGATATAGCTTCCTTTGAGTTAAAAAGAGACTTCATTTACCTGAAACGAAGTCTTGCATGTAGGAAGACACAGAGCCTGGGATTTAAATCCATTTCTGAAGGGAAACACACAGCACAGTTGTCATCCATGAAACACACTCTGCTTTAGAGCAAGAAGCATGCTCTTGCTTTCTAGATTATCCAATATAGCAGGAAACGTGAGTGTGCTTAGACCAAAGAACGGTGCGTCCTACACATAAGGACCGTATCTGGTTCAACTCTTCTTCTTAAACTGATACAAACCACGGGTCCTCTAACATCCAATGCTTTTCAGTAAATCGCGAGAAACGTGTTTACTAGGTGAAAAATGTAGTTTCATTTGAGCTGAAAAGAGTCTGCGTTTACCTGAAAAGATGTCTTGCTTGTAAGAAGACACAGAGGCTAGGATTTAACTCCATTTCTGAAGTGAAACACACACCACAGTTCTCATCCATGAAACAGACTCTGCTTTAAAGCAAGAAGCACGCTCTTCCTTTCTAGAGTCTCTAATACAACAGGACACGTGAGTGTACTTAGACCAAAAGAACAGTTTTACATACACATGTGGACCATATCTAGTTCAACTGTGCTTCTGAAACTGATACAAACCACAGTTCATATAACATCCATTGCTTTTCCGTTAAGCGTGAGAAACGTGTGAGCTTCGTGAACGATGTAGCTTCCTTTGAGCTGAAAAGGGATTGTGTTTACCTGAAAGGAAGTCCTGCTTGTAGGAAGACACAGAACCTGGGATTAGCTCCATTTCTAAAGGGAAACACACAGCACAGTTTTCTTCCATGAAACACACTCTGCTTTAGAGCAAGAAGCACACTCTTGCTTTCTTGAGTGTCTAATAGAGCAGGAAACGTAAGTGTGCTCAGAACAAAAGGACGGTGTTTCCTACATATACGGACCATATCTAGTTCAACTCTGCTTCTGAAACTGATACAAACCACAGGTCATATAACATCCATTTCTTTTCCGTTAAGCGTGAGAAACGTGTGAGCTTCGTGAAGGATGTAGCTTCCTTTGAGCTGAAAAGTGATTGTGTTTACCTGAAAGGAAGTCCTGCTTGTAGGAAGACACAGAACCTGGGATTTAGCTCCATTTCTGAAGGGAAACACACAGCACAGTTTTCTTCCATGAAACACACTCTGCTTTAGAGCAAGAAGCACACTCTTGCTTTCTTGAGTGTCTAATAGAGCAGGAAACGTGAGTGTGCTCAGAACAAAAGGACGGTGTTTCCTACATATATGGACCATATCTAGTTCAACTCTGCTTCTGAAACTGATACAAACCACAGGTCTCTATAACATCCAGTGCTTTTCAGTTAAGAGCGAGAAACATGTCAGCTTCGTGAACGATGTAGTTGCATTGGAGCTGGAAAATGACTGTGTTTACCTGAAAGGAAGTCTTGCTTGTCGGTAGACACAGAGCCTGGGATTTACCTCCATTTCTGAAGGGAAACACATGGCACAGTTCTCAAACATGAAACAAACACTGCTTTAGAGCAAGAAGCACGCTCTTGCTTTCTAGAGTCTCTAATGCAGAAGGAAACATGAGTGTACTTAGACCAAAAGAATGGGGTTTCCTACACATAGGGACCATATCACGTTCATCTCTGCTTCTGAAACTGATACTAACCACAAGTGCTCTAACATCCAATGCTTCTCAATTAAGAGTGAGAAACGTAAGAGCTGAGTGAATGATGTAGCTTCCTTTGAGCTGAAAAGTGAATGCATTTACCTGAAACGAGTCTTGCTTGTAGGAAGACACAGAGCCAGGGATTTAACTCCATTTTTGAAGTGAATCACACAGCACAGTTCTCATCCATGAAACACACTCTGCCTTAGCTCAAGAAGCACGCTCTTGCTTTCTGGAGTCTCTACATAAAGCTTGAAACTTGAGTGTGCTCAGAAGAAAAGAACTGCGTTTCCTACACATAAGGACCATATATACTTCAGCTCTACTTCTGAAACTGATAGAAACCACTGGTCCTCTAACATCCAATGCTTTTCAGTTAAGACCGAGAAACATGTGAGCTTCCTGAAGGATATAGCTTCCTTTGAGTTAAAAAGAGACTTCATTTACCTGAAACGAAGTCTTGCATGTAGGAAGACACAGAGCCTGGGATTTAAATCCATTTCTGAAGGGAAACACACAGCACAGTTGTCATCCATGAAACACACTCTGCTTTAGAGCAAGAAGCATGCTCTTGCTTTCTAGATTATCCAATATAGCAGGAAACATGAGTGTGCTTAGACCAAAGAACGGTGCGTCCTACACATAAGGACCATATCTGGTTCAACTCTTCTTCTTAAACTGATACAAACCACGGGTCTTCTAACATCCAATGCTTTTCAGTAAATCGCGAGAAACGTGTTTACTAGGTGAACAATGTAGTTTCATTTGAGCTGAAAAGAGTCTGCGTTTACCTGAAAAGATATCTTGCTTGTAAGAAGACACAGAGGCTAGGATTTAACTCCATTTCTGAAGTGAAACACACACCACAGTTCTCATCCATGAAACACACTCTGCTTTAAAGCAAGAAGCACGCTCTTCCTTTCTAGAGTCTCTAATACAACAGGACACGTGAGTGTACTTAGACCAAAAGAACGGTTTTACATACACATGTGGACCATATCTAGTTCAACTCTGCTTCTGAAACTGATACAAACCACAGGTCATATAACATCCATTTCTTTTCCGTTAAGCGTGAGAAACGTGTGAGCTTCGTGAACGATGTAGCTTCCTTTCAGCTGAAAAGTGATTGTGTTTACCTGAAAGGAAGTCCTGCTTGTAGGAAGACACAGAACCTGGGATTTAGCTCCATTTCTGAAGGGAAACACACAGCACAGTTTTCTTCCATGAAACACACTCTGCTTTAGAGCAAGAAGCACACTCTTGCTTTCTTGAGTGTCTAATAGAGCAGGAAACGTGAGTGTGCTCAGAACAAAAGGACGGTGTTTCCTACATATACGGACCATATCTAGTTCAACTCTGCTTCTGAAACTGATACAAACCACAGGTCTATATAACATCCAGTGCTTTTCAGTTAAGAGCGAGAAACATGTCAGCTTCGTGAACGATGTAGTTGCATTGGAGCTGGAAAATGACTGTGTTTACCTGAAAGGAAGTCTTGCTTGTCGGTAGACACAGAGCCTGGGATTTACCTCCATTTCTGAAGGGAAACACACGGCACAGTTCTCAAACATGAAACAAACACTGCTTTAGAGCAAGAAGCACGCTCTTGCTTTCTAGAGTCTCTAATGCAGAAGGAAACATGAGTGTACTTAGACCAAAAGAATGGGGTTTCCTACACATAGGGACCATATCACGTTCATCTCTGCTTCTGAAACTGATACTAACCACAAGTGCTCTAACATCCAATGCTTCTCAATTAAGAGTGAGAAACGTAAGAGCTGAGTGAATGATGTAGCTTCCTTTGAGCTGAAAAGTGAATGCATTTACCTGAAACGAGTCTTGCTTGTAGGAAGACACAGAGCCAGGGATTTAACTCCATTTTTGAAGTGAATCACACAGCACAGTTCTCATCCATGAAACACACTCTGCTTTAGCTCAGGAAGCACGCTCTTGCTTTCTGGAGTCTCTACATAAAGCTTGAAACTTGAGTGTGCTCAGAAGAAAAGAACGGCGTTTCCTACACATAAGGACCATATATACTTCAACTCTACTTCTGAAACTGATAGAAACCACTGGTCCTCTAACATCCAATGCTTTTCAGTTAAGACCGAGAAACATGTGAGCTTCGTGAAGGATATAGCTTCCTTTGAGTTAAAAAGAGACTTCATTTACCTGAAACGAAGTCTTGCATGTAGGAAGACACAGAGCCTGGGATTTAAATCCATTTCTGAAGGGAAACACACAGCACAGTTGTCATCCATGAAACACACTCTGCTTTAGAGCAAGAAGCATGCTCTTGCTTTCTAGATTATCCAATATAGCAGGAAACGTGAGTGTGCTTAGACCAAAGAACGGTGCGTCCTACACATAAGGACCGTATCTGGTTCAACTCTTCTTCTTAAACTGATACAAACCACGGGTCCTCTAACATCCAATGCTTTTCAGTAAATCGCGAGAAACGTGTTTACTAGGTGAAAAATGTAGTTTCATTTGAGCTGAAAAGAGTCTGCGTTTACCTGAAAAGATGTCTTGCTTGTAAGAAGACACAGAGGCTAGGATTTAACTCCATTTCTGAAGTGAAACACACACCACAGTTCTCATCCATGAAACAGACTCTGCTTTAAAGCAAGAAGCACGCTCTTCCTTTCTAGAGTCTCTAATACAACAGGACACGTGAGTGTACTTAGACCAAAAGAACGGTTTTACATACACATGTGGACCATATCTAGTTCAACTGTGCTTCTGAAACTGATACAAACCACAGTTCATATAACATCCATTGCTTTTCCGTTAAGCGTGAGAAACGTGTGAGCTTCGTGAACGATGTAGCTTCCTTTGAGCTGAAAAGGGATTGTGTTTACCTGAAAGGAAGTCCTGCTTGTAGGAAGACACAGAACCTGGGATTAGCTCCATTTCTAAAGGGAAACACACAGCACAGTTTTCTTCCATGAAACACACTCTGCTTTAGAGCAAGAAGCACACTCTTGCTTTCTTGAGTGTCTAATAGAGCAGGAAACGTAAGTGTGCTCAGAACAAAAGGACGGTGTTTCCTACATATACGGACCATATCTAGTTCAACTCTGCTTCTGAAACTGATACAAACCACAGGTCATATAACATCCATTTCTTTTCCGTTAAGCGTGAGAAACGTGTGAGCTTCGTGAAGGATGTAGCTTCCTTTGAGCTGAAAAGTGATTGTGTTTACCTGAAAGGAAGTCCTGCTTGTAGGAAGACACAGAACCTGGGATTTAGCTCCATTTCTGAAGGGAAACACACAGCACAGTTTTCTTCCATGAAACACACTCTGCTTTAGAGCAAGAAGCACACTCTTGCTTTCTTGAGTGTCTAATAGAGCAGGAAACGTGAGTGTGCTCAGAACAAAAGGACGGTGTTTCCTACATATATGGACCATATCTAGTTCAACTCTGCTTCTGAAACTGATACAAACCACAGGTCTCTATAACATCCAGTGCTTTTCAGTTAAGAGCGAGAAACATGTCAGCTTCGTGAACGATGTAGTTGCATTGGAGCTGGAAAATGACTGTGTTTACCTGAAAGGAAGTCTTGCTTGTCGGTAGACACAGAGCCTGGGATTTACCTCCATTTCTGAAGGGAAACACATGGCACAGTTCTCAAACATGAAACAAACACTGCTTTAGAGCAAGAAGCACGCTCTTGCTTTCTAGAGTCTCTAATGCAGAAGGAAACATGAGTGTACTTAGACCAAAAGAATGGGGTTTCCTACACATAGGGACCATATCACGTTCATCTCTGCTTCTGAAACTGATACTAACCACAAGTGCTCTAACATCCAATGCTTCTCAATTAAGAGTGAGAAACGTAAGAGCTGAGTGAATGATGTAGCTTCCTTTGAGCTGAAAAGTGAATGCATTTACCTGAAACGAGTCTTGCTTGTAGGAAGACACAGAGCCAGGGATTTAACTCCATTTTTGAAGTGAATCACACAGCACAGTTCTCATCCATGAAACACACTCTGCCTTAGCTCAAGAAGCACGCTCTTGCTTTCTGGAGTCTCTACATAAAGCTTGAAACTTGAGTGTGCTCAGAAGAAAAGAACGGCGTTTCCTACACATAAGGACCATATATACTTCAGCTCTACTTCTGAAACTGATAGAAACCACTGGTCCTCTAACATCCAATGCTTTTCAGTTAAGACCGAGAAACATGTGAGCTTCCTGAAGGATATAGCTTCCTTTGAGTTAAAAAGAGACTTCATTTACCTGAAACGAAGTCTTGCATGTAGGAAGACACAGAGCCTGGGATTTAAATCCATTTCTGAAGGGAAACACACAGCACAGTTGTCATCCATGAAACACACTCTGCTTTAGAGCAAGAAGCATGCTCTTGCTTTCTAGATTATCCAATATAGCAGGAAACATGAGTGTGCTTAGACCAAAGAACGGTGCGTCCTACACATAAGGACCATATCTGGTTCAACTCTTCTTCTTAAACTGATACAAACCACGGGTCTTCTAACATCCAATGCTTTTCAGTAAATCGCGAGAAACGTGTTTACTAGGTGAACAATGTAGTTTCATTTGAGCTGAAAAGAGTCTGCGTTTACCTGAAAAGATATCTTGCTTGTAAGAAGACACAGAGGCTAGGATTTAACTCCATTTCTGAAGTGAAACACACACCACAGTTCTCATCCATGAAACACACTCTGCTTTAAAGCAAGAAGCACGCTCTTCCTTTCTAGAGTCTCTAATACAACAGGACACGTGAGTGTACTTAGACCAAAAGAACGGTTTTACATACACATGTGGACCATATCTAGTTCAACTCTGCTTCTGAAACTGATACAAACCACAGGTCATATAACATCCATTTCTTTTCCGTTAAGCGTGAGAAACGTGTGTGCTTCGTGAACGATGTAGCTTCCTTTCAGCTGAAAAGTGATTGTGTTTACCTGAAAGGAAGTCCTGCTTGTAGGAAGACACAGAACCTGGGATTTAGCTCCATTTCTGAAGGGAAACACACAGCACAGTTTTCTTCCATGAAACACACTCTGCTTTAGAGCAAGAAGCACACTCTTGCTTTCTTGAGTGTCTAATAGAGCAGGAAACGTGAGTGTGCTCAGAACAAAAGGACGGTGTTTCCTACATATACGGACCATATCTAGTTCAACTCTGCTTCTGAAACTGATACAAACCACAGGTCTATATAACATCCAGTGCTTTTCAGTTAAGAGCGAGAAACATGTCAGCTTCGTGAACGATGTAGTTGCATTGGAGCTGGAAAATGACTGTGTTTACCTGAAAGGAAGTCTTGCTTGTCGGTAGACACAGAGCCTGGGATTTACCTCCATTTCTGAAGGGAAACACACGGCACAGTTCTCAAACATGAAACAAACACTGCTTTAGAGCAAGAAGCACGCTCTTGCTTTCTAGAGTCTCTAATGCAGAAGGAAACATGAGTGTACTTAGACCAAAAGAATGGGGTTTCCTACACATAGGGACCATATCACGTTCATCTCTGCTTCTGAAACTGATACTAACCACAAGTGCTCTAACATCCAATGCTTCTCAATTAAGAGTGAGAAACGTAAGAGCTGAGTGAATGATGTAGCTTCCTTTGAGCTGAAAAGTGAATGCATTTACCTGAAACGAGTCTTGCTTGTAGGAAGACACAGAGCCAGGGATTTAACTCCATTTTTGAAGTGAATCACACAGCACAGTTCTCATCCATGAAACACACTCTGCTTTAGCTCAGGAAGCACGCTCTTGCTTTCTGGAGTCTCTACATAAAGCTTGAAACTTGAGTGTGCTCAGAAGAAAAGAACGGCGTTTCCTACACATAAGGACCATATATACTTCAACTCTACTTCTGAAACTGATAGAAACCACTGGTCCTCTAACATCCAATGCTTTTCAGTTAAGACCGAGAAACATGTGAGCTTCGTGAAGGATATAGCTTCCTTTGAGTTAAAAAGAGACTTCATTTACCTGAAACGAAGTCTTGCATGTAGGAAGACACAGAGCCTGGGATTTAAATCCATTTCTGAAGGGAAACACACAGCACAGTTGTCATCCATGAAACACACTCTGCTTTAGAGCAAGAAGCATGCTCTTGCTTTCTAGATTATCCAATATAGCAGGAAACGTGAGTGTGCTTAGACCAAAGAACGGTGCGTCCTACACATAAGGACCGTATCTGGTTCAACTCTTCTTCTTAAACTGATACAAACCACGGGTCCTCTAACATCCAATGCTTTTCAGTAAATCGCGAGAAACGTGTTTACTAGGTGAACAATGTAGTTTCATTTGAGCTGAAAAGAGTCTGCGTTTTACTGAAAAGATGTCTTGCTTGTAAGAAGACACAGAGGCTAGGATTTAACTCCATTTCTGAAGTGAAACACACACCACAGTTCTCATCCATGAAACAGACTCTGCTTTAAAGCAAGAAGCACGCTCTTCCTTTCTAGAGTCTCTAATACAACAGGACACGTGAGTGTACTTAGACCAAAAGAACGGTTTTACATACACATGTGGACCATATCTAGTTCAACTCTGCTTCTGAAACTGATACAAACCACAGTTCATATAACATCCATTGCTTTTCCGTTAAGCGTGAGAAACGTGTGAGCTTCGTGAACGATGTAGCTTCCTTTGAGCTGAAAAGTGATTGTGTTTACCTGAAAGGAAGTCCTGCTTGTAGGAAGACACAGAACCTGGGATTTAGCTCCATTTCTGAAGTGAAACACACAGCACAGTTTTCTTCCATGAAACACACTCTGCTTTAGAGCAAGAAGCACACTCTTGCTTTCTTGAGTGTCTAATAGAGCAGGAAACGTGAGTGTGCTCAGAACAAAAGGACGGTGTTTCCTACATATACGGACCATATCTAGTTCAACTCTGCTTCTGAAACTGATACAAACCACAGGTCTATATAACATCCAGTGCTTTTCAGTTAAGAGCGAGAAACATGTCAGCTTCGTGAACGATGTAGTTGCATTGGAGCTGGAAAATGACTGTGTTTACCTGAAAGGAAGTCTTGCTTGTAGGAAGACACAGAACCTGGGATTTAGCTCCATTTCTGAAGGGAAACACACAGCACAGTTTTCTTCCATGAAACACACTCTGCTTTAGAGCAAGAAGCACACTCTTGCTTTCTTGAGTGTCTAATAGAGCAGGAAACGTGAGTGTGCTCAGAACAAAAGGACGGTGTTTCCTACATATATGGACCTTATCTAGTTCAACTCTGCTTCTGAAACTGATACAAACCACAGGTCTATATAACATCCAGTGCTTTTCAGTTAAGAGCGAGAAACATGTCAGCTTCGTGAACGATGTAGTTGCATTGGAGCTGGAAAATGACTGTGTTTACCTGAAAGGAAGTCTTGCTTGTCGGTAGACACAGAGCCTGGGATTTACCTCCATTTCTGAAGGGAAACACACGGCACAGTTCTCAAACATGAAACAAACACTGCTTTAGAGCAAGAAGCACGCTCTTGCATTCTAGAGTCTCTAATGCAGAAGGAAACATGAGTGTACTTAGACCAAAAGAATGGGGTTTCCTACACATAGGGACCATATCACGTTCATCTCTGCTTCTGAAACTGATACTAACCACAAGTGCTCTAACATCCAATGCTTTTCAATTAAGAGTGAGAAACGTAAGAGCTGAGTGAATGATGTAGCTTCCTTTGAGCTGAAAAGTGAATGCATTTACCTGAAACGAGTCTTGCTTGTAGGAAGACACAGAGCCAGGGATTTAACTCCATTTTTGAAGTGAATCACACAGCACAGTTCTCATCCATGAAACACACTCTGCTTTAGCTCAAGAAGCACGCTCTTGCTTTCTGGAGTCTCTACATAAAGCTTGAAACTTGAGTGTGCTCAGAAGAAAAGAACGGCATTTCCTACACATAAGGACCATATATACTTCAACTCTACTTCTGAAACTGATAGAAACCACTGGTCCTCTAACATCCAATGCTTTTCAGTTAAGACCGAGAAACATGGGAGCTTCGTGAAGGATATAGCTTCCTTTGAGTTGAAAAGAGACTTCATTTACCTGAAACGAAGTCTTGCATGTAGGAAGACACAGAGCCTGGGATTTAAATCCATTTCTGAAGGGAAACACACAGCACAGTTGTCATCCATGAAACACACTCTGCTTTAGAGCAAGAAGCATGCTCTTGCTTTCTAGATTATCCAATATAGCAGGAAACGTGAGTGTGCTTAGACCAAAGAACGGTGCGTCCTACACATAAGGACCGTATCTGGTTCAACTCTTCTTCTTAAACTGATACAAACCACGGGTCCTCTAACATCCAATGCTTTTCAGTAAATCGCGAGAAACGTGTTTACTAGGTGAACAATGTAGTTTCATTTGAGCTGAAAAGAGTCTGCGTTTACCTGAAAAGATGTCTTGCTTGTAAGAAGACACAGAGGCTAGGATTTAACTCCATTTCTGAAGTGAAACACACACCACAGTTCTCATCCATGAAACAGACTCTGCTTTAAAGCAAGAAGCACGCTCTTCCTTTCTAGAGTCTCTAATACAACAGGACACGTGAGTGTACTTAGACCAAAAGAACGGTTTTACATACACATGTGGACCATATCTAGTTCAACTCTGCTTCTGAAACTGATACAAACCACAGTTCATATAACATCCATTGCTTTTCCGTTAAGCGTGAGAAACGTGTGAGCTTCGTGAACGATGTAGCTTCCTTTGAGCTGAAAAGTGATTGTGTTTACCTGAAAGGAAGTCCTGCTTGTAGGAAGACACAGAACCTGGGATTAGCTCCATTTCTGAAGGGAAACACACAGCACAGTTTTCTTCCATGAAACACACTCTGCTTTAGAGCAAGAAGCACACTCTTGCTTTCTTGAGTGTCTAATAGAGCAGGAAATGTGAGTGTGCTCAGAACAAAAGGACGGTGTTTCCTACATATACGGACCATATCTAGTTCAACTCTGCTTCTGAAACTGATACAAACCACAGGTCTATATAACATCCAGTGCTTTTCAGTTAAGAGCGAGAAACATGTCAGCTTCGTGAACGATGTAGTTGCATTGGAGCTGGAAAATGACTGTGTTTACCTGAAAGGAAGTCTTGCTTGTAGGAAGACACAGAACCTGGGATTTAGCTCCATTTCTGAAGGGAAACACACAGCACAGTTTTCTTCCATGAAACACACTCTGCTTTAGAGCAAGAAGCACACTCTTGCTTTCTTGAGTGTCTAATAGAGCAGGAAACATGAGTGTGCTCAGAACAAAAGGACGGTGTTTCCTACATATATGGACCATATCTAGTTCAACTCTGCTTCTGAAACTGATACAAACCACAGGTCTATATAACATCCAGTGCTTTTCAGTTAAGAGCGAGAAACATGTCAGCTTCGTGAACGATGTAGTTGCATTGGAGCTGGAAAATGACTGTGTTTACCTGAAAGGAAGTCTTGCTTGTCGGTAGACACAGAGCCTTGGATTTACCTCCATTTCTGAAGGGAAACACACGGCACAGTTCTCAAACATGAAACAAACACTGCTTTAGAGCAAGAAGCACGCTCTTGCTTTCTAGAGTCTCTAATGCAGAAGGAAACATGAGTGTACTTAGACCAAAAGAATGGGGTTTCCTACACATAGGGACCATATCACGTTCATCTCTGCTTCTGAAACTGATACTAACCACAAGTGCTCTAACATCCAATGCTTTTCAATTAAGAGTGAGAAACGTAAGAGCTGAGTGAATGATGTAGCTTCCTTTGAGCTGAAAAGTGAATGCATTTACCTGAAACGAGTCTTGCTTGTAGGAAGACACAGAGCCAGGGATTTAACTCCATTTTTGAAGTGAATCACACAGCACAGTTCTCATCCATGAAACACACTCTGCTTTAGCTCAAGAAGCACGCTCTTGCTTTCTGGAGTCTCTACATAAAGCTTGAAACTTGAGTGTGCTCAGAAGAAAAGAACGGCGTTTCCTACACATAAGGACCATATATACTTCAACTCTACTTCTGAAACTGATAGAAACCACTGGTCCTCTAACATCCAATGCTTTTCAGTTAAGACCGAGAAACATGTGAGCTTCGTGAAGGATATAGCTTAATTTGAGTTGAAAAGAGACTTCATTTACCTGAAACGAAGTCTTGCATGTAGGAAGACACAGAGCCTGGGATTTAAATCCATTTCTGAAGGGAAACACACAGCACAGTTGTCATCCATGAAACACACTCTGCTTTAGAGCAAGAAGCATGCTCTTGCTTTCTAGATTATCCAATATAGCAGGAAACGTGAGTGTGCTTAGACCAAAGAACGGTGCGTCCTACACATAAGGACCGTATCTGGTTCAACTCTTCTTCTTAAACTGATACAAACCACGGGTCCTCTAACATCCAATGCTTTTCAGTAAATCGCGAGAAACGTGTTTACTAGGTGAACAATGTAGTTTCATTTGAGCTGAAAAGAGTCTGCGTTTACCTGAAAAGATGTCTTGCTTGTAAGAAGACACAGAGGCTAGGATTTAACTCCATTTCTGAAGTGAAACACACACCACAGTTCTCATCCATGAAACAGACTCTGCTTTAAAGCAAGAAGCACGCTCTTCCTTTCTAGAGTCTCTAATACAACAGGACACGGGAGTGTACTTAGACCAAAAGAACGGTTTTACATACACATGTGGACCATATCTAGTTCAACTCTGCTTCTGAAACTGATACAAACCACAGTTCATATAACATCCATTGCTTTTCCGTTAAGCGTGAGAAACGTGTGAGCTTCGTGAACGATGTAGCTTCCTTTGAGCTGAAAAGTGATTGTGTTTACCTGAAAGGAAGTCCTGCTTGTAGGAAGACACAGAACCTGGGATTTAGCTCCATTTCTGAAGTGAAACACACAGCACAGTTTTCTTCCATGAAACACACTCTGCTTTAGAGCAAGAAGCACACTCTTGCTTTCTTGAGTGTCTAATAGAGCAGGAAACGTGAGTGTGCTCAGAACAAAAGGACGGTGTTTCCTACATATACGGACCATATCTAGTTCAACTCTGCTTCTGAAACTGATACAAACCACAGGTCTATATAACATCCAGTGCTTTTCAGTTAAGAGCGAGAAACATGTCAGCTTCGTGAACGATGTAGTTGAATTGGAGCTGGAAAATGACTGTGTTTACCTGAAAGGAAGTCTTGCTTGTAGGAAGACACAGAACCTGGGATTTAGCTCCATTTCTGAAGGGAAACACACAGCACAGTTTTCGTCCATGAAACACACTCTGCTTTAGAGCAAGAAGCACACTCTTGCTTTCTTGAGTGTCTAATAGAGCAGGAAACGTGAGTGTGCTCAGAACAAAAGGACGGTGTTTCCTACATATACGGACCATATCTAGTTCAACTCTGCTTCTGAAACTGATACAAACCACAGGTCTATATAACATCCAGTGCTTTTCAGTTAAGAGCGAGAAACATGTCAGCTTCGTGAACGATGTAGTTGCATTGGAGCTGGAAAATGACTGTGTTTACCTGAAAGGAAGTCTTGCTTGTCGGTAGACACAGAACCTGGGATTTACCTCCATTTCTGAAGGGAAACACACGGCACAGTTCTCAAACATGAAACAAACACTGCTTTAGAGCAAGAAGCACACTCTTGCTTTCTAGAGTCTCTAATGCAGAAGGAAACATGAGTGTACTTAGACCAAAAGAATGGGGTTTCCTACACATAGGGACCATATCACGTTCATCTCTGCTTCTGAAACTGATGCTACCCACAAGTGCTCTAACATCCAATGCTTTTCAATTAAGAGTGAGAAACGTGAGAGCTGAGTGAATGATGTAGCTTCCTTTGAGCTGAAAAGTGAATGCATTTACCTGAAACGAGTCTTGCTTGTAGGAAGACACAGAGCCAGGGATTTAACTCCATTTTTGAAGTGAATCACACAGCACAGTTCTCATCCATGAAACACACTCTGCTTTAGCTCAAGAAGCACGCTCTTGCTTTCTGGAGTCTCTACATAAAGCTTGAAACTTGAGTGTGCTCAGAAGAAAAGAACGGCGTTTCCTACACATAAGGACCATATATACTTCAACTCTACTTCTGAAACTGATAGAAACCACTGGTCCTCTAACATCCAATGCTTTTCAGTTAAGACCGAGAAACATGTGAGCTTCGTGAAGGATATAGCTTCCTTTGAGTTGAAAAGAGACTTCATTTACCTGAAACGAAGTCTTGCATGTAGGAAGACACAGAGCCTGGGATTTAAATCCATTTCTGAAGGGAAACACACAGCACAGTTGTCATCCATGAAACACACTCTGCTTTAGAGCAAGAAGCATGCTCTTGCTTTCTAGATTATCCAATATAGCAGGAAACGTGAGTGTGCTTAGACCAAAGAACGGTGCGTCCTACACATAAGGACCGTATCTGGTTCAACTCTTCTTCTTAAACTGATACAAACCACGGGTCCTCTAACATCCAATGCTTTTCAGTAAATCGCGAGAAACGTGTTTACTAGGTGAACAATGTAGTTTCATTTGAGCTGAAAAGAGTCTGCGTTTACCTGAAAAGATGTCTTGCTTGTAAGAAGACACAGAGGCTAGGATTTAACTCCATTTCTGAAGTGAAACACACACCACAGTTCTCATCCATGAAACAGACTCTGCTTTAAAGCAAGAAGCACGCTCTTCCTTTCTAGAGTCTCTAATACAACAGGACACGGGAGTGTACTTAGACCAAAAGAACGGTTTTACATACACATGTGGACCATATCTAGTTCAACTCTGCTTCTGAAACTGATACAAACCACAGTTCATATAACATCCATTGCTTTTCCGTTAAGCGTGAGAAACGTGTGAGCTACGTGAACGATGTAGCTTCCTTTGAGCTGAAAAGTGATTGTGTTTACCTGAAAGGAAGTCCTGCTTGTAGGAAGACACAGAACCTGGGATTTAGCTCCATTTCTGAAGTGAAACACACAGCACAGTTTTCTTCCATGAAACACACTCTGCTTTAGAGCAAGAAGCACACTCTTGCTTTCTTGAGTGTCTAATAGAGCAGGAAACGTGAGTGTGCTCAGAACAAAAGGACGGTGTTTCCTACATATACGGACCATATCTAGTTCAACTCTGCTTCTGAAACTGATACAAACCACAGGTCTATATAACATCCAGTGCTTTTCAGTTAAGAGCGAGAAACATGTCAGCTTCGTGAACGATGTAGTTGCATTGGAGCTGGAAAATGACTGTGTTTACCTGAAAGGAAGTCTTGCTTGTAGGAAGACACAGAACCTGGGATTTAGCTCCATTTCTGAAGGGAAACACACAGCACAGTTTTCTTCCATGAAACACACTCTGCTTTAGAGCAAGAAGCACACTCTTGCTTTCTTGAGTGTCTAATAGAGCAGGAAACGTGAGTGTGCTCAGAACAAAAGGACGGTGTTTCCTACATATATGGACCATATCTAGTTCAACTCTGCTTCTGAAACTGATACAAACCACAGGTCTATATAACATCCAGTGCTTTTCAGTTAAGAGCGAGAAACATGTCAGCTTCGTGAACGATGTAGTTGCATTGGAGCTGGAAAATGACTGTGTTTACCTGAAAGGAAGTCTTGCTTGTCGGTAGACACAGAGCCTGGGATTTACCTCCATTTCTGAAGGGAAACACACGGCACAGTTCTCAAACATGAAACAAACACTGCTTTAGAGCAAGAAGCACGCTCTTGCTTTCTAGAGTCTCTAATGCAGAAGGAAACATGAGTGTACTTAGACCAAAAGAATGGGGTTTCCTATACATAGGGACCATATCACGTTCATCTCTGCTTCTGAAACTGATACTAACCACAAGTGCTCTAACATCCAATGCTTTTCAATTAAGAGTGAGAAACGTAAGAGCTGAGTGAATGATGTAGCTTCCTTTGAGCTGAAAAGTGAATGCATTTACCTGAAACGAGTCTTGCTTATAGGAAGACACAGAGCCAGGGAGTTAACTCCATTTTTGAAGTGAATCACACAGCACAGTTCTCATCCATGAAACACACTCTGCCTTAGCTCAAGAAGCACGCTCTTGCTTTCTGGAGTCTCTACATAAAGCTTGAAACTTGAGTGTGCTCAGAAGAAAAGAACGGCGTTTCCTACACATAAGGACCATATATACTTCAGCTCTACTTCTGAAACTGATAGAAACCACTGGTCCTCTAACATCCAATGCTTTTCAGTTAAGACCGAGAAACATGTGAGCTTCGTGAAGGATATAGCTTCCTTTGAGTTAAAAAGAGACTTCATTTACCTGAAACGAAGTCTTGCATGTAGGAAGACACAGAGCCTGGGATTTAAATCCATTTCTGAAGGGAAACACACAGCACAGTTGTCATCCATGAAACACACTCTGCTTTAGAGCAAGAAGCATGCTCTTGCTTTCTAGATTATCCAATATAGCAGGAAACGTGAGTGTGCTTAGACCAAAGAATGGTGCGTCCTACACATAAGGACCATATCTGGTTCAACTCTTCTTCTTAAACTGATACAAACCACGGGTCTTCTAACATCCAATGCTTTTCAGTAAATCGCGAGAAACGTGTTTACTAGGTGAACAATGTAGTTTCATTTGAGCTGAAAAGAGTCTGCGTTTACCTGAAAAGATATCTTGCTTGTAAGAAGACACAGAGGCTAGGATTTAACTCCATTTCTGAAGTGAAACACACACCACAGTTCTCATCCATGAAACACACTCTGCTTTAAAGCAAGAAGCACGCTCTTCCTTTCTAGAGTCTCTAATACAACAGGACACGTGAGTGTACTTAGACCAAAAGAACGGTTTTACATACACATGTGGACCATATCTAGTTCAACTCTGCTTCTGAAACTGATACAAACCACAGGTCATATAACATCCATTTCTTTTCCGTTAATTGTGAGAAACGTGTGAGCTTCGTGAACGATGTAGCTTCCTTTGAGCTGAAAAGTGATTGTGTTTACCTGAAAGGAAGTCCTGCTTGTAGGAAGACACAGAACCTGGGATTTAGCTCCATTTCTGAAGGGAAACACACAGCACAGTTTTCTTCCATGAAACACACTCTGCTTTAGAGCAAGAAGCACACTCTTGCTTTCTTGAGTGTCTAATAGAGCAGGAAACGTGAGTGTGCTCAGAACAAAAGGACGGTGTTTCCTACATATATGGACCATATCTAGTTCAACTCTGCTTCTGAAACTGATACAAACCACAGGTCTATATAACATCCAGTGCTTTTCAGTTAAGAGCGAGAAACATGTCAGCTTCGTGAACGATGTAGTTGCATTGGAGCTGGAAAATGACTGTGTTTACCTGAAAGGAAGTCTTGCTTGTCGGTAGACACAGAGCCTGGGATTTACCTCCATTTCTGAAGGGAAACACACGGCACAGTTCTCAAACATGAAACAAACACTGCTTTAGAGCAAGAAGCACACTCTTGCTTTCTAGAGTCTCTAATGCAGAAGGAAACATGAGTGTACTTAGACCAAAAGAATGGGGTTTCCTACAAATAGGGACCATATCACGTTCATCTCTGCTTCTGAAACTGATGCTAACCACAAGTGCTCTAACATCCAATGCTTTTCAATTAAGAGTGAGAAACGTAAGAGCTGAGTGAATGATGTAGCTTCCTTTGAGCTGAAAAGTGAATGCATTTACCTGAAACAAGTCTTGCTTGTAGGAAGACACAGAGCCAGGGATTTAACTCCATTTTTGAAGTGAATCACACAGCACAGTTCTCATCCATGAAACACACTCTGCTTTAGCTCAAGAAGCACGCTCTTGCTTTCTGGAGTCTCTACATAAAGCTTGAAACTTGAGTGTGCTCAGAAGAAAAGAACGGCGTTTCCTACACATAAGGACCATATATACTTCAACTCTACTTCTGAAACTGATAGAAACCACTGGTCCTCTAACATCCAATGCTTTTCAGTTAAGACCGAGAAACATGTGAGCTTCGTGAAGGATATAGCTTCCTTTGAGTTAAAAAGAGACTTCATTTACCTGAAACGAAGTCTTGCATGTAGGAAGACACAGAGCCTGGGATTTAAATCCATTTCTGAAGGGAAACACACAGCACAGTTGTCATCCATGAAACACACTCTGCTTTAGAGCAAGAAGCATGCTCTTGCTTTCTAGATTATCCAATATAGCAGGAAACGTGAGTGTGCTTAGACCAAAGAACGGTGCGTCCTACACATAAGGACCGTATCTGGTTCAACTCTTCTTCTTAAACTGATACAAACCACGGGTCCTCTAACATCCAATGCTTTTCAGTAAATCGCGAGAAACGTGTTTACTAGGTGAACAATGTAGTTTCATTTGAGCTGAAAAGAGTCTGCGTTTACCTGAAAAGATGTCTTGCTTGTAAGAAGACACAGAGGCTAGGATTTAACTCCATTTCTGAAGTGAAACACACACCACAGTTCTCATCCATGAAACAGACTCTGCTTTAAAGCAAGAAGCACGCTCTTCCTTTCTAGAGTCTCTAATACAACAGGACACGTGAGTGTACTTAGACCAAAAGAACGGTTTTACATACACATGTGGACCATATCTAGTTCAACTCTGCTTCTGAAACTGATACAAACCACAGTTCATATAACATCCATTGCTTTTCCGTTAAGCGTGAGAAACGTGTGAGCTTCGTGAACGATGTAGCTTCCTTTGAGCTGAAAAGTGATTGTGTTTACCTGAAAGGAAGTCCTGCTTGTAGGAAGACACAGAACCTGGGATTTAGCTCCATTTCTGAAGTGAAACACACAGCACAGTTTTCTTCCATGAAACACACTCTGCTTTAGAGCAAGAAGCACACTCTTGCTTTCTTGAGTGTCTAATAGAGCAGGAAACGTGAGTGTGCTCAGAACAAAAGGACGGTGTTTCCTACATATACGGACCATATCTAGTTCAACTCTGCTTCTGAAACTGATACAAACCACAGGTCTATATAACATCCAGTGCTTTTCAGTTAAGAGCGAGAAACATGTCAGCTTCGTGAACGATGTAGTTGCATTGGAGCTGGAAAATGACTGTGTTTACCTGAAAGGAAGTCTTGCTTGTAGGAAGACACAGAACCTGGGATTTAGCTCCATTTCTGAAGGGAAACACACAGCACAGTTTTCTTCCATGAAACACACTCTGCTTTAGAGCAAGAAGCACACTCTTGCTTTCTTGAGTGTCTAATAGAGCAGGAAACGTGAGTGTGCTCAGAACAAAAGGACGGTGTTTCCTACATATATGGACCATATCTAGTTCAACTCTGCTTCTGAAACTGATACAAACCACAGGTCTATATAACATCCAGTGCTTTTCAGTTAAGAGCGAGAAACATGTCAGCTTCGTGAACGATGTAGTTGCATTGGAGCTGGAAAATGACTGTGTTTACCTGAAAGGAAGTCTTGCATGTCGGTAGACACAGAGCCTGGGATTTACCTCCATTTCTGAAGGGAAACACACGGCACAGTTCTCAAACATGAAACAAACACTGCTTTAGAGCAAGAAGCACGGTCTTGCTTTCTAGAGTCTCTAATGCAGAAGGAAACATGAGTGTACTTAGACCAAAAGAATGGGGTTTCCTACACATAGGGACCATATCACGTTCATCTCTGCTTCTGAAACTGATACTAACCACAAGTGCTCTAACATCCAATGCTTTTCAATTAAGAGTGAGAAACGTAAGACCTGAGTGAATGATGTAGCTTCCTTTGAGCTGAAAAGTGAATGCATTTACCTGAAACGAGTCTTGCTTGTAGGAAGACACAGAGCCAGGGATTTAACTCCATTTTTGAAGTGAATCACACAGCACAGTTCTCATCCATGAAACACACTCTGCTTTAGCTCAAGAAGCACGCTCTTGCTTTCTGGAGTCTCTACATAAAGCTTGAAACTTGAGTGTGCTCAGAAGAAAAGAACGGCGTTTCCTACACATAAGGACCATATATACTTCAACTCTACTTCTGAAACTGATAGAAACCACTGGTCCTCTAACATCCAATGCTTTTCAGTTAAGACCGAGAAACATGGGAGCTTCGTGAAGGATATAGCTTCCTTTGAGTTGAAAAGAGACTTCATTTACCTGAAACGAAGTCTTGCATGTAGGAAGACACAGAGCCTGGGATTTAAATCCATTTCTGAAGGGAAACACACAGCACAGTTGTCATCCATGAAACACACTCTGCTTTAGAGCAAGAAGCATGCTCTTGATTTCTAGATTATCCAATATAGCAGGAAACGTGAGTGTGCTTAGACCAAAGAACGGTGCGTACTACACATAAGGACCATATCTGGTTCAACTCTTCTTCTTAAACTGATACAAACCACGGGTCCTCTAACATCCAATGCTTTTCAGTAAATCGCGAGAAACGTGTTTACTAGGTGAACAATGTAGTTTCATTTGAGCTGAAAAGAGTCTGCGTTTACCTGAAAAGATGTCTTGCTTGTAAGAAGACACAGAGGCTAGGATTTAACTCCATTTCTGAAGTGAAACACACACCACAGTTCTCATCCATGAAACAGACTCTGCTTTAAAGCAAGAAGCACGCTCTTCCTTTCTAGAGTCTCTAATACAACAGGACACGTGAGTGTACTTAGACCAAAAGAACGGTTTTACATACACATGTGGACCATATCTAGTTCAACTCTGCTTCTGAAACTGATACAAACCACAGTTCATATAACATCCATTGCTTTTCCATTAAGCGTGAGAAACGTGTGAGCTTCGTGAACGATGTAGCTTCCTTTGAGCTGAAAAGGGATTTTGTTTACCTGAAAGGAAGTCCTGCTTGTAGGAAGACACAGAACCTGGGATTAGCTCCATTTCTGAAGGGAAACACACAGCACAGTTTTCTTCCATGAAACACACTCTGCTTTAGAGCAAGAAGCACACTCTTGCTTTCTTGAGTGTCTAATAGAGCAGGAAACGTGAGTGTGCTCAGAACAAAAGGACGGTGTTTCCTACATATACGGACCATATCTAGTTCAACTCTGCTTCTGAAACTGATACAAACCACAGGTCTATATAACATCCAGTGCTTTTCAGTTAAGAGCGAGAAACATGTCAGCTTCGTGAACGATGTAGTTGCATTGGAGCTGGAAAATGACTGTGTTTACCTGAAAGGAAGTCTTGCTTGTAGGAAGACACAGAACCTGGGATTTAGCTCCATTTCTGAAGGGAAACACACAGCACAGTTTTCTTCCATGAAACACACTCTGCTTTAGAGCAAGAAGCACACTCTTGCTTTCTTGAGTGTCTAATAGAGCAGGAAACGTGAGTGTGCTCAGAACAAAAGGACGGTGTTTCCTACATATATGGACCATATCTAGTTCAACTCTGCTTCTGAAACTGATACAAACCACAGGTCTATATAACATCCAGTGCTTTTCAGTTAAGAGCGAGAAACATGTCAGCTTCGTGAACGATGTAGTTGCATTGGAGCTGGAAAATGACTGTGTTTACCTGAAAGGAAGTCTTGCTTGTCGGTAGACACAGAGCCTGGGATTTACCTCCATTTCTGAAGGGAAACACACGGCACAGTTCTCAAACATGAAACAAACACTGCTTTAGAGCAAGAAGCACGCTCTTGCTTTCTAGAGTCTCTAATGCAGAAGGAAACATGAGTGTACTTAGACCAATAGAATGGGGTTTCCTACACATAGGGACCATATCACGTTCATCTCTGCTTCTGAAACTGATACTAACCACAAGTGCTCTAACATCCAATGCTTTTCAATTAAGAGTGAGAAACGTAAGAGCTGAGTGAATGATGTAGCTTCCTTTGAGCTGAAAGTGAATGCATTTACCTGAAACGAGTCTTGCTTGTAGGAAGACACAGAGCCAGGGATTTAACTCCATTTTTGAAGTGAATCACACAGCACAGTTCTCATCCATGAAACACACTCTGCTTTAGCTCAAGAAGCACGCTCTTGCTTTCTGGAGTCTCTACATAAAGCTTGAAACTTGAGTGTGCTCAGAAGAAAAGAACGGCGTTTCCTACACATAAGGACCATATATACTTCAACTCTACTTCTGAAACTGATAGAAACCACTGGTCCTCTAACATCCAATGCTTTTCAGTTAAGACCGAGAAACATGTGAGCTTCGTGAAGGATATAGCTTCCTTTGAGTTGAAAAGAGACTTCATTTACCTGAAACGAAGTCTTGCATGTAGGAAGACACAGAGCCTGGGATTTAAATCCATTTCTGAAGGGAAACACACAGCACAGTTGTCATCCATGAAACACACTCTGCTTTAGAGCAAGAAGCATGCTCTTGCTTTCTAGATTATCCAATATAGCAGGAAACGTGAGTGTGCTTAGACCAAAGAACGGTGCGTACTACACATAAGGACCATATCTGGTTCAACTCTTCTTCTTAAACTGATACAAACCACGGGTCCTCTAACATCCAATGCTTTTCAGTAAATCGCGAGAAACGTGTTTACTAGGTGAACAATGTAGTTTCATTTGAGCTGAAAAGAGTCTGCGTTTACCTGAAAAGATGTCTTGCTTGTAAGAAGACACAGAGGCTAGGATTTAACTCCATTTCTGAAGTGAAACACACACCACAGTTCTCATCCATGAAACAGACTCTGCTTTAAAGCAAGAAGCACGCTCTTCCTTTCTAGAGTCTCTAATACAACAGGACACGTGAGTGTACTTAGACCAAAAGAACGGTTTTACATACACATGTGGACCATATCTAGTTCAACTCTGCTTCTGAAACTGATACAAACCACAGTTCATATAACATCCATTGCTTTTCCGTTAAGCGTGAGAAACGTGTGAGCTTCGTGAACGATGTAGCTTCCTTTGAGCTGAAAAGGGATTGTGTTTACCTGAAAGGAAGTCCTGCTTGTAGGAAGACACAGAACCTGGGATTAGCTCCATTTCTGAAGGGAAACACACAGCACAGTTTTCTTCCATGAAACACACTCTGCTTTAGAGCAAGAAGCACACTCTTGCTTTCTTGAGTGTCTAATAGAGCAGGAAACGTAAGTGTGCTCAGAACAAAAGGACGGTGTTTCCTACATATACGGACCATATCTAGTTCAACTCTGCTTCTGAAACTGATACAAACCACAGGTCATATAACATCCATTTCTTTTCCGTTAAGCGTGAGAAACGTGTGAGCTTCGTGAAGGATGTAGCTTCCTTTGAGCTGAAAAGTGATTGTGTTTACCTGAAAGGAAGTCCTGCTTGTAGGAAGACACAGAACCTGGGATTTAGCTCCATTTCTGAAGGGAAACACACAGCACAGTTTTCTTCCATGAAACACACTCTGCTTTAGAGCAAGAAGCACACTCTTGCTTTCTTGAGTGTCTAATAGAGCAGGAAACGTGAGTGTGCTCAGAACAAAAGGACGGTGTTTCCTACATATATGGACCATATCTAGTTCAACTCTGCTTCTGAAACTGATACAAACCACAGGTCTATATAACATCCAGTGCTTTTCAGTTAAGAGCGAGAAACATGTCAGCTTCGTGAACGATGTAGTTGCATTGGAGCTGGAAAATGACTGTGTTTACCTGAAAGGAAGTCTTGCTTGTCGGTAGACACAGAGCCTGGGATTTACCTCCATTTCTGAAGGGAAACACACGGCACAGTTCTCAAACATGAAACAAACACTGCTTTAGAGCAAGAAGCACGCTCTTGCTTTCTAGAGTCTCTAATGCAGAAGGAAACATGAGTGTACTTAGACCAAAAGAATGGGGTTTCCTATACATAGGGACCATATCACGTTCATCTCTGCTTCTGAAACTGATACTAACCACAAGTGCTCTAACATCCAATGCTTTTCAATTAAGAGTGAGAAACGTAAGAGCTGAGTGAATGATGTAGCTTCCTTTGAGCTGAAAAGTGAATGCATTTACCTGAAACGAGTCTTGCTTGTAGGAAGACACAGAGCCAGGGATTTAACTCCATTTTTGAAGTGAATCACACAGCACAGTTCTCATCCATGAAACACACTCTGCCTTAGCTCAAGAAGCACGCTCTTGCTTTCTGGAGTCTCTACATAAAGCTTGAAACTTGAGTGTGCTCAGAAGAAAAGAACGGCGTTTCCTACACATAAGGACCATATATACTTCAGCTCTACTTCTGAAACTGATAGAAACCACTGGTCCTCTAACATCCAATGCTTTTCAGTTAAGACCGAGAAACATGTGAGCTTCGTGAAGGATATAGCTTCCTTTGAGTTAAAAAGAGACTTCATTTACCTGAAACGAAGTCTTGCATGTAGGAAGACACAGAGCCTGGGATTTAAATCCATTTCTGAAGGGAAACACACAGCACAGTTCTCATCCATGAAACACACTCTGCTTTAGAGCAAGAAGCATGCTCTTGCTTTCTAGATTATCCAATATAGCAGGAAACGTGAGTGTGCTTAGACCAAAGAACGGTGCGTCCTACACATAAGGACCATATCTGGTTCAACTCTTCTTCTTAAACTGATACAAACCACGGGTCTTCTAACATCCAATGCTTTTCAGTAAATCGCAAGAAACGTGTTTACTAGGTGAACAATGTAGTTTCATTTGAGCTGAAAAGAGTCTGCGTTTACCTGAAAAGATATCTTGCTTGTAAGAAGACACAGAGGCTAGGATTTAACTCCATTTCTGAAGTGAAACACACACCACAGTTCTCATCCATGAAACACACGCTGCTTTAAAGCAAGAAGCACGCTCTTCCTTTCTAGAGTCTCTAATACAACAGGACACGTGAGTGTACTTAGACCAAAAGAACGGTTTTACATACACATGTGGACCATATCTAGTTCAACTCTGCTTCTGAAACTGATACAAACCACAGGTCATATAACATCCATTTCTTTTCCGTTAAGCGTGAGAAACGTGTGAGCTTCGTGAACGATGTAGCTTCCTTTGAGCTGAAAAGTGATTGTGTTTACCTGAAAGGAAGTCCTGCTTGTAGGAAGACACAGAACCTGGGATTTAGCTCCATTTCTGAAGGGAAACACACAGCACAGTTTTCTTCCATGAAACACACTCTGCTTTAGAGCAAGAAGCACACTCTTGCTTTCTTGAGTGTCTAATAGAGCAGGAAACGTGAGTGTGCTCAGAACAAAAGGACGGTGTTTCCTACATATACGGACCATATCTAGTTCAACTCTGCTTCTGAAACTGATACAAACCACAGGTCTATATAACATCCAGTGCTTTTCAGTTAAGAGCGAGAAACATGTCAGCTTCGTGAACGATGTAGTTGCATTGGAGCTGGAAAATGACTGTGTTTACCTGAAAGGAAGTCTTGCTTGTCGGTAGACACAGAGCCTGGGATTTACCTCCATTTCTGAAGGGAAACACACGGCACAGTTCTCAAACATGAAACAAACACTGCTTTAGAGCAAGAAGCACGCTCTTGCTTTCTAGAGTCTCTAATGCAGAAGGAAACATGAGTGTACTTAGACCAAAAGAATGGTGTTTCCTACACATAGGGACCATATCACGTTCATCTCTGCTTCTGAAACTGATACTAACCACAAGTGCTCTAACATCCAATGCTTTTCAATTAAGAGTGAGAAACGTAAGAGCTGAGTGAATGATGTAGCTTCCTTTGAGCTGAAAAGTGAATGCATTTACCTGAAACGAGTCTTGCTTGTAGGAAGACACAGAGCCAGGGATTTAACTCCATTTTTGAAGTGAATCACACAGCACAGTTCTCATCCATGAAACACACTCTGCTTTAGCTCAGGAAGCACGCTCTTGCTTTCTGGAGTCTCTACATAAAGCTTGAAACTTGAGTGTGCTCAGAAGAAAAGAACGGCATTTCCTACACATAAGGACCATATATACTTCAACTCTACTTCTGAAACTGATAGAAACCACTGGTCCTCTAACATCCAATGCTTTTCAGTTAAGACCGAGAAACATGTGAGCTTCGTGAAGGATATAGCTTCCTTTGAGTTGAAAAGAGACTTCATTTACCTGAAACGAAGTCTTGCATGTAGGAAGACACAGAGCCTGGGATTTAAATCCATTTCTGAAGGGAAACACACAGCACAGTTGTCATCCATGAAACACACTCTGCTTTAGAGCAAGAAGAATGCTCTTGCTTTCTAGATTATCCAATATAGCAGGAAACGTGAGTGTGCTTAGACCAAAGAACGGTGCGTCCTACACATAAGGACCATATCTGGTTCAACTCTTCTTCTTAAACTGATACAAACCACGGGTCCTCTAACATCCAATGCTTTTCAGTAAATCGCGAGAAACGTGTTTACTAGGTGAAAAATGTAGTTTCATTTGAGCTGAAAAGAGTCTGCGTTTACCTGAAAAGATGTCTTGCTTGTAAGAAGACACAGAGGCTAGGATTTAACTCCATTTCTGAAGTGAAACACACACCACAGTTCTCATCCATGAAACAGACTCTGCTTTAAAGCAAGAAGCACGCTCTTCCTTTCTAGAGTCTCTAATACAACAGGACACGTGAGTGTACTTAGACCAAAAGAACGGTTTTACATACACATGTGGACCATATCTAGTTCAACTCTGCTTCTGAAACTGATACAAACCACAGTTCATATAACATCCATTGCTTTTCCGTTAAGCGTGAGAAACGTGTGAGCTTCGTGAACGATGTAGCTTCCTTTGAGCTGAAAAGGGATTGTGTTTACCTGAAAGGAAGTCCTGCTTGTAGGAAGACACAGAACCTGGGATTAGCTCCATTTCTGAAGGGAAACACACAGCACAGTTTTCTTCCATGAAACACACTCTGCTTTAGAGCAAGAAGCACACTCTTGCTTTCTTGAGTGTCTAATAGAGCAGGAAACGTGAGTGTGCTCAGAACAAAAGGACGGTGTTTCCTACATATACGGACCATATCTAGTTCAACTCTGCTTCTGAAACTGATACAAACCACAGGTCATATAACATCCATTGCTTTTCCGTTAAGCGTGAGAAACGTGTGAGCTTCGTGAACGATGTAGCTTCCTTTGAGCTGAAAAGGGATTGTGTTTACCTGAAAGGAAGTTCTGCTTGTAGGAAGACACAGAACCTGGGATTTAGCTCCATTTCTGAAGGGAAACACACAGCACAGTTTTCTTCCATGAAACACACTCTGCTTTAGAGCAAGAAGCACACTCTTGCTTTCTTGAGTGTCTAATAGAGCAGGAAACGTGAGTGTGCTCAGAACAAAAGGACGGTGTTTCCTACATATACGGACCATATCTAGTTCAACTCTGCTTCTGAAACTGATACAAACCACAGGTCTATATAACATCCAGTGCTTTTCAGTTAAGAGCGAGAAACATGTCAGCTTCGTGAACGATGTAGTTGCATTGGAGCTGGAAAATGACTGTGTTTACCTGAAAGGAAGTCTTGCTTGTCGGTAGACACAGAGCCTGGGATTTACCTCCATTTCTGAAGGGAAACACACGGCACAGTTCTCAAACATGAAACAAACACTGCTTTAGAGCAAGAAGCACGCTCTTGCTTTCTAGAGTCTCTAATGCAGAAGGAAACATGAGTGTACTTAGACCAAAAGAATGGGGTTTCCTACACATAGGGACCATATCACGTTCATCTCTGCTTCTGAAACTGATACTAACCACAAGTGCTCTAACATCCAATGCTTTTCAATTAAGAGTGAGAAACGTAAGAGCTGAGTGAATGATGTAGCTTCCTTTGAGCTGAAAAGTGAATGCATTTACCTGAAACGAGTCTTGCTTGTAGGAAGACACAGAGCCAGGGATTTAACTCCATTTTTGAAGTGAATCACACAGCACAGTTCTCATCCATGAAACACACTCTGCTTTAGCTCAGGAAGCACGCTCTTGCTTTCTGGAGTCTCTACATAAAGCTTGAAACTTGAGTGTGCTCAGAAGAAAAGAACGGCATTTCCTACACATAAGGACCATATATACTTCAACTCTACTTCTGAAACTGATAGAAACCACTGGTCCTCTAACATCCAATGCTTTTCAGTTAAGACCGAGAAACATGTGAGCTTCGTGAAGGATATAGCTTCCTTTGAGTTGAAAAGAGACTTCATTTACCTGAAACGAAGTCTTGCATGTAGGAAGACACAGAGCCTGGGATTTAAATCCATTTCTGAAGGGAAACACACAGCACAGTTGTCATCCATGAAACACACTCTGCTTTAGAGCAAGAAGAATGCTCTTGCTTTCTAGATTATCCAATATAGCAGGAAACGTGAGTGTGCTTAGACCAAAGAACGGTGCGTCCTACACATAAGGACCATATCTGGTTCAACTCTTCTTCTTAAACTGATACAAACCACGGGTCCTCTAACATCCAATGCTTTTCAGTAAATCGCGAGAAACGTGTTTACTAGGTGAAAAATGTAGTTTCATTTGAGCTGAAAAGAGTCTGCGTTTACCTGAAAAGATGTCTTGCTTGTAAGAAGACACAGAGGCTAGGATTTAACTCCATTTCTGAAGTGAAACACACACCACAGTTCTCATCCATGAAACAGACTCTGCTTTAAAGCAAGAAGCACGCTCTTCCTTTCTAGAGTCTCTAATACAACAGGACACGTGAGTGTACTTAGACCAAAAGAACGGTTTTACATACACATGTGGACCATATCTAGTTCAACTCTGCTTCTGAAACTGATACAAACCACAGTTCATATAACATCCATTGCTTTTCCGTTAAGCGTGAGAAACGTGTGAGCTTCGTGAACGATGTAGCTTCCTTTGAGCTGAAAAGGGATTGTGTTTACCTGAAAGGAAGTCCTGCTTGTAGGAAGACACAGAACCTGGGATTAGCTCCATTTCTGAAGGGAAACACACAGCACAGTTTTCTTCCATGAAACACACTCTGCTTTAGAGCAAGAAGCACACTCTTGCTTTCTTGAGTGTCTAATAGAGCAGGAAACGTGAGTGTGCTCAGAACAAAAGGACGGTGTTTCCTACATATACGGACCATATCTAGTTCAACTCTGCTTCTGAAACTGATACAAACCACAGGTCATATAACATCCATTTCTTTTCCGTTAAGCGTGAGAAACGTGTGAGCTTCGTGAACGATGTAGCTTCCTTTGAGCTGAAAAGTGATTGTGTTTACCTGAAAGGAAGTCCTGCTTGTAGGAAGACACAGAACCTGGGATTTAGCTCCATTTCTGAAGGGAAACACACAGCACAGTTTTCTTCCATGAAACACACTCTGCTTTAGAGCAAGAAGCACACTCTTGCTTTCTTGAGTGTCTAATAGAGCAGGAAACGTGAGTGTGCTCAGAACAAAAGGACGGTGTTTCCTACATATATGGACCATATCTAGTTCAACTCTGCTTCTGAAACTGATACAAACCACAGGTCTATATAACATCCAGTGCTTTTCAGTTAAGAGCGAGAAACATGTCAGCTTCGTGAACGATGTAGTTGCATTGGAGCTGGAAAATGACTGTGTTTACCTGAAAGGAAGTCTTGCTTGTCGGTAGACACAGAGCCTGGGATTTACCTCCATTTCTGAAGGGAAACACACGGCACAGTTCTCAAACATGAAACAAACACTGCTTTAGAGCAAGAAGCACGCTCTTGCTTTCTAGAGTCTCTAATGCAGAAGGAAACATGAGTGTACTTAGACCAAAAGAATGGGGTTTCCTATACATAGGGACCATATCACGTTCATCTCTGCTTCTGAAACTGATACTAACCACAAGTGCTCTAACATCCAATGCTTTTCAATTAAGAGTGAGAAACGTAAGAGCTGAGTGAATGATGTAGCTTCCTTTGAGCTGAAAAGTGAATGCATTTACCTGAAACGAGTCTTGCTTGTAGGAAGACACAGAGCCAGGGATTTAACTCCATTTTTGAAGTGAATCACACAGCACAGTTCTCATCCATGAAACACACTCTGCCTTAGCTCAGGAAGCACGCTCTTGCTTTCTGGAGTCTCTACATAAAGCTTGAAACTTGAGTGTGCTCAGAAGAAAAGAACGGCGTTTCCTACACATAAGGACCATATATACTTCAGCTCTACTTCTGAAACTGATAGAAACCACTGGTCCTCTAACATCCAATGCTTTTCAGTTAAGACCGAGAAACATGTGAGCTTCGTGAAGGATATAGCTTCCTTTGAGTTAAAAAGAGACTTCATTTACCTGAAACGAAGTCTTGCATGTAGGAAGACACAGAGCCTGGGATTTAAATCCATTTCTGAAGGGAAACACACAGCACAGTTCTCATCCATGAAACACACTCTGCTTTAGAGCAAGAAGCATGCTCTTGCTTTCTAGATTATCCAATATAGCAGGAAACGTGAGTGTGCTTAGACCAAAGAACGGTGCGTCCTACACATAAGGACCATATCTGGTTCAACTCTTCTTCTTAAACTGATACAAACCACGGGTCTTCTAACATCCAATGCTTTTCAGTAAATCGCAAGAAACGTGTTTACTAGGTGAACAATGTAGTTTCATTTGAGCTGAAAAGAGTCTGCGTTTACCTGAAAAGATATCTTGCTTGTAAGAAGACACAGAGGCTAGGATTTAACTCCATTTCTGAAGTGAAACACACACCACAGTTCTCATCCATGAAACACACGCTGCTTTAAAGCAAGAAGCACGCTCTTCCTTTCTAGAGTCTCTAATACAACAGGACACGTGAGTGTACTTAGACCAAAAGAACGGTTTTACATACACATGTGGACCATATCTAGTTCAACTCTGCTTCTGAAACTGATACAAACCACAGGTCATATAACATCCATTTCTTTTCCGTTAAGCGTGAGAAACGTGTGAGCTTCGTGAACGATGTAGCTTCCTTTGAGCTGAAAAGTGATTGTGTTTACCTGAAAGGAAGTCCTGCTTGTAGGAAGACACAGAACCTGGGATTTAGCTCCATTTCTGAAGGGAAACACACAGCACAGTTTTCTTCCATGAAACACACTCTGCTTTAGAGCAAGAAGCACACTCTTGCTTTCTTGAGTGTCTAATAGAGCAGGAAACGTGAGTGTGCTCAGAACAAAAGGACGGTGTTTCCTACATATATGGACCATATCTAGTTCAACTCTGCTTCTGAAACTGATACAAACCACAGGTCTATATAACATCCAGTGCTTTTCAGTTAAGAGCAAGAAACATGTCAGCTTCGTGAACGATGTAGTTGCATTGGAGCTGGAAAATGACTGTGTTTACCTGAAAGGAAGTCTTGCTTGTCGGTAGACACAGAGCCTGGGATTTACCTCCATTTCTGAAGGGAAACACACGGCACAGTTCTCAAACATGAAACAAACACTGCTTTAGAGCAAGAAGCACGCTCTTGCTTTCTAGAGTCTCTAATGCAGAAGGAAACATGAGTGTACTTAGACCAAAAGAATGGGGTTTCCTACACATAGGGACCATATCACGTTCATCTCTGCTTCTGAAACTGATACTAACCACAAGTGCTCTAACATCCAATGCTTTTCAATTAAGAGTGAGAAACGTAAGAGCTGAGTGAATGATGTAGCTTCCTTTGAGCTGAAAAGTGAATGCATTTACCTGAAACGAGTCTTGCTTGTAGGAAGACACAGAGCCAGGGATTTAACTCCATTTTTGAAGTGAATCACACAGCACAGTTCTCATCCATGAAACACACTCTGCTTTAGCTCAGGAAGCACGCTCTTGCTTTCTGGAGTCTCTACATAAAGCTTGAAACTTGAGTGTGCTCAGAAGAAAAGAACGGCATTTCCTACACATAAGGACCATATATACTTCAACTCTACTTCTGAAACTGATAGAAACCACTGGTCCTCTAACATCCAATGCTTTTCAGTTAAGACCGAGAAACATGTGAGCTTCGTGAAGGATATAGCTTCCTTTGAGTTGAAAAGAGACTTCATTTACCTGAAACGAAGTCTTGCATGTAGGAAGACACAGAGCCTGGGATTTAAATCCATTTCTGAAGGGAAACACACAGCACAGTTGTCATCCATGAAACACACTCTGCTTTAGAGCAAGAAGAATGCTCTTGCTTTCTAGATTATCCAATATAGCAGGAAACGTGAGTGTGCTTAGACCAAAGAACGGTGCGTCCTACACATAAGGACCATATCTGGTTCAACTCTTCTTCTTAAACTGATACAAACCACGGGTCCTCTAACATCCAATGCTTTTCAGTAAATCGCGAGAAACGTGTTTACTAGGTGAAAAATGTAGTTTCATTTGAGCTGAAAAGAGTCTGCGTTTACCTGAAAAGATGTCTTGCTTGTAAGAAGACACAGAGGCTAGGATTTAACTCCATTTCTGAAGTGAAACACACACCACAGTTCTCATCCATGAAACAGACTCTGCTTTAAAGCAAGAAGCACGCTCTTCCTTTCTAGAGTCTCTAATACAACAGGACACGTGAGTGTAATTAGACCAAAAGAACGGTTTTACATACACATGTGGACCATATCTAGTTCAACTCTGCTTCTGAAACTGATACAAACCACAGTTCATATAACATCCATTGCTTTTCCGTTAAGCGTGAGAAACGTGTGAGCTTCGTGAACGATGTAGCTTCCTTTGAGCTGAAAAGGGATTGTGTTTACCTGAAAGGAAGTCCTGCTTGTAGGAAGACACAGAACCTGGGATTAGCTCCATTTCTGAAGGGAAACACACAGCACAGTTTTCTTCCATGAAACACACTCTGCTTTAGAGCAAGAAGCACACTCTTGCTTTCTTGAGTGTCTAATAGAGCAGGAAACGTGAGTGTGCTCAGAACAAAAGGACGGTGTTTCCTACATATATGGACCATATCTAGTTCAACTCTGCTTCTGAAACTGATACAAACCACAGGTCTATATAACATCCAGTGCTTTTCAGTTAAGAGCGAGAAACATGTCAGCTTCGTGAACGATGTAGTTGCATTGGAGCTGGAAAATGACTGTGTTTACCTGAAAGGAAGTCTTGCTTGTCGGTAGACACAGAGCCTGGGATTTACCTCCATTTCTGAAGGGAAACACACGGCACAGTTCTCAAACATGAAACAAACACTGCTTTAGAGCAAGAAGCACGCTCTTGCTTTCTAGAGTCTCTAATGCAGAAGGAAACATGAGTGTACTTAGACCAAAAGAATGGGGTTTCCTATACATAGGGACCATATCACGTTCATCTCTGCTTCTGAAACTGATACTAACCACAAGTGCTCTAACATCCAATGCTTTTCAATTAAGAGTGAGAAACGTAAGAGCTGAGTGAATGATGTAGCTTCCTTTGAGCTGAAAAGTGAATGCATTTACCTGAAACGAGTCTTGCTTGTAGGAAGACACAGAGCCAGGGATTTAACTCCATTTTTGAAGTGAATCACACAGCACAGTTCTCATCCATGAAACACACTCTGCCTTAGCTCAGGAAGCACGCTCTTGCTTTCTGGAGTCTCTACATAAAGCTTGAAACTTGAGTGTGCTCAGAAGAAAAGAACGGCGTTTCCTACACATAAGGACCATATATACTTCAGCTCTACTTCTGAAACTGATAGAAACCACTGGTCCTCTAACATCCAATGCTTTTCAGTTAAGACCGAGAAACATGTGAGCTTCGTGAAGGATATAGCTTCCTTTGAGTTAAAAAGAGACTTCATTTACCTGAAACGAAGTCTTGCATGTAGGAAGACACAGAGCCTGGGATTTAAATCCATTTCTGAAGGGAAACACACAGCACAGTTCTCATCCATGAAACACACTCTGCTTTAGAGCAAGAAGCATGCTCTTGCTTTCTAGATTATCCAATATAGCAGGAAACGTGAGTGTGCTTAGACCAAAGAACGGTGCGTCCTACACATAAGGACCATATCTGGTTCAACTCTTCTTCTTAAACTGATACAAACCACGGGTCTTCTAACATCCAATGCTTTTCAGTAAATCGCAAGAAACGTGTTTACTAGGTGAACAATGTAGTTTCATTTGAGCTGAAAAGAGTCTGCGTTTACCTGAAAAGATATCTTGCTTGTAAGAAGACACAGAGGCTAGGATTTAACTCCATTTCTGAAGTGAAACACACACCACAGTTCTCATCCATGAAACACACGCTGCTTTAAAGCAAGAAGCACGCTCTTCCTTTCTAGAGTCTCTAATACAACAGGACACGTGAGTGTACTTAGACCAAAAGAACGGTTTTACATACACATGTGGACCATATCTAGTTCAACTCTGCTTCTGAAACTGATACAAACCACAGGTCATATAACATCCATTTCTTTTCCGTTAAGCGTGAGAAACGTGTGAGCTTCGTGAACGATGTAGCTTCCTTTGAGCTGAAAAGTGATTGTGTTTACCTGAAAGGAAGTCCTGCTTGTAGGAAGACACAGAACCTGGGATTTAGCTCCATTTCTGAAGGGAAACACACAGCACAGTTTTCTTCCATGAAACACACTCTGCTTTAGAGCAAGAAGCACACTCTTGCTTTCTTGAGTGTCTAATAGAGCAGGAAACGTGAGTGTGCTCAGAACAAAAGGACGGTGTTTCCTACATATACGGACCATATCTAGTTCAACTCTGCTTCTGAAACTGATACAAACCACAGGTCTATATAACATCCAGTGCTTTTCAGTTAAGAGCGAGAAACATTTCAGCTTTGTGAACGATGTAGTTGCATTGGAGCTGGAAAACGATTGTGTTTACCTGAAAGGAAGTCTTGCTTGTCGGTAGACACAGAGCCTGGGATTTACCTCCATTTCTGAAGGGAAACACACGGCACAGTTCTCAAACATGAAACAAACACTGCTTTAGAGCAAGAAGCACGCTCTTGCTTTCTAGAGTCTCTAATGCAGAAGGAAACATGAGTGTACTTAGACCAAAAGAATGGGGTTTCCTATACATAGGGACCATATCACGTTCATCTCTGCTTCTGAAACTGATACTAACCACAAGTGCTCTAACATCCAATGCTTTTCAATTAAGAGTGAGAAACGTAAGAGCTGAGTGAATGATGTAGCTTCCTTTGAGCTGAAAAGTGAATGCATTTACCTGAAACGAGTCTTGCTTGTAGGAAGACACAGAGCCAGGGATTTAACTCCATTTTTGAAGTGAATCACACAGCACAGTTCTCATCCATGAAACACACTCTGCCTTAGCTCAGGAAGCACGCTCTTGCTTTCTGGAGTCTCTACATAAAGCTTGAAACTTGAGTGTGCTCAGAAGAAAAGAACGGCGTTTCCTACACATAAGGACCATATATACTTCAGCTCTACTTCTGAAACTGATAGAAACCACTGGTCCTCTAACATCCAATGCTTTTCAGTTAAGACCGAGAAACATGTGAGCTTCGTGAAGGATATAGCTTCCTTTGAGTTAAAAAGAGACTTCATTTACCTGAAACGAAGTCTTGCATGTAGGAAGACACAGAGCCTGGGATTTAAATCCATTTCTGAAGGGAAACACACAGCACAGTTCTCATCCATGAAACACACTCTGCTTTAGAGCAAGAAGCATGCTCTTGCTTTCTAGATTATCCAATATAGCAGGAAACGTGAGTGTGCTTAGACCAAAGAACGGTGCGTCCTACACATAAGGACCATATCTGGTTCAACTCTTCTTCTTAAACTGATACAAACCACGGGTCTTCTAACATCCAATGCTTTTCAGTAAATCGCAAGAAACGTGTTTACTAGGTGAACAATGTAGTTTCATTTGAGCTGAAAAGAGTCTGCGTTTACCTGAAAAGATATCTTGCTTGTAAGAAGACACAGAGGCTAGGATTTAACTCCATTTCTGAAGTGAAACACACACCACAGTTCTCATCCATGAAACACACGCTGCTTTAAAGCAAGAAGCACGCTCTTCCTTTCTAGAGTCTCTAATACAACAGGACACGTGAGTGTACTTAGACCAAAAGAACGGTTTTACATACACATGTGGACCATATCTAGTTCAACTCTGCTTCTGAAACTGATACAAACCACAGGTCATATAACATCCATTTCTTTTCCGTTAAGCGTGAGAAACGTGTGAGCTTCGTGAACGATGTAGCTTCCTTTGAGCTGAAAAGTGATTGTGTTTACCTGAAAGGAAGTCCTGCTTGTAGGAAGACACAGAACCTGGGATTTAGCTCCATTTCTGAAGGGAAACACACAGCACAGTTTTCTTCCATGAAACACACTCTGCTTTAGAGCAAGAAGCACACTCTTGCTTTCTTGAGTGTCTAATAGAGCAGGAAACGTGAGTGTGCTCAGAACAAAAGGACGGTGTTTCCTACATATACGGACCATATCTAGTTCAACTCTGCTTCTGAAACTGATACAAACCACAGGTCTATATAACATCCAGTGCTTTTCAGTTAAGAGCAAGAAACATGTCAGCTTCGTGAACGATGTAGTTGCATTGGAGCTGGAAAATGACTGTGTTTACCTGAAAGGAAGTCTTGCTTGTCGGTAGACACAGAGCCTGGGATTTACCTCCATTTCTGAAGGGAAACACACGGCACAGTTCTCAAACATGAAACAAACACTGCTTTAGAGCAAGAAGCACGCTCTTGCTTTCTAGAGTCTCTAATGCAGAAGGAAACATGAGTGTACTTAGACCAAAAGAATGGGGTTTCCTACACATAGGGACCATATCACGTTCATCTCTGCTTCTGAAACTGATACTAACCACAAGTGCTCTAACATCCAATGCTTTTCAATTAAGAGTGAGAAACGTAAGAGCTGAGTGAATGATGTAGCTTCCTTTGAGCTGAAAAGTGAATGCATTTACCTGAAACGAGTCTTGCTTGTAGGAAGACACAGAGCCAGGGATTTAACTCCATTTTTGAAGTGAATCACACAGCACAGTTCTCATCCATGAAACACACTCTGCTTTAGCTCAGGAAGCACGCTCTTGCTTTCTGGAGTCTCTACATAAAGCTTGAAACTTGAGTGTGCTCAGAAGAAAAGAACGGCATTTCCTACACATAAGGACCATATATACTTCAACTCTACTTCTGAAACTGATAGAAACCACTGGTCCTCTAACATCCAATGCTTTTCAGTTAAGACCGAGAAACATGTGAGCTTCGTGAAGGATATAGCTTCCTTTGAGTTGAAAAGAGACTTCATTTACCTGAAACGAAGTCTTGCATGTAGGAAGACACAGAGCCTGGGATTTAAATCCATTTCTGAAGGGAAACACACAGCACAGTTGTCATCCATGAAACACACTCTGCTTTAGAGCAAGAAGCATGCTCTTGCTTTCTAGATTATCCAATATAGCAGGAAACGTGAGTGTGCTTAGACCAAAGAACGGTGCGTCCTACACATAAGGACCGTATCTGGTTCAACTCTTCTTCTTAAACTGATACAAACCACGGGTCCTCTAACATCCAATGCTTTTCAGTAAATCGCGAGAAACGTGTTTACTAGGTGAAAAATGTAGTTTCATTTGAGCTGAAAAGAGTCTGCGTTTACCTGAAAAGATGTCTTGCTTGTAAGAAGACACAGAGGCTAGGATTTAACTCCATTTCTGAAGTGAAACACACACCACAGTTCTCATCCATGAAACAGACTCTGCTTTAAAGCAAGAAGCACGCTCTTCCTTTCTAGAGTCTCTAATACAACAGGAACCCGTGAGTGTACTTAGACCAAAAGAACGGTTTTACATACACATGTGGACCATATCTAGTTCAACTCTGCTTCTGAAACTGATACAAACCACAGGTCATATAACATCCATTGCTTTTCCGTTAAGCGTGAGAAACGTGTGAGCTTCGTGAACGATGTAGCTTCCTTTGAGCTGAAAAGGGATTGTGTTTACCTGAAAGGAAGTCCTGCTTGTAGGAAGACACAGAACCTGGGATTAGCTCCATTTCTGAAGGGAAACACACAGCACAGTTTTCTTCCATGAAACACACTCTGCTTTAGAGCAAGAAGCACACTCTTGCTTTCTTGAGTGTCTAATAGAGCAGGAAACGTGAGTGTGCTCAGAACAAAAGGACGGTGTTTCCTACATATACGGACCATATCTAGTTCAACTCTGCTTCTGAAACTGATACAAACCACAGGTCTATATAACATCCAGTGCTTTTCAGTTAAGAGCGAGAAACATGTCAGCTTCGTGAACGATGTAGTTGCATTGGAGCTGGAAAATGACTGTGTTTACCTGAAAGGAAGACTTGCTTGTTGGTAGACACAGAGCCTGGGATTTACCTCCATTTCTGAAGGGAAACACACGGCACAGTTCTCAAACATGAAACAAACACTGCTTTAGAGCAAGAAGCACGCTCTTGCTTTCTAGAGTCTCTAATGCAGAAGGAAACATGAGTGTACTTAGACCAAAAGAATGGGGTTTCCTACACATAGGGACCATATCTCGTTCATCTCTGCTTCTGAAACTGATACTAACCACAAGTGCTCTAACACCCAATGCTTTTCAATTAAGAGTGAGAAACGTAAGAGCTGAGTGAATGATGTAGCTTCCTTTGAGCTGAAAAGTGAATGCATTTACCTGAAACGAGTCTTGCTTGTAGGAAGACACAGAGCCAGGGATTTAACTCCATTTTTGAAGTGAATCACACAGCATAGTTCTCATCCATGAAACACACTCTGCTTTAGCTCAAGAAGCACGCTCTTGCTTTCTGGAGTCTCTATATAAAGCTTGAAACTTGAGTGTGCTCAGAAGAAAAGAACGGCGTTTCCTACACATAAGGACGATATATACTTCAACTCTACTTCTGAAACTGATAGAAACCACTGGTCCTCTAACATCCAATGCTTTTCAGTTAAGACCGAGAAACATGTGAGCTTCGTGAAGGATATAGCTTCCTTTGAGTTGAAAAGAGACTTCATTTACCTGAAACGAAGTCTTGCATGTAGGAAGACACAGAGCCTGGGATTTAAATCCATTTCTGAAGGGAAACACACAGCACAGTTGTCATCCATGAAACACACTCTGCTTTAGAGCAAGAAGCATGCTCTTGCTTTCTAGATTATCCAATATAGCAGGAAACGTGAGTGTGCTTAGACCAAAGAACGGTGCGTCCTACACATAAGGACCGTATCTGGTTCAACTCTTCTTCTTAAACTGATACAAACCACGGGTCCTCTAACATCCAATGCTTTTCAGTAAATCGCGAGAAACGTGTTTACTAGGTGAAAAATGTAGTTTCATTTGAGCTGAAAAGAGTCTGCGTTTACCTGAAAAGATGTCTTGCTTGTAAGAAGACACAGAGGCTAGGATTTAACTCCATTTCTGAAGTGAAACACACACCACAGTTCTCATCCATGAAACAGACTCTGCTTTAAAGCAAGAAGCACGCTCTTCCTTTCTAGAGTCTCTAATACAACAGGAACCCGTGAGTGTACTTAGACCAAAAGAACGGTTTTACATACACATGTGGACCATATCTAGTTCAACTCTGCTTCTGAAACTGATACAAACCACAGGTCATATAACATCCATTGCTTTTCCGTTAAGCGTGAGAAACGTGTGAGCTTCGTGAACGATGTAGCTTCCTTTGAGCTGAAAAGGGATTGTGTTTACCTGAAAGGAAGTCCTGCTTGTAGGAAGACACAGAACCTGGGATTAGCTCCATTTCTGAAGGGAAACACACAGCACAGTTTTCTTCCATGAAACACACTCTGCTTTAGAGCAAGAAGCACACTCTTGCTTTCTTGAGTGTCTAATAGAGCAGGAAACGTGAGTGTGCTCAGAACAAAAGGACGGTGTTTCCTACATATACGGACCATATCTAGTTCAACTCTGCTTCTGAAACTGATACAAACCACAGGTCATATAACATCCATTTCTTTTCCGTTAAGCGTGAGAAACGTGTGAGCTTCGTGAACGATGTAGCTTCCTTTGAGCTGAAAAGTGATTGTGTTTACCTGAAAGGAAGTCCTGCTTGTAGGAAGACACAGAACCTGGGATTTAGCTCCATTTCTGAAGGGAAACACACAGCACAGTTTTCTTCCATGAAACACACTCTGCTTTAGAGCAAGAAGCACACTCTTGCTTTCTTGAGTGTCTAATAGAGCAGGAAACGTGAGTGTGCTCAGAACAAAAGGACGGTGTTTCCTACATATACGGACCATATCTAGTTCAACTCTGCTTCTGAAACTGATACAAACCACAGGTCTATATAACATCCAGTGCTTTTCAGTTAAGAGCGAGAAACATTTCAGCTTTGTGAACGATGTAGTTGCATTGGAGCTGGAAAACGATTGTGTTTACCTGAAAGGAAGTCTTGCTTGTCGGTAGACACAGAGCCTGGGATTTACCTCCATTTCTGAAGGGAAACACACGGCACAGTTCTCAAACATGAAACAAACACTGCTTTAGAGCAAGAAGCACGCTCTTGCTTTCTAGAGTCTCTAATGCAGAAGGAAACATGAGTGTACTTAGACCAAAAGAATGGGGTTTCCTACACATAGGGACCATATCTCGTTCATCTCTGCTTCTGAAACTGATACTCACCATAAGTGCTCTAACATCCAATGCTTTTCAATTAAGAGTGAGAAACGTAAGAGCTGAGTGAATGATGTAGCTTCCTTTGAGCTGAAAAGTGAATGCATTTACCTGAAACGAGTCTTGCTTGTAGGAAGACACAGAGCCAGGGATTTAACTCCATTTTTGAAGTGAATCACACAGCACAGTTCTCATCCATGAAACACACTCTGCTTTAGCTCAAGAAGCACGCTCTTGCTTTCTGGAGTCTCTACATAAAGCTTGAAACTTGAGTGTGCTCAGAAGAAAAGAACGGCGTTTCCTACACATAAGGACCATATATACTTCAACTCTACTTCTGAAACTGATAGAAACCACTGGTCCTCTAACATCCAATGCTTTTCAGTTAAGACCGAGAAACATGGGAGCTTCGTGAAGGATATAGCTTCCTTTGAGTTGAAAAGAGACTTCATTTACCTGAAACGAAGTCTTGCATGTAGGAAGACACAGAGCCTGGGATTTAAATCCATTTCTGAAGGGAAACACACAGCACAGTTGTCATCCATGAAACACACTCTGCTTTAGAGCAAGAAGCATGCTCTTGCTTTCTAGATTATCCAATATAGCAGGAAACGTGAGTGTGCTTAGACCAAAGAACGGTGCGTCCTACACATAAGGACCGTATCTGGTTCAACTCTTCTTCTTAAACTGATACAAACCACGGGTCCTCTAACATCCAATGCTTTTCAGTAAATCGCGAGAAACGTGTTTACTAGGTGAAAAATGTAGTTTCATTTGAGCTGAAAAGAGTCTGCGTTTACCTGAAAAGATGTCTTGCTTGTAAGAAGACACAGAGGCTAGGATTTAACTCCATTTCTGAAGTGAAACACACACCACAGTTCTCATCCATGAAACAGACTCTGCTTTAAAGCAAGAAGCACGCTCTTCCTTTCTAGAGTCTCTAATACAACAGGAACCCGTGAGTGTACTTAGACCAAAAGAACGGTTTTACATACACATGTGGACCATATCTAGTTCAACTCTGCTTCTGAAACTGATACAAACCACAGGTCATATAACATCCATTGCTTTTCCGTTAAGCGTGAGAAACGTGTGAGCTTCGTGAACGATGTAGCTTCCTTTGAGCTGAAAAGGGATTGTGTTTACCTGAAAGGAAGTCCTGCTTGTAGGAAGACACAGAACCTGGGATTAGCTCCATTTCTGAAGGGAAACACACAGCACAGTTTTCTTCCATGAAACACACTCTGCTTTAGAGCAAGAAGCACACTCTTGCTTTCTTGAGTGTCTAATAGAGCAGGAAACGTGAGTGTGCTCAGAACAAAAGGACGGTGTTTCCTACATATACGGACCATATCTAGTTCAACTCTGCTTCTGAAACTGATACAAACCACAGGTCTATATAACATCCAGTGCTTTTCAGTTAAGAGCGAGAAACATGTCAGCTTCGTGAACGATGTAGTTGCATTGGAGCTGGAAAATGACTGTGTTTACCTGAAAGGAAGACTTGCTTGTTGGTAGACACAGAGCCTGGGATTTACCTCCATTTCTGAAGGGAAACACACGGCACAGTTCTCAAACATGAAACAAACACTGCTTTAGAGCAAGAAGCACGCTCTTGCTTTCTAGAGTCTCTAATGCAGAAGGAAACATGAGTGTACTTAGACCAAAAGAATGGGGTTTCCTACACATAGGGACCATATCTCGTTCATCTCTGCTTCTGAAACTGATACTAACCACAAGTGCTCTAACACCCAATGCTTTTCAATTAAGAGTGAGAAACGTAAGAGCTGAGTGAATGATGTAGCTTCCTTTGAGCTGAAAAGTGAATGCATTTACCTGAAACGAGTCTTGCTTGTAGGAAGACACAGAGCCAGGGATTTAACTCCATTTTTGAAGTGAATCACACAGCATAGTTCTCATCCATGAAACACACTCTGCTTTAGCTCAAGAAGCACGCTCTTGCTTTCTGGAGTCTCTATATAAAGCTTGAAACTTGAGTGTGCTCAGAAGAAAAGAACGGCGTTTCCTACACATAAGGACGATATATACTTCAACTCTACTTCTGAAACTGATAGAAACCACTGGTCCTCTAACATCCAATGCTTTTCAGTTAAGACCGAGAAACATGTGAGCTTCGTGAAGGATATAGCTTCCTTTGAGTTGAAAAGAGACTTCATTTACCTGAAACGAAGTCTTGCATGTAGGAAGACACAGAGCCTGGGATTTAAATCCATTTCTGAAGGGAAACACACAGCACAGTTGTCATCCATGAAACACACTCTGCTTTAGAGCAAGAAGCATGCTCTTGCTTTCTAGATTATCCAATATAGCAGGAAACGTGAGTGTGCTTAGACCAAAGAACGGTGCGTCCTACACATAAGGACCGTATCTGGTTCAACTCTTCTTCTTAAACTGATACAAACCACGGGTCCTCTAACATCCAATGCTTTTCAGTAAATCGCGAGAAACGTGTTTACTAGGTGAAAAATGTAGTTTCATTTGAGCTGAAAAGAGTCTGCGTTTACCTGAAAAGATGTCTTGCTTGTAAGAAGACACAGAGGCTAGGATTTAACTCCATTTCTGAAGTGAAACACACACCACAGTTCTCATCCATGAAACAGACTCTGCTTTAAAGCAAGAAGCACGCTCTTCCTTTCTAGAGTCTCTAATACAACAGGAACCCGTGAGTGTACTTAGACCAAAAGAACGGTTTTACATACACATGTGGACCATATCTAGTTCAACTCTGCTTCTGAAACTGATACAAACCACAGGTCATATAACATCCATTGCTTTTCCGTTAAGCGTGAGAAACGTGTGAGCTTCGTGAACGATGTAGCTTCCTTTGAGCTGAAAAGGGATTGTGTTTACCTGAAAGGAAGTCCTGCTTGTAGGAAGACACAGAACCTGGGATTAGCTCCATTTCTGAAGGGAAACACACAGCACAGTTTTCTTCCATGAAACACACTCTGCTTTAGAGCAAGAAGCACACTCTTGCTTTCTTGAGTGTCTAATAGAGCAGGAAACGTGAGTGTGCTCAGAACAAAAGGACGGTGTTTCCTACATATACGGACCATATCTAGTTCAACTCTGCTTCTGAAACTGATACAAACCACAGGTCATATAACATCCATTTCTTTTCCGTTAAGCGTGAGAAACGTGTGAGCTTCGTGAACGATGTAGCTTCCTTTGAGCTGAAAAGTGATTGTGTTTACCTGAAAGGAAGTCCTGCTTGTAGGAAGACACAGAACCTGGGATTTAGCTCCATTTCTGAAGGGAAACACACAGCACAGTTTTCTTCCATGAAACACACTCTGCTTTAGAGCAAGAAGCACACTCTTGCTTTCTTGAGTGTCTAATAGAGCAGGAAACGTGAGTGTGCTCAGAACAAAAGGACGGTGTTTCCTACATATACGGACCATATCTAGTTCAACTCTGCTTCTGAAACTGATACAAACCACAGGTCTATATAACATCCAGTGCTTTTCAGTTAAGAGCGAGAAACATTTCAGCTTTGTGAACGATGTAGTTGCATTGGAGCTGGAAAACGATTGTGTTTACCTGAAAGGAAGTCTTGCTTGTCGGTAGACACAGAGCCTGGGATTTACCTCCATTTCTGAAGGGAAACACACGGCACAGTTCTCAAACATGAAACAAACACTGCTTTAGAGCAAGAAGCACGCTCTTGCTTTCTAGAGTCTCTAATGCAGAAGGAAACATGAGTGTACTTAGACCAAAAGAATGGGGTTTCCTACACATAGGGACCATATCTCGTTCATCTCTGCTTCTGAAACTGATACTCACCATAAGTGCTCTAACATCCAATGCTTTTCAATTAAGAGTGAGAAACGTAAGAGCTGAGTGAATGATGTAGCTTCCTTTGAGCTGAAAAGTGAATGCATTTACCTGAAACGAGTCTTGCTTGTAGGAAGACACAGAGCCAGGGATTTAACTCCATTTTTGAAGTGAATCACACAGCACAGTTCTCATCCATGAAACACACTCTGCTTTAGCTCAAGAAGCACGCTCTTGCTTTCTGGAGTCTCTACATAAAGCTTGAAACTTGAGTGTGCTCAGAAGAAAAGAACGGCGTTTCCTACACATAAGGACCATATATACTTCAACTCTACTTCTGAAACTGATAGAAACCACTGGTCCTCTAACATCCAATGCTTTTCAGTTAAGACCGAGAAACATGGGAGCTTCGTGAAGGATATAGCTTCCTTTGAGTTGAAAAGAGACTTCATTTACCTGAAACGAAGTCTTGCATGTAGGAAGACACAGAGCCTGGGATTTAAATCCATTTCTGAAGGGAAACACACAGCACAGTTGTCATCCATGAAACACACTCTGCTTTAGAGCAAGAAGCATGCTCTTGCTTTCTAGATTATCCAATATAGCAGGAAACGTGAGTGTGCTTAGACCAAAGAACGGTGCGTCCTACACATAAGGACCGTATCTGGTTCAACTCTTCTTCTTAAACTGATACAAACCACGGGTCCTCTAACATCCAATGCTTTTCAGTAAATCGCGAGAAACGTGTTTACTAGGTGAAAAATGTAGTTTCATTTGAGCTGAAAAGAGTCTGCGTTTACCTGAAAAGATGTCTTGCTTGTAAGAAGACACAGAGGCTAGGATTTAACTCCATTTCTGAAGTGAAACACACACCACAGTTCTCATCCATGAAACAGACTCTGCTTTAAAGCAAGAAGCACGCTCTTCCTTTCTAGAGTCTCTAATACAACAGGAACCCGTGAGTGTACTTAGACCAAAAGAACGGTTTTACATACACATGTGGACCATATCTAGTTCAACTCTGCTTCTGAAACTGATACAAACCACAGGTCATATAACATCCATTGCTTTTCCGTTAAGCGTGAGAAACGTGTGAGCTTCGTGAACGATGTAGCTTCCTTTGAGCTGAAAAGGGATTGTGTTTACCTGAAAGGAAGTCCTGCTTGTAGGAAGACACAGAACCTGGGATTAGCTCCATTTCTGAAGGGAAACACACAGCACAGTTTTCTTCCATGAAACACACTCTGCTTTAGAGCAAGAAGCACACTCTTGCTTTCTTGAGTGTCTAATAGAGCAGGAAACGTGAGTGTGCTCAGAACAAAAGGACGGTGTTTCCTACATATACGGACCATATCTAGTTCAACTCTGCTTCTGAAACTGATACAAACCACAGGTCTATATAACATCCAGTGCTTTTCAGTTAAGAGCGAGAAACATGTCAGCTTCGTGAACGATGTAGTTGCATTGGAGCTGGAAAATGACTGTGTTTACCTGAAAGGAAGACTTGCTTGTTGGTAGACACAGAGCCTGGGATTTACCTCCATTTCTGAAGGGAAACACACGGCACAGTTCTCAAACATGAAACAAACACTGCTTTAGAGCAAGAAGCACGCTCTTGCTTTCTAGAGTCTCTAATGCAGAAGGAAACATGAGTGTACTTAGACCAAAAGAATGGGGTTTCCTACACATAGGGACCATATCTCGTTCATCTCTGCTTCTGAAACTGATACTAACCACAAGTGCTCTAACACCCAATGCTTTTCAATTAAGAGTGAGAAACGTAAGAGCTGAGTGAATGATGTAGCTTCCTTTGAGCTGAAAAGTGAATGCATTTACCTGAAACGAGTCTTGCTTGTAGGAAGACACAGAGCCAGGGATTTAACTCCATTTTTGAAGTGAATCACACAGCATAGTTCTCATCCATGAAACACACTCTGCTTTAGCTCAAGAAGCACGCTCTTGCTTTCTGGAGTCTCTATATAAAGCTTGAAACTTGAGTGTGCTCAGAAGAAAAGAACGGCGTTTCCTACACATAAGGACGATATATACTTCAACTCTACTTCTGAAACTGATAGAAACCACTGGTCCTCTAACATCCAATGCTTTTCAGTTAAGACCGAGAAACATGTGAGCTTCGTGAAGGATATAGCTTCCTTTGAGTTGAAAAGAGACTTCATTTACCTGAAACGAAGTCTTGCATGTAGGAAGACACAGAGCCTGGGATTTAAATCCATTTCTGAAGGGAAACACACAGCACAGTTGTCATCCATGAAACACACTCTGCTTTAGAGCAAGAAGCATGCTCTTGCTTTCTAGATTATCCAATATAGCAGGAAACGTGAGTGTGCTTAGACCAAAGAACGGTGCGTCCTACACATAAGGACCGTATCTGGTTCAACTCTTCTTCTTAAACTGATACAAACCACGGGTCCTCTAACATCCAATGCTTTTCAGTAAATCGCGAGAAACGTGTTTACTAGGTGAAAAATGTAGTTTCATTTGAGCTGAAAAGAGTCTGCGTTTACCTGAAAAGATGTCTTGCTTGTAAGAAGACACAGAGGCTAGGATTTAACTCCATTTCTGAAGTGAAACACACACCACAGTTCTCATCCATGAAACAGACTCTGCTTTAAAGCAAGAAGCACGCTCTTCCTTTCTAGAGTCTCTAATACAACAGGACACTTGAGTGTACTTAGACCAAAAGAACGGTTTTACATACACATGTGGACCATATCTAGTTCAACTCTGCTTCTGAAACTGATACAAACCACAGGTCATATAACATCCATTGCTTTTCCCTTAAGCGTGAGAAACGTGTGAGCTTCGTGAACGATGTAGCTTCCTTTGAGCTGAAAAGGGATTGTGTTTACCTGAAAGGAAGTCCTGCTTGTAGGAAGACACAGAACCTGGGATTAGCTCCATTTCTGAAGGGAAACACACAGCACAGTTTTCTTCCATGAAACACACTCTGCTTTAGAGCAAGAAGCACACTCTTGCTTTCTTGAGTGTCTAATAGAGCAGGAAATGTGAGTGTGCTCAGAACAAAAGGAGGGTGTTTCCTACATATACGGACCATATCTAGTTCAACTCTGCTTCTGAAACTGATACAAACCACAGGTCTATATAACATCCAGTGCTTTTCAGTTAAGAGCGAGAAACATGTCAGCTTCGTGAACGATGTAGTTGCATTGGAGCTGGAAAATGACTGTGTTTACCTGAAAGGAAGACTTGCTTGTTGGTAGACACAGAGCCTGGGATTTACCTCCATTTCTGAAGGGAAACACACGGCACAGTTCTCAAACATGAAACAAACACTGCTTTAGAGCAAGAAGCACGCTCTTGCTTTCTAGAGTCTCTAATGCAGAAGGAAACATGAGTGTACTTAGACCAAAAGAATGGGGTTTCCTACACATAGGGACCATATCTCGTTCATCTCTGCTTCTGAAACTGATACTAACCACAAGTGCTCTAACACCCAATGCTTTTCAATTAAGAGTGAGAAACGTAAGAGCTGAGTGAATGATGTAGCTTCCTTTGAGCTGAAAAGTGAATGCATTTACCTGAAACGAGTCTTGCTTGTAGGAAGACACAGAGCCAGGGATTCAACTCCATTTTTGAAGTGAATCACACAGCATAGTTCTCATCCATGAAACACACTCTGCTTTAGCTCAAGAAGCACGCTCTTGCTTTCTGGAGTCTCTATATAAAGCTTGAAACTTGAGTGTGCTCAGAAGAAAAGAACGGCGTTTCCTACACATAAGGACGATATATACTTCAACTCTACTTCTGAAACTGATAGAAACCACTGGTCCTCTAACATCCAATGCTTTTCAGTTAAGACCGAGAAACATGTGAGCTTCGTGAAGGATATAGCTTCCTTTGAGTTGAAAAGAGACTTCATTTACCTGAAACGAAGTCTTGCATGTAGGAAGACACAGAGCCTGGGATTTAAATCCATTTCTGAAGGGAAACACACAGCACAGTTGTCATCCATGAAACACACTCTGCTTTAGAGCAAGAAGCATGCTCTTGCTTTCTAGATTATCCAATATAGCAGGAAACATGAGTGTGCTTAGACCAAAGAATGGTGCGTCCTACACATAAGGACCGTATCTGGTTCAACTCTTCTTCTTAAACTGATACAAACTACGGGTCCTCTAACATCCAATGCTTTTCAGTAAATCGCGAGAAACGTGTTTACTAGGTGAACAATGTAGTTTCATTTGAGCTGAAAAGAGTCTGCGTTTACCTGAAAAGATGTCTTGCTTGTAAGAAGACACAGAGGCTAGGATTTAACTCCATTTCTGAAGTGAAACACACACCACAGTTCTCATCCATGAAACAGACTCTGCTTTAAAGCAAGAAGCACGCTCTTCCTTTCTAGAGTCTCTAATACAACAGGACACGTGAGTGTACTTAGACCAAAAGAACGGTTTTACATACACATGTGGACCATATCTAGTTCAACTCTGCTTTTGAAACTGATACAAACCACAGGTCATATAACATCCATTGCTTTTCCGTTAAGCGTGAGAAACGTGTGAGCTTCGTGAACGATGTAGCTTCCTTTGAGCTGAAAAGGGATTGTGTTTACCTGAAAGGAAGTCCTGCTTGTAGGAAGACACAGAACCTGGGATTTAGCTCCATTTCTGAAGGGAAACACACAGCACAGTTTTCTTCCATGAAACACACTCTGCTTTAGAGCAAGAAGCACACTCTTGCTTTCTTGAGTGTCTAATAGAGCAGGAAACGTGAGTGTGCTCAGAACAAAAGGACGGTGTTTCCTACATATACGGACCATATCTAGTTCAACTCTGCTTCTGAAACTGATACAAACCACAGGTCTATATAACATCCAGTGCTTTTCAGTTAAGAGCGAGAAACATGTCAGCTTCGTGAACGATGTAGTTGCATTGGAGCTGGAAAATGACTGTGTTTACCTGAAAGGAAGTCTTGCTTGCCGGTAGACACAGAGCCTGGGATTTACCTCCATTTCTGAAGGGAAACACACGGCACAGTTCTCAAACATGAATCAAACACTGCTTTAGAGCAAGAATCACGCTCTTTCTTTCTAGAGTCTCTAATGCAGAAGGAAACATGAGTGTACTTAGACCAAAAGAATGGGGTTTCCTACACATAGGGACCATATCTTGTTCATCTCTGCTTCTGAAACTGATACTAACCACAAGTGCTCTAACATCCAATGCTTTTCAATTAAGAGTGAGAAACGTGAGAGCTGAGTGAATGATGTAGCTTCCTTTGAGCTGAAAATTGAATGCATTTTCCTGAAACGAGTCTTGCTTGTAGGAAGACACAGAGCCAGGGATTTAACTCCATTTTTGAAGTGAATCACACAGCACAGTTCTCATCCATGAAACACACTCTGCTTTAGCTCAAGAAGCACGCTCTTGCTTTCTGGAGTCTGTATATAAAGCTTGAAACTTGAGTGTGCTCAGAAGAAAAGAACGGCGTTTCCTACACATAAGGACCATATATACTTCAACTCTACTTCTGAAACTGGTAGAAACCACTGGTCCTCTAACATCCAATGCTTTTCAGTTAAGACCGAGAAACATGTGAGCTTCGTTAAGGATATAGCTTCCTTTGAGTTGAAAAGAGACTTCATTTACCTGAAACGAAGTCTTGCATGTAGGAAGACACAGAGCCTGGGAATTAAATCCATTTCTGAAGGGAAACACACAGCACAGTTGTCATCCATGAAACACACTCTGCTTTAGAGCAAGAAGCATGCTCTTGCTTTCTAGATTATCCAATATAGCAGGAAACGTGAGTGTGCTTAGACCAAAGAACGGTGCGTCCTACACATAAGGACCATATCTGGTTCAACTCTTCTTCTTAAACTGATACAAACCACGGGTCCTCTAACATCCAATGCTTTTCAGTAAATCGCGAGAAACGTGTTTACTAGGTGAAAAATGTAGTTTCATTTGAGCTGAAAAGAGTCTGCGTTTACCTGAAAAGATGTCTTGCTTGTAAGAAGACACAGAGGCTAGGATTTAACTCCATTTCTGAAGTGAAACACACACCACAGTTCTCATCCATGAAACAGACTCTGCTTTAAAGCAAGAAGCACGCTCTTCCTTTCTAGAGTCTCTAATACAACAGGACACAGGAGTGTACTTAGACCAAAAGAACGGTTTTACATACACATGTGGACCATATCTAGTTCAACTCTGCTTCTGAAACTGATACAAACCACAGGTCATATAACATCCATTGCTTTTCCGTTAAGCGTGAGAAACGTGTGAGCTTCGTGAACGATGTAGCTTCCTTTGAGCTGAAAAGTGATTGTGTTTACCTGAAAGGAAGTCCTGCTTGTAGGAAGACACAGAACCTGGGATTTAGCTCCATTTCTGAAGGGAAACACACAGCACAGTTTTCTTCCATGAAACACACTCTGCTTTAGAGCAAGAAGCACACTCTTGCTTTCTTGAGTGTCTAATAGAGCAGGAAACGTGAGTGTGCTCAGAACAAAAGGACGGTGTTTCCTACATATACGGACCATATCTAGTTCAACTCTGCTTCTGAAACTGATACAAACCACAGGTCTATATAACATCCAGTGTTTTTCAGTTAAGAGCGAGAAACATTTCAGCTTCGTGAACGATGTAGTTGCATTGGAGCTGGAAAACGACTGTGTTTACCTGAAAGGAAGTCTTGCTTGTCGGTAGACACAGAGCCTGGGATTTACCTCCATTTCTGAAGGGAAACACACGGCACAGTTCTCAAACATGAAACAAACACTGCTTTAGAGCAAGAAGCACACTCTTGCTTTCTAGAGTCTCTAATGCAGAAGGAAACATGAGTGTACTTAGACCAAAAGAAAGGGGTTTCCTACACATAGGGACCATATCTCGTTCATCTCTGCTTCTGAAACTGATACAAACCACAAGTGCTCTAACATCCAATGCTTTTCAATTAAGAGTGAGAAACGTAAGAGCTGAGTGAATGATGTAGCTTCCTTTGAGCTGAAAAGTGAATGCATTTACCTGAAACGAGTCTTGCTTGTAGGAAGACACAGAGCCAGGGATTTAACTCCATTTTTGAAGTGAATCACACAGCACAGTTCTCATCCATGAAACACACTCTGCTTTAGCTCAAGAAGCACGCTCTTGCTTTCTGGAGTCTCTACATAAAGCTTGAAACTTGAGTGTGCTCAGAAGAAAAGAACGGCGTTTCCTACACATAAGGACCATATATACTTCAACTCTACTTCTGAAACTGATAGAAACCACTGGTACTCTAACATCCAATGCTTTTCAGTTAAGACCGAGAAACATGTGAGCTTCGTGAAGGATATAGCTTCCTTTGAGTTGAAAAGAGACTTCATTTACCTGAAACGAAGTCTTGCATGTAGGAAGACACAGAGCCTGGGATTTAAATCCATTTCTGAAGGGAAACACACAGCACAGTTGTCATCCATGAAACACACTCTGCTTTAGAGCAAGAAGCATGCTCTTGCTTTCTAGATTATCCAATATAGCAGGAAACGTGAGTGTGCTTAGACCAAAGAACGGTGCGTCCTACACATAAGGACCATATCTGGTTCAACTCTTCTTCTTAAACTGATACAAACCACGGGTCCTCTAACATCCAATGATTTTCAGTAAATCGCGAGAAACGTGTTTACTAGGTGAAAAATGTAGTTTCATTTGAGCTGAAAAGTGTCTGCGGTTACCTAAAAAGATGTCTTGCTTGTAAGAAGACACAGAGGCTAGGATTTAACTCCATTTCTGAAGTGAAACACACACCACAGTTCTCATCCATGAAACAGACTCTGCTTTAAAGCAAGAAGCAAGCTCTTCCTTTCTAGAGTCTCTAATACAACAGGACACGGGAGTGTACTTAGACCAAAAGAACGGTTTTACATACACAAGTGGACCATATCTAGTTCAACTCTGCTTCTGAAACTGATACAAACCACAGGTCATATAACATCCATTGCTTTTCCGTTAACAGTGAGAAACGTGTGAGCTTCGTGAACGATGTAGCTTCCTTTGAGCTGAAAAGTGATTGTGTTCACCTGAAAGGAAGTCCTGCTTGTAGGAAGACACAGAACCTGGGATTTAGCTCCATTTCTGAAGGGAAACACACAGCACAGTTTTCTTCCATGAAACACACTCTGCTTTAGAGCAAGAAGCACACTCTTGCTTTCTTGAGTGTCTAATAGAGCAGGAAACGTGAGTGTGCTCAGAACAAAAGGACGGTGTTTCCTACATATACGGACCATATCTAGTTCAACTCTGCTTCTGAAACTGATACAAACCACAGGTCTATATAACATCCAGTGTTTTTCAGTTAAGAGCGAGAAACATTTCAGCTTCGTGAACGATGTAGTTGCATTGGAGCTGGAAAACGACTGTGTTTACCTGAAAGGAAGTCTTGCTTGTCGGTAGACACAGAGCCTGGGATTTACCTCCATTTCTGAAGGGAAACACACGGCACAGTTCTCAAACATGAAACAAACACTGCTTTAGAGCAAGAAGCACACTCTTGCTTTCTAGAGTCTCTAATGCAGAAGGAAACATGAGTGTACTTAGACCAAAAGAATGGGGTTTCCTACACATAGGGACCATATCTCGTTCATCTCTGCTTCTGAAACTGATACAAACCACAAGTGCTCTAACATCCAATGCTTTTCAATTAAGAGTGAGAAACGTAAGAGCTGAGTGAATGATGTAGCTTCCTTTGAGCTGAAAAGTGAATGCATTTACCTGAAACGAGTCTTGCTTGTAGGAAGACACAGAGCCAGGGATTTAACTCCATTTTTGAAGTGAATCACACAGCACAGTTCTCATCCATGAAACACACTCTGCTTTAGCTCAAGAAGCACGCTCTTGCTTTCTGGAGTCTCTACATTAAGCTTGAAACTTGAGTGTGCTCAGAAGAAAAGAACGGGGTTTCCTACACATAAGGACCATATATACTTCAACTCTACTTCTAAAACTGATAGAAACCACTGGTCCTCTAACATCCAATGCTTTTCAGTTAAGACTGAGAAACATGTGAGCTTCGTGAAGGATATAGCTTCCTTTGAGTTGAAAAGAGACTTCATTTACCTGAAACGAAGTCTTGCACGTAGGAAGACACAGAGCCTGGGATTTAAATCCATTTCTGAAGGGAAACACACAGCACAGTTGTCATCCATGAAACACACTCTGCTTTAGAGCAAGAAGCATGCTCTTGCTTTCTAGATTATCCAATATAGCAGGAATCGTGAGTGTGCTTAGACCAAAGATCGGTGCATCCTACACATAAGGACCATATCTGGTTCAACTCTTCTTCTTAAACTGATACAAACCACGGGTCCTCTAACATCCAATGCTTTTCAGTAAATCGCGAGAAACGTGTTTACTAGGTGAAAAATGTAGTTTCATTTGAGCTGAAAAGTGTCTGCGGTTACCTAAAAAGATGTCTTGCTTGTAAGAAGACACAGAGGCTAGGATTTAACTCCATTTCTGAAGTGAAACACACACCACAGTTCTCATCCATGAAACAGACTCTGCTTTAAAGCAAGAAGCACGCTCTTCCTTTCTAGAGTCTCTAATACAACAGGACACGGGAGTGTACTTAGACCAAAAGAACGGTTTTACATACACATGTGGACCATATCTAGTTCAACTCTGCTTCTGAAACTGATACAAACCACAGGTCTATATAACATCCAGTGCTTTTCAGTTAAGAGCGAGTAACATGTCAGCTTCGTGAACGATGTAGTTGCATTGGAGCTGGAAAATGACTGTGTTTACCTGAAAGGAAGTCTTGCTTGTCGGTAGACACAGAGCCTAGGATTTACCTCCATTTCTGAAGGGAAACACACGGCACAGTTCTCAAACATGAAACAAACACTGCTTTAGAGCAAGAAGCACGCTCTTCCTTTCTAGAGTCTCTAATACAACAGGACACGGGAGTGTACTTAGACCAAAAGAACGGTTTTACATACACATGTGGACCATATCTAGTTCAACTCTGCTTCTGAAACTGATACAAACCACAGGTCATATAACATCCATTGCTTTTCCGTTAAGCGTGAGAAACGTGTGAGCTTCGTGAACGATGTAGCTTCCTTTGAGCTGAAAAGGGATTGTGTTTACCTGAAAGGAAGTCCTGCTTGTAGGAAGACACAGAACCTGGGATTTAGCTCCATTTCTGAAGGGAAACACACAGTAAAGTTTTCTTCCATGAAACACACTCTGCTTTAGAGCAAGAAGCACACTCTTGCTTTCTTGAGTGTCAAATAGAGCAGGAAACGTGAGTGTGCTCAGAACAATAGGTCGGTGTTTCCTACATATACGGACCATATCTAGTTCAACTCTGCTTCTGAAACTGATACAAACCACAGGTCTATATAACATCCAGTGTTTTTCAGTTAAGAGCGAGAAACATTTCAGCTTCGTGAACGATGTAGTTGCATTGGAGCTGGAAAACGACTGTGTTTACCTGAAAGGAAGTCTTGCTTGTTGGTAGACACAGAGCCTGGGATTTACCTCCATTTCTGAAGGGAAACACACGGCACAGTTCTCAAACATGAAACAAACACTGCTTTAGAGCAAGAAGCACACTCTTGCTTTCTAGAGTCTCTAATGCAGAAGGAAACATGAGTGTACTTAGACCAAAAGAATGGGGTTTCCTACACATAGGGACCATATCTCGTTCATCTCTGCTTCTGAAACTGATAAAACCACAAGTGCTCTAACATCCAATGCTTTTCAATTAAGAGTGAGAAACGTAAGAGCTGAGTGAATGATGTAGCTTCCTTTGAGCTGAAAAGTGAATGCATTTACCTGAAACGAGTCTTGCTTGTAGGAAGACACAGAGCCAGGGATTTAACTCCATTTTTGAAGTGAATCACACAGCACAGTTCTCATCCATGAAACACACTCTGCTTTAGCTCAAGAAGCACGCTCTTGCTTTCTGGAGTCTCTACATAAAGCTTGAAACTTGAGTGTGCTCAGAAGAAAAGAACGGCGTTTCCTACACATAAGGACCATATATACTTCAACTCTACTTCTGAAACTGATAGAAACCACTGGTCCTCTAACATCCAATGCTTTTCAGTTAAGACCGAGAAACATGTGAGCTTCGTGAAGGATATAGCTTCCTTTGAGTTGAAAAGAGACTTCATTTACCTGAAACGAAGTCTTGCATGTAGGAAGACACAGAGCCTGGGATTTAAATCCATTTCTGAAGGGAAACACACAGCACAGTTGTCATCCATGAAACACACTCTGCTTTAGAGCAAGAAGCATGCTCTTGCTTTCTAGATTATCCAATATAGCAGGAAACGTGAGTGTGCTTAGACCAAAGAACGGTGCGTCCTACACATAAGGACCATATCTGGTTCAACTCTTCTTCTTAAACTGATACAAACCACGGGTCCTCTAACATTCAATGCTTTTCAGTAAATCGCGAGAAACGTGTTTACTAGGTGAACAATGTAGTTTCATTTGAGCTGAAAAGAGTCTGCGTTTACCTGAAAAGATGTCTTGCTTGTAAGAAGACACAGAGGCTAGGATTTAACTCCATTTCTGAAGTGAAACACACACCACAGTTCTCATCCATGTAACAGACTCTGCTTTAAAGCAAGAAGCACGCTCTTCCTTTCTAGAGTCTCTAATACAACAGGACACGGGAGTGTACTTAGACCAAAAGAACGGTTTTACATACACATGTGGACCATATCTAGTTCAACTCTGCTTCTGAAACTGATACAAACCACAGGTCATATAACATCCATTGCTTTTCCGTTAACAGTGAGAAACGTGTGAGCTTCGTGAACGATGTAGCTTCCTTTGAGCTGAAAAGTGATTGTGTTTACCTGAAAGGAAGTCCTGCTTGTAGGAAGACACAGAACCTGGGATTTAGCTCCATTTCTGAAGGGAAACACACAGCACAGTTTTCTTCCATGAAACACACTCTGCTTTAGAGCAATAAGCAAACTCTTGCTTTCTTGAGTGTCAAATAGAGCAGGAAACGTGAGTGTGCTCAGAACAAAAGGACGGTGTTTCCTACACATAAGGACCATATATACTTCAACTCTACTTCTGAAACTGATAGAAACCACTGGTCCTCCTACATCCAATCCTTTTCAGTTAAGACCGAGAAACATGTGAGCTTCGTGAAGGATATAGCTTCCTTTGAGTTGAAAAGAGACTTCATTTACCTGAAACGAAGTCTTGCATGTAGGAAGACACAGAGCCTGGGATTTAAATCCATTTCTGAAGGGAAACACACAGCACAGTTGTCATCCATGAAACACACTCTGCTTTAGAGCAAGAAGCATGCTCTTGCTTTCTAGATTATCCAATATAGCAGGAAACGTGAGTGTGCTTAGACCAAAGAACGGTGCGTCCTACACATAAGGACCATATCTGGTTCAACTCTTCTTCTTAAACTGATACAAACCACGGGTCCTCTAACATCCAATGCTTTTCAGTAAATCGCGAGAAACGTGTTTACTAGGTGAAAAATGTAGTTTCATTTGAGCTGAAAAGAGTCTGCGTTTACCTGAAAAGATGTCTTGCTTGTAAGAAGACACAGAGGCTAGGATTTAACTCCATTTCTGAAGTGAAACACACACCACAGTTCTCATCCATGAAACAGACTCTGCTTTAAAGCAAGAAGCACGCTCTTCCTTTCTAGAGTCTCTAATACAACAGGACACGGGAGTGTACTTAGACCAAAAGAACGGTTTTACATACACATGTGGACCATATCTAGTTCAACTCTGCTTCTGAAACTGATACAAACCACAGGTCATATAACATCCATTGCTTTTCCGTTAAGCGTGAGAAACGTGTGAGCTTCGTGAACGATGTAGCTTCCTTTGAGCTGAAAAGTGATTGTGTTTACCTGAAAGGAAGTCCTGCTTGTAGGAAGACACAGAACCTGGGATTTAGCTCCATTTCTGAAGGGAAACACACAGCACAGTTTTCTTCCATGAAACACACTCTGCTTTAGAGCAAGAAGCACACTCTTGCTTTCTTGAGTGTCTAATAGAGCAGGAAACGTGAGTGTGCTCAGAACAAAAGGACGGTGTTTCCTACATATACGGACCATATCTAGTTCAACTCTGCTTCTGAAACTGATACAAACCACAGGTCTATATAACATCCAGTGCTTTTCAGTTAAGAGCGAGAAACATTTCAGCTTCGTGAACGATGTAGTTGCATTGGAGCTGGAAAACGACTGTGTTTACCTGAAAGGAAGTCTTGCTTGTCGGTAGACACAGAGCCTGGGATTTACCTCCATTTCTGAAGGGAAACACACGGCACAGTTCTCAAACATGAAACAAACACTGCTTTAGAGCAAGAAGCACACTCTTGCTTTCTAGAGTCTCTAATGCAGAAGGAAACATGAGTGTACTTAGACCAAAAGAAAGGGGTTTCCTACACATAGGGACCATATCTCGTTCATCTCTGCTTCTGAAACTGATACAAACCACAAGTGCTCTAACATCCAATGCTTTTCAATTAAGAGTGAGAAACGTAAGAGCTGAGTGAATGATGTAGCTTCCTTTGAGCTGAAAAGTGAATGCATTTACCTGAAACGAGTCTTGCTTGTAGGAAGACACAGAGCCAGGGATTTAACTCCATTTTTGAAGTGAATCACACAGCACAGTTCTCATCCATGAAACACACTCTGCTTTAGCTCAAGAAGCACGCTCTTGCTTTCTGGAGTCTCTACATAAAGCTTGAAACTTGAGTGTGCTCAGAAGAAAAGAACGGCGTTTCCTACACATAAGGACCATATATACTTCAACTCTACTTCTGAAACTGATAGAAACCACTGGTACTCTAACATCCAATGCTTTTCAGTTAAGACCGAGAAACATGTGAGCTTCGTGAAGGATATAGCTTCCTTTGAGTTGAAAAGAGACTTCATTTACCTGAAACGAAGTCTTGCATGTAGGAAGACACAGAGCCTGGGATTTAAATCCATTTCTGAAGGGAAACACACAGCACAGTTGTCATCCATGAAACACACTCTGCTTTAGAGCAAGAAGCATGCTCTTGCTTTCTAGATTATCCAATATAGCAGGAAACGTGAGTGTGCTTAGACCAAAGAACGGTGCGTCCTACACATAAGGACCATATCTGGTTCAACTCTTCTTCTTAAACTGATACAAACCACGGGTCCTCTAACATCCAATGATTTTCAGTAAATCGCGAGAAACGTGTTTACTAGGTGAAAAATGTAGTTTCATTTGAGCTGAAAAGTGTCTGCGGTTACCTAAAAAGATGTCTTGCTTGTAAGAAGACACAGAGGCTAGGATTTAACTCCATTTCTGAAGTGAAACACACACCACAGTTCTCATCCATGAAACAGACTCTGCTTTAAAGCAAGAAGCAAGCTCTTCCTTTCTAGAGTCTCTAATACAACAGGACACGGGAGTGTACTTAGACCAAAAGAACGGTTTTACATACACAAGTGGACCATATCTAGTTCAACTCTGCTTCTGAAACTGATACAAACCACAGGTCATATAACATCCATTGCTTTTCCGTTAACAGTGAGAAACGTGTGAGCTTCGTGAACGATGTAGCTTCCTTTGAGCTGAAAAGTGATTGTGTTCACCTGAAAGGAAGTCCTGCTTGTAGGAAGACACAGAACCTGGGATTTAGCTCCATTTCTGAAGGGAAACACACAGCACAGTTTTCTTCCATGAAACACACTCTGCTTTAGAGCAAGAAGCACACTCTTGCTTTCTTGAGTGTCTAATAGAGCAGGAAACGTGAGTGTGCTCAGAACAAAAGGACGGTGTTTCCTACATATACGGACCATATCTAGTTCAACTCTGCTTCTGAAACTGATACAAACCACAGGTCTATATAACATCCAGTGTTTTTCAGTTAAGAGCGAGAAACATTTCAGCTTCGTGAACGATGTAGTTGCATTGGAGCTGGAAAACGACTGTGTTTACCTGAAAGGAAGTCTTGCTTGTCGGTAGACACAGAGCCTGGGATTTACCTCCATTTCTGAAGGGAAACACACGGCACAGTTCTCAAACATGAAACAAACACTGCTTTAGAGCAAGAAGCACACTCTTGCTTTCTAGAGTCTCTAATGCAGAAGGAAACATGAGTGTACTTAGACCAAAAGAATGGGGTTTCCTACACATAGGGACCATATCTCGTTCATCTCTGCTTCTGAAACTGATACAAACCACAAGTGCTCTAACATCCAATGCTTTTCAATTAAGAGTGAGAAACGTAAGAGCTGAGTGAATGATGTAGCTTCCTTTGAGCTGAAAAGTGAATGCATTTACCTGAAACGAGTCTTGCTTGTAGGAAGACACAGAGCCAGGGATTTAACTCCATTTTTGAAGTGAATCACACAGCACAGTTCTCATCCATGAAACACACTCTGCTTTAGCTCAAGAAGCACGCTCTTGCTTTCTGGAGTCTCTACATTAAGCTTGAAACTTGAGTGTGCTCAGAAGAAAAGAACGGGGTTTCCTACACATAAGGACCATATATACTTCAACTCTACTTCTAAAACTGATAGAAACCACTGGTCCTCTAACATCCAATGCTTTTCAGTTAAGACTGAGAAACATGTGAGCTTCGTGAAGGATATAGCTTCCTTTGAGTTGAAAAGAGACTTCATTTACCTGAAACGAAGTCTTGCACGTAGGAAGACACAGAGCCTGGGATTTAAATCCATTTCTGAAGGGAAACACACAGCACAGTTGTCATCCATGAAACACACTCTGCTTTAGAGCAAGAAGCATGCTCTTGCTTTCTAGATTATCCAATATAGCAGGAATCGTGAGTGTGCTTAGACCAAAGATCGGTGCATCCTACACATAAGGACCATATCTGGTTCAACTCTTCTTCTTAAACTGATACAAACCACGGGTCCTCTAACATCCAATGCTTTTCAGTAAATCGCGAGAAACGTGTTTACTAGGTGAAAAATGTAGTTTCATTTGAGCTGAAAAGTGTCTGCGGTTACCTAAAAAGATGTCTTGCTTGTAAGAAGACACAGAGGCTAGGATTTAACTCCATTTCTGAAGTGAAACACACACCACAGTTCTCATCCATGAAACAGACTCTGCTTTAAAGCAAGAAGCACGCTCTTCCTTTCTAGAGTCTCTAATACAACAGGACACGGGAGTGTACTTAGACCAAAAGAACGGTTTTACATACACATGTGGACCATATCTAGTTCAACTCTGCTTCTGAAACTGATACAAACCACAGGTCTATATAACATCCAGTGCTTTTCAGTTAAGAGCGAGTAACATGTCAGCTTCGTGAACGATGTAGTTGCATTGGAGCTGGAAAATGACTGTGTTTACCTGAAAGGAAGTCTTGCTTGTCGGTAGACACAGAGCCTAGGATTTACCTCCATTTCTGAAGGGAAACACACGGCACAGTTCTCAAACATGAAACAAACACTGCTTTAGAGCAAGAAGCACGCTCTTCCTTTCTAGAGTCTCTAATACAACAGGACACGGGAGTGTACTTAGACCAAAAGAACGGTTTTACATACACATGTGGACCATATCTAGTTCAACTCTGCTTCTGAAACTGATACAAACCACAGGTCATATAACATCCATTGCTTTTCCGTTAAGCGTGAGAAACGTGTGAGCTTCGTGAACGATGTAGCTTCCTTTGAGCTGAAAAGGGATTGTGTTTACCTGAAAGGAAGTCCTGCTTGTAGGAAGACACAGAACCTGGGATTTAGCTCCATTTCTGAAGGGAAACACACAGTAAAGTTTTCTTCCATGAAACACACTCTGCTTTAGAGCAAGAAGCACACTCTTGCTTTCTTGAGTGTCAAATAGAGCAGGAAACGTGAGTGTGCTCAGAACAATAGGTCGGTGTTTCCTACATATACGGACCATATCTAGTTCAACTCTGCTTCTGAAACTGATACAAACCACAGGTCTATATAACATCCAGTGTTTTTCAGTTAAGAGCGAGAAACATTTCAGCTTCGTGAACGATGTAGTTGCATTGGAGCTGGAAAACGACTGTGTTTACCTGAAAGGAAGTCTTGCTTGTTGGTAGACACAGAGCCTGGGATTTACCTCCATTTCTGAAGGGAAACACACGGCACAGTTCTCAAACATGAAACAAACACTGCTTTAGAGCAAGAAGCACACTCTTGCTTTCTAGAGTCTCTAATGCAGAAGGAAACATGAGTGTACTTAGACCAAAAGAATGGGGTTTCCTACACATAGGGACCATATCTCGTTCATCTCTGCTTCTGAAACTGATAAAACCACAAGTGCTCTAACATCCAATGCTTTTCAATTAAGAGTGAGAAACGTAAGAGCTGAGTGAATGATGTAGCTTCCTTTGAGCTGAAAAGTGAATGCATTTACCTGAAACGAGTCTTGCTTGTAGGAAGACACAGAGCCAGGGATTTAACTCCATTTTTGAAGTGAATCACACAGCACAGTTCTCATCCATGAAACACACTCTGCTTTAGCTCAAGAAGCACGCTCTTGCTTTCTGGAGTCTCTACATAAAGCTTGAAACTTGAGTGTGCTCAGAAGAAAAGAACGGCGTTTCCTACACATAAGGACCATATATACTTCAACTCTACTTCTGAAACTGATAGAAACCACTGGTCCTCTAACATCCAATGCTTTTCAGTTAAGACCGAGAAACATGTGAGCTTCGTGAAGGATATAGCTTCCTTTGAGTTGAAAAGAGACTTCATTTACCTGAAACGAAGTCTTGCATGTAGGAAGACACAGAGCCTGGGATTTAAATCCATTTCTGAAGGGAAACACACAGCACAGTTGTCATCCATGAAACACACTCTGCTTTAGAGCAAGAAGCATGCTCTTGCTTTCTAGATTATCCAATATAGCAGGAAACGTGAGTGTGCTTAGACCAAAGAACGGTGCGTCCTACACATAAGGACCATATCTGGTTCAACTCTTCTTCTTAAACTGATACAAACCACGGGTCCTCTAACATTCAATGCTTTTCAGTAAATCGCGAGAAACGTGTTTACTAGGTGAACAATGTAGTTTCATTTGAGCTGAAAAGAGTCTGCGTTTACCTGAAAAGATGTCTTGCTTGTAAGAAGACACAGAGGCTAGGATTTAACTCCATTTCTGAAGTGAAACACACACCACAGTTCTCATCCATGTAACAGACTCTGCTTTAAAGCAAGAAGCACGCTCTTCCTTTCTAGAGTCTCTAATACAACAGGACACGGGAGTGTACTTAGACCAAAAGAACGGTTTTACATACACATGTGGACCATATCTAGTTCAACTCTGCTTCTGAAACTGATACAAACCACAGGTCATATAACATCCATTGCTTTTCCGTTAACAGTGAGAAACGTGTGAGCTTCGTGAACGATGTAGCTTCCTTTGAGCTGAAAAGTGATTGTGTTTACCTGAAAGGAAGTCCTGCTTGTAGGAAGACACAGAACCTGGGATTTAGCTCCATTTCTGAAGGGAAACACACAGCACAGTTTTCTTCCATGAAACACACTCTGCTTTAGAGCAATAAGCAAACTCTTGCTTTCTTGAGTGTCAAATAGAGCAGGAAACGTGAGTGTGCTCAGAACAAAAGGACGGTGTTTCCTACACATAAGGACCATATATACTTCAACTCTACTTCTGAAACTGATAGAAACCACTGGTCCTCCTACATCCAATCCTTTTCAGTTAAGACCGAGAAACATGTGAGCTTCGTGAAGGATATAGCTTCCTTTGAGTTGAAAAGAGACTTCATTTACCTGAAACGAAGTCTTGCATGTAGGAAGACACAGAGCCTGGGATTTAAATCCATTTCTGAAGGGAAACACACAGCACAGTTGTCATCCATGAAACACACTCTGCTTTAGAGCAAGAAGCATGCTCTTGCTTTCTAGATTATCCAATATAGCAGGAAACGTGAGTGTGCTTAGACCAAAGAACGGTGCGTCCTACACATAAGGACCATATCTGGTTCAACTCTTCTTCTTAAACTGATACAAACCACGGGTCCTCTAACATCCAATGCTTTTCAGTAAATCGCGAGAAACGTGTTTACTAGGTGAAAAATGTAGTTTCATTTGAGCTGAAAAGAGTCTGCGTTTACCTGAAAAGATGTCTTGCTTGTAAGAAGACACAGAGGCTAGGATTTAACTCCATTTCTGAAGTGAAACACACACCACAGTTCTCATCCATGAAACAGACTCTGCTTTAAAGCAAGAAGCACGCTCTTCCTTTCTAGAGTCTCTAATACAACAGGACACGGGAGTGTACTTAGACCAAAAGAACGGTTTTACATACACATGTGGACCATATCTAGTTCAACTCTGCTTCTGAAACTGATACAAACCACAGGTCATATAACATCCATTGCTTTTCCGTTAAGCGTGAGAAACGTGTGAGCTTCGTGAACGATGTAGCTTCCTTTGAGCTGAAAAGTGATTGTGTTTACCTGAAAGGAAGTCCTGCTTGTAGGAAGACACAGAACCTGGGATTTAGCTCCATTTCTGAAGGGAAACACACAGCACAGTTTTCTTCCATGAAACACACTCTGCTTTAGAGCAAGAAGCACACTCTTGCTTTCTTGAGTGTCTAATAGAGCAGGAAACGTGAGTGTGCTCAGAACAAAAGGACGGTGTTTCCTAAATATCTAGTTCAACTCTGCTTCTGAAACTGATACAAACCACAGGTCTATATAACATCCAGTGCTTTTCAGTTAAGAGCGAGAAACATGTCAGCTTCGTGTACGCTGTAGTTGCATTGGAGCTGGAAAATGACTGTGTTTACCTGAAAGGAAGTCTTGCTTGTCGGTAGACACAGAGCCTGGGATTTACCTCCATTTCTGAAGGGAAACACACGGCACAGTTCTCAAACATGAAACAAACACTGCTTTAGAGCAAGAAGCACGCTCTTGCTTTCTAGAGTCTCTAATGCAGAAGGAAACATGAGTGTACTTAGACCAAAAGAATGGGGTTTCCTACACATAGGGACCATATCTCGTTCATCTCTTCTTCTGAAACTGATACTAACCACAAGTGCTCTAATATCCAATGCTTTTCAATTAAGAGTGAGAAACGTGAGAGCTGAGTGAATGATGTAGCTTCCTTTGAGCTGAAAAGTGAATGCATTTACCTGAAACGAGTCTTGCTTGTAGGAAGACACAGAGCCAGGGATTTAACTCCATTTTTGAAGTGAATCACACAGCACAGTTCTCATCCATGAAACACACTCTGCTTTAGCTCAAGAAGCACGCTCTTGCTTTCTGGAGTCTCTACATAAAGCTTGAAACTTGAGTGTGCTCAGAAGAAAAGAACGGCGTTTCCTACACATAAGGACCATATATACTTCAACTCTACTTCTGAAACTGATAGAAACCACTGGTCCTCTAACATCCAATGCTTTTCAATTAAGACCGAGAAACATGTGAGCTTCGTGAAGGATATAGCTTCCTTTGAGTTGAAAAGAGACTTCATTTACCTGAAACGAAGTCTTGCATGTAGGAAGACACAGAGCCTGGGATTTAAATCCATTTCTGAAGGGAAACACACAGCACAGTTGTCATCCATGAAACACACTCTGCTTTAGAGCAAGAAGCATGCTCTTGCTTTCTAGATTATCCAATATAGCAGGAAACGTGAGTGTGCTTAGACCAAAGAACGGTGCGTCCTACACATAAGGACCATATCTGGTTCAACTCTTCTTCTTAAACTGATACAAACCACGGGTCCTCTAACATCCAATGCTTTTCAGTAAATCGCGAGAAACGTGTTTACTAGGTGAAAAATGTAGTTTCATTTGAGCTGAAAAGAGTCTGCGTTTACCTGAAAAGATGTCTTGCTTGTAAGAAGACACAGAGGCTAGGATTTAACTCCATTTCTGAAGTGAAACACACACCACAGTTCTCATCCATGAAACAGACTCTGCTTTAAAGCAAGAAGCACGCTCTTCCTTTCTAGAGTCTCTAATACAACAGGACACGGGAGTGTACTTAGACCAAAAGAACGGTTTTACATACACATGTGGACCATATCTAGTTCAACTCTGCTTCTGAAACTGATACAAACCACAGGTCATATAACATCCATTGCTTTTCCATTAAGTGTGAGAAACGTGTGAGCTTCGTGAACGAAGTAGCTTCCTTTGAGCTGAAAAGTGATTGTGTTTACCTGAAAGGAAGTCCTGCTTGTAGGAAGACACAGAACCTGGGATTTAGCTCCATTTCTGAAGGGAAACACACAGCACAGTTTTCTTCCATGAAACACACTCTGCTTTAGAGCAAGAAGCACACTCTTGCTTTCTTGAGTGTCTAATAGAGCAGGAAACGTGAGTGTGCTCAGAACAAAAGGACGGTGTTTCCTAAATATCTAGTTCAACTCTGCTTCTGAAACTGATACAAACCACAGGTCTATATAACATGCAGTGCTTTTCAGTTAAGAGCGAGAAACATGTCAGCTTCGTGAACGATGTAGTTGCATTGGAGCTGGAAAATGACTGTGTTTACCTGAAAGGAAGTCTTGCTTGTCGGTAGACACAGAGCCTGGGATTTACCTCCATTTCTGAAGGGAAACACACGGCACAGTTCTCAAACATGAAACAAACACTGCTTTAGAGCAAGAAGCACGCACTTGCTTTCTAGAGTCTCTAATGCAGAAGGAAACATGAGTGTTCTTAGACCAAAAGAATGGGGTTTCCTACACATAGGGACCATATCTCGTTCATCTCTGCTTCTGAAACTGATACTAACCACAAGTGCTCTAACATCCAATGCTTTTCAATTAAGAGTGAGAAACGTGAGAGCTGAGTGAATGATGTAGCTACCTTTGAGCTGAAAAGTGAATGCATTTACCTGAAACGAGTCTTGCTTGTAGGAAGACACAGAGCCAGGGATTTAACTCCATTTCTGAAGTGAATCACACAGCACAGTTCTCATCCATGAAACACACTCTGCTTTAGCTCAAGAAGCACGCTCTTGCTTTCTGGAGTCTCTATATAAAGCTTGAAACTTGAGTGTGCTCAGAAGAAAAGAACGGCGTTTCCTACACATAAGGACCATATATACTTCAACTCTACTTCTGAAACTGATAGAAACCACTGGTCCTCTAACATCCAATGCTTTTTAGTTAAGACCGAGAAACATGTGAGCTTCGTGAAGGATATAGCTTCCTTTAAGTTGAAAAGAGACTTCATTTACCTGAATCGAAGTCTTGCATGTAGGAAGACACAGAGCCTGGGATTTAAATCCATTTCTGAAGGGAGACACACAGCACAGTTGTCATCCATGAAACACACTCTGCTTTACAGCAAGAAGCATGCTCTTGCTTTCTAGATTATCCAATATAGCAGGAAACGTGAGTGTGCTTAGACCAAAGAACGGTGCGTCCTACACATAATGACCATATCTGGTTCAACTCTTCTTCTTAAACTGATACAAACCACGGGGCCTCTAACATCCAATGCTTTTCAGTAAATCGCGAGAAACGTGTTTACTAGGTGAACAATGTAGTTTCATTTGAGCTGAGAAGAGTCTGCGTTTACCTGAAAAGATGTCTTGCTTGTAAGAAGACACAGAGGCTAGGATTTAACTCCATTTCTGAAGTGAAACACACACCACAGTTCTCATCCATGAAACAGACTCTGCTTTAAAGCAAGAAGCACGCTCTTCCTTTCTAGAGTCTCTAATACAACAGGACACGGGAGTGTACTTAGACCTAAAGAACGGTTTTACATACACATGTGGACCATATCTAGTTCAACTCTGCTTCTGAAACTGATACAAACCACAGGTCATATAACATCCATTGCTTTTCCGTTAACAGTGAGAAACGTGTGAGCTTCGTGAACGATGTAGCTTCCTTTGAGCTGAAAAGTGATTGTGTTTACCTGAAAGGAAGTCCTGCTTGTAGGAAGACACAGAACCTGGGATTTAGCTCCATTTCTGAAGGGAAACACACAGCACAGTTTTCTTCCATGAAACACACTCTGCTTTAGAGCAAGAAGCACACTCTTGCTTTCTTGAGTGTCTAATAGAGCAGGAAACGTGAGTGTGCTCAGAACAAAAGGACGGTGTTTCCTAAATATCTAGTTCAACTCTGCTTCTGAAACTGATACAAACCACAGGTCTATATAACATCCAGTGCTTTTCAGTTAAGAGCGAGAAACATGTCAGCTTCGTGAACGATGTAGTTGCATTGGAGCTGGAAAATGACTGTGTTTACCTGAAAGGAAGTCTTGCTTGTCGGTAGACACAGAGCCTGGGATTTACCTCCATTTCTGAAGGGAAACACACGGCACAGTTCTCAAACATGAAACAAACACAGCTTTAGAGCAAGAAGCACGCTCTTGCTTTCTAGAGTCTCTAATGCAGAAGGAAACATGAGTGTACTTAGACCAAAAGAATGGGGTTTCCTACACATAGGGACCATATCTCGTTCATCTCTGCTTCTGAAACTGATACTAACCACAAGTGCTCTAACATCCAATGCTTTTCAATTAAGAGTGAGAAACGTAAGAGCTGAGTGAATGATGTAGCTTCCTTTGAGCTGAAAAGTGAATGCATTTACCTGAAACGAGTCTTGCTTGTAGGAAGACACAGAGCCAGGGATTTAACTCCATTTTTGAAGTGAATCACACAGCACAGTTCTCATCCATGAAACACACTCTGCTTTATCTCAAGAAGCACGCTCTTGCTTTCTGGAGTCTCTACATAAAGCTTGAAACTTGAGTGTGCTCAGAAGAAAAGAACGGCGTTTCCTACACATAAGGACCATATATACTTCAACTCTACTTCTGAAACTGATAGAAACCACTGGTCCTCTAACATCCAATGCTTTTCAGTTAAGACTGAGAAACATGTGAGCTTCGTGAAGGATATAGCTTCCTTTGAGTTGAAAAGAGACTTCATTTACCTGAAACGAAGTCTTGCATGTAGGAAGACACAGAGCCTGGGATTTAAATCCATTTCTGAAGGGAAACACACAGCACAGTTGTCATCCATGAAACACACTCTGCTTTAGAGCAAGAAGCATGCTCTTGCTTTCTAGATTATCCAATATAGCAGGAAACGTGAGTGTGCTTAGACCAAAGAACGGTGCGTCCTACACATAAGGACCATATCTGGTTCAACTCTTCTTCTTAAACTGATACAAACCACGGGTCCTCTAACATCCAATGCTTTTCAGTAAATCGCGAGAAAAGTGTTTACTAGGTGAAAAATGTAGTTTCAATTGAGCTGAAAAGAGTCTGCGTTTACCTGAAAAGATGTCTTGCTTGTAAGAAGACACAGAGGCTAGGATTTAACTCCATTTCTGAAGTGAAACACACACCACAGTTCTCATCCATGAAACAGACTCTGCTTTAAAGCAAGAAGCACGCTCTTCCTTTCTAGAGTCTCTAATACAACAGGACACGGGAGTGTACTTAGACCAAAAGAACGGTTTTACATACACATGTGGACCATATCTAGTTCAACTCTGCTTCTGAAACTGATACAAACCACAGGTCATATAACATCCATTGCTTTTCCGTTAAGCGTGAGAAACGTGTGAGCTTCGTGAACGATGTAGCTTCCTTTGAGCTGAAAAGTGATTGTGTTTACCTGAAAGGAAGTCCTGCTTGTAGGAAGACACAGAACCTGGGATTTAGCTCCATTTCTGAAGGGAAACACACAGCACAGTTTTCTTCCATGAAACACACTCTGCTTTAGAGCAAGAAGCACACTCTTGCTTTCTTGAGTGTCTAATAGAGCAGGAAACGTGAGTGTGCTCAGAACAAAAGGACGGTGTTTCCTAAATATCTAGTTCAACTCTGCTTCTGAAACTGATACAAACCACAGGTCTATATAACATCCAGTGCTTTTCAGTTAAGAGCGAGAAACATGTCAGCTTCGTGAACGATGTAGTTGCATTGGAGCTGGAAAATGACTGTGTTTACCTGAAAGGAAGTCTTGCTTGTCGGTAGACACAGAGCCTGGGATTTATCTCCATTTCTGAAGGGAAACACACGGCACAGTTCTCAAACATGAAACAAACACAGCTTTAGAGCAAGAAGCACGCTCTTGCTTTCTAGAGTCTCTAATGCAGAAGGAAACATGAGTGTACTTAGACCAAAAGAATGGGGTTTCCTACACATAGGGACCATATCTCGTTCATCTCTGCTTCTGAAACTGATACTAACCACAAGTGCTCTAACATCCAATGCTTTTCAATTAAGAGTGAGAAACGTAAGAGCTGAGTGAATGATGTAGCTTCCTTTGAGCTGAAAAGTGAATGCATTTACCTGAAACGAGTCTTGCTTGTAGGAAGACACAGAGCCAGGGATTTAACTCCATTTTTGAAGTGAATCACACAGCACAGTTCTCATCCATGAAACACACTCTGCTTTATCTCAAGAAGCACGCTCTTGCTTTCTGGAGTCTCTACATAAAGCTTGAAACTTGAGTGTGCTCAGAAGAAAAGAACGGCGTTTCCTACACATAAGGACCATATATACTTCAACTCTACTTCTGAAACTGATAGAAACCACTGGTCCTCTAACATCCAATGCTTTTCAGTTAAGACTGAGAAACATGTGAGCTTCGTGAAGGATATAGCTTCCTTTGAGTTGAAAAGAGACTTCATTTACCTGAAACGAAGTCTTGCATGTAGGAAGACACAGAGCCTGGGATTTAAATCCATTTCTGAAGGGAAACACACAGCACAGTTGTCATCCATGAAACACACTCTGCTTTAGAGCAAGAAGCATGCTCTTGCTTTCTAGATTATCCAATATAGCAGGAAACGTGAGTGTGCTTAGACCAAAGAACGGTGCGTCCTACACATAATGACCATATCTGGTTCAACTCTTCTTCTTAAACTGATACAAACCACGGGTCCTCTAACATCCAATGCTTTTCAGTAAATCGCGAGAAACGTGTTTACTAGGTGAAAAATGTAGTTTCATTTGAGCTGAAAAGAGTCTGCGTTTACCTGAAAAGATGTCTTGCTTGTAAGAAGACACAGAGGCTAGGATTTAACTCCATTTCTGAAGTGAAACACACACCACAGTTCTCATCCATGAAACAGACTCTGCTTTAAAGCAAGAAGCACGCTCTTCCTTTCTAGAGTCTCTAATACAACAGGACACGGGAGTGTACTTAGACCAAAAGAACGGTTTTACATACACATGTGGACCATATCTAGTTCAACTCTGCTTCTGAAACTGATACAAACCACAGGTCATATAACATCCATTGCTTTTCCGTTAACAGTGAGAAACGTGTGAGCTTCGTGAACGATGTAGCTTCCTTTGAGCTGAAAAGTGATTGTGTTTACCTGAAAGGAAGTCCTGCTTGTAGGAAGACACAGAACCTGGGATTTAGCTCCATTTCTGAAGGGAAACACACAGCACAGTTTTCTTCCATGAAACACACTCTGCTTTAGAGCAAGAAGCACACTCTTGCTTTCTTGAGTGTCTAATAGAGCAGGAAACGTGAGTGTGCTCAGAACAAAAGGACGGTGTTTCCTACATATACGGACCATATCTAGTTCAACTCTGCTTCTGAAACTGATACAAACCACAGGTCTATATAACATCCAGTGCTTTTCAGTTAAGAGCGAGAAACATGTCAGCTTCGTGAACGATGTAGTTGCATTGGAGCTGGAAAATGACTGTGTTTACCTGAAAGGAATTCTTGCTTGTCGGTAGACACAGAGCCTGGGATTTACCTCCATTTCTGAAGGGAAACACACGGCACAGTTCTCAAACATGAAACAAACACTGCTTTAGAGCAAGAAGCACACTCTTGCTTTCTAGAGTCTCTAATGCAGAAGGAAACATGAGTGTACTTAGACCAAAAAATGGGGTTTCCTAAACATAGGGACCATATCTCGTTCATCTCTGCTTCTGAAACTGATACTAACCACAAGTGCTCTAACATCCAATGCTTTTCAATTATGAGTGAGAAACGTGAGAGCTGAGTGAATGATGTAGCTTCATTTGAGCTGAAAAGTGAATGCATTTACCTGAAACGAGTCTTGCTTGTAGGAAGACACAGAGCCAGGGATTTAACTCCATTTTTGAAGTGAATCACACAGCGCAGTTCTCATCCATGAAACACACTCTGCTTTAGCTCAAGAAGCACGCTCTTGCTTTCTGGAGTCTCTATATAAAGCTTGAAACTTGAGTGTGCTCAGAAGAAAAGAATGGCGTTTCCTACACATAAGGACCATATATACTTCAACTCTACTTCTGAAACTGATAGAAACCACTGGTCCTCTAACATCCAATGCTTTTCAGTTAAGACCAAGAAACATGTGAGCTTCGTGAAGGATATAGCTTCCTTTGAGTTGAAAAGAGACTTCATTTACCTGAAACGAAGTCTTGCATGTAGGAAGACACAGAGCCTGGGATTTAAATCCATTTCTGAAGGGAAACACACAGCACAGTTGTCATCCATGAAACACACTCTGCTTTAGAGCAAGAAGCATGCTCTTGCTTTCTAGATTATCCAATATAGCAGGAAACGTGAGTGTGCTTAGACCAAAGAACGGTGCGTCCTACACATAAGGACCATATCTGGTTCAACTCTTCTTCTTAAACTGATACAAACCAAGGGGCCTCTAACATCCAATGCTTTTCAGTAAATCGCAAGAAACGTGTTTACTAGGTGAACAATGTAGTTTCATTTGAGCTGAAAAGAGTCTGCGTTTACCTGAAAAGATGTCTTGCTTGTAAGAAGACACAGAGGCTAGGATTTAACTCCATTTCTGAAGTGAAACACACACCACAGTTCTCATCCATGAAACAGACTCTGCTTTAAAGCAAGAAGCACGCTCTTCCTTTCTAGAGTCTCTAATACAACAGGACACGGGAGTGTACTTAGACCAAAAGAACGGTTTTACATACACATGTGGACCATATCTAGTTCAACTCTGCTTCTGAAACTGATACAAACCACAGGTCATATAACATCCATTGCTTTTCCGTTAACAGTGAGAAACGTGTGAGCTTCGTGAATGATGTAGCTTCCTTTGAGCTGAAAAGTGATTGTGTTTACCTGAAAGGAAGTCCTGCTTGTAGGAAGACACAGAACCTGGGATTTAGCTCCATTTCTGAAGGGAAACACACAGCACAGTTTTCTTCCATGAAACACACTCTGCTTTAGAGCAAGAAGCACACTCTTGCTTTCTTGAGTGTCTAATAGTGCAGGAAACGTGAGTGTGCTCAGAACAAAAGGACGGTGTTTCCTAAATATCTAGTTCAACTCTGCTTCTGAAACTGATACAAACCACAGGTCTATATAACATCCAGTGCTTTTCAGTTAAGAGCGAGAAACATGTCAGCTTCGTGAACGATGTAGTTGCATTGGAGCTGGAAAATGACTGTGTTTACCTGAAAGGAAGTCTTGCTTGTCGGTAGACACAGAGCCTGGGATTTACCTCCATTTCTGAAGGGAAACACACGGCACAGTTCTCAAACATGAAACAAACACAGCTTTAGAGCAAGAAGCACGCTCTTGCTTTCTAGAGTCTCTAATGCAGAAGGAAACATGAGTGTACTTAGACCAAAAGAATGGGGTTTCCTACACATAGGGACCATATCTCGTTCATCTCTGCTTCTGAAACTGATACTAACCACAAGTGCTCTAACATCCAATGCTTTTCAATTAAGAGTGAGAAACGTAAGAGCTGAGTGAATGATGTAGCTTCCTTTGAGCTGAAAAGTGAATGCATTTACCTGAAACGAGTCTTGCTTGTAGGAAGACACAGAGCCAGGGATTTAACTCCATTTTTGAAGTGAATCACACAGCACAGTTCTCATCCATGAAACACACTCTGCTTTATCTCAAGAAGCACGCTCTTGCTTTCTGGAGTCTCTACATAAAGCTTGAAACTTGAGTGTGCTCAGAAGAAAAGAACGGCGTTTCCTACACATATAGACCATATATACTTCAACTCTACTTCTGAAACTGATAGAAACCACTGGTCCTCTAACATCCAATGCTTTTCAGTTAAGACTGAGAAACATGTGAGCTTCGTGAAGGATATAGCTTCCTTTGAGTTGAAAAGAGACTTCATTTACCTGAAACGAAGTCTTGCATGTAGGAAGACACAGAGCCTGGGATTTAAATCCATTTCTGAAGGGAAACACACAGCACAGTTGTCATCCATGAAACACACTCTGCTTTAGAGCAAGAAGCATGCTCTTGCTTTCTAGATTATCCAATATAGCAGGAAACGTGAGTGTGCTTAGACCAAAGAACGGTGCGTCCTACACATAATGACCATATCTGGTTCAACTCTTCTTCTTAAACTGATACAAACCACGGGTCCTCTAACATCCAATGCTTTTCAGTAAATCGCGAGAAACGTGTTTACTAGGTGAAAAATGTAGTTTCATTTGAGCTGAAAAGAGTCTGCGTTTACCTGAAAAGATGTCTTGCTTGTAAGAAGACACAGAGGCTAGGATTTAACTCCATTTCTGAAGTGAAACACACACCACAGTTCTCATCCATGAAACAGACTGTGCTTTAAAGCAAGAAGCACGCTCTTCCTTTCTAGAGTCTCTAATACAACAGGACACGGGAGTGTACTTAGACCAAAAGAACGGTTTTACATACACATGTGGACCATATCTAGTTCAACTCTGCTTCTGAAACTGATACAAACCACAGGTCATATAACATCCATTGCTTTTCCATTAAGTGTGAGAAACGTGTGAGCTTCGTGAACGAAGTAGCTTCCTTTGAGCTGAAAAGTGATTGTGTTTACCTGAAAGGAAGTCCTGCTTGTAGGAAGACACAGAACCTGGGATTTAGCTCCATTTCTGAAGGGAAACACACAGCACAGTTTTCTTCCATGAAACACACTCTGCTTTAGAGCAAGAAGCACACTCTTGCTTTCTTGAGTGTCTAATAGAGCAGGAAACGTGAGTGTGCTCAGAACAAAAGGACGGTGTTTCCTAAATATCTAGTTCAACTCTGCTTCTGAAACTGATACAAACCACAGGTCTATATAACATGCAGTGCTTTTCAGTTAAGAGCGAGAAACATGTCAGCTTCGTGAACGATGTAGTTGCATTGGAGCTGGAAAATGACTGTGTTTACCTGAAAGGAAGTCTTGCTTGTCGGTAGACACAGAGCCTGGGATTTACCTCCATTTCTGAAGGGAAACACACGGCACAGTTCTCAAACATGAAACAAACACTGCTTTAGAGCAAGAAGCACGCACTTGCTTTCTAGAGTCTCTAATGCAGAAGGAAACATGAGTGTTCTTAGACCAAAAGAATGGGGTTTCCTACACATAGGGACCATATCTCGTTCATCTCTGCTTCTGAAACTGATACTAACCACAAGTGCTCTAACATCCAATGCTTTTCAATTAAGAGTGAGAAACGTGAGAGCTGAGTGAATGATGTAGCTACCTTTGAGCTGAAAAGTGAATGCATTTACCTGAAACGAGTCTTGCTTGTAGGAAGACACAGAGCCAGGGATTTAACTCCATTTTTGAAGTGAATCACACAGCACAGTTCTCATCCATGAAACACACTCTGCTTTAGCTCAAGAAGCACGCTCTTGCTTTCTGGAGTCTCTATATAAAGCTTGAAACTTGAGTGTGCTCAGAAGAAAAGAACGGCGTTTCCTACACATAAGGACCATATATACTTCAACTCTACTTCTGAAACTGATAGAAACCACTGGTCCTCTAACATCCAATGCTTTTTAGTTAAGACCGAGAAACATGTGAGCTTCGTGAAGGATATAGCTTCCTTTAAGTTGAAAAGAGACTTCATTTACCTGAATCGAAGTCTTGCATGTAGGAAGACACAGAGCCTGGGATTTAAATCCATTTCTGAAGGGAGACACACAGCACAGTTGTCATCCATGAAACACACTCTGCTTTACAGCAAGAAGCATGCTCTTGCTTTCTAGATTATCCAATATAGCAGGAAACGTGAGTGTGCTTAGACCAAAGAACGGTGCGTCCTACACATAATGACCATATCTGGTTCAACTCTTCTTCTTAAACTGATACAAACCACGGGGCCTCTAACATCCAATGCTTTTCAGTAAATCGCGAGAAACGTGTTTACTAGGTGAACAATGTAGTTTCATTTGAGCTGAAAAGAGTCTGCGTTTACCTGAAAAGATGTCTTGCTTGTAAGAAGACACAGAGGCTAGGATTTAACTCCATTTCTGAAGTGAAACACACACCACAGTTCTCATCCATGAAACAGACTCTGCTTTAAAGCAAGAAGCACGCTCTTCCTTTCTAGAGTCTCTAATACAACAGGACACGGGAGTGTACTTAGACCTAAAGAACGGTTTTACATACACATGTGGACCATATCTAGTTCAACTCTGCTTCTGAAACTGATACAAACCACAGGTCATATAACATCCATTGCTTTTCCGTTAACAGTGAGAAACGTGTGAGCTTCGTGAACGATGTAGCTTCCTTTGAGCTGAAAAGTGATTGTGTTTACCTGAAAGGAAGTCCTGCTTGTAGGAAGACACAGAACCTGGGATTTAGATCCATTTCTGAAGGGAAACACACAGCACAGTTTTCTTCCATGAAACACACTCTGCTTTAGAGCAAGAAGCACACTCTTGCTTTCTTGAGTGTCTAATAGAGCAGGAAACGTGAGTGTGCTCAGAACAAAAGGACGGTGTTTCCTAAATATCTAGTTCAACTCTGCTTCTGAAACTGATACAAACCACAGGTCTATATAACATCCAGTGCTTTTCAGTTAAGAGCGAGAAACATGTCAGCTTCGTGAACGATGTAGTTGCATTGGAGCTGGAAAATGACTGTGTTTACCTGAAAGGAAGTCTTGCTTGTCGGTAGACACAGAGCCTGGGATTTACCTCCATTTCTGAAGGGAAACACACGGCACAGTTCTCAAACATGAAACAAACACTGCTTTAGAGCAAGAAGCACGCTCTTGCTTTCTAGAGTCTCTAATGCAGAAGGAAACATGAGTGTACTTAGACCAAAAGAATGGGGTTTCCTACACATAGGGACCATATCTCGTTCATCTCTGCTTCTGAAACTGATACTAACCACAAGTGCTCTAACATCCAATGCTTTTCAATTAAGAGTGAGAAACGTAAGAGCTGAGTGAATGATGTAGCTTCCTTTGACCTGAAAAGTGAATGCATTTACCTGAAACGAGTCTTGCTTGTAGGAAGACACAGAGCCAGGGATTTAACTCCATTTCTGAAGTGAATCACACAGCACAGTTCTCATCCATGAAACACACTCTGCTTTAGCTCAAGAAGCACGCTCTTGCTTTCTGGAGTCTCTACATAAAGCTTGAAACTTGAGTGTGCTCAGAAGAAAAGAACGGCGTTTCCTACACATAAGGACCATATATACTTCAACTCTACTTCTGAAACTGATAGAAACCATTGGTCCTCTAACATCCAATTCTTTTCAGTTAAGACTGAGAAACATGTGAGCTTCGTGAAGGATATAGCTTCCTTTGAGTTGAAAAGAGACTTCATTTACCTGAAACGAAGTCTTGCATGTAGGAAGACACAGAGCCTGGGATTTAAATCCATTTCTGAAGGGAAACACACAGCACAGTTGTCATCCATGAAACACACTCTGCTTTAGAGCAAGAAGCATGCTCTTGCTTTCTAGATTATCCAATATAGCAGGAAACGTGAGTGTGCTTAGACCAAAGAACGGTGCGTCCTACACATAAGGACCATATCTGGTTCAACTCTTCTTCTTAAACTGATACAAACCACGGGTCCTCTAACATCCAATGCTTTTCAGTAAATCGCGAGAAACGTGTTTACTAGGTGAAAAATGTAGTTTCATTTGAGCTGAAAAGAGTCTGCGTTTACCTGAAATGATGTCTTGCTTGTAAGAAGACACAGAGGCTAGGATTTAACTCCATTTCTGAAGTGAAACACACACCACAGTTCTCATCCATGAAACAGACTCTGCTTTAAAGCAAGAAGCACGCTCTTCCTTTCTAGAGTCTCTAATACAACAGGACACGGGAGTGTACTTAGACCAAAAGAACGGTTTTACATACACATGTGGACCATATCTAGTTCAACTCTGCTTCTGAAACTGATACAAACCACAGGTCATATAACATCCATTGCTTTTCCGTTAACAGTGAGAAACGTGTGAGCTTCGTGAATGATGTAGCTTCCTTTGAGCTGAAAAGTGATTGTGTTTACCTGAAAGGAAGTCCTGCTTGTAGGAAGACACAGAACCTGGGATTTAGCTCCATTTCTGAAGGGAAACACACAGCACAGTTTTCTTCCATGAAACACACTCTGCTTTAGAGCAAGAAGCACACTCTTGCTTTCTTGAGTGTCTAATAGTGCAGGAAACGTGAGTGTGCTCAGAACAAAAGGACGGTGTTTCCTAAATATCTAGTTCAACTCTGCTTCTGAAACTGATACAAACCACAGGTCTATATAACATCCAGTGCTTTTCAGTTAAGAGCGAGAAACATGTCAGCTTCGTGAACGATGTAGTTGCATTGGAGCTGGAAAATGACTGTGTTTACCTGAAAGGAAGTCTTGCTTGTCGGTAGACACAGAGCCTGGGATTTACCTCCATTTCTGAAGGGAAACACACGGCACAGTTCTCAAACATGAAACAAACACAGCTTTAGAGCAAGAAGCACGCTCTTGCTTTCTAGAGTCTCTAATGCAGAAGGAAACATGAGTGTACTTAGACCAAAAGAATGGGGTTTCCTACACATAGGGACCATATCTCGTTCATCTCTGCTTCTGAAACTGATACTAACCACAAGTGCTCTAACATCCAATGCTTTTCAATTAAGAGTGAGAAACGTAAGAGCTGAGTGAATGATGTAGCTTCCTTTGAGCTGAAAAGTGAATGCATTTACCTGAAACGAGTCTTGCTTGTAGGAAGACACAGAGCCAGGGATTTAACTCCATTTTTGAAGTGAATCACACAGCACAGTTCTCATCCATGAAACACACTCTGCTTTATCTCAAGAAGCACGCTCTTGCTTTCTGGAGTCTCTACATAAAGCTTGAAACTTGAGTGTGCTCAGAAGAAAAGAACGGCGTTTCCTACACATATAGACCATATATACTTCAACTCTACTTCTGAAACTGATAGAAACCACTGGTCCTCTAACATCCAATGCTTTTCAGTTAAGACTGAGAAACATGTGAGCTTCGTGAAGGATATAGCTTCCTTTGAGTTGAAAAGAGACTTCATTTACCTGAAACGAAGTCTTGCATGTAGGAAGACACAGAGCCTGGGATTTAAATCCATTTCTGAAGGGAAACACACAGCACAGTTGTCATCCATGAAACACACTCTGCTTTAGAGCAAGAAGCATGCTCTTGCTTTCTAGATTATCCAATATAGCAGGAAACGTGAGTGTGCTTAGACCAAAGAACGGTGCGTCCTACACATAATGACCATATCTGGTTCAACTCTTCTTCTTAAACTGATACAAACCACGGGTCCTCTAACATCCAATGCTTTTCAGTAAATCGCGAGAAACGTGTTTACTAGGTGAAAAATGTAGTTTCATTTGAGCTGAAAAGAGTCTGCGTTTACCTGAAAAGATGTCTTGCTTGTAAGAAGACACAGAGGCTAGGATTTAACTCCATTTCTGAAGTGAAACACACACCACAGTTCTCATCCATGAAACAGACTGTGCTTTAAAGCAAGAAGCACGCTCTTCCTTTCTAGAGTCTCTAATACAACAGGACACGGGAGTGTACTTAGACCAAAAGAACGGTTTTACATACACATGTGGACCATATCTAGTTCAACTCTGCTTCTGAAACTGATACAAACCACAGGTCATATAACATCCATTGCTTTTCCATTAAGTGTGAGAAACGTGTGAGCTTCGTGAACGAAGTAGCTTCCTTTGAGCTGAAAAGTGATTGTGTTTACCTGAAAGGAAGTCCTGCTTGTAGGAAGACACAGAACCTGGGATTTAGCTCCATTTCTGAAGGGAAACACACAGCACAGTTTTCTTCCATGAAACACACTCTGCTTTAGAGCAAGAAGCACACTCTTGCTTTCTTGAGTGTCTAATAGAGCAGGAAACGTGAGTGTGCTCAGAACAAAAGGACGGTGTTTCCTAAATATCTAGTTCAACTCTGCTTCTGAAACTGATACAAACCACAGGTCTATATAACATGCAGTGCTTTTCAGTTAAGAGCGAGAAACATGTCAGCTTCGTGAACGATGTAGTTGCATTGGAGCTGGAAAATGACTGTGTTTACCTGAAAGGAAGTCTTGCTTGTCGGTAGACACAGAGCCTGGGATTTACCTCCATTTCTGAAGGGAAACACACGGCACAGTTCTCAAACATGAAACAAACACTGCTTTAGAGCAAGAAGCACGCACTTGCTTTCTAGAGTCTCTAATGCAGAAGGAAACATGAGTGTTCTTAGACCAAAAGAATGGGGTTTCCTACACATAGGGACCATATCTCGTTCATCTCTGCTTCTGAAACTGATACTAACCACAAGTGCTCTAACATCCAATGCTTTTCAATTAAGAGTGAGAAACGTGAGAGCTGAGTGAATGATGTAGCTACCTTTGAGCTGAAAAGTGAATGCATTTACCTGAAACGAGTCTTGCTTGTAGGAAGACACAGAGCCAGGGATTTAACTCCATTTTTGAAGTGAATCACACAGCACAGTTCTCATCCATGAAACACACTCTGCTTTAGCTCAAGAAGCACGCTCTTGCTTTCTGGAGTCTCTATATAAAGCTTGAAACTTGAGTGTGCTCAGAAGAAAAGAACGGCGTTTCCTACACATAAGGACCATATATACTTCAACTCTACTTCTGAAACTGATAGAAACCACTGGTCCTCTAACATCCAATGCTTTTTAGTTAAGACCGAGAAACATGTGAGCTTCGTGAAGGATATAGCTTCCTTTAAGTTGAAAAGAGACTTCATTTACCTGAATCGAAGTCTTGCATGTAGGAAGACACAGAGCCTGGGATTTAAATCCATTTCTGAAGGGAGACACACAGCACAGTTGTCATCCATGAAACACACTCTGCTTTACAGCAAGAAGCATGCTCTTGCTTTCTAGATTATCCAATATAGCAGGAAACGTGAGTGTGCTTAGACCAAAGAACGGTGCGTCCTACACATAATGACCATATCTGGTTCAACTCTTCTTCTTAAACTGATACAAACCACGGGGCCTCTAACATCCAATGCTTTTCAGTAAATCGCGAGAAACGTGTTTACTAGGTGAACAATGTAGTTTCATTTGAGCTGAAAAGAGTCTGCGTTTACCTGAAAAGATGTCTTGCTTGTAAGAAGACACAGAGGCTAGGATTTAACTCCATTTCTGAAGTGAAACACACACCACAGTTCTCATCCATGAAACAGACTCTGCTTTAAAGCAAGAAGCACGCTCTTCCTTTCTAGAGTCTCTAATACAACAGGACACGGGAGTGTACTTAGACCTAAAGAACGGTTTTACATACACATGTGGACCATATCTAGTTCAACTCTGCTTCTGAAACTGATACAAACCACAGGTCATATAACATCCATTACTTTTCCGTTAACAGTGAGAAACGTGTGAGCTTCGTGAACGATGTAGCTTCCTTTGAGCTGAAAAGTGATTGTGTTTACCTGAAAGGAAGTCCTGCTTGTAGGAAGACACAGAACCTGGGATTTAGATCCATTTCTGAAGGGAAACACACAGCACAGTTTTCTTCCATGAAACACACTCTGCTTTAGAGCAAGAAGCACACTCTTGCTTTCTTGAGTGTCTAATAGAGCAGGAAACGTGAGTGTGCTCAGAACAAAAGGACGGTGTTTCCTAAATATCTAGTTCAACTCTGCTTCTGAAACTGATACAAACCACAGGTCTATATAACATCCAGTGCTTTTCAGTTAAGAGCGAGAAACATGTCAGCTTCGTGAACGATGTAGTTGCATTGGAGCTGGAAAATGACTGTGTTTACCTGAAAGGAAGTCTTGCTTGTCGGTAGACACAGAGCCTGGGATTTACCTCCATTTCTGAAGGGAAACACACGGCACAGTTCTCAAACATGAAACAAACACAGCTTTAGAGCAAGAAGCACGCTCTTGCTTTCTAGAGTCTCTAATGCAGAAGGAAACATGAGTGTACTTAGACCAAAAGAATGGGGTTTCCTACACATAGGGACCATATCTCGTTCATCTCTGCTTCTGAAACTGATACTAACCACAAGTGCTCTAACATCCAATGCTTTTCAATTAAGAGTGAGAAACGTAAGAGCTGAGTGAATGATGTAGCTTCCTTTGAGCTGAAAAGTGAATGCATTTACCTGAAACGAGTCTTGCTTGTAGGAAGACACAGAGCCAGGGATTTAACTCCATTTTTGAAGTGAATCACACAGCACAGTTCTCATCCATGAAACACACTCTGCTTTATCTCAAGAAGCACGCTCTTGCTTTCTGGAGTCTCTACATAAAGCTTGAAACTTGAGTGTGCTCAGAAGAAAAGAACGGCGTTTCCTACACATAAGGACCATATATACTTCAACTCTACTTCTGAAACTGATAGAAACCACTGGTCCTCTAACATCCAATGCTTTTCAGTTAAGACTGAGAAACATGTGAGCTTCGTGAAGGATATAGCTTCCCTTGAGTTGAAAAGAGACTTCATTTACCTGAAACGAAGTCTTGCATGTAGGAAGACACAGAGCCTGGGATTTAAATCCATTTCTGAAGGGAAACACACAGCACAGTTGTCATCCATGAAACACACTCTGCTTTAGAGCAAGAAGCATGCTCTTGCTTTCTAGATTATCCAATATAGCAGGAAACGTGAGTGTGCTTAGACCAAAGAACGGTGCGTCCTACACATAATGACCATATCTGGTTCAACTCTTCTTCTTAAACTGATACAAACCACGGGTCCTCTAACATCCAATGCTTTTCAGTAAATCGCGAGAAAAGTGTTTACTAGGTGAAAAATGTAGTTTCAATTGAGCTGAAAAGAGTCTGCGTTTACCTGAAAAGATGTCTTGCTTGTAAGAAGACACAGAGGCTAGGATTTAACTCCATTTCTGAAGTGAAACACACACCACAGTTCTCATCCATGAAACAGACTCTGCTTTAAAGCAAGAAGCACGCTCTTCCTTTCTAGAGTCTCTAATACAACAGGACACGGGAGTGTACTTAGACCAAAAGAACGGTTTTACATACACATGTGGACCATATCTAGTTCAACTCTGCTTCTGAAACTGATACAAACCACAGGTCATATAACATCCATTGCTTTTCCGTTAACAGTGAGAAACGTGTGAGCTTCGTGAACGATGTAGCTTCCTTTGAGCTGAAAAGTGATTGTGTTTACCTGAAAGGAAGTCCTGCTTGTAGGAAGACACAGAACCTGGGATTTAGCTCCATTTCTGAAGGGAAACACACAGCACAGTTTTCTTCCATGAAACACACTCTGCTTTAGAGCAAGAAGCACACTCTTGCTTTCTTGAGTGTCTAATAGAGCAGGAAACGTGAGTGTGCTCAGAACAAAAGGACGGTGTTTCCTAAATATCTAGTTCAACTCTGCTTCTGAAACTGATACAAACCACAGGTCTATATAACATCCAGTGCTTTTCAGTTAAGAGCGAGAAACATGTCAGCTTCGTGAACGATGTAGTTGCATTGGAGCTGGAAAATGACTGTGTTTACCTGAAAGGAAGTCTTGCTTGTCGGTAGACACAGAGCCTGGGATTTATCTCCATTTCTGAAGGGAAACACACGGCACAGTTCTCAAACATGAAACAAACACAGCTTTAGAGCAAGAAGCACGCTCTTGCTTTCTAGAGTCTCTAATGCAGAAGGAAACATGAGTGTACTTAGACCAAAAGAATGGGGTTTCCTACACATAGGGACCATATCTCGTTCATCTCTGCTTCTGAAACTGATACTAACCACAAGTGCTCTAACATCCAATGCTTTTCAATTAAGAGTGAGAAACGTAAGAGCTGAGTGAATGATGTAGCTTCCTTTGAGCTGAAAAGTGAATGCATTTACCTGAAACGAGTCTTGCTTGTAGGAAGACACAGAGCCAGGGATTTAACTCCATTTTTGAAGTGAATCACACAGCACAGTTCTCATCCATGAAACACACTCTGCTTTATCTCAAGAAGCACGCTCTTGCTTTCTGGAGTCTCTACATAAAGCTTGAAACTTGAGTGTGCTCAGAAGAAAAGAACGGCGTTTCCTACACATATAGACCATATATACTTCAACTCTACTTCTGAAACTGATAGAAACCACTGGTCCTCTAACATCCAATGCTTTTCAGTTAAGACTGAGAAACATGTGAGCTTCGTGAAGGATATAGCTTCCTTTGAGTTGAAAAGAGACTTCATTTACCTGAAACGAAGTCTTGCATGTAGGAAGACACAGAGCCTGGGATTTAAATCCATTTCTGAAGGGAAACACACAGCACAGTTGTCATCCATGAAACACACTCTGCTTTAGAGCAAGAAGCATGCTCTTGCTTTCTACATTATCCAATATAGCAGGAAACGTGAGTGTGCTTAGACCAAAGAACGGTGCGTCCTACACATAATGACCATATCTGGTTCAACTCTTCTTCTTAAACTGATACAAACCACGGGTCCTCTAACATCCAATGCTTTTCAGTAAATCGCGAGAAACGTGTTTACTAGGTGAAAAATGTAGTTTCATTTGAGCTGAAAAGAGTCTGCGTTTACCTGAAAAGATGTCTTGCTTGTAAGAAGACACAGAGGCTAGGATTTAACTCCATTTCTGAAGTGAAACACACACCACAGTTCTCATCCATGAAACAGACTCTGCTTTAAAGCAAGAAGCACGCTCTTCCTTTCTAGAGTCTCTAATACAACAGGACACGGGAGTGTACTTAGACCAAAAGAACAGTTTTACATACACATGTGGACCATATCTAGTTCAACTCTGCTTCTGAAACTGATACAAACCACAGGTCATATAACATCCATTGCTTTTCCGTTAACAGTGAGAAACGTGTGAGCTTCGTGAACGATGTAGCTTCCTTTGAGCTGAAAAGTGATTGTGTTTACCTGAAAGGAAGTCCTGCTTGTAGGAAGACACAGAACCTGGGATTTAGCTCCATTTCTGAAGGGAAACACACAGCACAGTTTTCTTCCATGAAACACACTCTGCTTTAGAGCAAGAAGCACACTCTTGCTTTCTTGAGTGTCTAATAGAGCAGGAAACGTGAGTGTGCTCAGAACAAAAGGACGGTGTTTCCTAAATATCTAGTTCAACTCTGCTTCTGAAACTGATACAAACCACAGGTCTATATAACATCCAGTGCTTTTCAGTTAAGAGCGAGAAACATGTCAGCTTCGTGAACGATGTAGTTGCATTGGACCTGGAAAATGACTGTGTTTACCTGAAAGGAAGTCTTGCTTGTCGGTAGACACAGAGCCTGGGATTTATCTCCATTTCTGAAGGGAAACACACGGCACAGTTCTCAAACATGAAACAAACACAGCTTTAGAGCAAGAAGCACGCTCTTGCTTTCTTGAGTCTCTAATGCAGAAGGAAACATGAGTGTACTTAGACCAAAAGAATGGGGTTTCCTACACATAGGGACCATATCTCGTTCATCTCTGCTTCTGAAACTGATACTAACCACAAGTGCTCTAACATCCAATGCTTTTCAATTAAGAGTGAGAAACGTAAGAGCTGAGTGAATGATGTAGCTTCCTTTGAGCTGAAAAGTGAATGCATTTACCTGAAACGAGTCTTGCTTGTAGGAAGACACAGAGCCAGGGATTTAACTCCATTTTTGAAGTGAATCACACAGCACAGTTCTCATCCATGAAACACACTCTGCTTTATCTCAAGAAGCACGCTCTTGCTTTCTGGAGTCTCTACATAAAGCTTGAAACTTGAGTGTGCTCAGAAGAAAAGAACGGCGTTTCCTACACATAAGGACCATATATACTTCAACTCTACTTCTGAAACTGATAGAAACCACTGGTCCTCTAACATCCAATGCTTTTCAGTTAAGACTGAGAAACATGTGAGCTTCGTGAAGGATATAGCTTCCTTTGAGTTGAAAAGAGACTTCATTTACCTGAAACGAAGTCTTGCATGTAGGAAGACACAGAGCCTGGGATTTAAATCCATTTCTGAAGGGAAACACACAGCACAGTTGTCATCCATGAAACACACTCTGCTTTAGAGCAAGAAGCATGCTCTTGCTTTCTAGATTATCCAATATAGCAGGAAACGTGAGTGTGCTTAGACCAAAGAACGGTGCGTCCTACACATAATGACCATATCTGGTTCAACTCTTCTTCTTAAACTGATACAAACCACGGGTCCTCTAACATCCAATGCTTTTCAGTAAATCGCGAGAAACGTGTTTACTAGGTGAAAAATGTAGTTTCATTTGAGCTGAAAAGAGTCTGCGTTTACCTGAAAAGATGTCTTGCTTGTAAGAAGACACAGAGGCTAGGATTTAACTCCATTTCTGAAGTGAAACACACACCACAGTTCTCATCCATGAAACAGACTCTGCTTTAAAGCAAGAAGCACGCTCTTCCTTTCTAGAGTCTCTAATACAACAGGACACGGGAGTGTACTTAGACCAAAAGAACGGTTTTACATACACATGTGGACCATATCTAGTTCAACTCTGCTTCTGAAACTGATACAAACCACAGGTCATATAACATCCATTGCTTTTCCGTTAACAGTGAGAAACGTGTGAGCTTCGTGAACGATGTAGCTTCCTTTGAGCTGAAAAGTGATTGTGTTTACCTGAAAGGAAGTCCTGCTTGTAGGAAGACACAGAACCTGGGATTTAGATCCATTTCTGAAGGGAAACACACAGCACAGTTTTCTTCCATGAAACACACTCTGCTTTAGAGCAAGAAGCACACTCTTGCTTTCTTGAGTGTCTAATAGAGCAGGAAACGTGAGTGTGCTCAGAACAAAAGGACGGTGTTTCCTACATATACGGACCATATCTAGTTCAACTCTGCTTCTGAAACTGATACAAACCACAGGTCTATATAACATCCAGTGCTTTTCAGTTAAGAGCGAGAAACATGTCAGCTTCGTGAACGATGTAGTTGCATTGGAGCTGGAAAATGACTGTGTTTACCTGAAAGGAAGTCTTGCTTGTCGGTAGACACAGAGCCTGGGATTTACCTCCATTTCTGAAGGGAAACACACGGCACAGTTCTCAAACATGAAACAAAAACTGCTTTAGAGCAAGAAGCACACTCTTGCTTTCTAGAGTCTCTAATGCAGAAGGAAACATGAGTGTACTTAGACCAAAAAATGGGGTTTCCTACACATAGGGACCATATCTCGTTCATCTCTGCTTCTGAAACTGATACTAACCACAAGTGCTCTAACATCCAATGCTTTTCAATTATGAGTGAGAAACGTGAGAGCTGAGTGAATGATGTAGCTTCATTTGAGCTGAAAAGTGAATGCATTTACCTGAAACGAGTCTTGCTTGTAGGAAGACACAGAGCCAGGGATTTAACTCCATTTTTGAAGTGAATCACACAGCACAGTTCTCATCCATGAAACACACTCTGCTTTAGCTCAAGAAGCACGCTCTTGCTTTCTGGAGTCTCTATATAAAGCTTGAAACTTGAGTGTGCTCAGAAGAAAAGAACGGCGTTTCCTACACATAAGGACCATATATACTTCAACTCTACTTCTGAAACTGATAGAAACCACTGGTCCTCTAACATCCAATGCTTTTCAGTTAAGACCAAGATACATGTGAGCTTCGTGAAGGATATAGCTTCCTTTGAGTTGAAAAGAGACTTCATTTACCTGAAACGAAGTCTTGCATGTAGGAAGACACAGAGCCTGGGATTTAAATCCATTTCTGAAGGGAAACACACAGCACAGTTGTCATCCATGAAACACACTCTGCTTTAGAGCAAGAAGCATGCTCTTGCTTTCTAGATTATCCAATATAGCAGGAAACGTGAGTGTGCTTAGACCAAAGAACGGTGCGTCCTACACATAAGGACCATATCTGGTTCAACTCTTCTTCTTAAACTGATACAAACCACGGGGCCTCTAACATCCAATGCTTTTCAGTAAATCGCGAGAAACGTGTTTACTAGGTGAAAAATGTAGTTTCATTTGAGCTGAAAAGAGTCTGCGTTTACCTGAAAAGATGTCTTGCTTGTAAGAAGACACAGAGGCTAGGATTTAACTCCATTTCTGAAGTGAAACACACACCACAGTTCTCATCCATGAAACAGACTCTGCTTTAAAGCAAGAAGCACGCTCTTCCTTTCTAGAGTCTCTAATACAACAGGACACGGGAGTGTACTTAGACCAAAAGAACGGTTTTACATACACATGTGGACCATATCTAGTTCAACTCTGCTTCTGAAACTGATACAAACCACAGGTCATATAACATCCATTGCTTTTCCGTTAACAGTGAGAAACGTGTGAGCTTCGTGAACGATGTAGCTTCCTTTGAGCTGAAAAGTGATTGTGTTTACCTGAAAGGAAGTCCTGCTTGTAGGAAGACACAGAACCTGGGATTTAGCTCCATTTCTGAAGGGAAACACACAGCACAGTTTTCTTCCATGAAACACACTCTGCTTTAGAGCAAGAAGCACACTCTTGCTTTCTTGAGTGTCTAATAGAGCAGGAAACGTGAGTGTGCTCAGAACAAAAGGACGGTGTTTCCTAAATATCTAGTTCAACTCTGCTTCTGAAACTGATACAAACCACAGGTCTATATAACATCCAGTGCTTTTCAGTTAAGAGCGAGAAACATGTCAGCTTCGTGAACGATGTAGTTGCATTGGAGCTGGAAAATGACTGTGTTTACCTGAAAGGAAGTCTTGCTTGTCGGTAGACACAGAGCCTGGGATTTACCTCCATTTCTGAAGGGAAACACACGGCACAGTTCTCAAACATGAAACAAACACTGCTTTAGAGCAAGAAGCACGCTCTTGCTTTCTAGAGTCTCTAATGCAGAAGGAAACATGAGTGTACTTAGACCAAAAGAATGGGGTTTCCTACACATAGGGACCATATCTCGTTCATCTCTGCTTCTGAAACTGATACTAACCACAAGTGCTCTAACATCCAATGCTTTTCAATTAAGAGTGAGAAACGTAAGAGCTGAGTGAATGATGTAGCTTCCTTTGAGCTGAAAAGTGAATGCATTTACCTGAAACGAGTCTTGCTTGTAGGAAGACACAGAGCCAGGGATTTAACTCCATTTTTGAAGTGAATCACACAGCACAGTTCTCATCCATGAAACACACTCTGCTTTAGCTCAAGAAGCACGCTCTTGCTTTCTGGAGTCTCTACATAAAGCTTGAAACTTGAGTGTGCTCAGAAGAAAAGAACGGCGTTTCCTACACATAAGGACCATATATACTTCAACTCTACTTCTGAAACTGATAGAAACCACTGGTCCTCTAACATCCAATGCTTTTCAGTTAAGACTGAGAAACATGTGAGCTTCGTGAAGGATATAGCTTCCTTTGAGTTGAAAAGAGACTTCATTTACCTGAAACGAAGTCTTGCATGTAGGAAGACACAGAGCCTGGGATTTAAATCCATTTCTGAAGGGAAACACACAGCACAGTTGTCATCCATGAAACACACTCTGCTTTAGAGCAAGAAGCATGCTCTTGCTTTCTAGATTATCCAATATAGCAGGAAACGTGAGTGTGCTTAGACCAAAGAACGGTGCGTCCTACACATAAGGACCATATCTGGTTCAACTCTTCTTCTTAAACTGATACAAACCACGGGTCCTCTAACATCCAATGCTTTTCAGTAAATTGCGAGAAACGTGTTTACTAGGTGAAAAATGTAGTTTCATTTGAGCTGAAAAGAGTCTGCGTTTACCTGAAAAGATGTCTTGCTTGTAAGAAGACACAGAGGCTAGGATTTAACTCCATTTCTGAAGTGAAACACACACCACAGTTCTCATCCATGAAACAGACTCTGCTTTAAAGCAAGAAGCACGCTCTTCCTTTCTAGAGTCTCTAATACAACAGGACACGGGAGTGTACTTAGACCAAAAGAACGGTTTTACATACACATGTGGACCATATCTAGTTCAACTCTGCTTCTGAAACTGATACAAACCACAGGTCATATAACATCCATTGCTTTTCCGTTAACAGTGAGAAACGTGTGAGCTTCGTGAATGATGTAGCTTCCTTTGAGCTGAAAAGTGATTGTGTTTACCTGAAAGGAAGTCCTGCTTGTAGGAAGACACAGAACCTGGGATTAGCTCCATTTCTGAAGGGAAACACACAGCACAGTTTTCTTCCATGAAACACACTCTGCTTTAGAGCAAGAAGCACACTCTTGCTTTCTTGAGTGTCTAATAGAGCAGGAAACGTGAGTGTGCTCAGAACAAAAGGACGGTGTTTCCTAAATATCTAGTTCAACTCTGCTTCTGAAACTGATACAAACCACAGGTCTATATAACATCCAGTGCTTTTCAGTTAAGAGCGAGAAACATGTCAGCTTCGTGAACGATGTAGTTGCATTGGAGCTGGAAAATGACTGTGTTTACCTGAAAGGAAGTCTTGCTTGTCGGTAGACGCAGAGCCTGGGATTTACCTCCATTTCTGAAGGGAAACACACGGCACAGTTCTCAAACATGAAACAAACACTGCTTTAGAGCAAGAAGCACGCTCTTGCTTTCTAGAGTCTCTAATGCAGAAGGAAACATGAGTGTACTTAGACCAAAAGAATGGGGTTTCCTACACATAGGGACCATATCTCGTTCATCTCTGCTTCTGAAACTGATACTAACCACAAGTGCTCTAACATCCAATGCTTTTCAATTAAGAGTGAGAAACGTAAGAGCTGAGTGAATGATGTAGCTTCCTTTGAGCTGAAAAGTGAATGCATTTACCTGAAACGAGTCTTGCTTGTAGGAAGACACAGAGCCAGGGATTTAACTCCATTTTTGAAGTGAATCACACAGCACAGTTCTCATCCATGAAACACACTCTGCTTTAGCTCAAGAAGCACGCTCTTGCTTTCTGGAGTCTCTACATAAAGCTTGAAACTTGAGTGTGCTCAGAAGAAAAGAACGGCGTTTCCTACACATAAGGACCATATATACTTCAACTCTACTTCTGAAACTGATAGAAACCACTGGTCCTCTAACATCCAATGCTTTTCAGTTAAGACTGAGAAACATGTGAGCTTCGTGAAGGATATAGCTTCCTTTGAGTTGAAAAGAGACTTCATTTACCTGAAACGAAGTCTTGCATGTAGGAAGACACAGAGCCTGGGATTTAAATCCATTTCTGAAGGGAAACACACAGCACAGTTGTCATCCATGAAACACACTCTGCTTTAGAGCAAGAAGCATGCTCTTGCTTTCTAGATTATCCAATATAGCAGGAAACGTGAGTGTGCTTAGACCAAAGAACGGTGCGTCCTACACATAATGACCATATCTGGTTCAACTCTTCTTCTTAAACTGATACAAACCACGGGTCCTCTAACATCCAATGCTTTTCAGTAAATCGCGAGAAACGTGTTTACTAGGTGAACAATGTAGTTTCATTTGAGCTGAAAAGAGTCTGCGTTTACCTGAAAAGATGTCTTGCTTGTAAGAAGACACAGAGGCTAGGATTTAACTCCATTTCTGAAGTGAAACACACACCACAGTTCTCATCCATGAAACAGACTCTGCTTTAAAGCAAGAAGCACGCTCTTCCTTTCTAGAGTCTCTAATACAACAGGACACGGGAGTGTACTTAGACCAAAAGAACGGTTTTACATACACATGTGGACCATATCTAGTTCAACTCTGCTTCTGAAACTGATACAAACCACAGGTCATATAACATCCATTGCTTTTCCGTTAACAGTGAGAAACGTGTGAGCTTCGTGAACGATGTAGCTTCCTTTGAGCTGAAAAGTGATTGTGTTTACCTGAAAGGAAGTCCTGCTTGTAGGAAGACACAGAACCTGGGATTTAGCTCCATTTCTGAAGGGAAACACACAGCACAGTTTTCTTCCATGAAACACACTCTGCTTTAGAGCAAGAAGCACACTCTTGCTTTCTTGAGTGTCTAATAGAGCAGGAAACTTGAGTGTGCTCAGAACAAAAGGACGGTGTTTCCTACATATATGGACCATATCTAGTTCAACTCTGCTTCTGAAACTGATACAAACCACAGGTCTATATAACATCCAGTGCTTTTCAGTTAAGAGCGAGAAACATTTCAGCTTCGTGAACGATGTAGTTGCATTGGAGCTGGAAAACGACTGTGTTAACCTGAAAGGAAGTCTTGCTTGTCGGTAGACACAGAGCCTGGGATTTACCTCCATTTCTGAAGGGAAACACACGGCACAGTTCTCAAACATGAAACAAACACTGCTTTAGAGCAAGAAGCACACTCTTGCTTTCTAGAGTCTCTAATGCAGAAGGAAACATGAGTGTACTTAGACCAAAAGAATGGGGTTTCCTACACATAGGGACCATATCTCGTTCATCTCTGCTTCTGAAACTGATACTAACCACAAGTGCTCTAACATCCAATGCTTTTCAATTAAGAGTGAGAAACGTAAGAGCTGAGTGAATGATGTAGCTTCCTTTGAGCTGAAAAGTGAATGCATTTACCTGAAACGAGTCTTGCTTGTAGGAAGACACAGAGCCAGGGATTTAACTCCATTTTTGAAGTGAATCACACAGCACAGTTCTCATCCATGAAACACACTCTGCTTTATCTCAAGAAGCACGCTCTTGCTTTCTGGAGTCTCTACATAAAGCTTGAAACTTGAGTGTGCTCAGAAGAAAAGAACGGCGTTTCCTACACATAAGGACCATATATACTTCAACTCTACTTCTGAAACTGATAGAAACCACTGGTCCTCTAACATCCAATGCTTTTCAGTTAAGACTGAGAAACATGTGAGCTTCGTGAAGGATATAGCTTCCTTTGAGTTGAAAAGAGACTTCATTTACCTGAAACGAAGTCTTGCATGTAGGAAGACACAGAGCCTGGGATTTAAATCCATTTCTGAAGGGAAACACACAGCACAGTTGTCATCCATGAAACACACTCTGCTTTAGAGCAAGAAGCATGCTCTTGCTTTCTAGATTATCCAATATAGCAGGAAACGTGAGTGTGCTTAGACCAAAGAACGGTGCGTCCTACACATAAGGACCATATCTGGTTCAACTCTTCTTCTTAAACTGATACAAACCACGGGTCCTCTAACATCCAATGCTTTTCAGTAAATCGCGAGAAACGTGTTTACTAGGTGAAAAATGTAGTTTCATTTGAGCTGAAAAGAGTCTGCGTTTACCTGAAAAGATGTCTTGCTTGTAAGAAGACACAGAGGCTAGGATTTAACTCCATTTCTGAAGTGAAACACACACCACAGTTCTCATCCATGAAACAGACTCTGCTTTAAAGCAAGAAGCACGCTCTTCCTTTCTAGAGTCTCTAATACAACAGGACACGGGAGTGTACTTAGACCAAAAGAACGGTTTTACATACACATGTGGACCATATCTAGTTCAACTCTGCTTCTGAAACTGATACAAACCACAGGTCATATAACATCCATTGCTTTTCCGTTAACAGTGAGAAACGTGTGAGCTTCGTGAATGATGTAGCTTCCTTTGAGCTGAAAAGTGATTGTGTTTACCTGAAAGGAAGTCCTGCTTGTAGGAAGACACAGAACCTGGGATTAGCTCCATTTCTGAAGGGAAACACACAGCACAGTTTTCTTCCATGAAACACACTCTGCTTTAGAGCAAGAAGCACACTCTTGCTTTCTTGAGTGTCTAATAGAGCAGGAAACGTGAGTGTGCTCAGAACAAAAGGACGGTGTTTCCTAAATATCTAGTTCAACTCTGCTTCTGAAACTGATACAAACCACAGGTCTATATAACATCCAGTGCTTTTCAGTTAAGAGCGAGAAACATGTCAGCTTCGTGAACGATGTAGTTGCATTGGAGCTGGAAAATGACTGTGTTTACCTGAAAGGAAGTCTTGCTTGTCGGTAGACGCAGAGCCTGGGATTTACCTCCATTTCTGAAGGGAAACACAAGGCACAGTTCTCAAACATGAAACAAACACTGCTTTAGAGCAAGAAGCACGCTCTTGCTTTCTAGAGTCTCTAATGCAGAAGGAAACATGAGTGTACTTAGACCAAAAGAATGGGGTTTCCTACACATAGGGACCATATCTCGTTCATCTCTGCTTCTGAAACTGATACTAACCACAAGTGCTCTAACATCCAATGCTTTTCAATTAAGAGTGAGAAACGTAAGAGCTGAGTGAATGATGTAGCTTCCTTTGAGCTGAAAAGTGAATGCATTTACCTGAAACGAGTCTTGCTTGTAGGAAGACACAGAGCCAGGGATTTAACTCCATTTTTGAAGTGAATCACACAGCACAGTTCTCATCCATGAAACACACTCTGCTTTAGCTCAAGAAGCACGCTCTTGCTTTCTGGAGTCTCTACATAAAGCTTGAAACTTGAGTGTGCTCAGAAGAAAAGAACGGCGTTTCCTACACATAAGGACCATATATACTTCAACTCTACTTCTGAAACTGATAGAAACCACTGGTCCTCTAACATCCAATGCTTTTCAGTTAAGACTGAGAAACATGTGAGCTTCGTGAAGGATATAGCTTCCTTTGAGTTGAAAAGAGACTTCATTTACCTGAAACGAAGTCTTGCATGTAGGAAGACACAGAGCCTGGGATTTAAATCCATTTCTGAAGGGAAATACACAGCACAGTTGTCATCCATGAAACACACTCTGCTTTAGAGCAAGAAGCATGCTCTTGCTTTCTAGATTATCCAATATAGCAGGAAACGTGAGTGTGCTTAGACCAAAGAACGGTGCGTCCTACACATAATGACCATATCTGGTTCAACTCTTCTTCTTAAACTGATACAAACCACGGGTCCTCTAACATCCAATGCTTTTCAGTAAATCGCGAGAAACGTGTTTACTAGGTGAACAATGTAGTTTCATTTGAGCTGAAAAGAGTCTGCGTTTACCTGAAAAGATGTCTTGCTTGTAAGAAGACACAGAGGCTAGGATTTAACTCCATTTCTGAAGTGAAACACACACCACAGTTCTCATCCATGAAACAGACTCTGCTTTAAAGCAAGAAGCACGCTCTTCCTTTCTAGAGTCTCTAATACAACAGGACACGGGAGTGTACTTAGACCAAAAGAACGGTTTTACATACACATGTGGACCATATCTAGTTCAACTCTGCTTCTGAAACTGATACAAACCACAGGTCATATAACATCCATTGCTTTTCCGTTAACAGTGAGAAACGTGTGAGCTTCGTGAACGATGTAGCTTCCTTTGAGCTGAAAAGTGATTGTGTTTACCTGAAAGGAAGTCCTGCTTGTAGGAAGACACAGAACCTGGGATTTAGCTCCATTTCTGAAGGGAAACACACAGCACAGTTTTCTTCCATGAAACACACTCTGCTTTAGAGCAAGAAGCACACTCTTGCTTTCTTGAGTGTCTAATAGAGCAGGAAACTTGAGTGTGCTCAGAACAAAAGGACGGTGTTTCCTACATATATGGACCATATCTAGTTCAACTCTGCTTCTGAAACTGATACAAACCACAGGTCTATATAACATCCAGTGCTTTTCAGTTAAGAGCGAGAAACATTTCAGCTTCGTGAACGATGTAGTTGCATTGGAGCTGGAAAACGACTGTGTTAACCTGAAAGGAAGTCTTGCTTGTCGGTAGACACAGAGCCTGGGATTTACCTCCATTTCTGAAGGGAAACACACGGCACAGTTCTCAAACATGAAACAAACACTGCTTTAGAGCAAGAAGCACACTCTTGCTTTCTAGAGTCTCTAATGCAGAAGGAAACATGAGTGTACTTACACCAAAAGAATGGGGTTTCCTACACATAGGGACCATATCTCGTTCATCTCTGCTTCTGAAACTGATACTAACCACAAGTGCTCTAACATCCAATGCTTTTCAATTAAGAGTGAGAAACGTAAGAGCTGAGTGAATGATGTAGCTTCCTTTGAGCTGAAAAGTGAATGCATTTACCTGAAACGAGTCTTGCTTGTAGGAAGACACAGAGCCAGGGATTTAACTCCATTTTTGAAGTGAATCACACAGCACAGTTCTCATCCATGAAACACACTCTGCTTTATCTCAAGAAGCACGCTCTTGCTTTCTGGAGTCTCTACATAAAGCTTGAAACTTGAGTGTGCTCAGAAGAAAAGAACGGCGTTTCCTACACATAAGGACCATATATACTTCAACTCTACTTCTGAAACTGATAGAAACCACTGGTCCTCTAACATCCAATGCTTTTCAGTTAAGACTGAGAAACATGTGAGCTTCGTGAAGGATATAGCTTCCTTTGAGTTGAAAAGAGACTTCATTTACCTGAAACGAAGTCTTGCATGTAGGAAGACACAGAGCCTGGGATTTAAATCCATTTCTGAAGGGAAACACACAGCACAGTTGTCATCCATGAAACACACTCTGCTTTAGAGCAAGAAGCATGCTCTTGCTTTCTAGATTATCCAATATAGCAGGAAACGTGAGTGTGCTTAGACCAAAGAACGGTGCGTCCTACACATAAGGACCATATCTGGTTCAACTCTTCTTCTTAAACTGATACAAACCACGGGTCCTCTAACATCCAATGCTTTTCAGTAAATCGCGAGAAACGTGTTTACTAGGTGAAAAATGTAGTTTCATTTGAGCTGAAAAGAGTCTGCGTTTACCTGAAAAGATGTCTTGCTTGTAAGAAGACACAGAGGCTAGGATTTAACTCCATTTCTGAAGTGAAACACACACCACAGTTCTCATCCATGAAACAGACTCTGCTTTAAAGCAAGAAGCACGCTCTTCCTTTCTAGAGTCTCTAATACAACAGGACACGGGAGTGTACTTAGACCAAAAGAACGGTTTTACATACACATGTGGACCATATCTAGTTCAACTCTGCTTCTGAAACTGATACAAACCACAGGTCATATAACATCCATTGCTTTTCCGTTAACAGTGAGAAATGTGTGAGCTTCGTGAATGATGTAGCTTCCTTTGAGCTGAAAAGTGATTGTGTTTACCTGAAAGGAAGTCCTGCTTGTAGGAAGACACAGAACCTGGGATTAGCTCCATTTCTGAAGGGAAACACACAGCACAGTTTTCTTCCATGAAACACACTCTGCTTTAGAGCAAGAAGCACACTCTTGCTTTCTTGAGTGTCTAATAGAGCAGGAAACGTGAGTGTGCTCAGAACAAAAGGACGGTGTTTCCTAAATATCTAGTTCAACTCTGCTTCTGAAACTGATACAAACCACAGGTCTATATAACATCCAGTGCTTTTCAGTTAAGAGCGAGAAACATGTCAGCTTCGTGAACGATGTAGTTGCATTGGAGCTGGAAAATGACTGTGTTTACCTGAAAGGAAGTCTTGCTTGTCGGTAGACGCAGAGCCTGGGATTTACCTCCATTTCTGAAGGGAAACACAAGGCACAGTTCTCAAACATGAAACAAACACTGCTTTAGAGCAAGAAGCACGCTCTTGCTTTCTAGAGTCTCTAATGCAGAAGGAAACATGAGTGTACTTAGACCAAAAGAATGGGGTTTCCTACACATAGGGACCATATCTCGTTCATCTCTGCTTCTGAAACTGATACTAACCACAAGTGCTCTAACATCCAATGCTTTTCAATTAAGAGTGAGAAACGTAAGAGCTGAGTGAATGATGTAGCTTCCTTTGAGCTGAAAAGTGAATGCATTTACCTGAAACGAGTCTTGCTTGTAGGAAGACACAGAGCCAGGGATTTAACTCCATTTTTGAAGTGAATCACACAGCACAGTTCTCATCCATGAAACACACTCTGCTTTAGCTCAAGAAGCACGCTCTTGCTTTCTGGAGTCTCTACATAAAGCTTGAAACTTGAGTGTGCTCAGAAGAAAAGAACGGCGTTTCCTACACATAAGGACCATATATACTTCAACTCTACTTCTGAAACTGATAGAAACCACTGGTCCTCTAACATCCAATGCTTTTCAGTTAAGACTGAGAAACATGTGAGCTTCGTGAAGGATATAGCTTCCTTTGAGTTGAAAAGAGACTTCATTTACCTGAAACGAAGTCTTGCATGTAGGAAGACACAGAGCCTGGGATTTAAATCCATTTCTGAAGGGAAACACACAGCACAGTTGTCATCCATGAAACACACTCTGCTTTAGAGCAAGAAGCATGCTCTTGCTTTCTAGATTATCCAATATAGCAGGAAACGTGAGTGTGCTTAGACCAAAGAACGGTGCGTCCTACACATAATGACCATATCTGGTTCAACTCTTCTTCTTAAACTGATACAAACCACGGGTCCTCTAACATCCAATGCTTTTCAGTAAATCGCGAGAAACGTGTTTACTAGGTGAACAATGTAGTTTCATTTGAGCTGAAAAGAGTCTGCGTTTACCTGAAAAGATGTCTTGCTTGTAAGAAGACACAGAGGCTAGGATTTAACTCCATTTCTGAAGTGAAACACACACCACAGTTCTCATCCATGAAACAGACTCTGCTTTAAAGCAAGAAGCACGCTCTTCCTTTCTAGAGTCTCTAATACAACAGGACACGGGAGTGTACTTAGACCAAAAGAACGGTTTTACATACACATGTGGACCATATCTAGTTCAACTCTGCTTCTGAAACTGATACAAACCACAGGTCATATAACATCCATTGCTTTTCCGTTAACAGTGAGAAACGTGTGAGCTTCGTGAACGATGTAGCTTCCTTTGAGCTGAAAAGTGATTGTGTTTACCTGAAAGGAAGTCCTGCTTGTAGGAAGACACAGAACCTGGGATTTAGCTCCATTTCTGAAGGGAAACACACAGCACAGTTTTCTTCCATGAAACACACTCTGCTTTAGAGCAAGAAGCACACTCTTGCTTTCTTGAGTGTCTAATAGAGCAGGAAACTTGAGTGTGCTCAGAACAAAAGGACGGTGTTTCCTACATATATGGACCATATCTAGTTCAACTCTGCTTCTGAAACTGATACAAACCACAGGTCTATATAACATCCAGTGCTTTTCAGTTAAGAGCGAGAAACATTTCAGCTTCGTGAACGATGTAGTTGCATTGGAGCTGGAAAACGACTGTGTTAACCTGAAAGGAAGTCTTGCTTGTCGGTAGACACAGAGCCTGGGATTTACCTCCATTTCTGAAGGGAAACACACGGCACAGTTCTCAAACATGAAACAAACACTGCTTTAGAGCAAGAAGCACACTCTTGCTTTCTAGAGTCTCTAATGCAGAAGGAAACATGAGTGTACTTACACCAAAAGAATGGGGTTTCCTACACATAGGGACCATATCTCGTTCATCTCTGCTTCTGAAACTGATACTAACCACAAGTGCTCTAACATCCAATGCTTTTCAATTAAGAGTGAGAAACGTAAGAGCTGAGTGAATGATGTAGCTTCCTTTGAGCTGAAAAGTGAATGCATTTACCTGAAACGAGTCTTTCTTGTAGGAAGACACAGAGCCAGGGATTTAACTCCATTTTTGAAGTGAATCACACAGCACAGTTCTCATCCATGAAACACACTCTGCTTTATCTCAAGAAGCACGCTCTTGCTTTCTGGAGTCTCTACATAAAGCTTGAAACTTGAGTGTGCTCAGAAGAAAAGAACGGCGTTTCCTACACATAAGGACCATATATACTTCAACTCTACTTCTGAAACTGATAGAAACCACTGGTCCTCTAACATCCAATGCTTTTCAGTTAAGACTGAGAAACATGTGAGCTTCGTGAAGGATATAGCTTCCTTTGAGTTGAAAAGAGACTTCATTTACCTGAAACGAAGTCTTGCATGTAGGAAGACACAGAGCCTGGGATTTAAATCCATTTCTGAAGGGAAACACACAGCACAGTTGTCATCCATGAAACACACTCTGCTTTAGAGCAAGAAGCATGCTCTTGCTTTCTAGATTATCCAATATAGCAGGAAACGTGAGTGTGCTTAGACCAAAGAACGGTGCGTCCTACACATAAGGACCATATCTGGTTCAACTCTTCTTCTTAAACTGATACAAACCACGGGTCCTCTAACATCCAATGCTTTTCAGTAAATCGCGAGAAACGTGTTTACTAGGTGAACAATGTAGTTTCATTTGAGCTGAAAAGAGTCTGCGTTTACCTGAAAAGATGTCTTGCTTGTAAGAAGACACAGAGGCTAGGATTTAACTCCATTTCTGAAGTGAAACACACACCACAGTTCTCATCCATGAAACAGACTCTGCTTTAAAGCAAGAAGCACGCTCTTCCTTTCTAGAGTCTCTAATACAACAGGACACGGGAGTGTACTTAGACCAAAAGAACGGTTTTACATACACATGTGGACCATATCTAGTTCAACTCTGCTTCTGAAACTGATACAAACCACAGGTCATATAACATCCATTGCTTTTCCGTTAACAGTGAGAAACGTGTGAGCTTCGTGAATGATGTAGCTTCCTTTGAGCTGAAAAGTGATTGTGTTTACCTGAAAGGAAGTCCTGCTTGTAGGAAGACACAGAACCTGGGATTAGCTCCATTTCTGAAGGGAAACACACAGCACAGTTTTCTTCCATGAAACACACTCTGCTTTAGAGCAAGAAGCACACTCTTGCTTTCTTGAGTGTCTAATAGAGCAGGAAACGTGAGTGTGCTCAGAACAAAAGGACGGTGTTTCCTAAATATCTAGTTCAACTCTGCTTCTGAAACTGATACAAACCACAGGTCTATATAACATCCAGTGCTTTTCAGTTAAGAGCGAGAAACATGTCAGCTTCGTGAACGATGTAGTTGCATTGGAGCTGGAAAATGACTGTGTTTACCTGAAAGGAAGTCTTGCTTGTCGGTAGACGCAGAGCCTGGGATTTACCTCCATTTCTGAAGGGAAACACAAGGCACAGTTCTCAAACATGAAACAAACACTGCTTTAGAGCAAGAAGCACGCTCTTGCTTTCTAGAGTCTCTAATGCAGAAGGAAACATGAGTGTACTTAGACCAAAAGAATGGGGTTTCCTACACATAGGGACCATATCTCGTTCATCTCTGCTTCTGAAACTGATACTAACCACAAGTGCTCTAACATCCAATGCTTTTCAATTAAGAGTGAGAAACGTAAGAGCTGAGTGAATGATGTAGCTTCCTTTGAGCTGAAAAGTGAATGCATTTACCTGAAACGAGTCTTGCTTGTAGGAAGACACAGAGCCAGGGATTTAACTCCATTTTTGAAGTGAATCACACAGCACAGTTCTCATCCATGAAACACACTCTGCTTTAGCTCAAGAAGCACGCTCTTGCTTTCTGGAGTCTCTACATAAAGCTTGAAACTTGAGTGTGCTCAGAAGAAAAGAACGGCGTTTCCTACACATAAGGACCATATATACTTCAACTCTACTTCTGAAACTGATAGAAACCACTGGTCCTCTAACATCCAATGCTTTTCAGTTAAGACTGAGAAACATGTGAGCTTCGTGAAGGATATAGCTTCCTTTGAGTTGAAAAGAGACTTCATTTACCTGAAACGAAGTCTTGCATGTAGGAAGACACAGAGCCTGGGATTTAAATCCATTTCTGAAGGGAAACACACAGCACAGTTGTCATCCATGAAACACACTCTGCTTTAGAGCAAGAAGCATGCTCTTGCTTTCTAGATTATCCAATATAGCAGGAAACGTGAGTGTGCTTAGACCAAAGAACGGTGCGTCCTACACATAATGACCATATCTGGTTCAACTCTTCTTCTTAAACTGATACAAACCACGGGTCCTCTAACATCCAATGCTTTTCAGTAAATCGCGAGAAACGTGTTTACTAGGTGAACAATGTAGTTTCATTTGAGCTGAAAAGAGTCTGCGTTTACCTGAAAAGATGTCTTGCTTGTAAGAAGACACAGAGGCTAGGATTTAACTCCATTTCTGAAGTGAAACACACACCACAGTTCTCATCCATGAAACAGACTCTGCTTTAAAGCAAGAAGCACGCTCTTCCTTTCTAGAGTCTCTAATACAACAGGACACGGGAGTGTACTTAGACCAAAAGAACGGTTTTACATACACATGTGGACCATATCTAGTTCAACTCTGCTTCTGAAACTGATACAAACCACAGGTCATATAACATCCATTGCTTTTCCGTTAACAGTGAGAAACGTGTGAGCTTCGTGAACGATGTAGCTTCCTTTGAGCTGAAAAGTGATTGTGTTTACCTGAAAGGAAGTCCTGCTTATAGGAAGACACAGAACCTGGGATTTAGCTCCATTTCTGAAGGGAAACACACAGCACAGTTTTCTTCCATGAAACACACTCTGCTTTAGAGCAAGAAGCACACTCTTGCTTTCTTGAGTGTCTAATAGAGCAGGAAACTTGAGTGTGCTCAGAACAAAAGGACGGTGTTTCCTACATATATGGACCATATCTAGTTCAACTCTGCTTCTGAAACTGATACAAACCACAGGTCTATATAACATCCAGTGCTTTTCAGTTAAGAGCGAGAAACATTTCAGCTTCGTGAACGATGTAGTTGCATTGGAGCTGGAAAACGACTGTGTTAACCTGAAAGGAAGTCTTGCTTGTCGGTAGACACAGAGCCTGGGATTTACCTCCATTTCTGAAGGGAAACACACGGCACAGTTCTCAAACATGAAACAAACACTGCTTTAGAGCAAGAAGCACACTCTTGCTTTCTAGAGTCTCTAATGCAGAAGGAAACATGAGTGTACTTACACCAAAAGAATGGGGTTTCCTACACATAGGGACCATATCTCGTTCATCTCTGCTTCTGAAACTGATACTAACCACAAGTGCTCTAACATCCAATGCTTTTCAATTAAGAGTGAGAAACGTAAGAGCTGAGTGAATGATGTAGCTTCCTTTGAGCTGAAAAGTGAATGCATTTACCTGAAACGAGTCTTTCTTGTAGGAAGACACAGAGCCAGGGATTTAACTCCATTTTTGAAGTGAATCACACAGCACAGTTCTCATCCATGAAACACACTCTGCTTTATCTCAAGAAGCACGCTCTTGCTTTCTGGAGTCTCTACATAAAGCTTGAAACTTGAGTGTGCTCAGAAGAAAAGAACGGCGTTTCCTACACATAAGGACCATATATACTTCAACTCTACTTCTGAAACTGATAGAAACCACTGGTCCTCTAACATCCAATGCTTTTCAGTTAAGACTGAGAAACATGTGAGCTTCGTGAAGGATATAGCTTCCTTTGAGTTGAAAAGAGACTTCATTTACCTGAAACGAAGTCTTGCATGTAGGAAGACACAGAGCCTGGGATTTAAATCCATTTCTGAAGGGAAACACACAGCACAGTTGTCATCCATGAAACACACTCTGCTTTAGAGCAAGAAGCATGCTCTTGCTTTCTAGATTATCCAATATAGCAGGAAACGTGAGTGTGCTTAGACCAAAGAACGGTGCGTCCTACACATAATGACCATATCTGGTTCAACTCTTCTTCTTAAACTGATACAAACCACGGGTCCTCTAACATCCAATGCTTTTCAGTAAATCGCGAGAAACGTGTTTACTAGGTGAAAAATGTAGTTTCATTTGAGCTGAAAAGAGTCTGCGTTTACCTGAAAAGATGTCTTGCTTGTAAGAAGACACAGAGGCTAGGATTTAACTCCATTTCTGAAGTGAAACACACACCACAGTTCTCATCCATGAAACAGACTCTGCTTTAAAGCAAGAAGCACGCTCTTCCTTTCTAGAGTCTCTAATACAACAGGACACGGGAGTGTACTTAGACCAAAAGAACGGTTTTACATACACATGTGGACCATATCTAGTTCAACTCTGCTTCTGAAACTGATACAAACCACAGGTCATATAACATCCATTGCTTTTCCGTTAACAGTGAGAAACGTGTGAGCTTCGTGAATGATGTAGCTTCCTTTGAGCTGAAAAGTGATTGTGTTTACCTGAAAGGAAGTCCTGCTTGTAGGAAGACACAGAACCTGGGATTAGCTCCATTTCTGAAGGGAAACACACAGCACAGTTTTCTTCCATGAAACACACTCTGCTTTAGAGCAAGAAGCACACTCTTGCTTTCTTGAGTGTCTAATAGAGCAGGAAACGTGAGTGTGCTCAGAACAAAAGGACGGTGTTTCCTAAATATCTAGTTCAACTCTGCTTCTGAAACTGATACAAACCACAGGTCTATATAACATCCAGTGCTTTTCAGTTAAGAGCGAGAAACATGTCAGCTTCGTGAACGATGTAGTTGCATTGGAGCTGGAAAATGACTGTGTTTACCTGAAAGGAAGTCTTGCTTGTCGGTAGACGCAGAGCCTGGGATTTACCTCCATTTCTGAAGGGAAACACACGGCACAGTTCTCAAACATGAAACAAACACTGCTTTAGAGCAAGAAGCACGCTCTTGCTTTCTAGAGTCTCTAATGCAGAAGGAAACATGAGTGTACTTAGACCAAAAGAATGGGGTTTCCTACACATAGGGACCATATCTCGTTCATCTCTGCTTCTGAAACTGATACTAACCACAAGTGCTCTAACATCCAATGCTTTTCAATTAAGAGTGAGAAACGTAAGAGCTGAGTGAATGATGTAGCTTCCTTTGAGCTGAAAAGTGAATGCATTTACCTGAAACGAGTCTTGCTTGTAGGAAGACACAGAGCCAGGGATTTAACTCCATTTTTGAAGTGAATCACACAGCACAGTTCTCATCCATGAAACACACTCTGCTTTATCTCAAGAAGCACGCTCTTGCTTTCTGGAGTCTCTACATAAAGCTTGAAACTTGAGTGTGCTCAGAAGAAAAGAACGGCGTTTCCTACACATAAGGACCATATATACTTCAACTCTACTTCTGAAACTGATAGAAACCACTGGTCCTCTAACATCCAATGCTTTTCAGTTAAGACTGAGAAACATGTGAGCTTCGTGAAGGATATAGCTTCCTTTGAGTTGAAAAGAGACTTCATTTACCTGAAACGAAGTCTTGCATGTAGGAAGACACAGAGCCTGGGATTTAAATCCATTTCTGAAGGGAAACACACAGCACAGTTGTCATCCATGAAACACACTCTGCTTTAGAGCAAGAAGCATGCTCTTGCTTTCTAGATTATCCAATATAGCAGGAAACGTGAGTGTGCTTAGACCAAAGAACGGTGCGTCCTACACATAATGACCATATCTGGTTCAACTCTTCTTCTTAAACTGATACAAACCACGGGTCCTCTAACATCCAATGCTTTTCAGTAAATCGCGAGAAACGTGTTTACTAGGTGAACAATGTAGTTTCATTTGAGCTGAAAAGAGTCTGCGTTTACCTGAAAAGATGTCTTGCTTGTAAGAAGACACAGAGGCTAGGATTTAACTCCATTTCTGAAGTGAAACACACACCACAGTTCTCATCCATGAAACAGACTCTGCTTTAAAGCAAGAAGCACGCTCTTCCTTTCTAGAGTCTCTAATACAACAGGACACGGGAGTGTACTTAGACCAAAAGAACGGTTTTACATACACATGTGGACCATATCTAGTTCAACTCTGCTTCTGAAACTGATACAAACCACAGGTCATATAACATCCATTGCTTTTCCGTTAACAGTGAGAAACGTGTGAGCTTCGTGAACGATGTAGCTTCCTTTGAGCTGAAAAGTGATTGTGTTTACCTGAAAGGAAGTCCTGCTTATAGGAAGACACAGAACCTGGGATTTAGCTCCATTTCTGAAGGGAAACACACAGCACAGTTTTCTTCCATGAAACACACTCTGCTTTAGAGCAAGAAGCACACTCTTGCTTTCTTGAGTGTCTAATAGAGCAGGAAACTTGAGTGTGCTCAGAACAAAAGGACGGTGTTTCCTACATATATGGACCATATCTAGTTCAACTCTGCTTCTGAAACTGATACAAACCACAGGTCTATATAACATCCAGTGCTTTTCAGTTAAGAGCGAGAAACATTTCAGCTTCGTGAACGATGTAGTTGCATTGGAGCTGGAAAACGACTGTGTTAACCTGAAAGGAAGTCTTGCTTGTCGGTAGACACAGAGCCTGGGATTTACCTCCATTTCTGAAGGGAAACACACGGCACAGTTCTCAAACATGAAACAAACACTGCTTTAGAGCAAGAAGCACACTCTTGCTTTCTAGAGTCTCTAATGCAGAAGGAAACATGAGTGTACTTACACCAAAAGAATGGGGTTTCCTACACATAGGGACCATATCTCGTTCATCTCTGCTTCTGAAACTGATACTAACCACAAGTGCTCTAACATCCAATGCTTTTCAATTAAGAGTGAGAAACGTAAGAGCTGAGTGAATGATGTAGCTTCCTTTGAGCTGAAAAGTGAATGCATTTACCTGAAACGAGTCTTGCTTGTAGGAAGACACAGAGCCAGGGATTTAACTCCATTTTTGAAGTGAATCACACAGCACAGTTCTCATCCATGAAACACACTCTGCTTTATCTCAAGAAGCACGCTCTTGCTTTCTGGAGTCTCTACATAAAGCTTGAAACTTGAGTGTGCTCAGAAGAAAAGAACGGCGTTTCCTACACATAAGGACCATATATACTTCAACTCTACTTCTGAAACTGATAGAAACCACTGGTCCTCTAACATCCAATGCTTTTCAGTTAAGACTGAGAAACATGTGAGCTTCGTGAAGGATATAGCTTCCTTTGAGTTGAAAAGAGACTTCATTTACCTGAAACGAAGTCTTGCATGTAGGAAGACACAGAGCCTGGGATTTAAATCCATTTCTGAAGGGAAACACACAGCACAGTTGTCATCCATGAAACACACTCTGCTTTAGAGCAAGAAGCATGCTCTTGCTTTCTAGATTATCCAATATAGCAGGAAACGTGAGTGTGCTTAGACCAAAGAACGGTGCGTCCTACACATAATGACCATATCTGGTTCAACTCTTCTTCTTAAACTGATACAAACCACGGGTCCTCTAACATCCAATGCTTTTCAGTAAATCGCGAGAAACGTGTTTACTAGGTGAAAAATGTAGTTTCATTTGAGCTGAAAAGAGTCTGCGTTTACCTGAAAAGATGTCTTGCTTGTAAGAAGACACAGAGGCTAGGATTTAACTCCATTTCTGAAGTGAAACACACACCACAGTTCTCATCCATGAAACAGACTCTGCTTTAAAGCAAGAAGCACGCTCTTCCTTTCTAGAGTCTCTAATACAACAGGACACGGGAGTGTACTTAGACCAAAAGAACGGTTTTACATACACATGTGGACCATATCTAGTTCAACTCTGCTTCTGAAACTGATACAAACCACAGGTCATATAACATCCATTGCTTTTCCGTTAACAGTGAGAAACGTGTGAGCTTCGTGAATGATGTAGCTTCCTTTGAGCTGAAAAGTGATTGTGTTTACCTGAAAGGAAGTCCTGCTTGTAGGAAGACACAGAACCTGGGATTAGCTCCATTTCTGAAGGGAAACACACAGCACAGTTTTCTTCCATGAAACACACTCTGCTTTAGAGCAAGAAGCACACTCTTGCTTTCTTGAGTGTCTAATAGAGCAGGAAACGTGAGTGTGCTCAGAACAAAAGGACGGTGTTTCCTAAATATCTAGTTCAACTCTGCTTCTGAAACTGATACAAACCACAGGTCTATATAACATCCAGTGCTTTTCAGTTAAGAGCGAGAAACATGTCAGCTTCGTGAACGATGTAGTTGCATTGGAGCTGGAAAATGACTGTGTTTACCTGAAAGGAAGTCTTGCTTGTCGGTAGACGCAGAGCCTGGGATTTACCTCCATTTCTGAAGGGAAACACACGGCACAGTTCTCAAACATGAAACAAACACTGCTTTAGAGCAAGAAGCACGCTCTTGCTTTCTAGAGTCTCTAATGCAGAAGGAAACATGAGTGTACTTAGACCAAAAGAATGGGGTTTCCTACACATAGGGACCATATCTCGTTCATCTCTGCTTCTGAAACTGATACTAACCACAAGTGCTCTAACATCCAATGCTTTTCAATTAAGAGTGAGAAACGTAAGAGCTGAGTGAATGATGTAGCTTCCTTTGAGCTGAAAAGTGAATGCATTTACCTGAAACGAGTCTTGCTTGTAGGAAGACACAGAGCCAGGGATTTAACTCCATTTTTGAAGTGAATCACACAGCACAGTTCTCATCCATGAAACACACTCTGCTTTATCTCAAGAAGCACGCTCTTGCTTTCTGGAGTCTCTACATAAAGCTTGAAACTTGAGTGTGCTCAGAAGAAAAGAACGGCGTTTCCTACACATAAGGACCATATATACTTCAACTCTACTTCTGAAACTGATAGAAACCACTGGTCCTCTAACATCCAATGCTTTTCAGTTAAGACTGAGAAACATGTGAGCTTCGTGAAGGATATAGCTTCCTTTGAGTTGAAAAGAGACTTCATTTACCTGAAACGAAGTCTTGCATGTAGGAAGACACAGAGCCTGGGATTTAAATCCATTTCTGAAGGGAAACACACAGCACAGTTGTCATCCATGAAACACACTCTGCTTTAGAGCAAGAAGCATGCTCTTGCTTTCTAGATTATCCAATATAGCAGGAAACGTGAGTGTGCTTAGACCAAAGAACGGTGCGTCCTACACATAATGACCATATCTGGTTCAACTCTTCTTCTTAAACTGATACAAACCACGGGTCCTCTAACATCCAATGCTTTTCAGTAAATCGCGAGAAACGTGTTTACTAGGTGAACAATGTAGTTTCATTTGAGCTGAAAAGAGTCTGCGTTTACCTGAAAAGATGTCTTGCTTGTAAGAAGACACAGAGGCTAGGATTTAACTCCATTTCTGAAGTGAAACACACACCACAGTTCTCATCCATGAAACAGACTCTGCTTTAAAGCAAGAAGCACGCTCTTCCTTTCTAGAGTCTCTAATACAACAGGACACGGGAGTGTACTTAGACCAAAAGAACGGTTTTACATACACATGTGGACCATATCTAGTTCAACTCTGCTTCTGAAACTGATACAAACCACAGGTCATATAACATCCATTGCTTTTCCGTTAACAGTGAGAAACGTGTGAGCTTCGTGAACGATGTAGCTTCCTTTGAGCTGAAAAGTGATTGTGTTTACCTGAAAGGAAGTCCTGCTTGTAGGAAGACACAGAACCTGGGATTTAGCTCCATTTCTGAAGGGAAACACACAGCACAGTTTTCTTCCATGAAACACACTCTGCTTTAGAGCAAGAAGCACACTCTTGCTTTCTTGAGTGTCTAATAGAGCAGGAAACTTGAGTGTGCTCAGAACAAAAGGACGGTGTTTCCTACATATATGGACCATATCTAGTTCAACTCTGCTTCTGAAACTGATACAAACCACAGGTCTATATAACATCCAGTGCTTTTCAGTTAAGAGCGAGAAACATTTCAGCTTCGTGAACGATGTAGTTGCATTGGAGCTGGAAAATGACTGTGTTAACCTGAAAGGAAGTCTTGCTTGTCGGTAGACACAGAGCCTGGGATTTACCTCCATTTCTGAAGGGAAACACACGGCACAGTTCTCAAACATGAAACAAACACTGCTTTAGAGCAAGAAGCACACTCTTGCTTTCTAGAGTCTCTAATGCAGAAGGAAACATGAGTGTACTTAGACCAAAAAATGGGGTTTCCTACACATAGGGACCATATCTCGTTCATCTCTGCTTCTGAAACTGATACTAACCACAAGTGCTCTAACATCCAATGCTTTTCAATTATGAGTGAGAAACGTGAGAGCTGAGTGAATGATGTAGCTTCCTTTGAGCTGAAAAGTGAATGCATTTACCTGAAACGAGTCTTGCTTGTAGGAAGACACAGAGCCAGGGATTTAACTCCATTTTTGAAGTGAATCACACAGCACAGTTCTCATCCATGAAACACACTCTGCTTTAGCTCAAGAAGCACGCTCTTGCTTTCTGGAGTCTCTATATAAAGCTTGAAACTTGAGTGTGCTCAGAAGAAAAGAATGGCGTTTCCTACACATAAGGACCATATATACTTCAACTCTACTTCTGAAACTGATAGAAACCACTGGTCCTCTAACATCCAATGCTTTTCAGTTAAGACCGAGAAACATGTAAGCTTCGTGAAGGATATAGCTTCCTTTGAGTTGAAAAGAGACTTCATTTACCTGAAACGAAGTCTTGCATGTAGGAAGACACAGAGCCTGGGATTTAAATCCATTTCTGAAGGGAAACACACAGCACAGTTGTCATCCATGAAACACACTCTGCTTTAGAGCAAGAAGCATGCTCTTGCTTTCTAGGTTATCCAATATAGCAGGAAACGTGAGTGTGCTTAGACCAAAGAACGGTGCGTCCTACACATAAGGACCATATCTGGTTCAACTCTTCTTCTTAAACTGATACAAACCACGGGTCCTCTAACATCCAATGATTTTCAGTAAATTGCGAGAAACGTGTTTACTAGGTGAAAAATGTAGTTTCATTTGAGCTGAAAAGAGTCTGCGTTTACCTGAAAAGATGTCTTGCTTGTAAGAAGACACAGAGGCTAGGATTTAACTCCATTTCTGAAGTGAAACACACACCACAGTTCTCATCCATGAAACAGACTCTGCTTTAAAGCAAGAAGCACGCTCTTCCTTTCTAGAGTCTCTAATACAACAGGACACGGGAGTGTACTTAGACCAAAAGAACGGTTTTACATACACATGTGGACCATATCTAGTTCAACTCTGCTTCTGAAACTGATACAAACCACAGGTCATATAACATCCATTGCTTTTCCATTAAGAGTGAGAAACGTGTGAGCTTCGTGAACGATGTAGCTTCCTTTGAGCTGAAAAGTGATTGTGTTTACCTGAAAGGAAGTCCTGCTTGTAGGAAGACACAGAACCTGGGATTTAGCTCCATTTCTGAAGGGAAACACACAGCACAGTTTTCTTCCATGAAACACACTCTGCTTTAGAGCAAGAAGCACACTCTTGCTTTCTTGAGTGTCTAATAGAGCAGGAAACGTGAGTGTGCTCAGAACAAAAGGACGGTGTTTCCTAAATATCTAGTTCAACTCTGCTTCTGAAACTGATACAAACCACAGGTCTATATAACATCCAGTGCTTTTCAGTTAAGAGCGAGAAACATGTCAGCTTCGTGAACGATGCAGTTGCATTGGAGCTGGAAAATGACTGTGTTTACCTGAAAGGAAGTCTTGCTTGTCGGTAGACACAGAGCCTGGGATTTACCTCCATTTCTGAAGGGAAACACACGGCACAGTTCTCAAACATGAAACAAACACTGCTTTAGAGCAAGAAGCACGCTCTTGCTTTCTAGAGTCTCTAATGCAGAAGGAAACATGAGTGTACTTAGACCAAAAGAATGGGGTTTCCTACACATAGGGACCATATCTCGTTCATCTCTGCTTCTGAAACTGATACTAACCACAAGTGCTCTAACATTCAATGCTTTTCAATTAAGAGTGAGAAACGTAAGAGCTGAGTGAATGATGTAGCTTCCTTTGAGCTGAAAAGTGAATGCATTTACCTGAAACGAGTCTTGCTTGTAGGAAGACACAGAGCCAGGGATTTAACTCCATTTTTGAAGTGAATCACACAGCACAGTTCTCATCCATGAAACACACTCTGCTTTAGCTCAAGAAGCACGCTCTTGCTTTCTGGAGTCTCTACATAAAGCTTGAAACATGAGTGTGCTCAGAAGAAAAGAACGGCGTTTCCTACACATAAGGACCATATATACTTCAACTCTACTTCTGAAACTGATAGAAACCACTGGTCCTCTAACATCCAATGCTTTTCAGTTAAGACCGAGAAACATGTGAGCTTCGTGAAGGATATAGCTTCCTTTGAGTTGAAAAGAGACTTCATTTACCTGAAACGAAGTCTTGCATGTAGGAAGACACAGAGCCTGGGATTTAAATCCATTTCTGAAGGGAAACACACAGCACAGTTGTCATCCATGAAACACACTCTGCTTTAGAGCAAGAAGCATGCTCTTGCTTTCTAGATTATCCAATATAGCAGGAAACGTGAGTGTGCTTAGACCAAAGAACGGTGCGTCCTACACATAATGACCATATCTGGTTCAACTCTTCTTCTTAAACTGATACAAAACACGGGTCCTCTAACATCCAATGCTTTTCAGTATATCGCGAGAAACGTGTTTACTAGGTGAAAAATGTAGTTTCATTTGAGCTGAAAAGAGTCTGCGTTTACCTGAAAAGATGTCTTGCTTGTAAGAAGACACAGAGGCTAGGATTTAACTCCATTTCTGAAGTGAAACACACACCACAGGTCTCATCCATGAAACAGACTCTGCTTTAAAGCAAGAAGCACGCTCTTCCTTTCTAGAGTCTCTAATACAACAGGACACGGGAGTGTACTTAGACCAAAAGAACGGTTTTACATACACATGTGGACCATATCTAGTTCAACTCTGCTTCTGAAACTGATACAAACCACAGGTCATATAACATCCATTGCTTTTCCGTTAACAGTGAGAAACGTGTGAGCTTCGTGAATGATGTAGCTTCCTTTGAGCTGAAAAGTGATTGTGTTTACCTGAAAGGAAGTCCTGCTTGTAGGAAGACACAGAACCTGGGATTTAGCTCCATTTCTGAAGGGAAACACACAGCACAGTTTTCTTCCATGAAACACACTCTGCTTTAGAGCAAGAAGCACACTCTTGCTTTCTTGAGTGTCTAATAGAGCAGGAAACGTGAGTGTGCTCAGAACAAAAGGACGGTGTTTCCTAAATATCTAGTTCAACTCTGCTTCTGAAACTGATACAAACCACAGGTCTATATAACATCCAGTGCTTTTCAGTTAAGAGCGAGAAACATGTCAGCTTCGTGAACGATGTAGTTGCATTGGAGCTGGAAAATGACTGTGTTTACCTGAAAGGAAGTCTTGCTTGTCGGTAGACACAGAGCCTGGGATTTACCTCCATTTCTGAAGGGAAACACACGGCACAGTTCTCAAACATGAAACAAACACTGCTTTAGAGCAAGAAGCACGCTCTTGCTTTCTAGAGTCTCTAATGCAGAAGGAAACATGAGTGTACTTAGACCAAAAGAATGGGGTTTCCTACACATAGGGACCATATCTCGTTCATCTCTGCTTCTGAAACTGATACTAACCACAAGTGCTCTAACATCCAATGCTTTTCAATTAAGAGTGAGAAACGTAAGAGCTGAGTGAATGATGTAGCTTCCTTTGAGCTGAAAAGTGAATGCATTTACCTGAAACGAGTCTTGCTTGTAGGAAGACACAGAGCCAGGGATTTAACTCCATTTTTGAAGTGAATCACACAGCACAGTTCTCATCCATGAAACACACTCTGCTTTTGCTCAAGAAGCATGCTCTTGCTTTCTGGAGTCTCTACATAAAGCTTGAAACTTGAGTGTGCTCAGAAGAAAAGAACGGCGTTTCCTACACATAAGGACCATATATACTTCAACTCTACTTCTGAAACTGATAGAAACCACTGGTCCTCTAACATCCAATGCTTTTCAGTTAAGACTGAGAAACATGTGAGCTTCGTGAAGGATATAGCTTCCTTTGAGTTGAAAAGAGACTTCATTTACCTGAAACGAAGTCTTGCATGTAGGAAGACACAGAGCCTGGGATTTAAATCCATTTCTGAAGGGAAACACACAGCACAGTTGTCATCCATGAAACACACTCTGCTTTAGAGCAAGAAGCATGCTCTTGCTTTCTAGATTATCCAATATAGCAGGATACGTGAGTGTGCTTAGACCAAAGAACGGTGCGTCCTACACATAATGACCATATCTGGTTCAACTCTTCTTCTTAAACTGATACAAACCACGGGTCCTCTAACATCCAATGCTTTTCAGTAAATCGCGAGAAACGTGTTTACTAGGTGAAAAATGTAGTTTCATTTGAGCTGAAAATAGTCTGCGTTTACCTGAAAAGATGTCTTGCTTGTAAGAAGACACAGAGGCTAGGATTTAACTCCATTTCTGAAGTGAAACACACACCACAGTTCTCATCCATGAAACAGACTCTGCTTTAAAGCAAGAAGCACGCTCTTCCTTTCTAGAGTCTCTAATACAACAGGACACGGGAGTGTACTTAGACCAAAAGAACGGTTTTACATACACATGTGGACCATATCTAGTTCAACTCTGCTTCTGAAACTGATACAAACCACAGGTCATATAACATCCATTGCTTTTCCGTTAACAGTGAGAAACGTGTGAGCTTCGTGAACGATGTAGCTTCCTTTGAGCTGAAAAGTGATTGTGTTTACCTGAAAGGAAGTCCTGCTTGTAGGAAGACACAGAACCTGGGATTTAGCTCCATTTCTGAAGGGAAACACACAGCACAGTTTTCTTCCATGAAACACACTCTGCTTTAGAGCAAGAAGCACACTCTTGCTTTCTTGAGTGTCTAATAGAGCAGGAAACGTGAGTGTGCTAAGAACAAAAGGACGGTGTTTCCTACATATACGGACAATATCTAGTACAACTCTGCTTCTGAAACTGATACAAACCACAGGTCTATATAACATCCAGTGCTTTTCAGTTAAGAGCGAGAAACATGTCAGCTTCGTGAACGATGTAGTTGCATTGGAGCTGGAAAATGACTGTGTTTACCTGAAAGGAAGTCTTGCTTGTCCGTAGACACAGAGCCTGGGATTTACCTCCATTTCTGAAGGGAAACACACGGCACAGTTCTCAAACATGAAACAAACACTGCTTTAGAGCAAGAAGCACACTCTTGCTTTCTAGAGTCTCTAATGCAGAAGGAAACATGAGTGTACTTAGACCAAAAAATGGGGTTTCCTACACATAGGGACCATATCTCGTTCATCTCTGCTTCTGAAACTGATACTAACCACAAGTGCTCTAACATCCAATGCTTTTCAATTATGAGTGAGAAACGTGAGAGCTGAGTGAATGATGTAGCTTCCTTTGAGCTGAAAAGTGAATGCATTTACCTGAAACGAGTCTTGCTTGTAGGAAGACACAGAGCCAGGGATTTAACTCCATTTTTGAAGTGAATCACACAGCACAGTTCTCATCCATGAAACACACTCTGCTTTAGCTCAAGAAGCACGCTCTTGCTTTCTGGAGTCTCTATATAAAGCTTGAAACTTGAGTGTGCTCAGAAGAAAAGAATGGCGTTTCCTACACATAAGGACCATATATACTTCAACTCTACTTCTGAAACTGATAGAAACCACTGGTCCTCTAACAACCAATGCTTTTCAGTTAAGACCAAGAAACATGTGAGCTTCGTGAAGGATATAGCTTCCTTTGAGTTGAAAAGAGACTTCATTTACCTGAAACGAAGTCTTGCATGTAGGAAGACACAGAGCCTGGGATTTAAATCCATTTCTGAAGGGAAACACACAGCACAGTTGTCATCCATGAAACACACTCTGCTTTAGAGCAAGAAGCATGCTCTTGCTTTCTAGATTATCCAATATAGCAGGAAACGTGAGTGTGCTTAGACCAAAGAACGGTGCGTCCTACACATAAGGACCATATCTGGTTCAACTCTTCTTCTTAAACTGATACAAACCACGGGTCCTCTAACATCCAATGCTTTTCAGTAAATCGCGAGAAACGTGTTTACTAGGTGAAAAATGTAGTTTCATTTGAGCTGAAAAGAGTCTGCGTTTACCTGAAAAGATGTCTTGCTTGTAAGAAGACACAGAGGCTAGGATTTAACTCCATTTCTGAAGTGAAACACACACCACAGTTCTCATCCATGAAACAGACTCTGCTTTAAAGCAAGAAGCACGCTCTTCCTTTCTAGAGTCTCTAATACAACAGGACACGGGAGTGTACTTAGACCAAAAGAACGGTTTTACATACACATGTGGACCATATCTAGTTCAACTCTGCTTCTGAAACTGATACAAACCACAGGTCATATAACATCCATTTCTTTTCCATTAAGAGTGAGAAACGTGTGAGCTTCGTGAACGATGTAGCTTCCTTTGAGCTGAAAAGTGATTGTGTTTACCTGAAAGGAAGTCCTGCTTGTAGGAAGACACAGAACCTGGGATTTAGCTCCATTTCTGAAGGGAAACACACAGCACAGTTTTCTTCCATGAAACACACTCTGCTTTAGAGCAAGAAGCACACTCTTGCTTTCTTGAGTGTCTAATAGAGCAGGAAACGTGAGTGTGCTCAGAACAAAAGGACGGTGTTTCCTAAATATCTAGTTCAACTCTGCTTCTGAAACTGATACAAACCACAGGTCTATATAACATCCAGTGCTTTTCAGTTAAGAGCGAGAAACATGTCAGCTTCGTGAACGATGCAGTTGCATTGGAGCTGGAAAATGACTGTGTTTACCTGAAAGGAAGTCTTGCTTGTCGGTAGACACAGAGCCTGGGATTTACCTCCATTTCTGAAGGGAAACACACGGCACAGTTCTCAAACATGAAACAAACACTGCTTTAGAGCAAGAAGCACGCTCTTGCTTTCTAGAGTCTCTAATGCAGAAGGAAACATGAGTGTACTTAGACCAAAAGAATGGGGTTTCCTACACATAGGGACCATATCTCGTTCATCTCTGCTTCTGAAACTGATACTAACCACAAGTGCTCTAACATCCAATGCTTTTCAATTAAGAGTGAGAAACGTGAGAGCTGAGTGAATGATGTAGCTTCCTTTGAGCTGAAAAGTGAATGCATTTACCTGAAACGAGTCTTGCTTGTAGGAAGACACAGAGCCAGGGATTTAACTCCATTTTTGAAGTGAATCACACAGCACAGTTCTCATCCATGAAACACACTCTGCTTTAGCTCAAGAAGCACGCTCTTGCTTTCTGGAGTCTCTATATAAAGCTTGAAACTTGAGTGTGCTCAGAAGAAAAGAACGGCGTTTCCTACACATAAGGACCATATATACGTCAACTCTACTTCTGAAACTGATAGAAACCACTGGTCCTCTAACATCCAATGCTTTTAAGTTAAGACCAAGAAACATGTGAGCTTCGTGAAGGATATAGCTTCCTTTGAGTTGAAAAGAGACTTCATTTACCTGAAACGAAGTCTTGCATGTAGGAAGACACAGAGCCTGGGATTTAAATCCATTTCTGAAGGGAAACACACAGCACAGTTGTCATCCATGAAACACACTCTGCTTTAGAGCAAGAAGCATGCTCTTGCTTTCTAGATTATCCAATATAGCAGGAAACGTGAGTGTGCTTAGACCAAAGAACGGTGCGTCCTACACATAAGGACCATATCTGGTTCAACTCTTCTTCTTAAACTGATACAAACCACGGGGCCTCTAACATCCAATGCTTTTCAGTAAATCGCGAGAAACGTGTTTACTAGGTGAACAATGTAGTTTCATTTGAGCTGAAAAGAGTCTGCGTTTACCTGAAAAGATGTCTTGCTTATAAGAAGACACAGAGGCTAGGATTTAACTCCATTTCTGAAGTGAAACACACACCACAGTTCTCATCCATGAAACAGACTCTGCTTTAAAGCAAGAAGCACGCTCTTCCTTTCTAGAGTCTCTAATACAACAGGACACGGGAGTGTACTTAGACCAAAAGAACGGTTTTACATACACATGTGGACCATATCTAGTTCAACTCTGCTTCTGAAACTGATACAAACCACAGGTCATATAACATCCATTGCTTTTCCATTAAGAGTGAGAAACGTGTGAGCTTCGTGAACGATGTAGCTTCCTTTGAGCTGAAAAGTGATTGTGTTTACCTTAAAGGAAGTCCTGCTTGTAGGAAGACACAGAACCTGGGATTTAGCTCCATTTCTGAAGGGAAACACACAGCACAGTTTTCTTCCATGAAACACACTCTGCTTTAGAGCAAGAAGCACACTCTTGCTTTCTTGAGTGTCTAATAGAGCAGGAAACGTGAGTGTGCTCAGAACAAAAGGACGGTGTTTCCTAAATATCTAGTTCAACTCTGCTTCTGAAACTGATACAAACCACAGGTCTATATAACATGCAGTGCTTTTCAGTTAAGAGCGAGAAACATGTCAGCTTCGTGAACGATGTAGTTGCATTGGAGCTGGAAAATGACTGTGTTTACCTGAAAGGAAGTCTTGCTTGTCGGTAGACACAGAGCCTGGGATTTACCTCCATTTCTGAAGGGAAACACACGGCACAGTTCTCAAACATGAAACAAACACTGCTTTAGAGCAAGAAGCACGCTCTTGCTTTCTAGAGTCTCTAATGCAGAAGGAAACATGAGTGTACTTAGACCAAAAGAATGGGGTTTCCTACACATAGGGACCATATCTCGTTCATCTCTGCTTCTGAAACTGATACTAACCACAAGTGCTCTAACATCCAATGCTTTTCAATTAAGAGTGAGAAACGTAAGAGCTGAGTGAATGATGTAGCTTCCTTTGAGCTTAAAAGTGAATGCATTTACCTGAAACGAGTCTTGCTTGTAGGAAGACACAGAGCCAGGGATTTAACTCCATTTTTGAAGTGAATCACACAGCACAGTTCTCATCCATGAAACACACTCTGCTTTAGCTCAAGAAGCACGCTCTTGCTTTCTGGAGTCTCTACATAAAGCTTGAAACATGAGTGTGCTCAGAAGAAAAGAACGGCGTTTCCTACACATAAGGACCATATATACTTCAACTCTACTTCTGAAACTGATAGAAACCACTGGTCCTCTAACATCCAATGCTTTTCAGTTAAGACTGAGAAACATGTGAGCTTCGTGAAGGATATAGCTTCCTTTGAGTTGAAAAGAGACTTCATTTACCTGAAACGAAGTCTTGCATGTAGGAAGACACAGAGCCTGGGATTTAAATCCATTTCTGAAGGGAAACACACAGCACAGTTGTCATCCATGAAACACACTCTGCTTTAGAGCAAGAAGCATGCTCTTGCTTTCTAGATTATCCAATATATCAGGAAACGTGAGTGTGCTTAGACCAAAGAACGGTGCGTCCTACACATAAGGACCATATCTGGTTCAACTCTTCTTCTTAAACTGATACAAACCACGGGTCCTCTAACATCCAATGCTTTTCAGTAAATCGCGAGAAACGTGTTTACTAGGTGAAAAATGTAGTTTCATTTGAGCTGAAAAGAGTCTGCGTTTACCTGAAAAGATGTCTTGCTTGTAAGAAGACACAGAGGCTAGGATTTAACTCCATTTCTGAAGTGAAACACACACCACAGTTCTCATCCATGAAACAGACTCTGCTTTAAAGCAAGAAGCACGCTCTTCCTTTCTAGAGTCTCTAATACAACAGGACACGGGAGTGTACTTAGACCAAAAGAACGGTTTTACATACACATGTGGACCATATCTAGTTCAACTCTGCTTCTCAAACTGATACAAACCACAGGTCATATAACATCCATTGCTTTTCCATTAAGAGTGAGAAACGTGTGAGCTTCGTGAACGATGTAGCTTCCTTTGAGCTGAAAAGTGATTGTGTTTACCTGAAAGGAAGTCCTGCTTGTAGGAAGACACAGAACCTGGGATTTAGCTCCATTTCTGAAGGGAAACACACAGCACAGTTTTCTTCCATGAAACACACTCTGCTTTAGAGCAAGAAGCACACTCTTGCTTTCTTGAGTATCTAATAGAGCAGGAAACGTGAGTGTGCTCAGAACAAAAGGACGGTGTTTCCTAAATATCTAGTTCAACTCTGCTTCTGAAACTGATACAAACCACAGGTCTATATAACATCCAGTGCTTTTCAGTTAAGAGCGAGAAACATGTCAGCTTCGTGAACGATGTAGTTGCATTGGAGCTGGAAAATGACTGTGTTTACCTGAAAGGAAGTCTTGCTTGTCGGTAGACACAGAGCCTGGGATTTACCTCCATTTCTGAAGGGAAACACACGGCACAGTTCTCAAACATGAAACAAACACTGCTTTAGAGCAAGAAGCACGCTCTTGCTTTCTAGAGTCTCTAATGCAGAAGGAAACATGAGTGTACTTAGACCAAAAGAATGGGGTTTCCTACACATAGGGACCATATCTCGTTCATCTCTGCTTCTGAAACTGATACTAACCACAAGTGCTCTAACATCCAATGCTTTTCAATTAAGAGTGAGAAACGTAAGAGCTGAGTGAATGATGTAGCTTCCTTTGACCTGAAAAGTGAATGCATTTACCTGAAACGAGTCTTGCTTGTAGGAAGACACAGAGCCAGGGATTTAACTCCATTTCTGAAGTGAATCACACAGCACAGTTCTCATCCATGAAACACACTCTGCTTTAGCTCAAGAAGCACGCTCTTGCTTTCTGGAGTCTCTACATAAAGCTTGAAACTTGAGTGTGCTCAGAAGAAAAGAACGGCGTTTCCTACACATAAGGACCATATATACTTCAACTCTACTTCTGAAACTGATAGAAACCATTGGTCCTCTAACATCCAATTCTTTTCAGTTAAGACTGAGAAACATGTGAGCTTCGTGAAGGATATAGCTTCCTTTGAGTTGAAAAGAGACTTCATTTACCTGAAACGAAGTCTTGCATGTAGGAAGACACAGAGCCTGGGATTTAAATCCATTTCTGAAGGGAAACACACAGCACAGTTGTCATCCATGAAACACACTCTGCTTTAGAGCAAGAAGCATGCTCTTGCTTTCTAGATTATCCAATATAGCAGGAAACGTGAGTGTGCTTAGACCAAAGAACGGTGCGTCCTACACATAAGGACCATATCTGGTTCAACTCTTCTTCTTAAACTGATACAAACCACGGGTCCTCTAACATCCAATGCTTTTCAGTAAATCGCGAGAAACGTGTTTACTAGGTGAAAAATGTAGTTTCATTTGAGCTGAAAAGAGTCTGCGTTTACCTGAAATGATGTCTTGCTTGTAAGAAGACACAGAGGCTAGGATTTAACTCCATTTCTGAAGTGAAACACACACCACAGTTCTCATCCATGAAACAGACTCTGCTTTAAAGCAAGAAGCACGCTCTTCCTTTCTAGAGTCTCTAATACAACAGGACACGGGAGTGTACTTAGACCAAAAGAACGGTTTTACATACACATGTGGACCATATCTAGTTCAACTCTGCTTCTGAAACTGATACAAACCACAGGTCATATAACATCCATTGCTTTTCCGTTAACAGTGAGAAACGTGTGAGCTTCGTGAATGATGTAGCTTCCTTTGAGCTGAAAAGTGATTGTGTTTACCTGAAAGGAAGTCCTGCTTGTAGGAAGACACAGAACCTGGGATTTAGCTCCATTTCTGAAGGGAAACACACAGCACAGTTTTCTTCCATGAAACACACTCTGCTTTAGAGCAAGAAGCACACTCTTGCTTTCTTGAGTATCTAATAGAGCAGGAAACGTGAGTGTGCTCAGAACAAAAGGACGGTGTTTCCTAAATATCTAGTTCAACTCTGCTTCTGAAACTGATACAAACCACAGGTCATATAACATCCATTGCTTTTCCATTAAGAGTGAGAAACGTGTGTGCTTCGTGAACGATGTAGCATCCTTTGAGCTGAAAAGTGATTGTGTTTACCTGAAAGGAAGTCCTGCTTGTAGGAAGACACAGAACCTGGGATTTAGCTCCATTTCTGAATGGAAACACACAGCACAGTTTTCTTCCATGAAACACACTCTGCTTTAGAGCAAGAAGCACACTCTTGCTTTCTTGAGTGTCTAATAGAGCAGGAAACGTGAGTGTGCTCAGAACAAAAGGACGGTGTTTCCTACATATACGGACCATATCTAGTTCAACTCTGCTTCTGAAACTGATACAAACCACAGGTCTATATAACATCCAGTGCTTTTCAGTTAAGAGCGAGAAACATTTCAGCTTCGTGAACGATGTAGTTGCATTGGAGCTGGAAAACGACTGTGTTAACCTGAAAGGAAGTCTTGCTTGTCGGTAGACACAGAGCCTGGGATTTACCTCCATTTCTGAAGGGAAACACACGGCACAGTTCTCAAACATGAAACAAACACTGCTTTAGAGCAAGAAGCACACTCTTGCTTTCTAGAGTCTCTAATGCAGAAGGAAACATGAGTGTACTTAGACCAAAAGAATGGGGTTTCCTACACATAGGGACCATATCTCGTTCATCTCTGCTTCTGAAACTGATACTAACCACAAGTGCTCTAACATCCAATGCTTTTCAATTATGAGTGAGAAACGTGAGAGCTGAGTGAATGATGTAGCTTCATTTGAGCTGAAAAGTGAATGCATTTACCTGAAACGAGTCTTGCTTGTAGGAAGACACAGAGCCAGGGATTTAACTCCATTTTTGAAGTGAATCACACAGCACAGTTCTCATCCATGAAACACACTCTGCTTTAGCTCAAGAAGCACGCTCTTGCTTTCTGGAGTCTCTATATAAAGCTTGAAACTTGAGTGTGCTCAGAAGAAAAGAATGGCGTTTCCTACACATAAGGACCATATATACTTCAACTCTACTTCTGAAACTGATAGAAACCACTGGTCCTCTAACATCCAATGCTTTTCAGTTAAGACCAAGAAACATGTGAGCTTCGTGAAGGATATAGCTTCCTATGAGTTGAAAAGAGACTTCATTTACCTGAAACGAAGTCTTGCATGTAGGAAGACACAGAGCCTGGGATTTAAATCCATTTCTGAAGGGAAACACACAGCACAGTTGTCATCCATGAAACACACTCTGCTTTAGAGCAAGAAGCATGCTCTTGCTTTCTAGATTATCCAATATATCAGGAAACGTGAGTGTGCTTAGACCAAAGAACGGTGCGTCCTACACATAAGGACCATATCTGGTTCAACTCTTCTTCTTAAACTGATACAAACCACGGGTCCTCTAACATCCAATGCTTTTCAGTAAATCGCGAGAAACGTGTTTACTAGGTGAAAAATGTAGTTTCATTTGAGCTGAAAAGAGTCTGCGTTTACCTGAAAAGATGTCTTGCTTGTAAGAAGACACAGAGGCTAGGATTTAACTCCATTTCTGAAGTGAAACACACACCACAGTTCTCATCCATGAAACAGACTCTGCTTTAAAGCAAGAAGCACGCTCTTCCTTTCTAGAGTCTCTAATACAACAGGACACAGGAGTGTACTTAGACCAAAAGAACGGTTTTACATACACATGTGGACCATATCTAGTTCAACTCTGCTTCTGAAACTGATACAAACCACAGGTCATATAACATCCATTGCTTTTCCATTAAGAGTGAGAAACGTGTGAGCTTCGTGAACGATGTAGCTTCCTTTGAGCTGAAAAGTGATTGTGTTTACCTGAAAGGAAGTCCTGCTTGTAGGAAGACACAGAACCTGGGATTTAGCTCCATTTCTGAAGGGAAACACACAGCACAGTTTTCTTCCATGAAACACACTCTGCTTTAGAGCAAGAAGCACACTCTTGCTTTCTTGAGTGTCTAATAGAGCAGGAAACGTGAGTGTGCTAAGAACAAAAGGACGGTGTTTCCTACATATACGGACCATATCTAGTACAACTCTGCTTCTGAAACTGATACAAACCACAGGTCTATATAACATCCAGTGCTTTTCAGTTAAGAGCGAGAAACATGTCAGCTTCGTGAACGATGTAGTTGCATTGGAGCTGGAAAATGACTGTGTTTACCTGAAAGGAAGTCTTGCTTGTCGGTAGACACAGAGCCTGGGATTTACCTCCATTTCTGAAGGGAAACACACGGCACAGTTCTCAAACATGAAACAAACACTGCTTTAGAGCAAGAAGCACACTCTTGCTTTCTAGAGTCTCTAATGCAGAAGGAAACATGAGTGTACTTAGACCAAAAGAATGGGGTTTCCTACACATAGGGACCATATCTCGTTCATCTCTGCTTCTGAAACTGATACTAACCACAAGTGCTCTAACATCCAATGCTTTTCAATTATGAGTGAGAAACGTGAGAGCTGAGTGAATGATGTAGCTTCATTTGAGCTGAAAAGTGAATGCATTTACCTGAAACGAGTCTTGCTTGTAGGAAGACACAGAGCCAGGGATTTAACTCCATTTTTGAAGTGAATCACACAGCACAGTTCTCATCCATGAAACACACTCTGCTTTAGCTCAAGAAGCACGCTCTTGCTTTCTGGAGTCTCTATATAAAGCTTGAAACTTGAGTGTGCTCAGAAGAAAAGAATGGCGTTTCCTACACATAAGGACCATATATACTTCAACTCTACTTCTGAAACTGATAGAAACCACTGGTCCTCTAACATCCAATGCTTTTCAGTTAAGACCAAGAAACATGTGAGCTTCGTGAAGGATATAGCTTCCTATGAGTTGAAAAGAGACTTCATTTACCTGAAACGAAGTCTTGCATGTAGGAAGACACAGAGCCTGGGATTTAAATCCATTTCTGAAGGGAAACACACAGCACAGTTGTCATCCATGAAACACACTCTGCTTTAGAGCAAGAAGCATGCTCTTGCTTTCTAGATTATCCAATATAGCAGGAAACGTGAGTGTGCTTAGACCAAAGAACGGTGCGTCCTACACATAAGGACCATATCTGGTTCAACTCTTCTTCTTAAACTGATACAAACCACGGGTCCTCTAACATCCAATGCTTTTCAGTAAATCGCGAGAAACGTGTTTACTAGGTGAAAAATGTAGTTTCATTTGAGCTGAAAAGAGTCTGCGTTTACCTGAAAAGATGTCTTGCTTGTAAGAAGACACAGAGGCTAGGATTTAACTCCATTTCTGAAGTGAAACACACACCACAGTTCTCATCCATGAAACAGACTCTGCTTTAAAGCAAGAAGCACGCTCTTCCTTTCTAGAGTCTCTAATACAACAGGACACAGGAGTGTACTTAGACCAAAAGAACGGTTTTACATACACATGTGGACCATATCTAGTTCAACTCTGCTTCTGAAACTGATACAAACCACAGGTCATATAACATCCATTGCTTTTCCATTAAGAGTGAGAAACGTGTGAGCTTCGTGAACGATGTAGCTTCCTTTGAGCTGAAAAGTGATTGTGTTTACCTGAAAGGAAGTCCTGCTTGTAGGAAGACACAGAACCTGGGATTTAGCTCCATTTCTGAAGGGAAACACACAGCACAGTTTTCTTCCATGAAACACACTCTGCTTTAGAGCAAGAAGCACACTCTTGCTTTCTTGAGTGTCTAATAGAGCAGGAAACGTGAGTGTGCTCAGAACAAAAGGACGGTGTTTCCTAAATATCTAGTTCAACTCTGCTTCTGAAACTGATACAAACCACAGGTCTATATAACATCCAGTGCTTTTCAGTTAAGAGCGAGAAACATGTCAGCTTCGTGAACGATGTAGTTGCATTGGAGCTGGAAAATGACTGTGTTTACCTGAAAGGAAGTCTTGCTTGTCGGTAGACACAGAGCCTGGGATTTACCTCCATTTCTGAAGGGAAACACACGGCACAGTTCTCAAACATGAAACAAACACTGCTTTAGAGCAAGAAACACGCTCTTGCTTTCTAGAGTCTCTAATGCAGAAGGAAACATGAGTGTACTTAGACCAAAAGAATGGGGTTTCCTACACATAGGGACCATATCTCGTTCATCTCTGCTTCTGAAACTGATACTAACCACAAGTGCTCTAACATCCAATGCTTTTCAATTATGAGTGAGAAACGTGAGAGCTGAGTGAATGATGTAGCTTCATTTGAGCTGAAAAGTGAATGCATTTACCTGAAACGAGTCTTGCTTGTAGGAAGACACAGAGCCAGGGATTTAACTCCATTTTTGAAGTGAATCACACAGCACAGTTCTCATCCATGAAACACACTCTGCTTTAGCTCAAGAAGCACGCTCTTGCTTTCTGGAGTCTCTATATAAAGCTTGAAACTTGAGTGTGCTCAGAAGAAAAGAACGGCGTTTCCTACACATAAGGACCATATATACTTCAACTCTACTTCTGAAACTGATAGAAACCACTGGTCCTCTAACATCCAATGCTTTTCAGTTAAGACTGAGAAACATGTGAGCTTCGTGAAGGATATAGCTTCCTTTGAGTTGAAAAGAGACTTCATTTACCTGAAACGAAGTCTTGCATGTAGGAAGACACAGAGCCTGGGATTTAAATCCATTTCTGAAGGGAAACACACAGCACAGTTGTCATCCATGAAACACACTCTGCTTTAGAGCAAGAAGCATGCTCTTGCTTTCTAGATTATCCAATATAGCAGGAAACGTGAGTGTGCTTAGACCAAAGAACGGTGCGTCCTACACATAAGGACCATATCTGGTTCAACTCTTCTTCTTAAACTGATACAAACCACGGGTCCTCTAACATCCAATGCTTTTCAGTAAATCGCGAGAAACGTGTTTACTAGGTGAAAAATGTAGTTTCATTTGAGCTGAAAAGAGTCTGCGTTTACCTGAAAAGATGTCTTGCTTGTAAGAAGACACAGAGGCTAGGATTTAACTCCATTTCTGAAGTGAAACACACACCACAGTTCTCATCCATGAAACAGACTCTGCTTTAAAGCAAGAAGCACGCTCTTCCTTTCTAGAGTCTCTAATACAACAGGACACGGGAGTGTACTTAGACCAAAAGAACGGTTTTACATACACATGTGGACCATATCTAGTTCAACTCTGCTTCTGAAACTGATACAAACCACAGGTCATATAACATCCATTGCTTTTCTGTTAACAGTGAGAAACGTTTGAGCTTCGTGAACGATGTAGCTTCCTTTGAGCTGAAAAGTGATTGTGTTTACCTGAAAGGAAGTCCTGCTTGTAGGAAGACACAGAACCTGGGATTTAGCTCCATTTTTGAATGGAAACACACAGCACAGTTTTCTTCCATGAAACACACTCTGCTTTAGAGCAAGAAGCACACTCTTGCTTTCTTGAGTGTCTAATAGAGCAGGAAACGTGAGTGTGCTCAGAACAAAATGACGGTGTTTCCTACATATACGGACCATATCTAGTTCAACTCTGCTTCTGAAACTGATACAAACCACAGGTCTATATAACATCCAGTGCTTTTCAGTTAAGAGCGAGAAACATTTCAGCTTCGTGAAAGATGTAGTTGCATTGGAGCTGGAAAACGACTGTGTTAACCTGAAAGGAAGTCTTGCTTGTCGGTAGACACAGAGCCTGGGATTTACCTCCATTTCTGAAGGGAAACACACGGCACAGTTCTCAAACATGAAACAAACACTGCTTTAGAGCAAGAAGCACACTCTTGCTTTGTAGAGTCTCTAATGCAGAAGGAAACATGAGTGTACTTAGACCAAAAGAATGGGGTTTCCTACACATAGGGACCATATCTCGTTCATCTCTGCTTCTGAAACTGATACTAACCACAAGTGCTCTAACATCCAATGCTTTTCAATTATGAGTGAGAAACGTGAGAGCTGAGTGAATGATGTAGCTTCATTTGAGCTGAAAAGTGAATGCATTTACCTGAAACGAGTCTTGCTTGTAGGAAGACACAGAGCCAGGGATTTAACTCCATTTTTGAAGTGAATCACACAGCACAGTTCTCATCCATGAAACACACTCTGCTTTAGCTCAAGAAGCACGCTCTTGCTTTCTGGAGTCTCTATATAAAGCTTGAAACTTGAGTGTGCTCAGAAGAAAAGAACGGCGTTTCCTACACATAAGGACCATATATACTTCAACTCTACTTCTGAAACTGATAGAAACCACTGGTCCTCTAACATCCAATGCTTTTCAGTTAAGACTGAGAAACATGTGAGCTTCGTGAAGGATATAGCTTCCTTTGAGTTGAAAAGAGACTTCATTTACCTGAAACGAAGTCTTGCATGTAGGAAGACACAGAGCCTGGGATTTAAATCCATTTCTGAAGGGAAACACACAGCACAGTTGTCATCCATGAAACACACTCTGCTTTAGAGCAAGAAGCATGCTCTTGCTTTCTAGATTATCCAATATAGCAGGAAACGTGAGTGTGCTTAGACCAAAGAACGGTGCGTCCTACACATAAGGACCATATCTGGTTCAACTCTTCTTCTTAAACTGATACAAACCACGGGTCCTCTAACATCCAATGCTTTTCAGTAAATCGCGAGAAACGTGTTTACTAGGTGAAAAATGTAGTTTCATTTGAGCTGAAAAGAGTCTGCGTTTACCTGAAAAGATGTCTTGCTTGTAAGAAGACACAGAGGCTAGGATTTAACTCCATTTCTGAAGTGAAACCCACACCACAGTTCTCATCCATGAAACAGACTCTGCTTTAAAGCAAGAAGCACGCTCTTCCTTTCTAGAGTCTCTAATACAACAGGACACGGGAGTGTACTTAGACCAAAAGAACGGTTTTACATACACATGTGGACCATATCTAGTTCAACTCTGCTTCTGAAACTGATACAAACCACAGGTCATATAACATCCATTGCTTTTCCGTTAACAGTGAGAAACGTTTGAGCTTCGTGAACGATGTAGCTTCCTTTGAGCTGAAAAGTGATTGTGTTTACCTGAAAGGAAGTCCTGCTTGTAGGAAGACACAGAACCTGGGATTTAGCTCCATTTTTGAATGGAAACACACAGCACAGTTTTCTTCCATGAAACACACTCTGCTTTAGAGCAAGAAGCACACTCTTGCTTTCTTGAGTGTCTAATAGAGCAGGAAACGTGAGTGTGCTCAGAACAAAATGACGGTGTTTCCTACATATACGGACCATATCTAGTTCAACTCTGCTTCTGAAACTGATACAAACCACAGGTCTATATAACATCCAGTGCTTTTCAGTTAAGAGCGAGAAACATTTCAGCTTCGTGAAAGATGTAGTTGCATTGGAGCTGGAAAACGACTGTGTTAACCTGAAAGGAAGTCTTGCTTGTCGGTAGACACAGAGCCTGGGATTTACCTCCATTTCTGAAGGGAAACACACGGCACAGTTCTCAAACATGAAACAAACACTGCTTTAGAGCAAGAAGCACGCTCTTGCTTTCTAGAGTCTCTAATGCAGAAGGAAAAATGAGTGTACTTAGACCAAAAGAATGGGGTTTCCTACACATAGGGACCATATCTCGTTCATCTCTGCTTCTGAAACTGATACTAACCACAAGTGCTCTAACATCCAATGCTTTTCAATTATGAGTGAGAAACGTGAGAGCTGAGTGAATGATGTAGCTTCATTTGAGCTGAAAAGTGAATGCATTTACCTGAAACGAGTCTTGCTTGTAGGAAGACACAGAGCCAGGGATTTAACTCCATTTTTGAAGTGAATCACACAGCACAGTTCTCATCCATGAAACACACTCTGCTTTAGCTCAAGAAGCATGCTCTTGCTTTTTGGAGTCTCTATATAAAGCTTGAAACTTGAGTGTGCTCAGAAGAAAAGAATGGCGTTTCCTACACATAAGGACCATATATACTTCAACTCTACTTCTGAAACTGATAGAAACCACTGGTCCTCTAACATCCAATGCTTTTCAGTTAAGACCAAGAAACATGTGAGCTTCGTGAAGGATATAGCTTCCTATGAGTTGAAAAGAGACTTCATTTACCTGAAACGAAGTCTTGCATGTAGGAAGACACAGAGCCTGGGATTTAAATCCATTTCTGAAGGGAAACACACAGCACAGTTGTCATCCATGAAACACACTCTGCTTTAGAGCAAGAAGCATGCTCTTGCTTTCTAGATTATCCAATATAGCAGGAAACGTGAGTGTGCTTAGACCAAAGAACGGTGCGTCCTACACATAAGGACCATATCTGGTTCAACTCTTCTTCTTAAACTGATACAAACCACGGGTCCTCTAACATCCAATGCTTTTCAGTAAATCGCGAGAAACGTGTTTACTAGGTGAAAAATGTAGTTTCATTTGAGCTGAAAAGAGTCTGCGTTTACCTGAAAAGATGTCTTGCTTGTAAGAAGACACAGAGGCTAGGATTTAACTCCATTTCTGAAGTGAAACACACACCACAGTTCTCATCCATGAAACAGACTCTGCTTTAAAGCAAGAAGCACGCTCTTCCTTTCTAGAGTCTCTAATACAACAGGACACAGGAGGGTACTTAGACCAAAAGAACGGTTTTACATACACATGTGGACCATATCTAGTTCAACTCTGCTTCTGAAACTGATACAAACCACAGGTCATATAACATCCATTGCTTTTCCATTAAGAGTGAGAAACGTGTGAGCTTCGTGAACGATGTAGCTTCCTTTGAGCTGAAAAGTGATTGTGTTTACCTGAAAGGAAGTCCTGCTTGTAGGAAGACACAGAACCTGGGATTTAGCTCCATTTCTGAAGGGAAACACACAGCACAGTTTTCTTCCATGAAACACACTCTGCTTTAGAGCAAGAAGCACACTCTTGCTTTCTTGAGTGTCTAATAGAGCAGGAAACGTGAGTGTGCTCAGAACAAAAGGACGGTGTTTCCTAAATATCTAGTTCAACTCTGCTTCTGAAACTGATACAAACCACAGGTCTATATAACATCCAGTGCTTTTCAGTTAAGAGCGAGAAACATGTCAGCTTCGTAAACGATGTAGTTGCATTGGAGCTGGAAAATGACTGTGTTTACCTGAAAGGAAGTCTTGCTTGTCGGTAGACACAGAGCCTGGGATTTACCTCCATTTCTGAAGGGAAACACACGGCACAGTTCTCAAACATGAAACAAACACTGCTTTAGAGCAAGAAGCACGCTCTTGCTTTCTAGAGTCTCTAATGCAGAAGGAAACATGAGTGTACTTAGACCAAAAGAATGGGGTTTCCTACACATAGGGACCATATCTCGTTCATCTCTGCTTCTGAAACTGATACTAACCACAAGTGCTCTAACATCCAATGCTTTTCAATTAAGAGTGAGAAACGTAAGAGCTTAGTGAATGATGTAGCTTCCTTTGAGCTGAAAAGTGAATGCATTTACCTGAAACGAGTCTTGCTTGTAGGAAGACACAGAGCCAGGGATTTAACTCCATTTTTGAAGTGAATCACACAGCACAGTTCTCATCCATGAAACACACTCTGCTTTAGCTCAAGAAGCACGCTCTTGCTTTCTGGAGTCTCTACATAAAGCTTGAAACTTGAGTGTGCTCAGAAGAAAAGAACGGCGTTTCCTACACATAAGGACCATATATACTTCAACTCTACTTCTGAAACTGATAGAAACCACTGGTCCTCTAACATCCAATGCTTTTCAGTTAAGACTGAGAAACATGTGAGCTTCGTGAAGGATATAGCTTCCTATGAGTTGAAAAGAGACTTCATTTACCTGAAACGAATTCTTGCATGTAGGAAGACACAGAGCCTGGGATTTAAATCCATTTCTGAAGGGAAACACACAGCACAGTTGTCATCCATGAAACACACTCTGCTTTAGAGCAAGAAGCATGCTCTTGCTTTCTAGATTATCCAATATATCAGGAAACGTGAGTGTGCTTAGACCAAAGAACGGTGCGTCCTACACATAAGGACCATATCTGGTTCAACTCTTCTTCTTAAACTGATACAAACCACGGGTCCTCTAACATCCAATGCTTTTCAGTAAATCGCGAGAAACGTGTTTACTAGGTGAAAAATGTAGTTTCATTTGAGCTGAAAAGAGTCTGCGTTTACCTGAAAAGATGTCTTGCTTGTAAGAAGACACAGAGGCTAGGATTTAACTCCATTTCTGAAGTGAAACACACACCACAGTTCTCATCCATGAAACAGACTCTGCTTTAAAGCAAGAAGCACGCTCTTCCTTTCTAGAGTCTCTAATACAACAGGACACAGGAGTGTACTTAGACCAAAAGAACGGTTTTACATACACATGTGGACCATATCTAGTTCAACTCTGCTTCTGAAACTGATACAAACCACAGGTCATATAACATCCATTGCTTTTCCATTAAGAGTGAGAAACGTGTGAGCTTCGTGAACGATGTAGCTTCCTTTGAGCTGAAAAGTGATTGTGTTTACCTGAAAGGAAGTCCTGCTTGTAGGAAGACACAGAACCTGGGATTTAGCTCCATTTCTGAAGGGAAACACACAGCACAGTTTTCTTCCATGAAACACACTCTGCTTTAGAGCAAGAAGCACACTCTTGCTTTCTTGAGTGTCTAATAGAGCAGGAAACGTGAGTGTGCTCAGAACAAAAGGACGGTGTTTCCTAAATATCTAGTTCAACTCTGCTTCTGAAACTGATACAAACCACAGGTCTATATAACATCCAGTGCTTTTCAGTTAAGAGCGAGAAACATGTCAGCTTCGTGAACGATGTAGTTGCATTGGAGCTGGAAAATGACTGTGTTTACCTGAAAGGAAGTCTTGCTTGTCGGTAGACACAGAGCCTGGGATTTACCTCCATTTCTGAAGGGAAACACAGGGCACAGTTCTCAAACATGAAACAAACACTGCTTTAGAGCAAGAAACACGCTCTTGCTTTCTAGAGTCTCTAATGCAGAAGGAAACATGAGTGTACTTAGACCAAAAGAATGGGGTTTCCTACACATAGGGACCATATCTCGTTCATCTCTGCTTCTGAAACTGATACTAACCACAAGTGCTCTAACATCCAATGCTTTTCAATTATGAGTGAGAAACGTGAGAGCTGAGTGAATGATGTAGCTTCATTTGAGCTGAAAAGTGAATGCATTTACCTGAAACGAGTCTTGCTTGTAGGAAGACACAGAGCCAGGGATTTAACTCCATTTTTGAAGTGAATCACACAGCACAGTTCTCATCCATGAAACACACTCTGCTTTAGCTCAAGAAGCACGCTCTTGCTTTCTGGAGTCTCTATATAAAGCTTGAAACTTGAGTGTGCTCAGAAGAAAAGAACGGCGTTTCCTACACATAAGGACCATATATACTTCAACTCTACTTCTGAAACTGATAGAAACCACTGGTCCTCTAACATCCAATGCTTTTCAGTTAAGACTGAGAAACATGTGAGCTTCGTGAAGGATATAGCTTCCTTTGAGTTGAAAAGAGACTTCATTTACCTGAAACGAAGTCTTGCATGTAGGAAGACACAGAGCCTGGGATTTAAATCCATTTCTGAAGGGAAACACACAGCACAGTTGTCATCCATGAAACACACTCTGCTTTAGAGCAAGAAGCATGCTCTTGCTTTCTAGATTATCCAATATAGCAGGAAACGTGAGTGTGCTTAGACCAAAGAACGGTGCGTCCTACACATAAGGACCATATCTGGTTCAACTCTTCTTCTTAAACTGATACAAACCACGGGTCCTCTAACATCCAATGCTTTTCAGTAAATCGCGAGAAACGTGTTTACTAGGTGAAAAATGTAGTTTCATTTGAGCTGAAAAGAGTCTGCGTTTACCTGAAAAGATGTCTTGCTTGTAAGAAGACACAGAGGCTAGGATTTAACTCCATTTCTGAAGTGAAACACACACCACAGTTCTCATCCATGAAACAGACTCTGCTTTAAAGCAAGAAGCACGCTCTTCCTTTCTAGAGTCTCTAATACAACAGGACACGGGAGTGTACTTAGACCAAAAGAACGGTTTTACATACACATGTGGACCATATCTAGTTCAACTCTGCTTCTGAAACTGATACAAACCACAGGTCATATAACATCCATTGCTTTTCTGTTAACAGTGAGAAACGTTTGAGCTTCGTGAACGATGTAGCTTCCTTTGAGCTGAAAAGTGATTGTGTTTACCTGAAAGGAAGTCCTGCTTGTAGGAAGACACAGAACCTGGGATTTAGCTCCATTTTTGAATGGAAACACACAGCACAGTTTTCTTCCATGAAACACACTCTGCTTTAGAGCAAGAAGCACACTCTTGCTTTCTTGAGTGTCTAATAGAGCAGGAAACGTGAGTGTGCTCAGAACAAAATGACGGTGTTTCCTACATATACGGACCATATCTAGTTCAACTCTGCTTCTGAAACTGATACAAACCACAGGTCTATATAACATCCAGTGCTTTTCAGTTAAGAGCGAGAAACATTTCAGCTTCGTGAAAGATGTAGTTGCATTGGAGCTGGAAAACGACTGTGTTAACCTGAAAGGAAGTCTTGCTTGTCGGTAGACACAGAGCCTGGGATTTACCTCCATTTCTGAAGGGAAACACACGGCACAGTTCTCAAACATGAAACAAACACTGCTTTAGAGCAAGAAGCACACTCTTGCTTTCTAGAGTCTCTAATGCAGAAGGAAACATGAGTGTACTTAGACCAAAAGAATGGGGTTTCCTACACATAGGGACCATATCTCGTTCATCTCTGCTTCTGAAACTGATACTAACCACAAGTGCTCTAACATCCAATGCTTTTCAATTATGAGTGAGAAACGTGAGAGCTGAGTGAATGATGTAGCTTCATTTGAGCTGAAAAGTGAATGCATTTACCTGAAACGAGTCTTGCTTGTAGGAAGACACAGAGCCAGGGATTTAACTCCATTTTTGAAGTGAATCACACAGCACAGTTCTCATCCATGAAACACACTCTGCTTTAGCTCAAGAAGCACGCTCTTGCTTTCTGGAGTCTCTATATAAAGCTTGAAACTTGAGTGTGCTCAGAAGAAAAGAACGGCGTTTCCTACACATAAGGACCATATATACTTCAACTCTACTTCTGAAACTGATAGAAACCACTGGTCCTCTAACATCCAATGCTTTTCAGTTAAGACTGAGAAACATGTGAGCTTCGTGAAGGATATAGCTTCCTTTGAGTTGAAAAGAGACTTCATTTACCTGAAACGAAGTCTTGCATGTAGGAAGACACAGAGCCTGGGATTTAAATCCATTTCTGAAGGGAAACACACAGCACAGTTGTCATCCATGAAACACACTCTGCTTTAGAGCAAGAAGCATGCTCTTGCTTTCTAGATTATCCAATATAGCAGGAAACGTGAGTGTGCTTAGACCAAAGAACGGTGCGTCCTACACATAAGGACCATATCTGGTTCAACTCTTCTTCTTAAACTGATACAAACCACGGGTCCTCTAACATCCAATGCTTTTCAGTAAATCGCGAGAAACGTGTTTACTAGGTGAAAAATGTAGTTTCATTTGAGCTGAAAAGAGTCTGCGTTTACCTGAAAAGATGTCTTGCTTGTAAGAAGACACAGAGGCTAGGATTTAACTCCATTTCTGAAGTGAAACCCACACCACAGTTCTCATCCATGAAACAGACTCTGCTTTAAAGCAAGAAGCACGCTCTTCCTTTCTAGAGTCTCTAATACAACAGGACACGGGAGTGTACTTAGACCAAAAGAACGGTTTTACATACACATGTGGACCATATCTAGTTCAACTCTGCTTCTGAAACTGATACAAACCACAGGTCATATAACATCCATTGCTTTTCCGTTAACAGTGAGAAACGTTTGAGCTTCGTGAACGATGTAGCTTCCTTTGAGCTGAAAAGTGATTGTGTTTACCTGAAAGGAAGTCCTGCTTGTAGGAAGACACAGAACCTGGGATTTAGCTCCATTTTTGAATGGAAACACACAGCACAGTTTTCTTCCATGAAACACACTCTGCTTTAGAGCAAGAAGCACACTCTTGCTTTCTTGAGTGTCTAATAGAGCAGGAAACGTGAGTGTGCTCAGAACAAAATGACGGTGTTTCCTACATATACGGACCATATCTAGTTCAACTCTGCTTCTGAAACTGATACAAACCACAGGTCTATATAACATCCAGTGCTTTTCAGTTAAGAGCGAGAAACATTTCAGCTTCGTGAAAGATGTAGTTGCATTGGAGCTGGAAAACGACTGTGTTAACCTGAAAGGAAGTCTTGCTTGTCGGTAGACACAGAGCCTGGGATTTACCTCCATTTCTGAAGGGAAACACACGGCACAGTTCTCAAACATGAAACAAACACTGCTTTAGAGCAAGAAGCACGCTCTTGCTTTCTAGAGTCTCTAATGCAGAAGGAAACATGAGTGTACTTAGACCAAAAGAATGGGGTTTCCTACACATAGGGACCATATCTCGTTCATCTCTGCTTCTGAAACTGATACTAACCACAAGTGCTCTAACATCCAATGCTTTTCAATTATGAGTGAGAAACGTGAGAGCTGAGTGAATGATGTAGCTTCATTTGAGCTGAAAAGTGAATGCATTTACCTGAAACGAGTCTTGCTTGTAGGAAGACACAGAGCCAGGGATTTAACTCCATTTTTGAAGTGAATCACACAGCACAGTTCTCATCCATGAAACACACTCTGCTTTAGCTCAAGAAGCATGCTCTTGCTTTTTGGAGTCTCTATATAAAGCTTGAAACTTGAGTGTGCTCAGAAGAAAAGAATGGCGTTTCCTACACATAAGGACCATATATACTTCAACTCTACTTCTGAAACTGATAGAAACCACTGGTCCTCTAACATCCAATGCTTTTCAGTTAAGACCAAGAAACATGTGAGCTTCGTGAAGGATATAGCTTCCTATGAGTTGAAAAGAGACTTCATTTACCTGAAAGAAGTCTTGCATGTAGGAAGACACAGAGCCTGGGATTTAAATCCATTTCTGAAGGGAAACACACAGCACAGTTGTCATCCATGAAACACACTCTGCTTTAGAGCAAGAAGCATGCTCTTGCTTTCTAGATTATCCAATATAGCAGGAAACGTGAGTGTGCTTAGACCAAAGAACGGTGCGTCCTACACATAAGGACCATATCTGGTTCAACTCTTCTTCTTAAACTGATACAAACCACGGGTCCTCTAACATCCAATGCTTTTCAGTAAATCGCGAGAAACGTGTTTACTAGGTGAAAAATGTAGTTTCATTTGAGCTGAAAAGAGTCTGCGTTTACCTGAAAAGATGTCTTGCTTGTAAGAAGACACAGAGGCTAGGATTTAACTCCATTTCTGAAGTGAAACACACACCACAGTTCTCATCCATGAAACAGACTCTGCTTTAAAGCAAGAAGCACGCTCTTCCTTTCTAGAGTCTCTAATACAACAGGACACAGGAGTGTACTTAGACCAAAGAACGGTTTTACATACACATGTGGACCATATCTAGTTCAACTCTGCTTCTGAAACTGATACAAACCACAGGTCATATAACATCCATTGCTTTTCCATTAAGAGTGAGAAACGTGTGAGCTTCGTGAACGATGTAGCTTCCTTTGAGCTGAAAAGTGATTGTGTTTACCTGAAAGGAAGTCCTGCTTGTAGGAAGACACAGAACCTGGGATTTAGCTCCATTTCTGAAGGGAAACACACAGCACAGTTTTCTTCCATGAAACACACTCTGCTTTAGAGCAAGAAGCACACTCTTGCTTTCTTGAGTGTCTAATAGAGCAGGAAACGTGAGTGTGCTCAGAACAAAAGGACGGTGTTTCCTAAATATCTAGTTCAACTCTGCTTCTGAAACTGATACAAACCACAGGTCTATATAACATCCAGTGCTTTTCAGTTAAGAGCGAGAAACATGTCAGCTTCGTGAACGATGTAGTTGCATTGGAGCTGGAAAATGACTGTGTTTACCTGAAAGGAAGTCTTGCTTGTCGGTAGACACAGAGCCTGGGATTTACCTCCATTTCTGAAGGGAAACACACGGCACAGTTCTCAAACATGAAACAAACACTGCTTTAGAGCAAGAAGCACGCTCTTGCTTTCTAGAGTCTCTAATGCAGAAGGAAACATGAGTGTACTTAGACCAAAAGAATGGGGTTTCCTACACATAGGGACCATATCTCGTTCATCTCTGCTTCTGAAACTGATACTAACCACAAGTGCTCTAACATCCAATGCTTTTCAATTATGAGTGAGAAACGTGAGAGCTGAGTGAATGATGTAGCTTCATTTGAGCTGAAAAGTGAATGCATTTACCTGAAACGAGTCTTGCTTGTAGGAAGACACAGAGCCAGGGATTTAACTCCATTTTTGAAGTGAATCACACAGCACAGTTCTCATCCATGAAACACACTCTGCTTTAGCTCAAGAAGCACGCTCTTGCTTTCTGGAGTCTCTATATAAAGCTTGAAACTTGAGTGTGCTCAGAAGAAAAGAACGGCGTTTCCTACACATAAGGACCATATATACTTCAACTCTACTTCTGAAACTGATAGAAACCACTGGTCCTCTAACATCCAATGCTTTTCAGTTAAGACTGAGAAACATGTGAGCTTCGTGAAGGATATAGCTTCCTTTGAGTTGAAAAGAGACTTCATTTACCTGAAACGAAGTCTTGCATGTAGGAAGACACAGAGCCTGGGATTTAAATCCATTTCTGAAGGGAAACACACAGCACAGTTGTCATCCATGAAACACACTCTGCTTTAGAGCAAGAAGCATGCTCTTGCTTTCTAGATTATCCAATATAGCAGGAAACGTGAGTGTGCTTAGACCAAAGAACGGTGCGTCCTACACATAAGGACCATATCTGGTTCAACTCTTCTTCTTAAACTGATACAAACCACGGGTCCTCTAACATCCAATGCTTTTCAGTAAATCGCGAGAAACGTGTTTACTAGGTGAAAAATGTAGTTTCATTTGAGCTGAAAAGAGTCTGCGTTTACCTGAAAAGATGTCTTGCTTGTAAGAAGACACAGAGGCTAGGATTTAACTCCATTTCTGAAGTGAAACCCACACCACAGTTCTCATCCATGAAACAGACTCTGCTTTAAAGCAAGAAGCACGCTCTTCCTTTCTAGAGTCTCTAATACAACAGGACACGGGAGTGTACTTAGACCAAAAGAACGGTTTTACATACACATGTGGACCATATCTAGTTCAACTCTGCTTCTGAAACTGATACAAACCACAGGTCATATAACATCCATTGCTTTTCCGTTAACAGTGAGAAACGTTTGAGCTTCGTGAACGATGTAGCTTCCTTTGAGCTGAAAAGTGATTGTGTTTACCTGAAAGGAAGTCCTGCTTGTAGGAAGACACAGAACCTGGGATTTAGCTCCATTTTTGAATGGAAACACACAGCACAGTTTTCTTCCATGAAACACACTCTGCTTTAGAGCAAGAAGCACACTCTTGCTTTCTTGAGTGTCTAATAGAGCAGGAAACGTGAGTGTGCTCAGAACAAAATGACGGTGTTTCCTACATATACGGACCATATCTAGTTCAACTCTGCTTCTGAAACTGATACAAACCACAGGTCTATATAACATCCAGTGCTTTTCAGTTAAGAGCGAGAAACATTTCAGCTTCGTGAAAGATGTAGTTGCATTGGAGCTGGAAAACGACTGTGTTAACCTGAAAGGAAGTCTTGCTTGTCGGTAGACACAGAGCCTGGGATTTACCTCCATTTCTGAAGGGAAACACAAGGCACAGTTCTCAAACATGAAACAAACACTGCTTTAGAGCAAGAAGCACGCTCTTGCTTTCTAGAGTCTCTAATGCAGAAGGAAACATGAGTGTACTTAGACCAAAAGAATGGGGTTTCCTACACATAGGGACCATATCTCGTTCATCTCTGCTTCTGAAACTGATACTAACCACAAGTGCTCTAACATCCAATGCTTTTCAATTATGAGTGAGAAACGTGAGAGCTGAGTGAATGATGTAGCTTCATTTGAGCTGAAAAGTGAATGCATTTACCTGAAACGAGTCTTGCTTGTAGGAAGACACAGAGCCAGGGATTTAACTCCATTTTTGAAGTGAATCACACAGCACAGTTCTCATCCATGAAACACACTCTGCTTTAGCTCAAGAAGCATGCTCTTGCTTTTTGGAGTCTCTATATAAAGCTTGAAACTTGAGTGTGCTCAGAAGAAAAGAATGGCGTTTCCTACACATAAGGACCATATATACTTCAACTCTACTTCTGAAACTGATAGAAACCACTGGTCCTCTAACATCCAATGCTTTTCAGTTAAGACCAAGAAACATGTGAGCTTCGTGAAGGATATAGCTTCCTATGAGTTGAAAAGAGACTTCATTTACCTGAAACGAAGTCTTGCATGTAGGAAGACACAGAGCCTGGGATTTAAATCCATTTCTGAAGGGAAACACACAGCACAGTTGTCATCCATGAAACACACTCTGCTTTAGAGCAAGAAGCATGCTCTTGCTTTCTAGATTATCCAATATAGCAGGAAACGTGAGTGTGCTTAGACCAAAGAACGGTGCGTCCTACACATAAGGACCATATCTGGTTCAACTCTTCTTCTTAAACTGATACAAACCACGGGTCCTCTAACATCCAATGCTTTTCAGTAAATCGCGAGAAACGTGTTTACTAGGTGAAAAATGTAGTTTCATTTGAGCTGAAAAGAGTCTGCGTTTACCTGAAAAGATGTCTTGCTTGTAAGAAGACACAGAGGCTAGGATTTAACTCCATTTCTGAAGTGAAACACACACCACAGTTCTCATCCATGAAACAGACTCTGCTTTAAAGCAAGAAGCACGCTCTTCCTTTCTAGAGTCTCTAATACAACAGGACACAGGAGTGTACTTAGACCAAAAGAACGGTTTTACATACACATGTGGACCATATCTAGTTCAACTCTGCTTCTGAAACTGATACAAACCACAGGTCATATAACATCCATTGCTTTTCCATTAAGAGTGAGAAACGTGTGAGCTTCGTGAACGATGTAGCTTCCTTTGAGCTGAAAAGTGATTGTGTTTACCTGAAAGGAAGTCCTGCTTGTAGGAAGACACAGAACCTGGGATTTAGCTCCATTTCTGAAGGGAAACACACAGCACAGTTTTCTTCCATGAAACACACTCTGCTTTAGAGCAAGAAGCACACTCTTGCTTTCTTGAGTGTCTAATAGAGCAGGAAACGTGAGTGTGCTCAGAACAAAAGGACGGTGTTTCCTAAATATCTAGTTCAACTCTGCTTCTGAAACTGATACAAACCACAGGTCTATATAACATGCAGTGCTTTTCAGTTAAGAGCGAGAAATATGTCAGCTTCGTGAACGATGTAGTTGCATTGGAGCTGGAAAATGACTGTGTTTACCTGAAAGGAAGTCTTGCTTGTCGGTAGACACAGAGCCTGGGATTTACCTCCATTTCTGAAGGGAAACACACGGCACAGTTCTCAAACATGAAACAAACACTGCTTTAGAGCAAGAAGCACGCTCTTGCTTTCTAGAGTCTCTAATGCAGAAGGAAACATGAGTGTACTTAGACCAAAAGAATGGGGTTTCCTACACATAGGGACCATATCTCGTTCATCTCTGCTTCTGAAACTGATACTAACCACAAGTGCTCTAACATCCAATGCTTTTCAATTAAGAGTGAGAAACGTAAGAGCTTAGTGAATGATGTAGCTTCCTTTGAGCTGAAAAGTGAATGCATTTACCTGAAACGAGTCTTGCTTGTAGGAAGACACAGAGCCAGGGATTTAACTCCATTTTTGAAGTGAATCACACAGCACAGTTCTCATCCATGAAACACACTCTGCTTTAGCTCAAGAAGCACGCTCTTGCTTTCTGGAGTCTCTACATAAAGCTTGAAACTTGAGTGTGCTCAGAAGAAAAGAACGGCGTTTCCTACACATAAGGACCATATATACTTCAACTCTACTTCTGAAACTGATAGAAACCACTGGTCCTCTAACATCCAATGCTTTTCAGTTAAGACTGAGAAACATGTGAGCTTCGTGAAGGATATAGCTTCCTTTGAGTTGAAAAGAGACTTCATTTACCTGAAACGAAGTCTTGCATGTAGGAAGACACAGAGCCTGGGATTTAAATCCATTTCTGAAGGGAAACACACAGCACAGTTGTCATCCATGAAACACACTCTGCTTTAGAGCAAGAAGCATGCTCTTGCTTTCTAGATTATCCAATATAGCAGGAAACGTGAGTGTGCTTAGACCAAAGAACGGTGCGTCCTACACATAAGGACCATATCTGGTTCAACTCTTCTTCTTAAACTGATACAAACCACGGGTCCTCTAACATCCAATGCTTTTCAGTAAATCGCGAGAAACGTGTTTACTAGGTGAAAAATGTAGTTTCATTTGAGCTGAAAAGAGTCTGCGTATACCTGAAAAGATGTCTTGCTTGTAAGAAGACACAGAGGCTAGGATTTAACTCCATTTCTGAAGTGAAACACACACCACAGTTCTCATCCATGAAACAGACTCTGCTTTAAAGCAAGAAGCACGCTCTTCCTTTCTAGAGTCTCTAATACAACAGGACAGAGGAGTGTACTTAGACCAAAAGAACGGTTTTACATACACATGTGGACCATATCTAGTTCAACTCTGCTTCTGAAACTGATACAAACCACAGGTCATATAACATCCATTGCTTTTCCGTTAAGAGTGAGAAACGTGTGAGCTTCGTGAACGATGTAGCTTCCTTTGAGCTGAAAAGTGATTGTGTTTACCTGAAAGTGAGTCCTGCTTGTAGGAAGACACAGAACCTGGGATTTAGCTCCATTTCTGAAGGGAAACACACAGCACAGTTTTCTTCCATGAAACACACTCTGCTTTAGAGCAAGAAGCACACTCTTGCTTTCTTGAGTGTCTAATAGAGCAGGAAACGTGAGTGTGCTCAGAACAAAAGGACGGTGTTTCCTAAATATCTAGTTCAACTCTGCTTCTGAAACTGATACAAACCACAGGTGTATATAACATCCAGTGCTTTTCAGTTAAGAGCGAGAAACATGTCAGCTTCGTGAACGATGTAGTTGCATTGGAGCAGGAAAATGACTGTGTTTACCTGAAAGGAAGTCTTGCTTGTCGGTAGACACAGAGCCTGGGATTTACCTCCATTTCTGAAGGGAAACACACGGCACAGTTCTCAAACATGAAACAAACACTAATTTAGAGCAAGAAGCACGCTCTTGCTTTCTAGAGTCTCTAATGAAGAAGGAAACATGAGTGTACTTAGACCAAAAGAATGGGGTTTCCTACACATAGGGACCATATCTCGTTCATCTCTGCTTCTGAAACTGATACTAACCACAAGTGCTCTAACATCCAATGCTTTTCAATTATGAGTGAGAAACGTGAGAGCTGAGTGAATGATGTAGCTTCATTTGAGCTGAAAAGTGAATGCATTTACCTGAAACGAGTCTTGCTTGTAGGAAGACACAGAGCCAGGGATTTAACTCCATTTTTGAAGTGAATCACACAGCACAGTTCTCATCCATGAAACACACTCTGCTTTAGCTCAAGAAGCACGCTCTTGCTTTCTGGAGTCTCTATATAAAGCTTGAAACTTGAGTGTGCTCAGAAGAAAAGAACGGCGTTTCCTACACATAAGGACCATATATACTTCAACTCTACTTCTGAAACTGATAGAAACCACTGGTCCTCTAACATCCAATGCTTTTCAGTTAAGACCAAGAAACATGTGAGCTTCGTGAAGGATATAGCTTCCTTTGAGTTGAAAAGAGACTTCATTTACCTGAAACGAAGTCTTGAATGTAGGAAGACACAGAGCCTGGGATTTAAATCCATTTCTGAAGGGAAACACACAGCACAGTTGTCATCCATGAAACACACTCTGCTTTAGAGCAAGAAGCATGCTCTTGCTTTCTAGATTATCCAATATAGCAGGAAACGTGAGTGTGCTTAGACCAAAGAACGCTGCGTGCTACACATAAGGACCATATCTGGTTCAACTCTTCTTCTTAAACTGATACAAACCACGGGTCCTCTAACATCCAATGCTTTTCAGTAAATCGCGAGAAACGTGTTTACTAGGTGAAAAATGTAGTTTCATTTGAGCTGAAAAGAGTCTGCGTTTACCTGAAAAGATGTCTTGCTTGTAAGAAGACACAGAGGCTAGGATTTAACTCCATTTCTGAAGTGAAACACACACCACAGTTCTCATCCATGAAACAGACTCTGCTTTAAAGCAAGAAGCACGCTCTTCCTTTCTAGAGTCTCTAATACAACAGGACACGTGAGTGTACTTAGACCAAAAGAACGGTTTTACATACACATGTGGACCATATCTAGTTCAACTCTGCTTCTGAAACTGATACAAACCACAGGTCATATAACATCCATTGCTTTTCCATTAAGAGTGAGAAACGTGTGAGCTTCGTGAACGATGTAGCTTCCTTAGAGCTGAAAAGTGATTGTGTTTACCTGAAAGGAAGTCCTGCTTGTAGGAAGACACAGAACCTGGGATTTAGCTCCATTTCTGAAGGGAAACACACAGCACAGTTTTCTTCCATGAAACACACTCTGCTTTAGAGCAAGAAGCACACTCTTGCTTTCTTGAGTGTCTAATAGAGCAGGAAACGTGAGTGTGCTCAGAACAAAAGGACGGTGTTTCCTAAATATCTAGTTCAACTCTGCTTCTGAAACTGATACAAACCACAGGTCTATATAACATCCAGTGCTTTTCAGTTAAGAGCGAGAAACATGTCAGCTTCGTGAACGATGTAGTTGCATTGGAGCTGGAAAATGACTGTGTTTACCTGAAAGGAAGTCTTGCTTGTCGGTAGACACAGAGCCTGGGATTTACCTCCATTTCTGAAGGGAAACACACGGCACAGTTCTCAAACATGAAACAAACACTGCTTTAGAGCAAGAAGCACGCTCTTGCTTTCTAGAGTCTCTAATGCAGAAGGAAACATGAGTGTACTTAGACCAAAAGAATGGGGTTTCCTACACATAGGGACCATATCTCGTTCATCTCTGCTTCTGAAACTGATACTAACCACAAGTGCTCTAACATCCAATGCTTTTCAATTAAGAGTGAGAAACGTAAGAGCTGAGTGAATGATGTAGCTTCCTTTGAGCTGAAAAGTGAATGCATTTACCTGAAACGAGTCTTGCTTGTAGGAAGACACAGAGCCAGGGATTTAACTCCATTTTTGAAGTGAATCACACAGCACAGTTCTCATCCATGAAACACACTCTGCTTTAGCTCAAGAAGCACGCTCTTGCTTTCTGGAGTCTCTACATAAAGCTTGAAACTTGAGTGTGCTCAGAAGAAAAGAACGGCGTTTCCTACACATAAGGACCATATATACTTCAACTCTACTTCTGAAACTGATAGAAACCACTGGTCCTCTAACATCCAATGCTTTTCAGTTAAGACTGAGAAACATGTGAGCTTCGTGAAGGATATAGCTTCCTTTGAGTTGAAAAGAGACTTCATTTACCTGAAACGAAGTCTTGCATGTAGGAAGACACAGAGCCTGGGATTTAAATCCATTTCTGAAGGGAAACACACAGCACAGTTGTCATCCATGAAACACACTCTGCTTTAGAGCAAGAAGCATGCTCTTGCTTTCTAGATTATCCAATATAGCAGGAAACGTGAGTGTGCTTAGACCAAAGAACGGTGCGTCCTACACATAAGGACCATATCTGGTTCAACTCTTCTTCTTAAACTGATACAAACCACGGGTCCTCTAACATCCAATGCTTTTCAGTAAATCGTGAGAAACGTGTTTACTAGGTGAAAAATGTAGTTTCATTTGAGCTGAAAAGAGTCTGTGTATACCTGAAAAGATGTCTTGCTTGTAAGAAGACACAGAGGCTAGGATTTAACTCCATTTCTGAAGTGAAACACACACCACAGTTCTCATCCATGAAACAGACTCTGCTTTAAAGCAAGAAGCACGCTCTTCCTTTCTAGAGTCTCTAATACAACAGGACACGGGAGTGTACTTAGACCAAAAGAACGGTTTTACATACACATGTGGACCATATCTAGTTCAACTCTGCTTCTGAAACTGATACAAACCACAGGTCATATAACATCCATTGCTTTTCCGTTAACAGTGAGAAACGTTTGAGCTTCGTGAACGATGTAGCTTCCTTTGAGCTGAAAAGTGATTGTGTTTACCTGAAAGGAAGTCCTGCTTGTAGGAAGACACAGAACCTGGGATTTAGCTCCATTTTTGAATGGAAACACACAGCACAGTTTTCTTCCATGAAACACACTCTGCTTTAGAGCAAGAAGCACACTCTTGCTTTCTTGAGTGTCTAATAGAGCAGGAAACGTGAGTGTGCTCAGAACAAAATGACGGTGTTTCCTACATATACGGACCATATCTAGTTCAACTCTGCTTCTGAAACTGATACAAACCACAGGTCTATATAACATCCAGTGCTTTTCAGTTAAGAGCGAGAAACATTTCAGCTTCGTGAAAGATGTAGTTGCATTGGAGCTGGAAAACGACTGTGTTAACCTGAAAGGAAGTCTTGCTTGTCGGTAGACACAGAGCCTGGGATTTACCTCCATTTCTGAAGGGAAACACAAGGCACAGTTCTCAAACATGAAACAAACACTGCTTTAGAGCAAGAAGCACGCTCTTGCTTTCTAGAGTCTCTAATGCAGAAGGAAACATGAGTGTACTTAGACCAAAAGAATGGGGTTTCCTACACATAGGGACCATATCTCGTTCATCTCTGCTTCTGAAACTGATACTAACCACAAGTGCTCTAACATCCAATGCTTTTCAATTATGAGTGAGAAACGTGAGAGCTGAGTGAATGATGTAGCTTCATTTGAGCTGAAAAGTGAATGCATTTACCTGAAACGAGTCTTGCTTGTAGGAAGACACAGAGCCAGGGATTTAACTCCATTTTTGAAGTGAATCACACAGCACAGTTCTCATCCATGAAACACACTCTGCTTTAGCTCAAGAAGCATGCTCTTGCTTTTTGGAGTCTCTATATAAAGCTTGAAACTTGAGTGTGCTCAGAAGAAAAGAATGGCGTTTCCTACACATAAGGACCATATATACTTCAACTCTACTTCTGAAACTGATAGAAACCACTGGTCCTCTAACATCCAATGCTTTTCAGTTAAGACCAAGAAACATGTGAGCTTCGTGAAGGATATAGCTTCCTATGAGTTGAAAAGAGACTTCATTTACCTGAAACGAAGTCTTGCATGTAGGAAGACACAGAGCCTGGGATTTAAATCCATTTCTGAAGGGAAACACACAGCACAGTTGTCATCCATGAAACACACTCTGCTTTAGAGCAAGAAGCATGCTCTTGCTTTCTAGATTATCCAATATAGCAGGAAACGTGAGTGTGCTTAGACCAAAGAACGGTGCGTCCTACACATAAGGACCATATCTGGTTCAACTCTTCTTCTTAAACTGATACAAACCACGGGTCCTCTAACATCCAATGCTTTTCAGTAAATCGCGAGAAACGTGTTTACTAGGTGAAAAATGTAGTTTCATTTGAGCTGAAAAGAGTCTGCGTTTACCTGAAAAGATGTCTTGCTTGTAAGAAGACACAGAGGCTAGGATTTAACTCCATTTCTGAAGTGAAACACACACCACAGTTCTCATCCATGAAACAGACTCTGCTTTAAAGCAAGAAGCACGCTCTTCCTTTCTAGAGTCTCTAATACAACAGGACACAGGAGTGTACTTAGACCAAAAGAACGGTTTTACATACACATGTGGACCATATCTAGTTCAACTCTGCTTCTGAAACTGATACAAACCACAGGTCATATAACATCCATTGCTTTTCCATTAAGAGTGAGAAACGTGTGAGCTTCGTGAACGATGTAGCTTCCTTTGAGCTGAAAAGTGATTGTGTTTACCTGAAAGGAAGTCCTGCTTGTAGGAAGACACAGAACCTGGGATTTAGCTCCATTTCTGAAGGGAAACACACAGCACAGTTTTCTTCCATGAAACACACTCTGCTTTAGAGCAAGAAGCACACTCTTGCTTTCTTGAGTGTCTAATAGAGCAGGAAACGTGAGTGTGCTCAGAACAAAAGGACGGTGTTTCCTAAATATCTAGTTCAACTCTGCTTCTGAAACTGATACAAACCACAGGTCTATATAACATGCAGTGCTTTTCAGTTAAGAGCGAGAAATATGTCAGCTTCGTGAACGATGTAGTTGCATTGGAGCTGGAAAATGACTGTGTTTACCTGAAAGGAAGTCTTGCTTGTCGGTAGACACAGAGCCTGGGATTTACCTCCATTTCTGAAGGGAAACACACGGCACAGTTCTCAAACATGAAACAAACACTGCTTTAGAGCAAGAAGCACGCTCTTGCTTTCTAGAGTCTCTAATGCAGAAGGAAACATGAGTGTACTTAGACCAAAAGAATGGGGTTTCCTACACATAGGGACCATATCTCGTTCATCTCTGCTTCTGAAACTGATACTAACCACAAGTGCTCTAACATCCAATGCTTTTCAATTAAGAGTGAGAAACGTAAGAGCTTAGTGAATGATGTAGCTTCCTTTGAGCTGAAAAGTGAATGCATTTACCTGAAACGAGTCTTGCTTGTAGGAAGACACAGAGCCAGGGATTTAACTCCATTTTTGAAGTGAATCACACAGCACAGTTCTCATCCATGAAACACACTCTGCTTTAGCTCAAGAAGCACGCTCTTGCTTTCTGGAGTCTCTACATAAAGCTTGAAACTTGAGTGTGCTCAGAAGAAAAGAACGGCGTTTCCTACACATAAGGACCATATATACTTCAACTCTACTTCTGAAACTGATAGAAACCACTGGTCCTCTAACATCCAATGCTTTTCAGTTAAGACTGAGAAACATGTGAGCTTCGTGAAGGATATAGCTTCCTTTGAGTTGAAAAGAGACTTCATTTACCTGAAACGAAGTCTTGCATGTAGGAAGACACAGAGCCTGGGATTTAAATCCATTTCTGAAGGGAAACACACAGCACAGTTGTCATCCATGAAACACACTCTGCTTTAGAGCAAGAAGCATGCTCTTGCTTTCTAGATTATCCAATATAGCAGGAAACGTGAGTGTGCTTAGACCAAAGAACGGTGCGTCCTACACATAAGGACCATATCTGGTTCAACTCTTCTTCTTAAACTGATACAAACCACGGGTCCTCTAACATCCAATGCTTTTCAGTAAATCGCGAGAAACGTGTTTACTAGGTGAAAAATGTAGTTTCATTTGAGCTGAAAAGAGTCTGCGTATACCTGAAAAGATGTCTTGCTTGTAAGAAGACACAGAGGCTAGGATTTAACTCCATTTCTGAAGTGAAACACACACCACAGTTCTCATCCATGAAACAGACTCTGCTTTAAAGCAAGAAGCACGCTCTTCCTTTCTAGAGTCTCTAATACAACAGGACAGAGGAGTGTACTTAGACCAAAAGAACGGTTTTACATACACATGTGGACCATATCTAGTTCAACTCTGCTTCTGAAACTGATACAAACCACAGGTCATATAACATCCATTGCTTTTCCGTTAAGAGTGAGAAACGTGTGAGCTTCGTGAACGATGTAGCTTCCTTTGAGCTGAAAAGTGATTGTGTTTACCTGAAAGTGAGTCCTGCTTGTAGGAAGACACAGAACCTGGGATTTAGCTCCATTTCTGAAGGGAAACACACAGCACAGTTTTCTTCCATGAAACACACTCTGCTTTAGAGCAAGAAGCACACTCTTGCTTTCTTGAGTGTCTAATAGAGCAGGAAACGTGAGTGTGCTCAGAACAAAAGGACGGTGTTTCCTAAATATCTAGTTCAACTCTGCTTCTGAAACTGATACAAACCACAGGTGTATATAACATCCAGTGCTTTTCAGTTAAGAGCGAGAAACATGTCAGCTTCGTGAACGATGTAGTTGCATTGGAGCTGGAAAATGACTGTGTTTACCTGAAAGGAAGTCTTGCTTGTCGGTAGACACAGAGCCTGGGATTTACCTCCATTTCTGAAGGGAAACACACGGCACAGTTCTCAAACATGAAACAAACACTAATTTAGAGCAAGAAGCACGCTCTTGCTTTCTAGAGTCTCTAATGAAGAAGGAAACATGAGTGTACTTAGACCAAAAGAATGGGGTTTCCTACACATAGGGACCATATCTCGTTCATCTCTGCTTCTGAAACTGATACTAACCACAAGTGCTCTAACATCCAATGCTTTTCAATTATGAGTGAGAAACGTGAGAGCTGAGTGAATGATGTAGCTTCATTTGAGCTGAAAAGTGAATGCATTTACCTGAAACGAGTCTTGCTTGTAGGAAGACACAGAGCCAGGGATTTAACTCCATTTTTGAAGTGAATCACACAGCACAGTTCTCATCCATGAAACACACTCTGCTTTAGCTCAAGAAGCACGCTCTTGCTTTCTGGAGTCTCTATATAAAGCTTGAAACTTGAGTGTGCTCAGAAGAAAAGAACGGCGTTTCCTACACATAAGGACCATATATACTTCAACTCTACTTCTGAAACTGATAGAAACCACTGGTCCTCTAACATCCAATGCTTTTCAGTTAAGACCAAGAAACATGTGAGCTTCGTGAAGGATATAGCTTCCTTTGAGTTGAAAAGAGACTTCATTTACCTGAAACGAAGTCTTGCATGTAGGAAGACACAGAGCCTGGGATTTAAATCCATTTCTGAAGGGAAACACACAGCACAGTTGTCATCCATGAAACACACTCTGCTTTAGAGCAAGAAGCATGCTCTTGCTTTCTAGATTATCCAATATAGCAGGAAACGTGAGTGTGCTTAGACCAAAGAACGGTGCGTCCTACACATAAGGACCATATCTGGTTCAACTCTTCTTCTTAAACTGATACAAACCACGGGTCCTCTAACATCCAATGCTTTTCAGTAAATCGCGAGAAACGTGTTTACTAGGTGAAAAATGTAGTTTCATTTGAGCTGAAAAGAGTCTGCGTTTACCTGAAAAGATGTCTTGCTTGTAAGAAGACACAGAGGCTAGGATTTAACTCCATTTCTGAAGTGAAACACACACCACAGTTCTCATCCATGAAACAGACTCTGCTTTAAAGCAAGAAGCACGCTCTTCCTTTCTAGAGTCTCTAATACAACAGGACACAGGAGTGTACTTAGACCAAAAGAACGGTTTTACATACACATGTGGACCATATCTAGTTCAACTCTGCTTCTGAAACTGATACAAACCACAGGTCATATAACATCCATTGCTTTTCCATTAAGAGTGAGAAACGTGTGAGCTTCGTGAACGATGTAGCTTCCTTAGAGCTGAAAAGTGATTGTGTTTACCTGAAAGGAAGTCCTGCTTGTAGGAAGACACAGAACCTGGGATTTAGCTCCATTTCTGAAGGGAAACACACAGCACAGTTTTCTTCCATGAAACACACTCTGCTTTAGAGCAAGAAGCACACTCTTGCTTTCTTGAGTGTCTAATAGAGCAGGAAACGTGAGTGTGCTCAGAACAAAAGGACGGTGTTTCCTAAATATCTAGTTCAACTCTGCTTCTGAAACTGATACAAACCACAGGTCTATATAACATCCAGTGCTTTTCAGTTAAGAGCGAGAAACATGTCAGCTTCGTGAACGATGTAGTTGCATTGGAGCTGGAAAATGACTGTGTTTACCTGAAAGGAAGTCTTGCTTGTCGGTAGACACAGAGCCTGGGATTTACCTCCATTTCTGAAGGGAAACACACGGCACAGTTCTCAAACATGAAACAAACACTGCTTTAGAGCAAGAAGCACGCTCTTGCTTTCTAGAGTCTCTAATGCAGAAGGAAACATGAGTGTACTTAGACCAAAAGAATGGGGTTTCCTACACATAGGGACCATATCTCGTTCATCTCTGCTTCTGAAACTGATACTAACCACAAGTGCTCTAACATCCAATGCTTTTCAATTAAGAGTGAGAAACGTAAGAGCTGAGTGAATGATGTAGCTTCCTTTGAGCTGAAAAGTGAATGCATTTACCTGAAACGAGTCTTGCTTGTAGGAAGACACAGAGCCAGGGATTTAACTCCATTTTTGAAGTGAATCACACAGCACAGTTCTCATCCATGAAACACACTCTGCTTTAGCTCAAGAAGCACGCTCTTGCTTTCTGGAGTCTCTACATAAAGCTTGAAACTTGAGTGTGCTCAGAAGAAAAGAACGGCGTTTCCTACACATAAGGACCATATATACTTCAACTCTACTTCTGAAACTGATAGAAACCACTGGTCCTCTAACATCCAATGCTTTTCAGTTAAGACCGAGAAACATGTGAGCTTCGTGAAGGATATAGCTTCCTTTGAGTTGAAAAGAGACTTCATTTACCTGAAACGAAGTCTTGCATGTAGGAAGACACAGAGCCTGGGATTTAAATCCATTTCTGAAGGGAAACACACAGCACAGTTGTCATCCATGAAACACACTCTGCTTTAGAGCAAGAAGCATGCTCTTGCTTTCTAGATTATCCAATATAGCAGGAAACGTGAGTGTGCTTAGACCAAAGAACGGTGCGTCCTACACATAAGGACCATATCTGGTTCAACTCTTCTTCTTAAACTGATACAAACCACGGGTCCTCTAACATCCAATGCTTTTCAGTAAATCGCGAGAAACGTGTTTACTAGGTGAAAAATGTAGTTTCATTTGAGCTGAAAAGAGTCTGCGTTTACCTGAAAAGATGTCTTGCTTGTAAGAAGACACAGAGGCTAGGATTTAACTCCATTTCTGAAGTGAAACCCACACCACAGTTCTCATCCATGAAACAGACTCTGCTTTAAAGCAAGAAGCACGCTCTTCCTTTCTAGAGTCTCTAATACAACAGGACACGGGAGTGTACTTAGACCAAAAGAACGGTTTTACATACACATGTGGACCATATCTAGTTCAACTCTGCTTCTGAAACTGATACAAACCACAGGTCATATAACATCCATTGCTTTTCCGTTAACAGTGAGAAACGTTTGAGCTTCGTGAACGATGTAGCTTCCTTTGAGCTGAAAAGTGATTGTGTTTACCTGAAAGGAAGTCCTGCTTGTAGGAAGACACAGAACCTGGGATTTAGCTCCATTTTTGAATGGAAACACACAGCACAGTTTTCTTCCATGAAACACACTCTGCTTTAGAGCAAGAAGCACACTCTTGCTTTCTTGAGTGTCTAATAGAGCAGGAAACGTGAGTGTGCTCAGAACAAAATGACGGTGTTTCCTACATATACGGACCATATCTAGTTCAACTCTGCTTCTGAAACTGATACAAACCACAGGTCTATATAACATCCAGTGCTTTTCAGTTAAGAGCGAGAAACATTTCAGCTTCGTGAAAGATGTAGTTGCATTGGAGCTGGAAAACGACTGTGTTAACCTGAAAGGAAGTCTTGCTTGTCGGTAGACACAGAGCCTGGGATTTACCTCCATTTCTGAAGGGAAACACAAGGCACAGTTCTCAAACATGAAACAAACACTGCTTTAGAGCAAGAAGCACGCTCTTGCTTTCTAGAGTCTCTAATGCAGAAGGAAACATGAGTGTACTTAGACCAAAAGAATGGGGTTTCCTACACATAGGGACCATATCTCGTTCATCTCTGCTTCTGAAACTGATACTAACCACAAGTGCTCTAACATCCAATGCTTTTCAATTATGAGTGAGAAACGTGAGAGCTGAGTGAATGATGTAGCTTCATTTGAGCTGAAAAGTGAATGCATTTACCTGAAACGAGTCTTGCTTGTAGGAAGACACAGAGCCAGGGATTTAACTCCATTTTTGAAGTGAATCACACAGCACAGTTCTCATCCATGAAACACACTCTGCTTTAGCTCAAGAAGCATGCTCTTGCTTTTTGGAGTCTCTATATAAAGCTTGAAACTTGAGTGTGCTCAGAAGAAAAGAATGGCGTTTCCTACACATAAGGACCATATATACTTCAACTCTACTTCTGAAACTGATAGAAACCACTGGTCCTCTAACATCCAATGCTTTTCAGTTAAGACCAAGAAACATGTGAGCTTCGTGAAGGATATAGCTTCCTATGAGTTGAAAAGAGACTTCATTTACCTGAAACGAAGTCTTGCATGTAGGAAGACACAGAGCCTGGGATTTAAATCCATTTCTGAAGGGAAACACACAGCACAGTTGTCATCCATGAAACACACTCTGCTTTAGAGCAAGAAGCATGCTCTTGCTTTCTAGATTATCCAATATAGCAGGAAACGTGAGTGTGCTTAGACCAAAGAACGGTGCGTCCTACACATAAGGACCATATCTGGTTCAACTCTTCTTCTTAAACTGATACAAACCACGGGTCCTCTAACATCCAATGCTTTTCAGTAAATCGCGAGAAACGTGTTTACTAGGTGAAAAATGTAGTTTCATTTGAGCTGAAAAGAGTCTGCGTTTACCTGAAAAGATGTCTTGCTTGTAAGAAGACACAGAGGCTAGGATTTAACTCCATTTCTGAAGTGAAACACACACCACAGTTCTCATCCATGAAACAGACTCTGCTTTAAAGCAAGAAGCACGCTCTTCCTTTCTAGAGTCTCTAATACAACAGGACACAGGAGTGTACTTAGACCAAAAGAAAGGTTTTACATACACATGTGGACCATATCTAGTTCAACTCTGCTTCTGAAACTGATACAAACCACAGGTCATATAACATCCATTGCTTTTCCATTAAGAGTGAGAAACGTGTGAGCTTCGTGAACGATGTAGCTTCCTTTGAGCTGAAAAGTGATTGTGTTTACCTGAAAGGAAGTCCTGCTTGTAGGAAGACACAGAACCTGGGATTTAGCTCCATTTCTGAAGGGAAACACACAGCACAGTTTTCTTCCATGAAACACACTCTGCTTTAGAGCAAGAAGCACACTCTTGCTTTCTTGAGTGTCTAATAGAGCAGGAAACGTGAGTGTGCTCAGAACAAAAGGACGGTGTTTCCTAAATATCTAGTTCAACTCTGCTTCTGAAACTGATACAAACCACAGGTCTATATAACATGCAGTGCTTTTCAGTTAAGAGCGAGAAATATGTCAGCTTCGTGAACGATGTAGTTGCATTGGAGCTGGAAAATGACTGTGTTTACCTGAAAGGAAGTCTTGCTTGTCGGTAGACACAGAGCCTGGGATTTACCTCCATTTCTGAAGGGAAACACACGGCACAGTTCTCAAACATGAAACAAACACTGCTTTAGAGCAAGAAGCACGCTCTTGCTTTCTAGAGTCTCTAATGCAGAAGGAAACATGAGTGTACTTAGACCAAAAGAATGGGGTTTCCTACACATAGGGACCATATCTCGTTCATCTCTGCTTCTGAAACTGATACTAACCACAAGTGCTCTAACATCCAATGCTTTTCAATTAAGAGTGAGAAACGTAAGAGCTTAGTGAATGATGTAGCTTCCTTTGAGCTGAAAAGTGAATGCATTTACCTGAAACGAGTCTTGCTTGTAGGAAGACACAGAGCCAGGGATTTAACTCCATTTTTGAAGTGAATCACACAGCACAGTTCTCATCCATGAAACACACTCTGCTTTAGCTCAAGAAGCACGCTCTTGCTTTCTGGAGTCTCTACATAAAGCTTGAAACTTGAGTGTGCTCAGAAGAAAAGAACGGCGTTTCCTACACATAAGGACCATATATACTTCAACTCTACTTCTGAAACTGATAGAAACCACTGGTCCTCTAACATCCAATGCTTTTCAGTTAAGACTGAGAAACATGTGAGCTTCGTGAAGGATATAGCTTCCTTTGAGTTGAAAAGAGACTTCATTTACCTGAAACGAAGTCTTGCATGTAGGAAGACACAGAGCCTGGGATTTAAATCCATTTCTGAAGGGAAACACACAGCACAGTTGTCATCCATGAAACACACTCTGCTTTAGAGCAAGAAGCATGCTCTTGCTTTCTAGATTATCCAATATAGCAGGAAACGTGAGTGTGCTTAGACCAAAGAACGGTGCGTCCTACACATAAGGACCATATCTGGTTCAACTCTTCTTCTTAAACTGATACAAACCACGGGTCCTCTAACATCCAATGCTTTTCAGTAAATCGCGAGAAACGTGTTTACTAGGTGAAAAATGTAGTTTCATTTGAGCTGAAAAGAGTCTGCGTATACCTGAAAAGATGTCTTGCTTGTAAGAAGACACAGAGGCTAGGATTTAACTCCATTTCTGAAGTGAAACACACACCACAGTTCTCATCCATGAAACAGACTCTGCTTTAAAGCAAGAAGCACGCTCTTCCTTTCTAGAGTCTCTAATACAACAGGACAGAGGAGTGTACTTAGACCAAAAGAACGGTTTTACATACACATGTGGACCATATCTAGTTCAACTCTGCTTCTGAAACTGATACAAACCACAGGTCATATAACATCCATTGCTTTTCCGTTAAGAGTGAGAAACGTGTGAGCTTCGTGAACGATGTAGCTTCCTTTGAGCTGAAAAGTGATTGTGTTTACCTGAAAGTGAGTCCTGCTTGTAGGAAGACACAGAACCTGGGATTTAGCTCCATTTCTGAAGGGAAACACACAGCACAGTTTTCTTCCATGAAACACACTCTGCTTTAGAGCAAGAAGCACACTCTTGCTTTCTTGAGTGTCTAATAGAGCAGGAAACGTGAGTGTGCTCAGAACAAAAGGACGGTGTTTCCTAAATATCTAGTTCAACTCTGCTTCTGAAACTGATACAAACCACAGGTGTATATAACATCCAGTGCTTTTCAGTTAAGAGCGAGAAACATGTCAGCTTCGTGAACGATGTAGTTGCATTGGAGCAGGAAAATGACTGTGTTTACCTGAAAGGAAGTCTTGCTTGTCGGTAGACACAGAGCCTGGGATTTACCTCCATTTCTGAAGGGAAACACACGGCACAGTTCTCAAACATGAAACAAACACTAATTTAGAGCAAGAAGCACGCTCTTGCTTTCTAGAGTCTCTAATGAAGAAGGAAACATGAGTGTACTTAGACCAAAAGAATGGGGTTTCCTACACATAGGGACCATATCTCGTTCATCTCTGCTTCTGAAACTGATACTAACCACAAGTGCTCTAACATCCAATGCTTTTCAATTATGAGTGAGAAACGTGAGAGCTGAGTGAATGATGTAGCTTCATTTGAGCTGAAAAGTGAATGCATTTACCTGAAACGAGTCTTGCTTGTAGGAAGACACAGAGCCAGGGATTTAACTCCATTTTTGAAGTGAATCACACAGCACAGTTCTCATCCATGAAACACACTCTGCTTTAGCTCAAGAAGCACGCTCTTGCTTTCTGGAGTCTCTATATAAAGCTTGAAACTTGAGTGTGCTCAGAAGAAAAGAACGGCGTTTCCTACACATAAGGACCATATATACTTCAACTCTACTTCTGAAACTGATAGAAACCACTGGTCCTCTAACATCCAATGCTTTTCAGTTAAGACCAAGAAACATGTGAGCTTCGTGAAGGATATAGCTTCCTTTGAGTTGAAAAGAGACTTCATTTACCTGAAACGAAGTCTTGAATGTAGGAAGACACAGAGCCTGGGATTTAAATCCATTTCTGAAGGGAAACACACAGCACAGTTGTCATCCATGAAACACACTCTGCTTTAGAGCAAGAAGCATGCTCTTGCTTTCTAGATTATCCAATATAGCAGGAAACGTGAGTGTGCTTAGACCAAAGAACGCTGCGTGCTACACATAAGGACCATATCTGGTTCAACTCTTCTTCTTAAACTGATACAAACCACGGGTCCTCTAACATCCAATGCTTTTCAGTAAATCGCGAGAAACGTGTTTACTAGGTGAAAAATGTAGTTTCATTTGAGCTGAAAAGAGTCTGCGTTTACCTGAAAAGATGTCTTGCTTGTAAGAAGACACAGAGGCTAGGATTTAACTCCATTTCTGAAGTGAAACACACACCACAGTTCTCATCCATGAAACAGACTCTGCTTTAAAGCAAGAAGCACGCTCTTCCTTTCTAGAGTCTCTAATACAACAGGACACGTGAGTGTACTTAGACCAAAAGAACGGTTTTACATACACATGTGGACCATATCTAGTTCAACTCTGCTTCTGAAACTGATACAAACCACAGGTCATATAACATCCATTGCTTTTCCATTAAGAGTGAGAAACGTGTGAGCTTCGTGAACGATGTAGCTTCCTTAGAGCTGAAAAGTGATTGTGTTTACCTGAAAGGAAGTCCTGCTTGTAGGAAGACACAGAACCTGGGATTTAGCTCCATTTCTGAAGGGAAACACACAGCACAGTTTTCTTCCATGAAACACACTCTGCTTTAGAGCAAGAAGCACACTCTTGCTTTCTTGAGTGTCTAATAGAGCAGGAAACGTGAGTGTGCTCAGAACAAAAGGACGGTGTTTCCTAAATATCTAGTTCAACTCTGCTTCTGAAACTGATACAAACCACAGGTCTATATAACATCCAGTGCTTTTCAGTTAAGAGCGAGAAACATGTCAGCTTCGTGAACGATGTAGTTGCATTGGAGCTGGAAAATGACTGTGTTTACCTGAAAGGAAGTCTTGCTTGTCGGTAGACACAGAGCCTGGGATTTACCTCCATTTCTGAAGGGAAACACACGGCACAGTTCTCAAACATGAAACAAACACTGCTTTAGAGCAAGAAGCACGCTCTTGCTTTCTAGAGTCTCTAATGCAGAAGGAAACATGAGTGTACTTAGACCAAAAGAATGGGGTTTCCTACACATAGGGACCATATCTCGTTCATCTCTGCTTCTGAAACTGATACTAACCACAAGTGCTCTAACATCCAATGCTTTTCAATTAAGAGTGAGAAACGTAAGAGCTGAGTGAATGATGTAGCTTCCTTTGAGCTGAAAAGTGAATGCATTTACCTGAAACGAGTCTTGCTTGTAGGAAGACACAGAGCCAGGGATTTAACTCCATTTTTGAAGTGAATCACACAGCACAGTTCTCATCCATGAAACACACTCTGCTTTAGCTCAAGAAGCACGCTCTTGCTTTCTGGAGTCTCTACATAAAGCTTGAAACTTGAGTGTGCTCAGAAGAAAAGAACGGCGTTTCCTACACATAAGGACCATATATACTTCAACTCTACTTCTGAAACTGATAGAAACCACTGGTCCTCTAACATCCAATGCTTTTCAGTTAAGACTGAGAAACATGTGAGCTTCGTGAAGGATATAGCTTCCTTTGAGTTGAAAAGAGACTTCATTTACCTGAAACGAAGTCTTGCATGTAGGAAGACACAGAGCCTGGGATTTAAATCCATTTCTGAAGGGAAACACACAGCACAGTTGTCATCCATGAAACACACTCTGCTTTAGAGCAAGAAGCATGCTCTTGCTTTCTAGATTATCCAATATAGCAGGAAACGTGAGTGTGCTTAGACCAAAGAACGGTGCGTCCTACACATAAGGACCATATCTGGTTCAACTCTTCTTCTTAAACTGATACAAACCACGGGTCCTCTAACATCCAATGCTTTTCAGTAAATCGTGAGAAACGTGTTTACTAGGTGAAAAATGTAGTTTCATTTGAGCTGAAAAGAGTCTGTGTATACCTGAAAAGATGTCTTGCTTGTAAGAAGACACAGAGGCTAGGATTTAACTCCATTTCTGAAGTGAAACACACACCACAGTTCTCATCCATGAAACAGACTCTGCTTTAAAGCAAGAAGCACGCTCTTCCTTTCTAGAGTCTCTAATACAACAGGACACTTGAGTGTACTTAGACAAAAAGAACGGTTTTACATACACATGTGGACCATATCTAGTTCAACTCTGCTTCTGAAACTGATACAAACCACAGGTCATATAACATCCATTGCTTTTCCGTTAACAGTGAGAAACGTGTGAGCTTCGTGAACGATGTAGCTTCCTTTGAGCTGAAAATTGATTGTGTTTACCTGAAAGTGAGTCCTGCTTGTAGGAAGACACAGAACCTGGGATTTAGCTCCATTTCTGAAGGGAAACACACAGCACAGTTTTCTTCCATGAAACACACTGTGCTTTAGAGCAAGAAGCACACTCTTGCTTTCTTGAGTGTCTAATAGAGCAGGAAACGTGAGTGTGCTCAGAACAAAAGGACGGTGTTTCCTAAATATCTAGTTCAACTCTGCTTCTGAAACTGATACAAACCACAGGTGTATATAACTTCCAGTGCTTTTCAGTTAAGAGCGAGAAACATGTCAGCTTCGTGAACGATGTAGTTGCATTGGAGCAGGAAAATGACTGTGTTTACCTGAAAGGAAGTCTTGCTTGTCGGTAGACACAGAGCCTGGGATTTACCTCCATTTCTGAAGGGAAACACACGGCACAGTTCTCAAACATGAAACAAACACTGCTTTAGAGCAAGAAGCACACTCTTGCTTTCTAGAGTCTCTAATGCAGAAGGAAACATGAGTGTACTTAGACCAAAAAATGGGGTTTCCTACACATAGGGACCATATCTCGTTCATCTCTGCTTCTGAAACTGATACTAACCACAAGTGCTCTAACATCCAATGCTTTTCAATTATGAGTGAGAAACGTGAGAGCTGAGTGAATGATGTAGCTTCCTTTGAGCTGAAAAGTGAATGCATTTACCTGAAAGGAGTCTTGCTTGTAGGAAGACAGAGAGCCAGGGATTTAACTCCATTTTTGAAGTGAATCACACAGCACAGTTCTCATCCATGAAACACACTCTGCTTTAGCTCAAGAAGCACGCTCTTGCTTTCTGGAGTCTCTATGTAAAGCTTGAAACTTGAGTGTGCTCAGAAGAAAAGAATGGCGTTTCCTACACATAAGGACCATATATACTTCAACTCTACTTCTGAAACTGATAGAAACCACTGGTCCTCTAACATCCAATGCTTTTCAGTTAAGACCGAGAAACATGTGAGCTTCGTGAAGGATATAGCTTCCTTTGAGTTGAAAAGAGACTTCACTTACCTGAAACGAAGTCTTGCATGTAGGAAGACACAGAGCCTGGGATTTAAATCCATTTCTGAAGGGAAACACACAGCACAGTTGTCATCCATGAAACACACTCTGCTTTAGAGCAAGAAGCATGCTCTTGCTTTCTAGATTATCCAATATAGCAGGAAACGTGAGTGTGCTTAGACCAAAGAACGGTGCGTCCTACACATAAGGACCATATCTGGTTCAACTCTTCTTCTTAAACTGATACAAACCACGGGTCCTCTAACATCCAATGCTTTTCAGTAAATCGCGAGAAACGTGTTTACTAGGTGAAAAATGTAGTTTCATTTGAGCTGAAAAGAGTCTGCGTTTACCTGAAAAGATGTCTTGCTTGTAAGAAGACACAGAGGCTAGGATTTAACTCCATTTCTGAAGTGAAACACACACCACAGTTCTCATCCATGAAACAGACTCTGCTTTAAAGCAAGAAGCACGCTCTTCCTTTCTAGAGTCTCTAATACAACAGGACACGGGAGTGTACTTAGACCAAAAGAACGGTTTTACATACACATGTGGACCATATCTAGTTCAACTCTGCTTCTGAAACTGATACAAACCACAGGTCATATAACATCCATTGCTTTTCCATTAAGAGTGAGAAACGTGTGAGCTTCGTGAACGATGTAGCTTCCTTTGAGCTGAAAAGTGATTGTGTTTACCTGAAAGGAAGTCCTGCTTGTAGGAAGACACAGAACCTGGGACTTAGCTCCATTTCTGAAGGGAAACACACAGCACAGTTTTCTTCCATGAAACACACTCTGCTTTAGAGCAAGAAGCACACTCTTGCTTTCTTGAGTGTCTAATAGAGCAGGAAACGTGAGTGTGCTCAGAACAAAAGGACGGTGTTTCCTACATATACGGACCATATCTAGTTCAACTCTGTTTCTGAAAATGATACAAACCACAGGTCTATATAACATCCAGTGCTTTTCAATTAAGAGCGAGAAACATTTCAGCTTCGTGAACGATGTAGTTGCATTGGAGCTGGAAAACGACTGTGTTAACCTGAAAGGAAGTCTTGCTTGTCGGTAGACACAGAGCCTGGGATTTACCTCCATTTCTGAAGGGAAACACACGGCATAGTTCTCAAACATGAAACAAACACTGCTTTAGAGCAAGAAGCACACTCTTGCTTTCTAGAGTCTCTAATGCAGAAGGAAACATGAGTGTACTTAGACCAAAAAATGGGGTTTCCTACACATAGGGACCATATCTCGTTCATCTCTGCTTCTGAAACTGATACTAACCACAAGTGCTCTAACATCCAATGCTTTTCAATTAAGAGTGAGAAACGTGAGAGCTGAGTGAATGATGTAGCTTCCTTTGAGCTGAAAAGTGAATGCATTTACCTGAAACGAGTCTTGCTTGTAGGAAGACACAGAGCCAGGGATTTAACTCCATTTTTGAAGTGAATCACACAGCACAGTTCTCATCCATGAAACACACTCTGCTTTAGCTCAAGAAGCACGCTCTTGCTTTCTGGAGTCTCTATGTAAAGCTTGAAACTTGAGTGTGCTCAGAAGAAAAGAATGGCGTTTCCTACACATAAGGACCATATATACTTCAACTCTACTTCTGAAACTGATAGAAACCACTGGTCCTCTAACATCCAATGCTTTTCAGTTAAGACCAAGAAACATGTGAGCTTCGTGAAGGATATAGCTTCCTTTGAGTTGAAAAGAGACTTCATTTACCTGAAACGAAGTCTTGCATGTAGGAAGACACAGAGCCTGGGATTTAAATCCATTTCTGAAGGGAAACACACAGCACAGTTGTCATCCATGAAACACACTCTGCTTTAGAGCAAGAAGCATGCTCTTGCTTTCTAGATTATCCAATATAGCAGGAAACGTGAGTGTGCTTAGACCAAAGAACGGTGCGTCCTACACATAAGGACCATATCTGGTTCAACTCTTCTTCTTAAACTGATACAAACCACGGGTCCTCTAACATCCAATGCTTTTCAGTAAATCGCGAGAAACGTGTTTACTAGGTGAAAAATGTAGTTTCATTTGAGCTGAAAAGAGTCTGCGTTTACCTGAAAAGATGTCTTGCTTGTAAGAAGACACAGAGGCTAGGATTTAACTCCATTTCTGAAGTGAAACACACACCACAGTTCTCATCCATGAAACAGACTCTGCTTTAAAGCAAGAAGCACGCTCTTCCTTTCTAGAGTCTCTAATACAACAGGACACAGGAGTGTACTTAGACCAAAAGAACGGTTTTACATACACATGTGGACCATATCTAGTTCAACTCTGCTTCTGAAACTGATACAAACCACAGGTCATATAACATCCATTGCTTTTCCGTTAACAGTGAGAAACGTGTGAGCTTCGTGAACGATGTAGCTTCCTTTGAGCTGAAAAGTGATTGTGTTTACCTGAAAGGAAGTCCTGCTTGTAGGAAGACACAGAACCTGGGATTTAGCTCCATTTCTGAAGGGAAACACACAGCACAGTTTTCTTCCATGAAACACACTCTGCTTTAGAGCAAGAAGCACACTCTTGCTTTCTTGAGTGTCTAATAGAGCAGGAAACGTGAGTGTGCTCAGAACAAAAGGACGGTGTTTCCTAAATATCTAGTTCAACTCTGCTTCTGAAACTGATACAAACCACAGGTCTATATAACATCCAGTGCTTTTCAGTTAAGAGCGAGAAACATGTCAGCTTCGTGAACGATGTAGTTGCATTGGAGCTGGAAAATGACTGTGTTTACCTGAAAGGAAGTCTTGCTTGTCGGTAGACACAGAGCCTGGGATTTACCTCCATTTCTGAAGGGAAACACACGGCACAGTTCTCAAACATGAAACAAACACTGCTTTAGAGCAAGAAGCACGCTCTTGCTTTCTAGAGTCTCTAATGCAGAAGGAAACATGAGTGTACTTAGACCAAAAGAATGGGGTTTCCTACACATAGGGACCATATCTCGTTCATCTCTGCTTCTGAAACTGATACTAACCACAAGTGCTCTAACATCCAATGCTTTTCAATTAAGAGTGAGAAACGTAAGAGCTGAGTGAATGATGTAGCTTCCTTTGAGCTGAAAAGTGAATGCATTTACCTGAAATGAGTCTTGCTTGTAGGAAGACACAGAGCCAGGGATTTAACTCCATTTTTGAAGTGAATCACACAGCACAGTTCTCATCCATGAAACACACTCTGCTTTAGCTCAAGAATTACGCTCTTGCTTTCTGGAGTCTCTACATAAAGCTTGAAACTTGAGTGTGCTCAGAAGAAAAGAACGGCGTTTCCTACACATAAGGACCATATATACTTCAACTCTACTTCTGAAACTGATAGAAACCACTGGTCCTCTAACATCCAATGCTTTTCAGTTAAGACCGAGAAACATGTGAGCTTCGTGAAGGATATAGCTTCCTTTGAGTTGAAAAGAGACTTCACTTACCTGAAACGATGTCTTGCATGTAGGAAGACACAGAGCCTGGGATTTAAATCCATTTCTGAAGGGAAACACACAGCACAGTTGTCATCCATGAAACACACTCTGCTTTAGAGCAAGAAGCATGCTCTTGCTTTCTAGATTATCCAATATAGCAGGAAACGTGAGTGTGCTTAGACCAAAGAACGGTGCGTCCTACACATAAGGACCATATCTGGTTCAACTCTTCTTCTTAAACTGATACAAACCACGGGTCCTCTAACATCCAATGCTTTTCAGTAAATCGCGAGAAACGTGTTTACTAGGTGAAAAATGTAGTTTCATTTGAGCTGAAAAGAGTCTGCGTTTACCTGAAAAGATGTCTTGCTTGTAAGAAGACACAGAGGCTAGGATTTAACTCCATTTCTGAAGTGAAACACACACCACAGTTCTCATCCATGAAACAGACTCTGCTTTAAAGCAAGAAGCACGCTCTTCCTTTCTAGAGTCTCTAATACAACAGGACACAGGAGTGTACTTAGACCAAAAGACCGGTTTTACATACACATGTGGACCATATCTAGTTCAACTCTGCTTCTGAAACTGATACAATTCACAGGTCATATAACATCCATTGCTTTTGCGTTAACAGTGAGAAACGTGTGAGCTTCGTGAACGATGTAGCTTCCTTTGAGCTGAAAAGTGATTGTGTTTACCTGAAAGGAAGTCCTGCTTGTAGGAAGACACAGAACCTGGGACTTAGCTCCATTTCTGAAGGGAAACACACAGCACAGTTTTCTTCCATGAAACACACTCTGCTTTAGAGCAAGAAGCACACTCTTGCTTTCTTGAGTGTCTAATAGAGCAGGAAACGTGAGTGTGCTCAGAACAAAAGGACGGTGTTTCCTACATATACGGACCATATCTAGTTCAACTCTGTTTCTGAAAATGATACAAACCACAGGTCTATATAACATCCAGTGCTTTTCAATTAAGAGCGAGAAACATTTCAGCTTCGTGAACGATGTAGTTGCATTGGAGCTGGAAAACGACTGTGTTAACCTGAAAGGAAGTCTTGCTTGTCGGTAGACACAGAGCCTGGGATTTACCTCCATTTCTGAAGGGAAACACACGGCATAGTTCTCAAACATGAAACAAACACTGCTTTAGAGCAAGAAGCACACTCTTGCTTTCTAGAGTCTCTAATGCAGAAGGAAACATGAGTGTACTTAGACCAAAAAATGGGGTTTCCTACACATAGGGACCATATCTCGTTCATCTCTGCTTCTGAAACTGATACTAACCACAAGTGCTCTAACATCCAATGCTTTTCAATTAAGAGTGAGAAACGTGAGAGCTGAGTGAATGATGTAGCTTCCTTTGAGCTGAAAAGTGAATGCATTTACCTGAAACGAGTCTTGCTTGTAGGAAGACACAGAGCCAGGGATTTAACTCCATTTTTGAAGTGAATCACACAGCACAGTTCTCATCCATGAAACACACTCTGCTTTAGCTCAAGAAGCACGCTCTTGCCTTTTTGAGTCTCTATATAAAGCTTGAAACTTGAGTGTGCTCAGAAGAAAAGAACGGCGTTTCCTACACATAAGGACCATATATACTTCAACTCTACTTCTGAAACTGATAGAAACCACTGGTCCTCTAACATCCAATGCTTTTCAGTTAAGACCAAGAAACATGTGAGCTTCGTGAAGGATATAGCTTCCTTTGAGTTGAAAAGAGACTTCATTTACCTGAAACGAAGTCTTGCATGTAGGAAGACACAGAGCCTGGGATTTAAATCCATTTCTGAAGGGAAACACACAGCACAGTTGTCATCCATGAAACACACTCTGCTTTAGAGCAAGAAGCATGCTCTTGCTTTCTAGATTATCCAATATAGCAGGAAACGTGAGTGTGCTTAGACCAAAGAACGGTGCATCCTACACATAAGGACCATATCTGGTTCAACTCTTCTTCTTAAACTGATACAAACCACGGGTCCTCTAACATCCAATGCTTTTCAGTAAATCGCGAGAAACGTGTTTACTAGGTGAAAAATGTAGTTTCATTTGAGCTGAAAAGAGTCTGCGTTTACCTGAAAAGATGTCTTGCTTGTAAGAAGACACAGAGGCTAGGATTTAACTCCATTTCTGAAGTGAAACACACACCACAGTTCTCATCCATGAAACAGACTCTGCTTTAAAGCAAGAAGCACGCTCTTCCTTTCTAGAGTCTCTAATACAACAGGACACAGGAGTGTACTTAGACCAAAAGAACGGTTTTACATACACATGTGGACCATATCTAGTTCAACTCTGCTTCTGAAACTGATACAAACCACAGGTCATATAACATCCATTGCTTTTCCGTTAACAGTGAGAAACGTGTGAGCTTCGTGAACGATGTAGCTTCCTTTGAGCTGAAAAGTGATTGTGTTTACCTGAAAGGAAGTCCTGCTTGTAGGAAGACACAGAACCTGGGATTTAGCTCCATTTCTGAAGGGAAACACACAGCACAGTTTTCTTCCATGAAACACACTCTGCTTTAGAGCAAGAAGCACACTCTTGCTTTCTTGAGTGTCTAATAGAGCAGGAAACGTGAGTGTGCTCAGAACAAAAGGACGGTGTTTCCTAAATATCTAGTTCAACTCTGCTTCTGAAACTGATACAAACCACAGGTCTATATAACATCCAGTGCTTTTCAGTTAAGAGCGAGAAACATGTCAGCTTCGTGAACGATGTAGTTGCATTGGAGCTGGAAAATGACTGTGTTTACCTGAAAGGAAGTCTTGCTTGTCGGTAGACACAGAGCCTGGGATTTACCTCCATTTCTGAAGGGAAACACACGGCACAGTTCTCAAACATGAAACAAACACTGCTTTAGAGCAAGAAGCACGCTCTTGCTTTCTAGAGTCTCTAATGCAGAAGGAAACATGAGTGTACTTAGACCAAAAGAATGGGGTTTCCTACACATAGGGACCATATCTCGTTCATCTCTGCTTCTGAAACTGATACTAACCACAAGTGCTCTAACATCCAATGCTTTTCAATTAAGAGTGAGAAACGTAAGAGCTGAGTGAATGATGTAGCTTCCTTTGAGCTGAAAAGTGAATGCATTTACCTGAAACGAGTCTTGCTTGTAGGAAGACACAGAGCCAGGGATTTAACTCCATTTTTGAAGTGAATCACACAGCACAGTTCTCATCCATGAAACACACTCTGCTTTAGCTCAAGAAGCACGCTCTTGCTTTCTGGAGTCTCTACATAAAGCTTGAAACTTGAGTGTGCTCAGAAGAAAAGAACGGCGTTTCCTACACATAAGGACCATATATACTTCAACTCTACTTCTGAAACTGATAGAAACCACTGGTCCTCTAACATCCAATGCTTTTCAGTTAAGACCGAGAAACATGTGAGCTTCGTGAAGGATATAGCTTCCTTTGAGTTGAAAAGAGACTTCACTTACCTGAAACGAAGTCTTGCATGTAGGAAGACACAGAGCCTGGGATTTAAATCCATTTCTGAAGGGAAACACACAGCACAGTTGTCATCCATGAAACACACTCTGCTTTAGAGCAAGAAGCATGCTCTTGCTTTCTAGATTATCCAATATAGCAGGAAACGTGAGTGTGCTTAGACCAAAGAACGGTGCGTCCTACACATAAGGACCATATCTGGTTCAACTCTTCTTCTTAAACTGATACAAACCACGGGTCCTCTAACATCCAATGCTTTTCAGTAAATCGCGAGAAACGTGTTTACTAGGTGAAAAATGTAGTTTCATTTGAGCTGAAAAGAGTCTGCGTTTACCTGAAAAGATGTCTTGCTTGTAAGAAGACACAGAGGCTAGGATTTAACTCCATTTCTGAAGTGAAACACACACCACAGTTCTCATCCATGAAACAGACTCTGCTTTAAAGCAAGAAGCACGCTCTTCCTTTCTAGAGTCTCTAATACAACAGGACACAGGAGTGTACTTAGACCAAAAGACCGGTTTTACATACACATGTGGACCATATCTAGTTCAACTCTGCTTCTGAAACTGATACAATTCACAGGTCATATAACATCCATTGCTTTTGCGTTAACAGTGAGAAACGTGTGAGCTTCGTGAATGATGTAGCTTCCTTTGAGCTGAAAAGTGATTGTGTTTACCTGAAAGGAAGTCCTGCTTGTAGGAAGACACAGAACCTGGGACTTAGCTCCATTTCTGAAGGGAAACACACAGCACAGTTTTCTTCCATGAAACACACTCTGCTTTAGAGCAAGAAGCACACTCTTGCTTTCTTGAGTGTCTAATAGAGCAGGGAACGTGAGAGTGCTCAGAACAAAAGGACGGTGTTTCCTACATATACGGACCATATCTAGTTCAACTCTGCTTCTGAAACTGATACAAACCACAGGTCTATATAACATCCAGTGCTTTTAAGTTAAGAGCGAGAAACATTTCGGCTTCGTGAACGATGTAGTTGCATTGGAGCTGGAAAACGACTGTGTTTACCTGAAAAGAAGTCTTGCTTGTCGGTAGACACAGAGCCTGGGATTTACCTCCATTTCTGAAGGGAAACACACAGCACAGTTTTCTTCCATGAAACACACTCTGCTTTAGAGCAAGAAGCACACTCTTGCTTTCTTGAGTGTCTAATAGAGCAGGAAACGTGAGTGTGCTCAGAACAAAAGGACGGTGTTTCCTAAATATCTAGTTCAACTCGGCTTCTGAAACTGATACAAACCACAGGTCTATATAACATCCAGTGCTTTTCAGTTAAGAGCGAGAAACATGTCAGCTTCGTGAACGATGTAGTTGCATTGGAGCTGGAAAATGACTGTGTTTACCTGAAAGGAAGTCTTGCTTGTCGGTAGACACAGAGCCTGGGATTTACCTCCATTTCTGAAGGGAAACACACGGCACAGTTCTCAAACATGAATCAAACACTGCTTTAGAGCAAGAAGCACGCTCTTGCTTTCTAGAGTCTCTAATGCAGAAGGAAACATGAGTGGACTTAGACCAAAAAATGGGGTTTCCTACACATAGGGACCATATCTCGTTCATCTCTGCTTCTGAAACTGATACTAACCACAAGTGCTCTAACATCCAATGCTTTTCAATTAAGAGTGAGAAACGTGAGAGCTGAGTGAATGATGTAGCTTCCTTTGAGCTGAAAAGTGAATGCATTTACCTGAAACGAGTCTTGCTTGTAGGAAGACACAGAGCCAGGGATTTAACTCTATTTTTGAAGTGAATCACACAGCACAGTTCTCATCCATGAAACACACTCTGCTTTAGCTCAAGAAGCACGCTCTTGCTTTCTGGAGTCTCTATATAAAGCTTGAAACTTGAGTGTGCTCAGAAGAAAAGAACGGCGTTTCCTACACATAAGGACCATATATACTTCAACTCTTCTTCTTAAACTGATACAAACCACGGGTCCTCTAACATCCAATGCTTTTCAGTAAATCGCGAGAAACGTGTTTACTAGGTGAAAAATGTAGTTTCATTTGAGCTGAAAAGAGTCTGCGTTTACCTGAAAAGATGTCTTGCTTGTAAGAAGACACAGAGGCTAGGATTTAACTCCATTTCTGAAGTGAAACACACACCACAGTTCTCATCCATGAAACAGACTCTGCTTTAAAGCAAGAAGCACGCTCTTCCTTTCTAGAGTCTCTAATACAACAGGACACGGGAGTGTACTTAGACCAAAAGAACGGTTTTCCATACACATGTGGACCATATCTAGTTCAACTCTGCTTCTGAAACTGATACAAACCACAGGTCATATAACATCCATTGCTTTTCCGTTAACAGTGAGAAACGTGTGAGCTTTGTGAACGATGTAGCTTCCTTTGAGCTGAAAAGTGATTGTGTTTACCTGAAAGGAAGTCCTGCTTGTAGGAAGACACAGAACCTGGGATTTAGCTCCATTTCTGAAGGGAAACACACAGCACAGTTTTCTTCCATGAAACACACTCTGCTTTAGAGCAAGAAGCACACTCTTGCTTTCTTGAGTGTCTAATAGAGCAGGAAACGTGAGTGTGCTCAGAACAAAAGGACGGTGTTTCCTAAATATCTAGTTCAACTCTGCTTCTGAAACTGATACAAACCACAGGTCTATATAACATCCAGTGCTTTTCAGTTAAGAGCGAGAAACATGTCAGCTTCGTGAACGATGTAGTTGCATTGGAGCTGGAAAATGACTGTGTTTACCTGAAAGGAAGTCTTGCTTGTCGGTAAACACAGAGCCTGGGATTTACCTCCATTTCTGAAGGGAAACACACGGCACAGTTCTCAAACATGAATCAAACACTGCTTAAAGCAAGAAGCACGCTCTTGCTTTCTAGAGTCTCTAATGAAGAAGGAAACATGAGTGTACTTAGACCAAAAAATGGGGTTTCCTACACATAGGGACCATATCTCGTTCATCTCTGCTTCTGAAACTGATACTAACCACAAGTGCTCTAACACCCAATGCTTTTCAATTAAGACTGAGAAACATGTGAGCTTCGTGAAGTATATAGCTCCCTTTGAGCTGAAAAGTGACTGTGATTACCTGAAATGAAGTCTTGCTTGTATGAAGACACAAAGCCTGGGATTTAACTCCATTTCTGAAGCAAAACACATAGCAAAGTTGTCATCCATGAAACACACTCTGCTTTAGAGCAAGAAGCACGCTGTTGCTTTCTTGAATCTCTAATACAGCAGGAAAAATGAGTGTGCTCAGAATAAAAGTACGGTGTTTCCTACACATATGGAAAATATCTAGTACAACTGTGCTTCTGAAACTGATACAAACCACAGGTCCTCTAACATCCAATGATTTTCACTTAAGACCAAGAAACATGTGAGCTTGGTGAACGTTGTAGGTTCCTTTGAGCTGAAAAGTGACTGTGTTTACCAGAAATGAAAGCTTGCTTGTAGGAAAACACAGAGGCTGGGATTTAACTCCATTTCTGAAGGGAAACACACAGCACAGTTCTCATCCATGAAACACACTCTGCTTTAGAGCAGGAAGCACGCTCTTCCTTCCTAGAGTCTCTAATACAGAAGGAAATGTGAGTGTTCTCAGAACAAAAGAACGGTGTTTCCTACACATATGGACCATTTCTAGTTCAACTCTGCCTCTGAAACTGATGCAAACCACAGGTCCTCTAACATCGAATGCTTTTCAGTTAAGAGCAAGAAACGTGTGAGCTTTGTGAAAGATGTGGCTGCATTTGAGCTGAAAAGTGACTGTTTTTACCTGAAAGGAAATCTTGCTTTTACGAAGACACAGAGCCTGGGATTTAACTCCATTTCTGAAGGGAAACACATAGCACAGTTCTCATCTATGAAACACACCCTGCTTTAGAGCAAGAAGGAATCTCTTGCTTTCTAGAGTCTCTAATACAGCTTGAAACGGGAATGTACTGAGACTGTACAGTTCTCATCCATGAAACATACTCGGTTTTAAAGCAAGAAAGACGCTATTGCTTTCTAGATTCTCCAATACAGTAGGACACGTGAGTGTGCTTAGAAAAAAAGTACGGTGTTTCCTACACATAAGGACCATATACATATTTCAACTCTGCTTCCGAAACTGAGAGAAACCACTGGTCCTCTAATATCAAATGCTTTTCAGTTAAGACCGAGAAACGTGTGAGCTTCATGAAGGATATAGCCTCCTTTGAGCGGAAATGTGACTGCGTTTACCTGAAATGAAATCTTGCTTGTAGGATGACACAGAGAATGGGATTTAACTCCATTTCTGAAGGGAAAGACAAAGCACAGTTCCCTTCCATGAAACACACTCTGCTTTAGAGCAAGAAGTACGCTCTTGCTTTCTAGACTCTCAAATACACCAGGAAACGTGTATGTGATTAGAAAAAAATGGTGTTTCCTATATATAAGGACCATATCTAGTTCAACTCTGCTTCCGAAACTGATAGAAACCACCGGTCCTCTAACATCCAATGCTTTTCAGTTAAGACAGAGAAACATGTGAGCTTCGTGAACAATGTGCCTTCGTTTGAGCTGAAAAGTGACTGTATTTACCTGAAAAGAAGTCTTGCTTGTACCAAGACACAGAGCCTGGGAATTACCTCCATTTCTGAAGGGAAACACACAGCACAGTTCTCGTCCATGAAACACACTCTGCTTTAGAGCAAGAAGCACACTCTTGCTTTCTTGACTCTCTAATACAGCAGTAACGTGAGTGTGCTCAGAACAAAAGAACAGTGTTTCCTACACATACGGACCATATCTAGTTCAACTCTGCTTCTGAAACTGATACAAACCACAGGTCATATTTCATCCAGTGCTTTTCAGTTAACAGCGAGAAACGTGTGAGCTTTGTGAATGATGTACCTTCCTTTGAGCTGAAAAGTGACTGCGTTAACCTGAAAGGAAGTCTTGCTTGTAGAAAGACACAGAGCCTGGGATCTACCTCCATTTTTGAAGGGAAACACACGGCACAGTTCTCATACATGAAACAAACACTGCTTTAGAGCAAGAATCACGCTCTTGCTTTCTAGAGTCTCTAATGCAGCAGGAAACATGAGTGTACTTAGACAAAAAGAACGGGGTTTCTGACACATATGGACCATATCTAGTTCATACTCTGCTTCGGAAACTGATACTAACCACAGGTGCTCAAACATCCAATGCTTTTCAATTAAGAGTGAGAAATGTGTGAGCTGCGTGAATGATGTAGCTTCCTTTGAGCTGAAAAGTGAACGCGTTTACCTGAAAAGAATACTTGCTTGTAGGAAGACACAGAGCCTGGGATTTAACTCCATTTCTGAAGTGAAACACACAGCACAGTTCTCATCCATGAAACACACTCTGTTTTAGAGCAAGAAGGACGCTCTTGCTTTCTAGATTCTCCAATACAGCAGGAAACATGAGTGTGTTTAGAACAAAAGAACGATGTTTCCTACACATAAGAACCATATATATTTCAACTCTGCTTCAGAAATGGACAGAAACCACTGGTCCTCTAACATCAAATGCTTTTCAGTAAAGACCCAGAAACGTTTGAGCTTCGTGAAGGATATACCTTCCTTTGAGCTTAAAAGTGATTGCGTTTACCTGAAACGAATTCTTGCTTATAGGAAGACACAGAGCCTGGGATTTAACTCCATTTGTGAAGCAAAACACACAGCACATTTCTCATCCATGAAACACACTCTGCTTTAGGGCAAGATGCACACTCTTGCTTTCTTGAATCTCTAATACAGCAGGAAACGTGAGTGTGCTCAGAACAAAAGAACGGTGTTTCCTACACATATGGACCATATCTAGTTCAACTCTGCTTCTGAAACTGATACTAAACACAGGTGCTCTAACATCCAATGGTTTTCAATTATGTGTGAGAAACGTGTGAGCTTCGTGAAGGATATAGCTTCCTTTGAGCTGAAAATTGACTGTGTTTACCTGAAAGGAAGTCTTGCTTGTCGGAAGACACAGAGCCTGGGATTTACCTCCCTTTCAAAAGGGAAACACACACGGCACAGTTCTCATCCATGAAACACACTCTGCCTTAGAGCAAGAAACATGCTCTTGCTTTCTAGATTCTCTAATGTATAAGGAAATGTAAGTGTACTTAGACCAAAAGAACGGGGTTTCCTACACATATGGACAATATCTAGTTCAACTCTGCTTCTGAAACTGAAACTAACCACAGGTCCTCTAACATCCAATGCTTTTCAGTTAACAGCAAGAAAGTTGTGAGCTTTGTGAACGATGTAGCTTCCTATGAGCTGAAAAGACAACGCGTTTACCTGAAACGAAGTCTTGCTCGTAGGAAGACACTGAGCCTGGGATATAACTCCATTTCTGAAGAGAAACACACAGCAAAGTTCTCATCCATGAAACTTACTCGGTTTTAAAGCAAGAAAGACGCTCTTGCTTTCTAGATTCTCCAATACAGTAGGACACGTGAGTGTGCTTAGAAAAAAAGTACGGTGTTTCCTACACATAAGGACCATATATGTATATTTCAACTCTGCTTCTGAAACTGAGAGAAACCACTGGTCCTCTAATATCAAATGCTTTTCAGTTAAGACCGAGAAACGTGTGAGCTTCATGAAGGATATAGCCTCCTTTGAGCGGAAATGTGACTGCGTTTACCTGAAATTAAATCTTGCTTGTAGGATGACACAGAGCATGGGATTTAACTCCATTTCTGAAGGGAAAGACAAAGCACAGTTCCCTTCCATGAAACACACTCTGCTTTAGTGCAAGAAGTACGCTCTTGCTTTCTAGACTCTCAAATACACCAGGAAACGTGTATGTGATTAGACAAAAAATGGTGTTTCCTATATATAAGGACCATATCTAGTTCAACTCTGCTTCCGAAACTGATAGAAACCACCGGTCCTCTAACATCCAATGCTTTTCAGTTAAGATGGAGAAACATGTGAGCTTCGTGAACAATGTGCCTTCGTTTGAGCTGAAAAGTGACTGTATTTACCTGAAAAGAAGTCTTACTTGTACCAAGACACAGAGCCTGGGAATTACCTCCATTTCTGAAGGGAAACACACAGCACAGTTCTTGTCCATGAAACACACTCTGCTTTAGAGCAAGGAGCACACTCTTGCTTTCTTGACTCTCTAATACAGCAGTAACGTGAGTGTGCTCAGAACAAAAGAACAGTGTTTCCTACACATACGGACCATATCTAGTTCAACTCTGCTTCTGAAACTGATACAAACCACAGGTCATATTTCATCCAGTGCTTTTCAGTTAACAGCGAGAAACGTGTGAGCTTTGTGAATGATGTACCTTCCTTTGAGCTGAAAAGTGACTGCGTTTACCTGAAAGGAAGTCTTGCTTGTAGAAAGACACAGAGCCTGGGATCTACCTCCATTTTTGAAGGGAAACACACGGCACAGTTCTCATACATGAAACAAACACTGCTTTAGAGCAAGAATCACGCTCTTGCTTTCTAGAGTCCCTAATGCAGCAGAAAACATGAGTGTACTTAGACCAAAAGAACGGGGTTTCTGACACATATGGACCATATCTAGTTCATACTCTGCTTCGGAAACTGATACTAACCACAGGTGCTCTAACATCCAATGCTTTTCAATATTGTGTGAGAAACGTGTGAGCTTCGTGAAGGATATACCTTCCTTTGAGCTGAAAATTGACTGCGTTTACCTGAAAGGAAGTTTTGCTTGTAGGAAGACACAGAGCCTGGGATTTAACTCCATTTCTGAAGTGAAACACACAGCACAGTTCTCATCCATGAAACACACTCTGTTTTAGAGCAAGAAGGAAGCTCTTGCTTTCTAGATTCTCCAATACAGCATGAAACGTGATTGTGCTTAGAACAAAAGAACGGTGTTTCCTACACATAAGGACCATATCTAGATCAACTCTGCTTCTGAAACTGATAGAAACCACCGGTCCTTTAACATCAATTGCTTTTCAGTTAAGACCGAGAAATATGTGAGCTTCGTGAACGAAGTAGCTCCTTAGAGCTGAAAAGTAACTGTGTTTACCTGTAATGAAGTATTCCTTGTAAGAAGACACAAAGCGTGGCATTTAAATCCATTTCTGAAGAGAAACACACAGCACAGTTATCATCCTTGAAACACACTCTGCTTTAGAGCAAGAAACAAGCTCTTGCTTTCTAGATTCTCCAATACAGCAGGAAATGTGAGTGTGCTTAGACCAAAGAACCATGTTTCCTACACATACCCAACATATCTAGTTCAACTCTGCTTCTGAAACTGAGAGAAACCACCGTTCCTCTAACATCCAAAGCTTTTTAGATAAGACCGAGAAATGTGTGAGCTTCATGAAGGAAATAGCTACCTTTGAGCAGAAAAGTGAATGTTTTTACCTGAAACGAAATCTTGCTTGTAGGACGACATATAGCATGTGATTTAACTCCATTTCTGAAGGGAAACACACAGCACAGTTCTCATCCATGTAACAGACTATGCTTTAGAGCAAGAAGCACATTCTTGCTTTCTAGATTCTCCAATAAAGCAGGAAATGTGAGTGTGCTTAAACCAAAGCACTATATTTCCTTCACATAAGGACCATATCTAGTTCAACTCTGCCTCTTAAACTGATAGAAACCACCCGTCCTCTGACATCCAATGCTTTTCAGTTAAGACTGAGAAACGTGTGAGCTTTGTCAAGGATATAGATTCCTTTGAGCTGAAAAGTGACTGCGTTCACCTGAAATGAAGTCTTGCTTGTAGGAAGACACAGAGCATGGGATTTAACTGCATTTCTGAAGAGAACACACAGCATAGTTCTCATCCATGAAACACACTCTGCTTTAGAGCAAGAAGCATGGTCTTGCTTTCTAGAGTCTCTAATACAGCAGGAAACGTGAGTTTACTGAGACTAAAAGAACGGTGTTTCCTACACATAAGGACCATATCTAGTTCAACTCTGCTTCCGAAACTGATACAAACCACGGGTCCTCTAACATCCTATGATTTTCACTTAAGAGCGAGAAACTTGTGAGCTTCGTGTATGGATGTAGCATCCTTTGAGCTGAAACGTGAATGCGTTTACCTGAAACGAAGTCTTCCTAGTAAGAAGACGCAGAGCGTGGGATTTAACTCCATTTCTGAAGAGAAAAACAGCACAGTTCTCATCCATGAAACACACTCTGCTTTAGAGCCAGGAGCACGCTCTTGCTTTCTAGAGTCTCTAATACAGCAGGAAACATGAGTGTGCTGAGACCAAATTAACGGTGTTTCCTACACATACTGACCATATCTAGTTCAACTCTGCTTCTGAAACTGATACAAACCACTGGTCCTCTTAACATCCAATGCTTTTCAGTTAAGACCCAGAAACGTGTGAGATTCGTGAAGGATATAGCTTCCTTTGAGCTGAAAAGTGACTGCGTTTGCCTGAAATAAATTCTTGCTTTTAGTAAGACACAGAGCCTGGGATTTAACTCCATTTCTGAAGTGAAATACACAGCACAGTTCTCATCCATGAAACACATTCTGTTTTAGATCAAGAAGGAAGCTCTTTCTTTCTATTTCTCCAATACTGCATGAAACGTGATTGTGCTTAGAACAAAAGAACAGTGTTTCCTACACATAAGGACCATATCTAGATCAACTCTGCTTCTGAAACTGATAGAAACCACCGGTGCTTTACCATCCATTGCTTTTCAGTTAAGACCAAGAAATATGTGAGCTTCGTGAACGATGTAGCTTCATTAGAGCTGAAAAGTAACTGTGTTTACCTGTAACGAAGTCTTCCTTGTAAGAAGACGCAGAGCGTGGCATTTAACACCATTTCTGAAGAGAAACACACAGCACAGTTATCATCCATGAAACACACTCTGCTTTAGAGCAAGAAGCAATCTCTTGCTTTCTAGAGACTCTAATAGAGCAGGAAATCTGAGTGTACTGAGACAAATATAATGGGGTTTCATACAGATATGGATCATATCTAGTTCAACTCTGCTTCTGAAACTGATAGAAACCACAGGTACACTAACATCCAAATGCTTTTCAGTTTAGAGCGAGACACATGTGAGCTTCGTGAATGATGTAGTTGCATTGAGCAGAAGAGTAACTGTGTTTACATGAAAGGAAGTCTTGCATGTCGGAAGACACAGAGCCTGGAATTAACCTCCAATTCTGAAAGGGAAACACACAGCACAGTTCTCATCCATGAATCACACTCTGCTTTATGGCAAGAAGCACACTCTTGCTTTCTATAGTCTATAATACAGCAAGAAATGTGAGTGTGCTCAGAACAAAAGAACGGTGTTTCCTACACATAAGGACCATATCTAGTTCAACTCTGCTTCTGAAACTGATACAAACCACTGGTCCTCTAACATCCAATGATTTTTAGTTAAGAGTGAGAAACGTGTGAGCTAGGTGAACAATGTAGCTTCATTTGAGCTGAAAAGTGTCTGCGTTTACCTGAAACGAAGTCTTGATTGTAAGAAGACACAGAGTTTGGGATTTAACTCCATTACTGAAGCGAAACACACAGCACAGTTCTCATCCATGAAACACACTATGCTTTAGTTCAAGAAGCACGCTCTTGCTTTCTAGAGTCTCTAATACAGCAGGAAACGTGTGTGTACTTAGACCAAAGAACGGGGTTTCTGACACATATGGACCATATCTAGTTCATACTCTGCTTCGGAAACTGATACTAACCACAGGTGCTCTTACATCCAAAGCTTTTCAATTAAAAATGAGAAACGTGTGAGCTGCGTGAATGATGTAGCTTCCTTTGAGCTGAAAAGTGCATGCGTTTACCTGAAACGAAGTCTTTCTTGTAGGAAGACACAGAGCATGGGACGTAACTCCATTTCTTAAGCGAAACACACAGCACAGTTCTCATGCGTGAAACCCACTTTGCTTTAGAGAAAGAAGGATGCTCTTGCTTTCTAGAATCTCCAATACAGCAGGAAACGTGAGTGTGCTTAGACCAAAGAACGGTGTTTCCTACACATAAGGACCATATCTAGTACAAGTCTGCTTCTCAAACTGATAGAAACCACTGGTCCTCTAACATCCAATGCTTTTCAGTTAAGAACGAGAAACGTGTTAGCTAGGTGAACAATGTAGCTTCATTTGAGTTGAAAAGTGAATGTGTTTACCTGAAACGAAGTCTTGCTTGTAGAAAGACACAGAGCCTGGGATTTAACTCCATTTCTGAAATGAAACACACAGCCAGTTCTCATCCATGAAACACAGTCTCCTTCAGAGCACGGAAGACTCTCTTGCTTTATAGATTCTCCAATACAGCAGGAAACGTGAGTGTGATTAGAACAAAAGAACCATGTTTCCTACACATAAGGACCCTATCTAGTTCAAGTTTGCTTCTGAAACTTATAAAAACCACCGGACATCTAACATCCAATGCTTTTCAGTTAAGAACGAGAAACGTGTGAGCTAGGTGTACAATGTAGTTTCATTTGAGCTGAAAAGTGTCTGCATTTACCTGAAACGAAGTCTTGCTTGTAAGAAGACACAGAACCTGGGATTTAACTCCATTTCTGAAGCGAAACACACAGCACAGTTCTCATCCATGACACACACTATGCTTTAAAGTAAGAAGCACGCTCTTGCTTTCTAGAGTCTCTAATACAGCAGGAATCGTGAGTGTACTTAGACCAAAAGAACGTGGTTTCTGACACTTATGGACCATTTTCTAGTTCATACTCTGCTTCGGAATCTGACACTAACCACAGGTGCTCTAACATCCAATGCTTTTCAATTAAGAGTGAGAAACGTGTGAGCTGCGTGAATGATGTAGCTTCCTTTGAGCTGAAAAGTGAATGTGTTTACCTGAAAAGAAGTCTTGCTTGTAGGAAGACAAAGAGCCAGGGATTTAACTCCATTTCTGAAGTGAAAAACACAGCACAGTTCTCATCCATGAAACACACTCTGTTTTAGAGCAAGAAGGACGCTCTTGCTTTCTAGATTCTAAAATACAGCAGGAAACGTGAGTGTGCTTAGAACAAAAGAACAGTGTTTCCTACACATAAGGACCATATATATTTCACCACTGCTTCAGAAACTGATAGAAACCACTGTCCCTCTAACATCCATTGCTTTTCAGTTAAGACCGAGAAATATGTGAGCTTTGTGAACGATGTAGCTTCATTAGAGCTGAAATGTAACTGTGTTTACTTGTAACGAAGTCTTCCTTGTAAGAAGACATAGAGCGTGGCATTTAACTCCATTTCTGAAAAGAAACACACAGCACAGTTTTCATCCATGAAACACACTCTGCTTTAGAGCAAGAAGCAATCTCTTGCTTTCTAGAGACTCTAATACAGCAGGAAACGTGAGTGTGCTCAGAACAAAAGAACGGTGTTTCCTACACATAAGGACCATATCTACTTCAACTCTGCTTCTGAAACTCATACAAACCACAGGGCATCTAACATCCAATTCTTTTTAGTTAAGAGCAACAAACGTGTGAGCTTCGTGCGCGACATTGCTTCTTTGAACTAAAAAGTGACTTCGTTTACCTGAAACAAAGTCTTGCTTGTAAGAAGACACAGACCGTGGCTTTGCTCCATTTCTGAAGAGAAACACACAGCACAGTTCATCCATGAAACACACTCTGCTTTATAGCAAGAAGCATGCTCTTGCTTTCTTGAGTCTCTAATACAGCAGGAAACGTGAGTGTACTCAGAACAAAAGAATGCTGTGTCCTACACTTACGGACCACATCTAGTTGAACTCTGCTTCTGAAACTGATACAAACCACAGGTGCTATAACATCCAGTTCTTTTCAGTTAAGAGCGAGAAACGTGTGAGCTAGGTGAATGATGTAGCTTCCTTTGAGCTGAAAAGTGAATGCATTTACCTGAAATGAATCTTGCTTGTAGAAAGACACAGAGCCTGGGATTTAACTCCATTTCTGAAGTGAAATACACAGCACAGTTCTCATCCATGAAACACACTCTGTTTTAGATCAAGAAGGAAGCTCTTTCTTTCTATTTCTCCAATACTGCATGAAACGTGATTGTGCTGAGAACAAAAGAACAGTGTTTCCTACACATAAGGACCATATCTAGATCAACTCTGCTTCTGAAACTGATAGAAACCACCGGTGCTTTACCATCCATTGTTTTTCAGTTAAGACCGAGAAATATGTGAGCTTCGTGAACTATGTAGCTTCATTAGAGCTGAAAATTAACTGTGTTTACCTGTAACGAAGTCTTCCTTGTAAGAAGACGCAGAGCGTGGCATTTAACTCCATTTCTGAAGAGAAACACACAGCACAATTCTCATCCATGAAACAAACTCTGCTTTAGAAAAGGAAGCATGCTCTTGCTCTATAGCGTCTCTAATGCCGCAGGTTACGTGTGTGTGCTTAGAACAAATGAATGGTGTTTCCTACACATAAGGACGGTATCTAGTTCAACTCTGCTTCTGAAACTGATACAAACCACAGGGCGTCTAACATCCAATTCTTTTCAGTTAAGTGCAACAAACGTGTGAGCTTCGTGAGCGATGTAGCTTCTTTGAACTAAAAAGTGATTGCGATTACATGAAATGAATTCTTGCTATCCAAAGACACAGAGCCTGGAATTTAACTCCATTTCTGAAATGAAACACACAGCACAGTTCTCATCCATGAAACACACTCTGCTTCAGAGCAAGAAGTACGCTCTTGCCTTCTAGAGTCTCTAATACAGCAGGAGACATGAGTGTACTGAAACCAAAAGAACGACGTTTCCTACACATAGGCACCATATCTAGGTCAACTCTGCTTCTGAAACTGACACAAACCACGGGTCCTCTAACATCCAATGCTTTTCAGTTAAGAGCGAGAAACGTGTAAGGTGGGTGAACAATGTAGCTTCATTTGAGCTGAAAGGTGTCTGGGTTTACCTGAAACGAAGTCTTGCTTGTAAGAAGACACAGATCCTGGAATTTAACTCCATTTCTGAAGCGAAACACACAGAACAGTTCTCATCCACGAAACTTACTCAGCTTTAGTGCAAGAAGCATGCTCTTGCTTTCTTGAGTCTCTAATACAGCAGGAAACGTGAGTGTACTCCAAAAAAAAAGAACGCTGTGTCCTACACATAAGGACCATATCTAGGTCAATTCTGATTCTGAAACTGATACAAACCACAGGTCCTATAACATCCAGTGCTTTTCAGTTAAGAGCGAGAAACATGTGAGTTTCGTGAACGATGTAGCTTCCTTTGCGCTGAAAAGTGAATGCGTTTACCTGAAACGAAGTCTTGCTTGTAGGAAGACACAGAGCCTGGGACTTAACTCCATTTCTGAGGGGAAACAAACAGCAGAGTTCTCATCCATGAAACACACTCTGCTCTAGATCGAGAAGCATGCTATTGCTCTCTAGTGTCTCTAATACATCAGGTTACATGGATGTGTTTAGAACAAAAGAACGGTGTTTCCTACACATAAGGACCATATCTAGTTCAACTCTGCTTCTGAAAATGATAGAAACCACATGTCCTATAACATCCAGTGCTTTTCAGTTAAGAGCGAGAAACGTGTGAGCTTCGTGAACGATGTAGCTTTCCTTGAGCTAAAAGTGTATGCATTTACCTGAAACGAAGTCTTGCTTGTAGGAAGACACAGAGAATGGGATTTAACTCCATTTCTGAAGGAAAACACACAGTACAGTTCTCACCCATGAAACACACTCTGCTTTGGGGCAAGAAGCACGCTCTTGCTCTCTAGAGTCTCTAATACAGCATTCTACGGGAGTGTGCTCAGAACAAAAGAATGGTGTTTCCTACACATATTGACCGTTTATAGTGCAACTCTGCTTCTGAAACTGATACAAACCACAGTTCCTCTAACAACCAATGCTTTTAATTTAAGAGCAAGAAACGTGTGAGCTTCGTGACCTATGTAGCTGCATTTGAGATGAAAAGTGAGGGTTTTTACCTGAAAGGAATTCTTGCTTGTAGGAAGACACAGAGCCTGGGATTTAACTCCATTTCTGGAGACAAACACACAGCACAGTTCTCATCCATGAAACACACTCTGCTTTATAGCAAGAGGCATGCATTTGCTTTCTAGAATCTCTAATACAGCAGGAAACATGAGTGTGCTCAGAACAAAAGAACGGTGTTTCCTACACATACAACTATATCTAGTTCAATTCTGCTTCTGAAACTGATACAAACCACAGGTCCTATAACATCCAATGCTTTTCAGTTAAGAGCAGGAAACGTGTGAGCTTCGTGAACGATGTAGCTTCCTTTGAGAAGAAAAGGGAATGCATTTACCAGAAACGAAGTCTTGCTTGTAGGAAGATATAGCATGGGATTTAATTACATTTCTGACGGGAAACACACAGCACAGTTCTCATCCATGAAACAAATTCTGCTTTAGAGCTAGAAGCACGCTCTTGCTCTCTAGAGGATCTAATACAGCATTCTACGGGAGTTTGATCAGAACAAAAGAATGGTGTTTCCTACACATATTGACCATTTATAGTGCAACTCTGCTTCTGAAAATGATACAAACCACAGTTCCTCTAACAACCAATGCTTTTCAGTTAAGAGCAAGAAACGTGTGAGATCGTCGACGTTTTAGCTGCATTTGAGGTAAAAAGTGACGGTTTTAACCTGAAAGGAAATGTTGATTGTAGAAAGACACAGAGCCTGGGATTTAACTCCATTTCTGAAGGGAAACACACAGCTCAGTTATCATCTATGAAACACACTCTGCTTTAGAGCAAGAAGCACGCACTTGCTTTCTAGAGTCTCTAATACAGCAGGAAACGTGAGTGTACTGAGACCAAACGAACGGGGTTTCCTACACATATGGACCACATCTAGTTCAACTCTTCTTCTTAAACTGATACAAACCACGGGTCCTCTAAGATCCAATGCTTTTCAATTAAGAGCGAGGAACGTGTGAGATATGTGAACAATGTAGCTTCCTTGGAGCTGTAAAGTGACTATGTTTTCCTGAAACGAAGTCTTGCTTGTAGGAAGACATATAGCCTGGGATATAACTCCATATCTGAAGCAAACACAAAGCACAGTTCTCATCCATGAAACACACTCTGCTTTAGAGCAAGAAGTACGCTCTTGCTTTCTAGAGGCTCTATTACAGCAGTAAACGTGAGTGTTCTTAGAACAAATGAAAGGTGTTTCCTACACATACGACCATATCTAGCTCAACTCTGCTTCTGAAACTGATGGAAACTACAGGTCCCCTAACATCCAATGCTTTTCGGTTATGACCGAGAAATGTGTGAGCTTACTGAATGATATTGCTTCGTTTGAACTAAAAAGTGACTGCCTTTACCTGAAAAGAATTCTTGCTTGTACAAAGACACAGAGGCTGGGATTTAACTCCATTTCTGAAGGAAAACACACAGTACAATTCTCATCCATGAAACACACTCTGCTTTATAGCAAGAAGCATGCTCTCGCTTTCTAGAGTCTCTAATACAGCAGGAAACATGAGTGTGCTCAGAACAAAAGAACGGTGTTTCCTACACATACAACTATATCTAGTTCAATTCTGCTTCTGAAACTGATACAAACCACAGGTCCTATAACATCCAATGCTTTTCAGTTAAGAGCAGGAAACGTGTGAGGTTCGTGAACGATGTAGCTTCCTTTGAGAAGAAAAGGGAATGCATTTACCAGCAACGAAGTCTTGCTTGTAGGAAGACATATAGCATGGGATTTAATTACATTTCTGACGGGAAACACACAGCACAGTTCTCATCCATGAAACAAATTCTGCTTTAGAGCAAGAAGCACGCTCTTGCTCTCTAGAGGATCTAATACAGCATTCTACGGGAGTTTGATCAGAACAAAAGAATGGTGTTTCCTACACATATTGACCATTTATAGTGCAACTGTGCTTCTTAAACTGATACAAACCACAGTTCCTCTAACAACCAATGCTTTTCAGTTAAGAGCAAGAAACGTGTGAGATCGTCGATGTTGTAGCTGCATTTGAGGTAAAAAGTGACGGTTTTAACCTGAAAGGAAATGTTGATTGTAGGAAGACACAGAGCCTGGGATTTACCTCCATTTCTGAAGGGAAACACACTGCACAGTTATCATCTATGAAACACACTCTGCTTTAGAGCAAGAAGCACGCTCTTGCTTTCTAGAGTCTCTAATACAGCAGGAAACGTGACTTACTGAGACCAATCAAACGGGTTTTCCTACACATATGGACCGTATCTAGTTCATCTCTTCTTCTTAAAATGATACAAACCACGGGTCCTCTAAGATCCAATGCTTTTCACTTAAGAGCGAGGAACGTGTGAGCTATGTGAACAATGTAGCTTCCTTTGAGCTGAAAAGTGACTGCATTTTCCTGAAACGATGTCTTGCTTGTAGGAAGACACAGAGCCTGGAATTTAACTCCATTTCTTAAGTGAAACACACCGCACAGTTCTCTTCCATGAAATATACTGCGCTTTAGAGCATGAAGGATGCTTTTCCTTTCTAGAGTCTATAATAAAGCAGGAAACGTGAGTGTGCTCAGAACAAAAGTACAGTGTTTCCTACACATACGACCATATCTAGTTCAACTCTGCTTCTGAAACTGATGGAAACTACAGGTCCCCTAACATCTAATGCTTTTCGTTTAAGACAGAGAAACGTGTGAGCTTACTGAATGATATTGCTTCGTTTGAACTAAAAAGTGACTGCTTTTACCTGAAACGAATTCTTGCTTGTACCAAGACACAGAGGCTGGGATTAAACTCCATTCCTGAAGGAAAACACACAGTACAGTTCTCATCCATGAAACACACTCTGCTTCATAGCAATAAGCATGCTCTTGCTTTCTAGAGTATCTAATACACCAGGAAACTTGAGTGTGCTCAGAACAAAAGAACGGTGTTTCCTACACATACGACCATATCTAGTTCAATTCTGCTTTTGAAACTGATACAAACCACAGGTCCTATAACATCCAATGCTTTTCAGTTAAGAGCAAGGAACGTGTGACCTTCGTGAACGATGTAGCTTTCCTTGAGCTAGAAAGTGTATGCATTTACCTGAATCGAAGTCTTGCTTGTAGGAAGACACAGAGCATGGCATTTAACTCCATTTCTGAAGGAAAACACACAGTACAGTTCTCATCCATGAAGCACACTCTGCTTTAGAGCAAGAAGCACGCTCTTGCTTGCTGGAGTCTCTAATACAGCAGGAAATATGAGTGTTTTCAGAACAAAAGAACATAGTTTTCCTACACATACGGACCATATCTAATTCAACTCTGCTTCTGAAACTGATATAAATCACGTGTCCGCTAACAACCAATGCTTTTCAGTTAAGAGTGAGATATGGGACCATTTATAGTTCAACTCGGCTTCTGAAATTGATACAAACCACAGTTCCTCTAACAACCAACGCTTTTCAGTTAAGAGCGAGAAACGTGTGAGCTAAGTGAACGATCTAGCTGCATTTGAGCTGAAAAGTTATTGTTTGTACCTGAAAGGAAATCTGGCTTGTAGTAAGACACAGAGCCTGGGATTTACCTCCATTTCTGAAGGGAAACACACACCACAGTTCTCATCCATCAAACACACTCTGCTTTAGAGCAAAAAGCATGCTCTTGCTTTCAAGTCTCTAATACAGCAGGAAACGTGAGTGTACTTAGACCAAAAAATGGGGTTTCCTACAAATATGGACCATATCCAGTTCATCTAGCTTGTGAAACTGATACAAACCACTGTTCCTCTAACATGCAATGCATTTCCTTTAACAGCGAGAAACGTGTGAGCTTCATAAACAATGTAGCTTCCTTTGGCTGAAAAGTGACTGTGTTTACCAGAAACGAAGTGTTGCTTTAGGGAAGACACAGAATCTGGGATTCAACACCAATTCTGAAGGCAAACACACAGCTCAGTTCTCATCCATGAAACACACCTGATTTAGAGCAAAAAGCAAGCTCTTGCTTTCTAGAGTCTTTAATACAGCAGGAAACAGGAGTGTACTGTGACCAAAAGAACGGGGTTTCCTACACATAGGGAGCATATCTAGTTCAACTCTGCTTCTGAAACTGATACAACCCACCGTTCCTCTAACATCCAATGCTTTTCATTTAAGAGCAAAAAACGTGTGAGCTTCGTGAACGATGTAGCTTCCTTTGAGCTGAAAAGTGACTACGTATTCCTGAAATAAAGTCTTGCTTGTAGATAGATAGAAAGCATGGGATTTAATTACATTTCTGAAGGGAAACACACAGCACAGTTCTCATCCATGAAACAAACTCTCCTTTAGAGCAAGAAGCACGCTATTGCTTTCTAAAGTCTCTAATACAGCAGGAAACTTGAGTGTGCTCAGAAGAAAACAACGGTGTTTCCTACACATACGCACTATATCTATTTCAATTCTGCTTCTGAAACTGATACAAACCACAGGTCCTATAACATCCAATGCTTTTCAGTTAAGAGCAAGAAACGTGTGAGCTTTGTGAACAATGTAGCTTTCCTTGAGCTAGAGAGTGTATGCATTTACCTGAAACGAAGTATTGCTTATAGGAATACACAGAGCCTAGGATTTAACTCTATTTCTGAAGGAAAACACACAGTACAGTTCTCATCCAACAAACACACTCTGCTTTAGAGCAAGAAGCACGCTCATGCTCTCTAGATTCTCTAATACAGCATTCTACTGGAGTGTGCTCAGAACAAAAGAATGGTGTTTCCTACACATAATGATCATTTATAGTGCAACTCTGCTTCTGAAACTGATACAAACCACAGTTCCTCTAACAACCAATGCTTTTCAGTTAAGAGCGAGAAACGTGTGAGCTTCGTGAATGATGTTGCTGCATTTGAGGTGAAAATGACTGTTTTTACCTGAAAGGAAATCTTGCTTGAAGCAAGACACAGAGCCTGGGATTGACCTCCATTACTGAAGAAAAACACAGACCACAATTCTCATCCATGAAACACTCTGCTTTAGAGCAAGAAGCACGCTCTTGCTTTCTGGAGCCTCTATTAAAGCATTCTATGTGAGTGAGCTCAGAACAAAAGAATGGTGTTTCCTACACATATGGACCAATTATAGTTCAACTCGCCTTCTGAAACTGATACAAACCACAGTTCCTCTAACAACCAATGCTTTTCAGTTAAGAGCGAGAAATGTGTGAGCTTCTTGAATGATGTTGCTTCATTTGAGCTGAAAAGTGACTGTTTTTACCTGAAAGGAAATCTTGCTTGTAGCAAGACACAGAGCCTGGGATTTACCTCCATCCTGAAGGAAAACACACACCACAGTTCTCATCCATGAAACACTCTACTTTATAGCAAGAAGCATGCTCTTGCTTTCTGGAGTCTCTAATACAACAGGAAACTTGAGTGCGAAAAAAAGATCGGTGTTTACTACACATACACACCATATCTAGTTCAATTCTGCTTCTGAAACTCATAAAAACCTCATGTCCTATAACATCCAATGCTTTTCAGTTAAGAGCAAGAAACGTGTGAGCTTCGTTTACCATGTAGCTTCCTTTGAGCTGAAAAGTGACTGTGTTTACCTGAAATGAAGTCTTGCTTGTAGGAAGACAAGTAGCCAGGGATTTACCTCCATTTCTGAAGGGAAATACACAGCACCGTTCTCATCCATGAAACACACTCTGCTTTAGAGCAAGAAGCACGGTCTTGCTTTCTAGATACTCTTATACAGCAGGAAGCATGAGTGTACTAAGACAAAAAGTGCAGGGTTTTCCTACACATAACGACCATATCTAGTTCATCTCTGCATCTGAAATTGATACAAACAACAGGTCCTCTAACATCCAATTCTTTTCATTTAAGACCGAGAAACGTGTGAGCTTCGTGAACCATGTAGCTTCCTTTGAGCTGAAAAGTGCCTGTGTTTACCTGAAATGAAGTCTTGCCTGTAGGAAGACACAGAGCCTGGGATCTAACTCCATTTCTGAAGGGAAACACACAGCACAGTTCTCATCCATGAAACACACTCTGCTTTAGAGCAAGAAGCACGCTCTTGCTTACTGGAGTCTCTAATACAACAAGAAACTTGAGTGTGTTCAGAACAAAAGAACGGAGTTCATACACATACGGACCATATCTAGTTAAACTCTGCTTCTGAAAGTGATACAAACCACAGGTCCTCTAACATCCAATACTTTTCACTTAAGAGCGAGAAACATGTGAGCTAGATGAATGATTCGGCTTCATTTGAGCTGAAAAGTGAATGTGTTTAGCTGAAATGAAGGCTTCTTGTAGGAAGACACAGAGCCTGGGATTTACCTCCATGTCTGAAGGGAAATACACGACAGCTCTCATCCATGAAACAAACTTTGCTTTAGAGCCAGAAGCACACTGTTGCTTTTGAGAATCTCTAATACAGTAGGAAAGGTGAGTGTACTTATACCAAAAAACGGAGATTCCTACACATATGGACCATATCTCGTTCAACTCTGCTTCTGAAACTGATACAAACTTCGGGTACTCTAACATCCAATGATTTTCAGTTAAGAGCGAGATAATTGTGAGCTTCATGAAAGATGTAGCTTCCTTTGAGCTGAAAAGTGAATGCGTTTACCTGAAACAAAATCTTTCCTGTAGGAAGACACAGAGCCTGGGATTTAACTCGATTTCTGAAGGGAAACACACAGCACAGTTCTAATCCATGGAACACACTATTCTTTAGAGCAAGAAGCACGCTCTTGCTATCTGCAGTCTCTGTTTCGAAGCTGATACAAACCATCGGTCCTCTAACCTCCAATACTTTTCAGTTAAGAGCGAGAAAAGTGTGAGCTTTGTGAACGTTGTAGATTCTTTTGAAATAAAAAGTGACTGTGTTTACCTGAAAACACAGATCCTGGGCTTTAACTCGATTTTTGAAGGGAAACACACAGTACAGTTCTCATCCATGAAACACACTCTACATTATAGCAAAAGCACGCTCTTGCTTTTTGAGTCTCTAATACAGCAGGAAACTTGAGTGTGCTCACAACAAAAGAACGGAGTTTCCTACACATACGCACCATATCTAGTTCAATTCTGCTTCTGAAACTGATATAAACCAAAGGTCCTATAACATCCAATGCTTTTCAGTTAAGAACAAGAAACGCCTGACATTCGTGAACGATGTTGCTTCCTTTGAGCTGAAAAGTGAATGCATTTACCTGAAACGAAATCTTGATTGTAAGAAGACACAGAACTGGGATTTAACTATATTTCTGAATTGAAACACACAGCACACTTCTCATCCATGAAACACACTCTGCTTTACAGCAGTAAGCACGCTCTTGCTTTCTAGAGTCACTAATACAGCATTCTACTTAGAGTGCTCAGAACAAAAGAAAGGTTTTTCCTACACATATCCACCATTTCCAGTTCAACTCTGCTTCTGAAACTGATATGAACCACCTGTCCTCTATCATGCAATATTTATCATTTAAGAGCGAGAAACCTGTGAGCTTCCTGAACCTTGTAGCTGCATTTGAGCTGAAAAGTGAATACGTTTACCTGAAATGAAATCTTGCTTGTAAGAAGACACAGAGCCTGGGATTTAACTATATTTCTGAAGTGAAACACACAGCAAGTTCTCATCCATGAAACACACTCTACTTTAGAGCAAGAAGCACGCTCTTGCTTTCTAGAGTCACTAATACAGCATTCTACTTGAGAGTGCTCAGAACAAAAGAACGGTGTTTCCTACACATATCCACCATTTCCAGTTCAACTCTGCTTCTGAAACTGATACGAACCACCCGTACTCAAACATGCAATGTTTATCATTTAACATCGAGAAACCTGTGAGCATCCTGAACATTGTCGCTGCATTTGAGCTGAAAAGTGAATGCGTTTACCTGAAACGAAATCTTGCTTATAAGAAGACACAGAGCCTGGGATTTAACTATATTTCTGAAGCGAAACACACAGCAAGTTCTTATCCATGAAACACACTCTCCTTTAGAGCAAGAAGCACGCTCTTGCTTTCTAGAGTCACTAATACAGCATTCAACTTGAGAGTGCTCAGAACAAAAGAACGGAGTTCCTACACATACGGCCCATATCTAGTTCAACTCTGCTTCTGAAACTGATACAAACAACAGGTCCTCTAACATCCAATGCTTTTAAGTTAAGACCGAGAAACGTGTTAGCTTCGTGAATGATGTAGCTTCCTTTGAGCTGAAAAGTGACTGTATTTACCTGAAATGAAGTCTTGCATGTAGGAAGACCCAGTGCCTGGGATTTAACTCCACTTCTGAAGGCAAACACACAACACAGTTCTCATCCATGAAACACACTCTGCTTTAGAGCAAAAAGCATGCTCTTGCTTTCTAGAGTCTCTCATAGAGCAGGAAGGAAGATTGTATTGAGACCAAAAGAATGGGGTTTCCTACACATACGGAGCATATCCAGTTCATCTCTGCTTCTGAAACTGATACAAACCACCGGTCCTCTAACATCCAATGCTTTTCATTTAAGAGCAAGGAACCTGTGAGCTTCGTGAACGTTGTAGCCGCATTTGAGCTGAAAAGTGAATGCATTTACCTGAAATGAAATCTTTCCTGTAGGAAGACACAGAGCCTGGGATTTAACTCGATTTCAGAAGGGAAACACACAGCACAGTTCTAATCCATGAAACACACTATGTTTTAGAGCAAGAAGCACGCTCTTGCTTTCTGCAGTCTCTGTTTCGAAACTGATAGAAACCATCGGTCCTCTAACCTCCAATACTTTTCAGTTAAGAGCGAGAAAAGTGTGAGCTTTGTGAACGTTGTAGATTCTTTTGAAATAAAAAGTGACTGTGTTTACCTGAAAACACAGATCCTGGGCTTTAACTCGATTTTTGAAGGGAAACACACAGTACAGTTCTCATCCATGAAACACACTCTACATTATAGCAAAAGCACGCTCTTGCTTTTTGAGTCTCTAATACAGCAGGAAACTTGAGTGTGCTCACAACAAAAGAACGGAGTTTCCTACACATACGCACCATATCTAGTTCAATTCTGCTTCTGAAACTGATATAAACCAAAGGTCCTATAACATCCAATGCTTTTCAGTTAAGAACAAGAAACACCTGACATTCGTGAACGATGTTGCTTCCTTTGAGCTGAAAAGTGAATGCATTTACCTGAAACGAAATCTTGATTGTAAGAAGACACAGAACTGGGATTTAACTATATTTCTGAATCGAAACACACAGCACACTTCTCATCCATGAAACACACTCTGCTTTAGAGCAGTAAGCACGCTCTTGCTTTCTAGAGTCACTAATACAGCATTCTACTTAGAGTGCTCAGAACAAAAGAAAGGTTTTTCCTACACATATCCACCATTTCCAGTTCAACTCTGCTTCTGAAACTGATATGAACCACCTGTCCTCTATCATGCAATATTTATCATTTAAGAGCGAGAAACCTGTGAGCTTCCTGAACCTTGTAGCTGCATTTGAGCTGAAAAGTGAATACGTTTACCTGAAATGAAATCTTGCTTGTAAGAAGACACAGAGCCTGGGATTTAACTATATTTCTGAAGTGAAACACACAGCAAGTTCTCATCCATGAAACACACTCTCCTTTAGAGCAAGAAGCACGCTCTTGCTTTCTAGAGTCACTAATACAGCATTCTACTTGAGAGTGCTCAGAACAAAAGAACGGTTTTTCCTACACATATCCACCAATTCCAGTTCAACTCTGCTTCTGAAACTGATACATACCAGAGGTCCTCTAACATCCAATGCTTTTCAGTTAGAAGTCAGAAACGTGTGAGCTTTGTGAACGATGTACCTGCATTTGAGCTGAAAAGTGACTGTTTTTACCTGAAAGGAAATCTTGCTTGTAGGAAGACACAGAGCCTGGGATTTAACTCCATTTCTGAAGGGAAACACACAGCACAGTTCTCATCCATGAAACACACTCTGCTTTAGGGCAGGAAGCACGCTCTTGCTTTGTAGAGTCTCTAATACAGCAGGAAAAGTGAGTGTGTTCAGAACAAAAGAACGGAGTTCCTACACATAAGGACCATACCTAGTTCAACTCTGCTTCTGAAAGTGATACAAACCCCAGGTCCTCTAACAACCCATGCTTTTCAGTTAAGAGCGAGAAACGTGTGAGCTTCGTGAACGATGTATCTGCATTTGAGCTGAAAAGTGAATGTTTTTGTCTGAAAGGAAATCTTGCTTGTAGGAAGACACAGAGCCTGGGATTTTCCTCCATTTCTGAGGGAAACACACAGCACAGATATCATCCATGAAACACACTCTGCTTTAATGCAAGAAGCACGCTGTTGCTTTCTAGATTCACTAATACAGCATTCTACTTGAGAGTGCTCAGAACAAAAGAACGGTGTTTCCTACACATATCCACCATTTCCAGTTCAACTCTGCTTCTGAAACTGATATGAACCACCGGTCCTCTATCATGCAATGTTTATCATTTAAGAGCGAGAAACCTGTGAGCTTCCTGAACGTTGTAGCTTCATTTGAGCTGAAAAGGGAATGCGTTTACCTGAAACAAAGTCTTGCTTGTAAGAACACACAGAGCCTGGGATTTAACTCCATTTCTGAAGGGAAACACACAGCACAGTTCTCATCCATGCAACAAACTTGCTTTAGAGCAACAAGCACGCTCTTGCTTTCTAGAGTCTCTAATACAGCAGGAAACGTGAGTGTGCTTAGAACAACTGAAAGATGTTTCCTACACATAAGGACCATGTCTAGTTCAACTCTGCTTCTTAAACTGATAGAAACCAATGGTTCTCTAACATCCAATGATTTTCAGTTAAGAGCAAGAAACGTGTGAGCTTCGTGAACGATGTTGCTTCCTTTGAGCTGAAAAGTGAATGCATTTACCTTAAACGAAATCTTGCTTGTAAGAAGACACAGAGCCTGGGATTTAACTATATTTCTGAAGCGAAACACACAGCACAGTTCTCATGCATGAAACACACTCTACTTTAGAGCAAGAAGCACGCTCTTGCTTTCTTGAGTCACTAATACAGCATTCTACTTGAGAGTGCTCAGAACAAAAGAACGGTGTTTCCTACACATATCCGCCATTTCTAGTTCAACTCTGCTTCTGAAACTGATACATACCAGAGGTCCTCTAACATCCAATGCTTTTCAGTTAGAAGTCAGAAACGTGTGAGCTTTGTGAATGATGTACCTGCATTTGAGCTGAAAAGTGACTGTTTTTACCTGAAAGGAAATCTTGCTTGTAGGAAGACACAGAGCCTGGGATTTAACTCCATTTCTGAAGGGAAACACACAGCACAGTTCTCATCCATGAAACACACTCTGCTTTAGGGCAGGAAGCATGCTCTTGCTTTGTAGAGTCTCTAATACAGCAGGAAAAGTGAGTGTGTTCAGAACAAAAGAACGGAGTTCCTACACATAAGGACCATACCTAGTTCAACTCTGCTTCTGAAAGTGATACAAACCCCAGGTCCTCTAACAACCCATGCTTTTCAGTTAAGAGCGAGAAACGTGTGAGCTTCGTGAACGATGTATCTGCATTTGAGCTGAAAAGTGAATGTTTTTGTCTGAAAGGAAATCTTGCTTGTAGGAAGACACAGAGCCTGGGATTTTCCTCCATTTCTGAGGGAAACACACAGCACAGATATCATCCATGAAACACACTCTGCTTTAATGCAAGAAGCACGCTGTTGCTTTCTAGATTCACTAATACAGCATTCTACTTGAGAGTGCTCAGAACAAAAGAACGGTGTTTCCTACACATATCCACCATTTCCAGTTCAACTCTGCTTCTGAAACTGATATGAACCACCGGTCCTCTATCATGCAATGTTTATCATTTAAGAGCGAGAAACCTGTGAGCTTCCTGAACGTTGTAGCTTCATTTGAGCTGAAAAGGGAATGCGTTTACCTGAAACGAAGTCTTGCTTGTAAGAACACACAGAGCCTGGGATTTAACTCCATTTCTGAAGGGAAACACACAGCACAGTTCTCATCCATGCAACAAACTTGCTTTAGAGCAACAAGCACGCTCTTGCTTTCTAGAGTCTCTAATACAGCAGGAAACGTGAGTGTGCTTAGAACAACTGAAAGATGTTTCCTACACATAAGGACCATATCTAGTTCAACTCTGCTTCTTAAACTGATAGAAACCAATGGTTCTCTAACATCCAATGATTTTCAGTTAAGAGCAAGAAACGTGTGAGCTTCGTGAACGATGTTGCTTCCTTTGAGCTGAAAAGTGAATGCATTTACCTTAAACGAAATCTTGCTTGTAAGAAGACACAGAGCCTGGGATTTAACTATATTTCTGAAGTGAAACACACAGCACAGTTCTCATGCATGAAACACACTCTGCTTTAGAGCAAGAAGCACGCTCTTGCTTTCTTGAGTCACTAATACAGCATTCTACTTGAGAGTGCTCAGAACAAAAGAACGGTGTTTCCTACACATATCCGCCATTTCTAGTTCAACTCTGCTTCTGAAACTGATATATACCAGAGGTCCTCTAACATCCAATACTTTTCAGTTAGAAGTCAGAAACGTGTGAGCTTTGTGAATGATGTACCTGCATTTGAGCTGAAAAGTGAATGTTTTTACCTGAAAGGTAATCTTGCTTGTAGGAAAACACAGAGCCTGGGATTTAACTCCATTTCTGAAAGTAAACACACTGCACAGTTCTCATCCATGAAACACATTCTGCTTTAGAGCAGGAAGCACGCTCTTGCTTTCTAGAGTCTCTAATAAAGCAGGAAACGTGAGGGTGTTCAGAACAAAAGAACGGAGTTCCTACACATAAGGACCATATCCACTTCAACTCTGCTTCTGAAACTGATACAAACCACAGGTCCTCTAACAACCAATGCTTTTCAGTTAAGGGCCAGATACGTGTGAGCTTCGTGAACGATTTATCTGCATTTGAGTTGAAAAGTGAATGTTTTTGCCTGAAAGGATATCTTGCTTGTAGGAAGACACAGAACCTGGGATTTTCCTCCATTTCTGAAGGGAAACACACAGCACAGTTATCATCAATGAAACACACTCTGCTTTAATGCAAGAAGTACGCCCTTGCTTTCTAGAGTCACTAATACATCAGGAAACGTAAATGTACTGAGACCAAACGAACGGGGTTTCCTACACATATGGACCATATCTAGTTCAACTCTGCTTGTGAAACTGAAACAAAGCACGGGTCCTCTAAGATCCAATGCTTTTCACTTAAGAGCGAGAAACGTGTGAGCTAGGGGAACAATGTACCTTCATTTGAGCTGAAAAGTGACTGTGTTTACCTGAAACGAATTCTTGCTTGTACGAAGACCCATAGCCTGTGATTTAACTCCATTTCTGAAGGAAAACACACAGTACAGTTCTCATCCATGAACCACACTCTGTTTTATAGCAAGAAGCACGCTCTTGCTTTCTAGTTTCTCCAATGCAGCAGGAAACTTGAGTGTGCTCAGAACAAAAGAACGCTGTTTCCTACACATACACACAATATCTAGATCAATTCTGCTTCTGAAACTGATAAAAACCCCAGGTCCTATAACATCCAATGCTTTGCAATTAAGAAGAAGAAATGTGTGAGCTTCATGAACGAAGTAGCTTCCTTTGAGCTGAAAAGTGACTGTGTTTAAGTGAAACGAAGTCTTGCTTGTAGCAAGACACAGAGCCTGGGATTTAACTCCATTTCTGAACCGAACCACACAGTACAGTTATCATCCATGAAACACACTCTGCTTTAGAGCATGAAGCATGATCTTGCTTTCTAGAGTCTCTAAAACAGCATTCTACGTGAGTGTGCTCAGAAGAAAAGAATGGTGTTTCCGACACATATGGATCATTTATAGTTCAACTCTGCTTCTGAAACTGATAAAAAATACAGTTCCTCTAACAACCAATGCTTTTCAGTTAAGTGCGAGAAACATGTGAGCTCCAGGAAAAATGTAGCTTCGTTTGAACTAAAAAGTGACTGAATTTACCTGAAACGAAAACTGGCATATACGAAGACACACAGCCTGCTATTTAACTCCATTTCTGAAGGGAAACACACAGCACAGTTCTCATCCATGAAACACACTATGCTTTAGAGCAAGAAGCATGCTCTTGCTTTCTGGATTCTCTAATATAGCAAGAAACGTGAGTGTGTTCAGAACAAAAGGATGGAGTTTTCCTACACATGCGGACCATATCTAGTTCAACTCTGCTTCTGAAACTGATAGAAACCACCAGTCCTCTAACATCAAATGCTTTTCAGTTAAGAGCGAGAAACGTGTGAGCTTCGTGAATGATGTATCTGCATTTGAGTTGAAAAGTGAATGTTTTTGCCTGAAAGGAAATCTTGTTCGTAGGAAGACACAGAGCCTGTGATTTTCCTCCATTTCTGAAGGGAAACAAACAGCACAGTTTTCATCCATGAAACACACTCTGCTTTAATGCAAGAAGCACGCTCTTGCTTTCTAGAGTCACTAATATAGCATTCTACTTGAGAGTGCCCAGAACAAAAGAACGGTGCTTCCTACACATATCCACCATTTCTAGTTCAACTCTGCTTCTGAAACTGATACGAACCACCGGTCCTCTAACATGCAAAGTTTATCATTTAAGAGCGAGAAACCTGTGAGCTTCATGAACGATGTACCTGCATTTGACCTGAAAAGTGATTGTTTTTACATGAAAGGAAATCTTGCTTGTAGGAAGACACAGAAACTGGGATTTAACTCCATTTCTGAAGGGAAATACACAGCACAGTTCTCATCCATTAAACACACTCTGCTTTAGACTAGGAAGCACGCTCTTGCTTTCTATAGTCTCTAATACAGCAGGAAACGTTAGTGTACTTAGACCAAAAGAAGGGGTTTCCTACACATATGGACCATATCAAGGTCAACTGTGCTTCTGAAACTGAAACAAATGACAGGTCCTATAACATCCACTGCTTTTCCGTTACAAGCAAGAAACGTGTGAGCTTCGTGAACTATGTAGCTTCCTTTGATCTGAAAAGTGACTGTGTTTACCTGAAACGAAGTCTTGCTTGTAGGAAGGCACAGTGCCTGGGATTTAACTCCATTTCTGAAGGCAAACACACTGCACAGTTCTCATCCATGAAACACACTCTGCTTTAGAGCAAAAACCATGCTCTTGCTTTCTAGAGTCTCTCATAGAGCAGGAAAGAAGATTGTACTGAGACAAAAAGAATGAGGTTTCCTACACATACGTAGCATATCTAGTTCATCTCTCCTTCTGAAACTGATACAAACCACTGGTCCTCTAACATCCAATGCTTTTCATTTAAGAGCGAGAAACGTGTGAGCTTCGTGAACGATGTACCTGCATTTGAGCTGAAAAGTTACTGTTTTTACCTGAAAGGAAATCTTGCTTGTAGGAAGACACAGTGCCTGGGATTTAACTCCATTTCTGAAAGGAAACACACAGCACAGTTCTCTTCCATGAAACACACTCTGCTTTAGAGCAGGAAGCACGCTCTTGCTTTCTAGAGTCTCTAATACAGCAGGAATCGTGAGTGTATTCAGAACAAGAGAACGGAGTTCCTACACATAAGGACCATATGTAGTTCAACTCTGCTTCTGAAAGTGATACAAACGACAGGTGCTATAACATCCAATGCTTTTCAGTTAAGAGCGAGAAACGTTTGAGCTTCATGAAAGATGTAGCTTCCTTTGAGCTGAAAGGTGAATGCGTTTACCTGAAACCAAATCTTGCCTGTAGGAAGACACAGAGCCTGGGATTTGACTCCATTTCTGAAGGGAAACACACAGCACAGTTCTCATCCATGAAACATACTCTGCTTTAGGGCAAGAAGGACTCTCTTGCTTTCTAGATTCTCCAATACAGCAGGAAACGTGAGTGTGCTTAGAACAACTCTTCGATGTTTCCTACACATAAGGACCATATCTAGTTCAACTCTGCTTCTTAAACTGATAGAAACCAACGGTTCTCTAACATCCAATGATTTTCAGTTAAGAGCGAGAAACTTGTGAGCTTCGGGAATAATGGAGCTTCGTTTGAACTAAAAAGTGACTTCGTTTACCTGAAACGAATTCTTGATTTTACAAAGACACAGATCCCCCGATTGAACTATATTTCTGAAGGAAAACAAACAGTACAGTTCTCATCCATGAAAAACATTGTGTTTTATAGCAAGAAGCAGGCTCTTGCTTTCTAGAGTCTCTAATACAGCAGGAAACTTGAGTGTGCTCATAACAAAAGATTGGTGTTTACTCCACCTACACACCATATCTAGTTCTATTCTGCTTCTGAAAGTGATACAAACCACAGGTCCTATAACATCCAATGCTTTTCATTTAAGGGCAAGAAACACGTGAGCTTCGTGAATGATGATGCTTCCTTTGATCTGAAAAGTGAATGCATTTCCCTTAAACGAAATCTTGCTTGTAAGAAGACACAGAGCCTGGGATTTAACTATATTTTGAAACGAAACACACAGCACAGTTCTCATGCATGAAACACACTCTGCTTTAGAGCAAGAAGCACGCTCTTACTTTCTAGAGTCACTAATACAGCATTCTACATGAGAGTGCTCAGAACAAAAGAACGGTGTTTCCTACACATATCCACCATTTCTAGTTCAACTCTGCTTCTGAAAATCATACACACCACAGGTCCTCTAATATCCAATACTTTTCAGTTAGAAGTCAGAAACTTGTCAGCTTCGTGAATGATGTAGTTGCATTTTAGCTGAAAAGTAATTGTTTTTACCTGAAAGGAAATCTTGCTTGTAGGAAGACACAGAGCCAGGGATTTAACTCCATTTCTGAAGAGAAATACACAGCACAGTTCTCATCCATGAAACACACTCTGCTTTAGACTAGGAAGCAAGCTCTTGCTTTCTGGAGTCTCTAATACAGCAGGAAATGTAAGTGTACTTAGACCAAAAGAAGGGGTTTCCTACACATATGGACCATATCAAGTTCAACTCTGCTTCTGAAAATGATACAACGACAGGTCCTATAACATCCACTGCTTTTCAGTTAAGAGCAAGAAACGTGTGAGCTTCGTGAACTATGTAGCTTCCTTTGAGCTGAAAAGTTACTGTGTTTACCTGAAACGAAGTCTTGCTTGTAGGAAGACACAGTGCCTGGGATTTAACTCCATTTCTGAAGGCAAACACACAGCACAGTTCTCATCCATGAAAAACACTCTCCTTTAGAGCAAAAACCATGCTCTTGCTTTCTAGAGTTTCTCATAGAGCAAGAAAGAAGATTGTACTGAGACCAAATGAATGGGGTTTCCTACACATACGTAGCATATCTAGTTCATCTCTGCTTCTGAAACTGATACAAACCACCGGTCCTCTAACATCCAATGCTTTTCACTTAAGAGCGAGAAACCTGTGAGCTTCGTGAACGATGTAGCCGCATTTGAGCTGAAAAGTGAATGCGTTTACCTGAAACTAAATCTTGCTGGTAAGAAGACACAGAGCCTAGGATTTAACTATATTTCTGAAGCGAAACACACAGCAAGTTCTCATCCATGAAACACACTCTCCTTTAGAGCAAGAAGCATGCTCTTGCTTTCTAGAGTCACTAACACAGCATTCTACTTGAGAGTGCTCAGAACAAAAGAACGGTGTTTCTTACACATATCCACTATTTGTAGTTCAACTCTGCTTCTGAAACTGATACAGACCCCAGGTCCTCTAACATGCAATGCTTTTCAGTTATGAGCGAGAAACGTGTGAGCTTCGTGAAAGATGTACTTGCATTTGAGCTGAAAATTGACTGTTTTTACGTGAAAGGAAATCTTGCTTGTAGGAAGACACAGAGCCTGGGATTTAACTCCATTTCTGAAGGGATACACACAGCACAGTTCTCATCCAAGAAACACACTCTGCTTTAGAGCAGGAAGCACGCTCTTGCTTTCTAGAATCTCTAATACAGCAGGAAACGTGAGTGTGTTCAGAACAAAAGAACGGAGTTCCTACACATAAGGACCATACCTAGTTCAACTGTACTTCTGAAAGTGATACAAACCACAGGTCCTCTAACAAACAATGCTTTTCAGTTAAGAGCAATAAACATGTGAGCTTCGTGAACGATGTATCTGCATTTGAGTTGAAAAGTGAAGGTTTTGTCCGGAAAGGAAATCTTGCTTGTAGGAAGACACAGAACCTGGGATTTTCCTCCATTTCTGAAGGGAAACACACAGCACAGTTATCATCCATGAAACACACTCTGCTTTAATGCAAGAAGCACGCTCTTGCTTTCTAGAGTCACTAATACAGCATTCTACTTGAGAGTGCTCAGAACAAAAGAACGGTGTTTCCTACTCATATCCACCATTTCTAGTTCAACTCTGCTTCTGAAACTGATACGAACCGCAGTTCTTCTAACATACAATGTTTATCATTTAAGAGCAAGAAACCTGTAAGCTTCCTGAACGTTGTAGCTGCATTTGAGCTGAAAAGTGACAGCATTTTACTGAAGCCAAATCTTGCCTGTAGGAAGACACAGAACCTGGGATTTAGCTCCATTTCTGAAGGGAAACACACAGCACAGTCCTCATCCATGAAACAAACTATGCTTTAGAGCAAGAAGCATGCTCTTGCTTTCTGGAGTCTCTAATACAGCATGAAACGTGAGTGTGTTCAGAACAAAAGGATGGAGTTTTCCTACACATGCGGACCATATATAGTTCAGCTCTGCTTCTGAAACTGATACAAACCACCGGTCCTCTAACAACCCAATGCTTTTCAGTTAAGAGGGAGAAACTTGTGAGCTTCGTGAACAATGTTGCTGCATTTGAGCTGAAAAGTGACACTTTTTACCTGAAAAGAAGTCTTGCTTGTAGGAAGACACAGAGACTGGGATTTAACTCCATTTCTGAAGGGAAACACACAGCACAGTCCTCATCCATGAAACACACTATGCTTTAGAGCAAGAAGCAAGCTCTTCCTTTCTAGATTCTCCAGTACAGCAGGAAACGTGAGTGTGCTTAGAACAAATGAAAGGTGTTTCCTACACAAATGGACCATATCTAGTTCAACAATGCTTCTGAAACTGATACAAATCACCGGTCCTCTAACATCCAATGCTTTTCAGTTAAGAGCGAGAAAAGAGTGAGCTTCGTGAACGATATAGCTTCCTTTGAGCTGAAAAGTGACTGTGTTTACCTGAAAGGAAGTCTTGCTTGTAGGAAGACAAGGAGCCAGGGATTTACCTCCATTTCTGAAGCGAAACACACAGCACAGTTCTCATCCATGAAACACACTCTGCTTTAGATCGAGAAGCACGCTCTTGCTTTCTATATACTCTTATACAGCAGGAAACATGAGTATACTTATACCAAAAGAACGGGGTTTTCCTACACATACGGACCATATTTAGTTGAACTCTGCTTCTGAAACTGATACAAACAACAGGTCGTCTAACATCCAATGCTTTTCAGTTAAGACCGAGAAACGTGTGAGCTTCGTGAACCATGTAGCTTCCTTTGAGCTGAAAAGTGAATGTGTTTACCTGAAATGAAGGCTTCTTGTAGGAAGACACAGAGCCTGGGATTTAACTCCATTTCTGAAGGAAAACACACAGCACAGTTCTCATCCATGAAACATACTCTGTTTATGGCAAGAAGGACGCTCTTGCTTTCCAGATTCTCCAATACAGCAGGAAACGTGAGTGTGCTAGAACAACTGAAAGATGTTTCCTACATATAAGGACAATATCTAGTTCAACTCTGCTTCTTAAACTGATAGAACCAACGGTTCTCTAACATCCAATGATTTTCAGTTAAGAGCGAGAAACTTGTGAGCTTCGGGAACAATGGAGCTTCGTTTGAACTAAAAAGTGACTTTGTTTACCTGAAACGAATACTTGATTGTACAAAGACACAGACCCTGCGATTTAACTCCATTTCTAAAGGAAAACACACAGTACAGTTCTCATCCATGAAACACACTTGGTTTATAGCAAGAAGCATGCTCTTGCTTTCTAGATTCTCTAATACAGAAGGAAACTTGAGTGTGCTCAGAACAAAAGATCGGTGTTTCCTCCACCTACACACCATATCTAGTTCCATTCTGCTTCTGAAACTGATACAAACCACAGGTCCTATAACATCCAATGCTTTTCAGTTAAGAGCAAGAAACGTGTGAGCTTCGTGAACGATGTTTCTTCCTTTGAGCTGAAATTGAATGCATTTACCTGAAACGAAATCTTGCTTGTAAGAAGACACAGAGCCTGGGATTTAACGATATTTCTGAAGCTAAACACACTGCACAGTTCTCATCCATGAAACACACTCTGCTTTAGAGCAAGAAGCTCGCTCTAGCTTTCTAGAGTCACTAATACAGCAGGAAATGTGAGTGTACTTAGACCAAAAGAAGGGGTTTCCTACACATATGGACCATATCTAGTTCAACTCTGCTTCTGAAACTGATACAAACGACAGGTGCTATAACATCCACTGCTTTTCAGTTAAGAGCAAGAAACGTGTGAGCTTCGTGAACTATGTAGCTTCCTTTGAGCTGAAAAGTGACTGTGTTTACCTGAAGCGAAGTCTTGCTTGTAGGAAGACACAGTGCCTGGGATTTATCTCCATTTCTGAAGGCAAACACACAGCACAGTTCTCTTCCATGAAACACACTCTGCTTTAGAGCAAAAACCATGCTCTTGCTCTCTAGAGTTTCTCATAGAGCAGGAAAGAAGATTGTACTGAGACCAAATGAATGGGGTTTCCTACACATACGTAGCATATCTAGTTCATCTCTGCTTCTAAAACTGATACAAACCACCAGTCCTCTAACATCCAATGCTTTTCTTTTAAGAGCGAGAAACCTGTGAGCTTCGTGAACGATGTAGCCGCATTTGAGCTGAAAAGAGAATGCGTTTACCTGAAACTAAATCTTGCTGGTAAGAAGACACAGAGCCTAGGATATAACTATATTTCTGAAGCGAAAAACACAGCAAGTTCTCATCCATGAAACAAACTCTCCTTTAGAGCAAGAAGCATGCTCTTGCTGTCTAGAGTCACTAATACAGCATTCTACTTGAGAGTGCTCAGAACAAAAGAAAGGTGTTTCCTACACATATCCACTATTTCTAGTTCAACTCTGCTTATGAAACTGATACATAACACAGGTCCTGTAACATCCAATGCTCTTCAGTTATGAGCTAGAAACGTGTGAGCTTCGTGAATGATGTACCAGCATTTGAGATGAAAATTGACTGTTTTTACGTGAAAGGAAATCTTGCTTGTAGGAAGACACAGAGCCTGGGATTTAACTCCATTTCTGAAAGGAAACACACAGCACAGTTCTCATCCATGAAACACACTCTGCTTTAATACAATAAGCACGCTCTTGCTTTCTAGAGTCACTAATACAGCATTCTACTTGAGAATGCTCAGAACAAAAGAATGGTGTTTCCTACACATATCCACCATTTCTAGTTCAACTATGCTTCTGAAACTGATACGAACCACAGGTCCTCTAACATGCAATGTTTATCATTTAAGAGCGAGAAACCTGTGAGTTTCCTGAACGTTGTAGCTGCATTTGAGCTGAAAAGAGAAAGCATTTTCCTTATACCAAATCTTGCCTGTATGAAGACTCGGAGCATGCTATTTAACTCCATTTCTGAAGGGAAACACACAGCACAGTTCTCATCCATGAAACACACTATGCTTTAGAGCAAGAAGCATGCTCTTGCTTTCTGGAGTCTCTAGTATAGCAGGAAACGTTAGTGTGTTCAGAACAAAAGAACGGAGTTTTCCTACACATGCGGACTATATATAGTTCAACTCTACTTCTGAAACTGATACAAACCACCGGTCCTCTAACATCCAATGATTTTCAGTTAAGAGTGAGGAACTTGTGAGCTTCGTGAACAATGTTGCTGCATTTGAGCTGAAAAGTGACACTTTTTACCTGAAAAGAAGTCTTGCATGTAGGAAGACAAAGAAACTGGGATTTAACTCCATTTCTGAAGGGAAACACACAGCACAGTTCTCATCCATGAAATCTAACTGCTTTAGAGGAAGAGGCATGCTCTTGCTTTCTAGAGTCTCTAATACAGCAGGAAATGTGAGTGTACTTAGACCAAAAGAAGGGGTTTCCTACACATATGGACCATATGTAGTTCTACTCTGCTTCTGAAACTGATACAAATGACAGGTCCTATAACATCCAAAGCTTTTCAGTTAAGAGCAAGAAACGTGTGAGCATCGTGAACGATGTCCCAGCATTTAGGCTGAAAAGTTACTATTTTTAACTGAAAGGAAATCTTGCTTGTAGTAAGACACAGTGCCTGGGATTTAACTCCATTTCTGAAAGGAAACACACAACACAGTTCTCATCCATGAAACACACTCTGCTTTTTAGCAGGAAGCACGCTCTTGCTTTCTAGAGTCTCTAATACAGCAGGAATCGTGAGTGTGTTCAGAACAAAAGACCGGAGTTCCTACACATAAGGACCATATCTAGTTCAACTCTGCTTCTGAAAGTGATACAAGTCACAGGTCCTCTAACAACCAATGCTTTTCAGTTAAGAGCAAGAAAGTTGTGAGCTTCGTGAACGATGTACCAGCATTTGAGCTGAAAAGTGAATGTTTTTGCCTGAAAGGAAATCTTGCTTGTAGGAAGAAACAGAGCCTGGGATTTTCCTCCATTTCTGAAGGGAAACACACAGTACAGTTATCCTCCATGAAACACACTCTGCTTTAGAGCACGAAGCATGCTTTTGCTTTCTAGAGTCTCTAAAACAGCATTCTACGTGAGTGTGCTCAGAAGAAAAGAATGGTGTTTCCTACACATATGGATCATTTATAGTTCAACTCTGCTTCTGAAACTGATACAAACTACAGTTCCACTAACAAACAATGCTTTTCAGTTAAGAGCGAGAAACGCGTGAGCTCCGGGAACAATGTAGCTTCGTTTGAACTAATAAGTGACTGAATTTACCTGAAACGAATTCTTGCTTGTACGAAGATACAGAGCCTGGGATTTAACTCCATTTATGAAGGAAAACACACAGTACAGTTATCATCCATGCAACACACTCTGCTTTATAGCAAGAAGCACGCTCTTGCTCTCTAGAGTCTCTAATACAGCAGGAAACATGAGTGTGCTCAGAACAAAAGAACGGTGTTTCGTACACATATGGACCATTCCTAGGTGATCTCTGCTTGTGAAACTGATACAAACCACAGGTCCTCTATCATCCCATGCTTTTCTGTTAAGACCGAGAAACGTGTGAGCTTCGTGAACGCTGTAGCTTCATTTGCGCTGAAAAGTGATGGTGTTTACCTGAATCGAAGTCTTGCTTGTAGGAAGACAAAGATCCTGGGATTTACCTCCATTTCAGAACGGAAACACACAGTATAGTTATCTTCAATGAAACACACTCTTCTTTAGATCAAGAAGGACGATCTTGCTTTCTAAATACTCAATACAGCAGGAAATGTGAGTGTGCTTACAACAAATGAAAGGTGTTTCCTACACATACGGACCATGTCTAGTTCAACTCTGCTTCTGAAACTATTCCAAACCAACGGTCCTCTAACATCCAATGCTTTTCGCTTAAGAGCGAGAAACGTGTGAGCCTACTGAATGATACTGCTTCGTTTGAACTAAAAATTGACTATGTTTAACTGAAACGAATTCTTGCTTGTACGAAGACAGAGAGCCTGGGATTAAACTCCATTTCTGAAGGGAAACACACAGTACAGTTGTCATCCATGAAACACACTCTGCTTTAGAGCAAGAAGCATGCTCTTGCTTTCTAGATTCTCTAATACAGCAGGAAACGTGAGTGTACTTAGTCTGAAAGAATGGTGTTTCCTACACATACGGACCATATCAAGTTCAACTCTGCTTCTGAAACTGATACACACCACGAGTCCTCTAACATCCAATGCTTTTCAGTTAAGAACGAGGAACGTGTGAGCTGGGTGAACAATGTAGCCTCATTTGAGCTTAAAAGAGTCTGCGTTAACCTGAAAGGAAGTCTTGCTTGTTAGAAGACACAGAGCCTGGTATTTAACTCCATTTATGAAGGAAAACACACAGCATAGTTCTCATCTATGAAACACAGTCTGCTTTAGAGCAAGAAGCATGCTCTTGCTTTCTAGAGTCTCTAATACAGCAGGGATCAGGAGTGTACTGAGACAAAGTGAACGGGATTTCCTACACATACAGACCATATGTAGTTCAACTCTGCTTCTGAACCTGATACAAACCACGGGTCCTCTAACATCCAATGCCTTTCAATTAAGAGCAAGAAACGTGTGAGCTAGGTGAACAATGTAGCTTCATTTGAGCTGAAAAGTGACAGCGTTTTCCTGAAACGAAATCTTGCCTGTAGGAAGACACAGAGCCTGCGATCTAACTCCATTTCTGAAGGGAAACACACAGCACAGCTCTCATCCATGAAACAAACTATGCTTTAGAGCAAGAAGCATGATCTTGCTTTCTGGAGTCTCTAATACAGCAGGAAACTTGAGTGTGTTCAGAACAAAAGAACGGAGTTTTCCTATACATATGAACCATATGTAGTTCAACTCTGCTTCTGAAACTGATAAAAACCACGGGTCCTCTAACATCCAATGCCTTTCAATGAAGAGCAAGAAACGTGTGAGCTTCATGAACAATTTAGCTGCATTTGAGCTGAAAAGTGACTGTTTTTACATGAAAGGAAATCTTGCTTGTAGGAAGACACAGAGCCTGGGATTTAACTCCATTTCTGAAGTGAAACACACAGCGCAGTACTCATCCATGTAACACACTCTGCTTTAATGCAAGAAGCACGCACTTGCTTTCTAGAGCCTCTAATACAGCAGGAATTGGGAGTGTACTGAGACAAAATGAACGGAATTTCCTACACATATGGACCATATCTAGTTCAACTCTGCTTCTGAAACTAATACATACCACAGGTCCTCTAACATCCAATGCTTTTCAGTTAATACCGAGAAACCTGTGAGCTTCGTGAATGATGTAGCTGCATTTGAGCTGAAAAGTGACAGCGTTTTCCTGAAATGAAATCTTGCCTGTAGGAAGACACAGAGCATGCAATCTAACTCCATTTCTGAAGGGAGACACACAGCACACCTCTCATCCATGAAACACACTATGCTTTAGAGCAAGAAGCACGATCTTGCTTTCTGGAGTCTCTAATACTGCAGGAAACGTGAATGTGTTCAGAACAAAAGAACGGAGTTTTCCTATACATATGGACCATAGCTAGTTCAACTCTGCTTCAGAAACTGATACAAACCACCAGTCCCCTAAAATCCAATGCTTTTCAGTTAAGAGTGAGCAACGTGTGAGCTTCATGATCTATGTAGCTTCGTTTCAACTAAAAAGTGACTGCGTTTACCTGAAACGAATTCTTGCTTGTACGAAGACACAGAACCTGGGATTTAACTCCATTTGTGAAGAAAAACACACAGTACAGTTCTCATCCAAGAAACACACTCTCCCTTATAGCAAAAGCACGCTCTTTCTTTCTTGAGTCTCTAATACAGCAGGAAACTTGAGTGTGCTCAGAACAAAAGAACAGTGATTCCTACACATACGCACCATATCTAGTTCAATTCTGCTTCTGAAACTGATACAAACCACGGGTCCTATAACATCCATTGCTTTCCTGTTAAGATAAAGAAACGTGTGAGCTTCGTGAACTATGTAGGTCACTTTGAGCCGAAAAGTGACTGTGTTTACCTGAAACGAAGTCTTGCTTGTAGGAAGACACAGTGCCTGGTATTTAACTCCATTTCTGAAGGCAAACACACAGCACAGTTCTCATCCATGAAACACACTCTGCGTTAGAGCAAAAAGCATGCTCTTGCTTTCTAGAGTCTCTCATAGAGCAGGAAACAAGAGTGTACTGAGACCAAAATAATGGGGTTTCCTACACAAACGTAGCATATCTAGTACAACTCTGCTTCTAAAACTGATATGAACCACCCGTCCTCGAACATGCAATGTTTATCATTTAAGAGCGAGAAACCTGTGAACTTCCTGAACGATGTAGCTGCATTTGAGCTGAAAAGTGACAGCGTTTTCCTGAAACGAAATCTTGCCTGTAGGAAGACACAGAGCCTGCGATTTAACTCCATTTCTGAAGGGAAACACATAGCACAGTTCTCATCCATGAAACACACTCTGCTTTAGAGCAAGAAGCATGCTCTTGCGTTCTGGAGTCTCTAATATAGCAGGAAACCTGAGTACGTTCAGAACAAAAGAACAGATTTTTCCTACACATGCGGACCATATCTAGTTCAACTCTGATTCTGAAACTGATACAAACCACAGGACCTATAACATCCAATGCTTTTCAGGTAAGAGCAAGAAACGTGTGAGCTTCGTGAACTATGTAGGTCCCTTTGAGCCGAAAATTGACTGTGTTTACCTGAAAGGAAGTCTTGCTTGTAGGAAGACACAGAGTCTTGGATTTAACTCCATTATTGAAGGGAAACACACAGCGCAATTATCCTCCATGAAACACATTCTTCTTTAGAGCAAGAAGCACGCTCTTGCTTTCTAGATTCTCTAATACAGCAGGAAACGTGAGTGTACTTAGACCAAAAGAACGGTGTTTCCTTCATATATGCACCATATCTAGTTCCACTCTGCTTCTGAACCTGATACAAACCTCCAGTCCTCTAACATCCAATGCTTTTCAATTAAGAGCGAGAAACGTGTCAGCTTCGTGAACGATGTATCCGCATTAGAGCTGAAAAGTGACTGTGTTTACCTGAAAGGAAGTCTTGCTTGTAGGAGACACAGGGCTTGGAATTTAACTACATTTCTGAAGGCAAACACACAGCACAGTTCTCATCCATGAAATACACCTTGCTTTAGAGCAAGATGCAAGCTCTTGCTTTCTAGAGTCACTAATAGAGCAGGAAACAGGAGTGCACAGAGACAAAACACACGGGGTTACCTACACATACGGACCATATCTAGTTCAACTCTGCTTCTGAAACTGATACAAACCACGGGTCCTCAAACATCCAATGCTTTTCAATTAAGAGGGAGAAACGTGTGAGCTTTGTGAACGATGTAGCTTCCTTTGAGCTGAAAAATGAATGTGTTTACCTGAAACGACGTATTGCTTGTAGGAAGACACAGAGCCTGGAATTTAACTCCACTTCTGAAGGGAAACACACAGCACACTTCTCATCCATGAAACACACTCTGCTTTAGAGCAAGAAGCACGCTCTTGCTTTCTAGAGTCTCTAATACAGCAGGAAACGTGAGTGTGTTCAGAAAAAAAGAACAGAGTTTTCTTACACATACAGACAATATCTAGTTCAACCATGCTTCTGAACCTAATAGAAACCCTCGGTCCTCTAACATCCAATGCTCTGCAGTTAAGACCTAGAAACGTGTGAGCTTCGTGAACGATGTAGGTTCGTTTGACCTAAAAAGGGACTGCATTTACCTGAATTGAAGTCTTGCTTGTAGGAAGACACAGAGCCTGGGATTTAACTCCATTTCTGAAGGAGAACACACAGTACAGTTCTGATCCATGAAACACAATCTGCTTTATAGAAAAAAGAACATTCTTGATTTCTTGAGTCTCTAATACAGCAGGAAACATGAGTGTGCTCAGAACGTAAGAACGATGTTTACGCACCATATCTAGTTCAATTCTGGTTCTGAAACTGATACAAACCACAGGTCCTATAACATCCAATGCTTTTTAGTTAAGAGCAAGTAACGTGTGAGCTTAGTGAGGATGTAGCTTCCTTTGAGCTGAAAAGTGAATGCATTTACCTGAAATGAAGCCTTGTTGTTAGAAGACAAAGAGCCTGGGATTTTACTCCATTTCTGAAGCAAAATAGACAGCACAGTTGTCATCCATTAAACACACTCTGCTTTAGAGCAAGAAACACGCTCTTGCTTTCTAGAGTCTCTAGTAAGCCATTCTACTTGAGAGTGCTTGGAACAAAAGAACGGTGTTTCCTACACATATCGACCATAGCTAGTTCAACTCTGCTTCTGAAACTGATACATACCACGGGTCCTCTAACATCCAATGACTTTCAGTTAAGAGCGAGAAACGTGTGAGCTTTGTGAACAATGTTGCTGCATTTGAGCTTAAAAATGACTGTGTTTACGTGAAAGGAAGTCTTGCTTGTAGGAAGACACAGAGTCTGGGTTTTAACTCCATTTCTGAAGGCAAACACACAGCACAGTTCTCATCCATGAAACACACTCTGCTTTAGAGCAAGAAGCACGCTCTTGCTTTCTAGATTCTCTAATATAGCAGGAAACGGGAGTGTACTGAGACAAAACGTACAGTGTTTCCTACACATACGGACCATATCTATTTCAACTCTGCTTCTGAAACTGATACAAACCACGGGTCCTCTAACATCCAATGCTTTTCAATTAAGAGCGAGAAACATGTGAGCTAGGTGAACAATGTAGTTTTCTTTGAAGTGAAAATTGTCTGCGTTTGCCTGAAACGAAATCTTGCTTATAAGAAGACACAGACCCTGGGATTTAACTCCATTTCTGAAGTGAAACACACAGCACAGTTCTCATCCATGAAATCTAACTGATTTAGACGAAGAGGCAAGCTCTTGCTTTCTAGATTCTCTAATACAGCAGGAAACGTGAGTGTACTTAGACCAAAAGAACAGGGTTTCCTTCACATACGCACCATATCTAGTTCAACTCTGCTTCTGAAACTGATACAAACCATGGGTCCACTAACATCCAATGCTTTTCAGTTAAGAGCGAGAAATGTGTGAGCTTCGTGAACGATGTAGCTTCCTTTGAGCTGAAAAGTGACTGTGTTTACCTGAAAGGAAGTCTTGCTTGTAGGAGACACAGGGCCTGGGATTTAACTACATTTCTGAAGGCAAACACACAGCACAATTCTCATGCATGAAACACACTCTGCTTTAGAGCAAGATGCACGCTCTTTCTTTCTAGAGTCACTAATAGAGCAGGAAATGGGAGTGCACTGAGTCAAAACACACGGGGTTTCCCACACTTACAGACCATATCTAGTTCAACTGTGCTCTGAAACGGATACAAACCACGGGTTCTCTAACTTCCATTGCTTTTAAATTAAGACCAAGGAACATGTGAGCTAGGTGAACAATGTAGTATTCTTTGGGATGAAAATTGTCTGCGTTTACCTGAAACGAAGTCTTGCTTGTAAGAAGAACAGAGCCTGGGATTAACTCCATTTCTGAAGGGAAACACACAGCACATTTCTCATCCATGAAATCTAACTGCTTTAGAAGAAGAGGAGCGCTCTTTCTTTCTAGAGTCTCTAATACAGCAGGAAACGTGAGTGTACTTAGACCAAAAAACAGGGTTTCCTACACATATGGACCATAGCTAGTACAACTCTGATTCTGAAACTGATACAAATCACGGCTCTCCTAAAATCCAAGGCTTTTTAGTTAAGAGGGAGAAACGTGTGAGCTTCGTGAATGATGTAGCTTACTTTGAGCTGAAAATTGTCTGTGTTTACCTGAAACGAAGTCTTGCTAATAAGAAGACACAGAGCCTGGGATTTAACTCCATTTCTGAAGCGAAACACACAGCACAGTTCTCATCCAAGAAATCTAACTACTTTAGAGGAAGAAGCACGCTCTTCCTTTCCAGAGTCTCTAATACAGCAGGAAATTTGAGTGTGCTCAGAACAAAAGAACCGTGTTTCCTACACATACGCACCATATCTAGTTCAATTCTGGTTCTGAAACTGATACAAACCACAGGTCCTTTAACATCCAATGCTTTTCAATTAAGAGTGAGAAACGTGTCAGGTTCGTGAACGATGTAGCTGTGTTAGAGCTGAAAAGTGACTGTGTTTACCTGAAACGAAGTCTTACTTGTAGGATGACAAAGCGCCTGGGATTTACCTCCATTTCTGAAGGGAAACACACAGCACAGTTAACAACCATGAAACACACACTGCTTTCAATCAAGAAGCATGCTCTTGCTTTCTAGAGTCTATAATACAGGAGGAAACATGAATGTACTGACACCAAAATAACGGGGGTTTCCTACACATAGGGACCATATCTAGTTCAACTCTGCTCCTGAAACTGATACAAATCACGGGTACTCTAACATCCAATGCTTTTCAATTGAGAGTGAGAAACGTGTCAGCTTCATGAATAATGTAGCTTCCTTTGAGCTGAAAAGTGAGTGTGTTTACCAGAAAGGAAGTCTTGCTTGTAGGAAGACACAGGGCCTGGGATTTAACTCCATTTCTGAAGCGAAACAGACAGCACATTTTTCATCCATGAAACACACTCTGCTTTAGAGCAAGAAGCACGGACTTGCTTTCTTGAGTCTCTAATAAGGCATTCTACGTGAGAGTGCTCAGAACAAAAGAACGGAGTTTTCTATACATATGGACCATTTCTAGTTAAACTAATCTTCTGATACTGATACAAACCACAGGTAATCTACCATCCAATGCTTTTCAGTTAAGAGGGAGAAATGTGTGAACTTCGTGTACGATGTAGCTTCCTTTGAGCTGAAAAGTGACTGAGTTTACCTGAAAAGAAGTCTTGCATGTAGGAAGACACAGAGCCTAGGATTTAACTCCATTTCTGAAGGGACACACACAGCACAGTTGTCATCCATGAAACACACTCTGCTTTAGAGCAAAAAGCTCGCTCTTGCTTTCTAGAGTCTCTAATACAGCAGGAAACTTGAGTGTGCTCAGAACAAAAGAACGGTGTTTCCTACACATATGGACCATTTCTAGTTCAACTCAGCTTCTGATACTGATACAAACCACAGGTAATCTAACATCCAATGTTTTTCAGTTAAGAGTGTGAAATGTGTGAACTTCGTGTACGATGTAGATTCCTTTGAGCTGAAAATTGACTGCGTTTACCTGAATTGATGTCTTTCCTGTTGGAAGACACAGAGCCTGGGATTTAACTCCATTTCTGAAGTCAAACTCATAGCACAGTTCTCATCCAGGAAACACACTCTGCTTTAGAGCAGGAAGCACGCTCTTGCTTTCTAGATTCTCTAATACAGCAGGAAACGGGAGTGTACTTAGACCAAAAGAACGGTGTTTCCTTCACATACGCACCATGTCTAGTTAAACTCTGCTTCTGAAACTGATACAAACCACCGGTCCTCTAAAATCCAATGATTTTCAAATAAGAGCGAGAATCGTGTCACCTTTGTGAACGATGTAGCTGCATTAGAGCTGAAAATTGCCTGCGTTTACCTGAAACGAAGTTTGTTTGTAAGAAGACACAGAGCCTGGGATTTAACTCCATTTCTGAAGCGAAACACACAGCACAGTTCTCATCCATGAAATCTAACTGCATTAGAGGAAGAGGCATGCCCTTGCTTTCTAGATTCTCTAATACAGCAGGAAATGTGAGTGTACTTAGACCAAAAGAACGGGGTTTCCTACACATGTGGACCATAGCTAGTTCAAATCTGCTTCTGAAAGTGATAGAAACCACAGGTCCTCTATCATCCAATACTTTTCACTTAAGAGTGAGAAACGTGTGAGCTAGATGAACGATGTAGCTTCATTTGAGCTGAAAAGTGAATGTGTTTACCTGAAATGAAGGCTTCTTGTAGGAAGACACAGAGCCTGGGATTTCCCTCCATGTCTGAAGGGAAATACACAGGACAGCTCTCATCCATGAAACAAACTGTGCTTTAGAGCCAGAAGCATGCTCTTGCTTTCGCGAGTCTCTAATACAGCAGGAAATGTGAGTGTACTTATACCAAAAAACGGAGATTCCTACACATATGGACCATATCTATTTCAACTCTGCTTCTGAAACTGATACAAACGACAGGTCCTATAACATCCAATTCTTTTCAGTAAAGAGCGAGAAACGTGTGAGCTTTGTGAACGATGTAGCTTCCATTGAACTGAAAAGTGAATGCATTTACCTGAAACGAAATCTTGCTTGTAGGAAGACACAGAACCTGGGATTTAACTCCATTTCTGAAGGGAAACTGACAGCACAGTTCTCATCCATGAAACACACTCTGCTTTAGAGCAAAAAGCTCGCTCTTGCTTTCTAGAGTCTCTAATACAGCAGGAAACTTGAGTGTGCTCAGAACAAAAAAACGGTGTTTCCTACACATATGGACCATTTCTAGTTCAACTCAGCTTCTGATACTGATACAAACCACAGGTAATCTAACATCCAATGTTTTTCAGTTAAGAGTGTGAAATGTGTGAACTTCGTGTACGATGTAGATTCCTTTGAGCTGAAAAGTGACTGCGTTTACCTGAATTGATGTCTTTCCTGTTGGAAGACACAGAGCCTGGGATTTAACTCCATTTCTGAAGTCAAACTCATAGCACAGTTCTCATCCAGGAAACACACTCTGCTTTAGAGCAGGAAGCACGCTCTTGCTTTCTAGATTCTCTAATACAGCAGGAAACGGGAGTGTACTTAGACCAAAAGAACGGTGTTTCCTTCACATACGCACCATGTCTAGTTAAACTCTGCTTCTGAAACTGATACAAACCACCGGTCCTCTAAAATCCAATGATTTTCAAATAAGAGCGAGAATCGTGTCACCTTTGTGAACGATGTAGCTGCATTAGAGCTGAAAATTGCCTGCGTTTACCTGAAACGAAGTTTGTTTGTAAGAAGACACAGAGCCTGGGATTTAACTCCATTTCTGAAGCGAAACACACAGCACAGTTCTCATCCATGAAATCTAACTGCATTAGAGGAAGAGGCATGCCCTTGCTTTCTAGATTCTCTAATACAGCAGGAAATGTGAGTGTACTTAGACCAAAAGAACGGGGTTTCCTACACATGTGGACCATAGCTAGTTCAAATCTGCTTCTGAAAGTGATAGAAACCACAGGTCCTCTATCATCCAATACTTTTCACTTAAGAGTGAGAAACGTGTGAGCTAGATGAACGATGTAGCTTCATTTGAGCTGAAAAGTGAATGTGTTTACCTGAAATAAAGGCTTCTTGTAGGAAGACACAGAGCCTGGGATTTCCCTCCATGTCTGAAGGGAAATACACAGGACAGCTCTCATCCATGAAACAAACTGTGCTTTAGAGCCAGAAGCATGCTCTTGCTTTCGCGAGTCTCTAATACAGCAGGAAATGTGAGTGTACTTATACCAAAAAACGGAGATTCCTACACATATGGACCATATCTATTTCAACTCTGCTTCTGAAACTGATACAAACGACAGGTCCTATAACATCCAATTCTTTTCAGTAAAGAGCGAGAAACGTGTGAGCTTTGTGAACGATGTAGCTTCCATTGAACTGAAAAGTGAATGCATTTACCTGAAACGAAATCTTGCTTGTAGGAAGACACAGAACCTGGGATTTAACTCCATTTCTGAAGGGAAACTGACAGCACAGTTCTCATCCATGAAACACACTCTGCTTTAGAGCAAGAAGCACGCTCTTGCTTTCTGGACTCTCTAATACAGCAGGAAACATGAGTGAGTGCGGAACAAAAGAACGGTGTTTCTTACGCATATGGACTATATCTAGGTCAACTCTGATTCTGAAACTGATACAAACCACAGGTCCTATAACATCCAATGTTTTTCAGTTAAGAGCAAGAAAAGTGTGAGCTTCGTGAAGGATGTAGCTTCCTTTGAGCTGAACAGTGAATGCGTTTACCTAAAACGAAGTCTTGCTTGTAAGAAGACACAGAGCCTGGGATTTAATTCCATTTCTGAAGCGAAACAGACAGCACATTTTTCATCCATGAAACACACTCGGCTTTAGAGCAAGAAGCACGGACTTGCTTTCTAGAGTCTCTAATAAGGCATTCTCGTGAGAGTGCTCAGACCAAATGAACGGTGTTTCCTATACATATGGACCATTTCTAGTTCAACTCAGCTTCTGATACTGATACAAACCACAGGTAATCTACCTTCCAATGCTTTTCAGTTCAGAGTGAGAAATGTGTGAACTTCGTGTACGATGTAGCTTTCTTTGAGCTGCAAAGTGACTGTGTTTATCTGAAATGAAGTCTTGCATGTAGGAAGACACAGGGCCTGGGATTTAACTCCATTTCTGAAGGGACACACACAGCACAGTTGTCATCCATGAAACACAGTCTGCTTTAGAGCAATAAGCACGCTCTTCCTTTCTGGAGTCTGTAATACAGCAGGAAACGTGAGTGAGTTCTGAACAAAAGAATGGTGTTGCCTACGCATACGGACTACATCTGGGTCAACTCTGCTTCTGAAAATGACAGAAACCACCGGTCCTCTAACATCCAATGCTTTTCAGTTAAGATCGAGAAACTTGTGAGCTTCATGAACGATGTATCTTCCTTTGAGCTGAAAATTGAATGTGTTTACCTGAAAAGAAGTCTTGCTTGTAAGAAGACACAGAACCTGGGATTTAACTACAATTCTGAAGCGAAACACACAGCACAGTTCTCATCCAAGAAATCTAACTGCTTTAGAGGAAGAAGCACGCTCTTCCTTTCCAGAGTGTCTAATACAGCAGGAAATTTGAGTGTGCTCAGAACAAAAGAACCGTGTTTCCTACACATACGCACTGTATCTAGTTCAATTTTGGTTTTGAAACTGATACAAACCACAGGTCCTCTAACATCCAATGCTTTTCAATTAAGAGTGAGAAACGTGTCAGGTTCGTGAATGATGTAGCTGCATTAGAGCTGAAAAGTGACTGTGTTTACCTGAAACGAAGTCTTACTTGTAGGACGAGAAAGAGCCTGAAATTTACCTCCATTTCTGAAGGGAAACACACAGCAGAGTTAACAACCATGAAACACACGCTGCTTTAAAGCAAAAAGCATGCCCTTGCTTTCTAGAGTCTATAATGCAGGAGGAAACGTGAGTGTACTGAGACCAAAATAACGGGTGTTTCCTACACATAGGGACCATATTTAGTTCAACTCTGCTCCTGAAACTGATACAAACCACGGGTACTCTAACATCCAATGTTTTCAATTAAGAGCGAGAAACGTGTGAGCTTCGTGAATGATGTAGCTTCCTTTGAGCTGAAAAGTGACTGTGTTTACCTTAAAGGAAGTCTTGCTTGTAGGAATACACAGGGCCTGGGATTTAACTCGAATTCTGAAGGCAAACACACAGCACAGTTCTCATTCATGAAACACACTCTCCTTTAGAGCAAGAAGTACACTCTTGCTTTCTAGAGTCTCTAATACAGCAGGAAACGGGAGTGTGCTGAGACAAAACGAAAGGGGTTTCCTACAAATATGGACCCTATCTAGTTCAACTCTCCTTCTGAAACTGATACAAACCACGGGTCCTCTAACATCCATTGCTTTTAAATTAAGACCAAGAAACGTGTGAGCTAGGTGAACAATGTAGTTTTCTTTGGGATGAAAATTGTCTGCGTTTACCTGAAACGAAGTCTTGCTTGTAAGAAGACACAGAGCCTGGGATTAACTCCATTTCTGAAGGGAAACAAACAGCACAGTTCTCATCCATGAAATCTAACTGCTTTAGAAGAAGAGGCAAGCTCTTTCTTTCTAGAGTCTCTAATACAGCAGGAAACAGGAGTGTACTTAGACCAAAAGAACAGGGTTTCCTACACATATGTACCATAGCTAGTTCAACTCTGATTCTGAAACTGAAACAAATCACGGCTCCTGTAACATCCAATGCTTTTTAGTTAGGAGCGAGAAACGTGTGAGCTTTGTGAACGATGTCAATTCCTTTGAGCTGAAAAGTGAATGCGTTTACCTGAAAGGAAGTCTTGCTTGTAGGAAGACACAGAGCTTGGGATTTCCCACCATTTCTGAATGGAAACACACAGCACAGTTTTTATGTATGAAACACACTCTGCTTTGTAGCAAGAAGCACACACTTGCATTCTTGAGTCTCTAATAGAACAGGAAACGTGAGTGTGCTCAGAACAAAAGATTGGTGTTTCCTACAAATATTGACCATTTCTAGTTCAAGTCTTCTTCTGAAACTGATACAAACCACAGGTACTCTAACATGCAATGCTTTTCATTTAAGAGCGAGAAACATGTGAGCTTCGTGAACGGTGTACCTTCAATTGAGCTGAAAAGTGACTTGATTACCTGAAATGAAGTCTTGCTTGTAGGAAGAGAAAGAGCCTGGGATTTACCTCCATTTCTAAAAGGAAACACACATCACAGTTCTCATCCATGAAACACACTCTGCTTTAGAGCAAATAGCACGCTCTTGCTTTCTAGAGTCTCTAATACAGCAGGAACCTTGAGTGTGCCCAGAACAAAAGAACGGTGTTTTCTACACATACGCACCATATCTAGTTCAATTCTGCTTCTGAAACTGGTACAATCCACCGGTCCTCTAACATCCAATGATTTTCAATTAAGAGTGAGAAACGTGTCACCATTGTGAATGATGTAGCTGCATTAGAGCTGAAAAGTGACTGTGTTTACCTGAAAGGAAGTCTTGCTTGTAAGAAGACACAGAGCCTGGGATTAACTCCATTTCTGAAGCGAAACACACAGCACAATTCTCATCCATGAAATCTAACTGCTTTAGAGGAAGAGGCACGCTCTTTCTTTCTAGAGTCTCTAATACATCAGGAAACGTGAGTGTACTTAGACCAAAAGAACGGGGTTGCCTACACATGTGCACCATAGCTAGATCAACTCTGCTTCTGAAACTAATACAAACAAAGGGTCCTCTAACATCCAATGCTTTTTAGTTTGGAGCGAGAAACGTGTGAGCTTTGTGAACGATGTAGCTACCTTTGAACTGAAAATTTATGCGTTTACCTGAAAGGAATTCTTGTTTGTAGAAAGACACAGAGCCTGGGATTTAACTCCATTTCGGAAGAAGAACACACACTACAGTTTTCAGCCATGAAACACACTCTGATTTACAGCAAAAAGCACACTCTTGATTTATTGAGTCTCTAATACAACAGGAAACTTGAGTGTGCTCAGAACAAAAGAACGGTGTTTCCTACACATACGCACCTTATCTAGTTCACTTCTGGTTCTGAAAATGATACAAACCACAGGTCCTATAAAATTCAATGCTTTTCAGTTAAAAACAAGAAACCTGTGAACTTCGTGAAGGATGTAGCATCCTTTGAGCTGAAAAGTAAATGGGTTTACCTGAAACAAAGTCTTGCTTGTAAGAAGACACAGTGCCTGGGATTTAACTCCAATTGTGAAGCGAAACAGACAGCACAATTGTCATCCATGAAACACACTCTGCTTTAGAGCAAGAAGCACGCTCTTGCTTTCTAGAGTCTTTAATAAGGCATTCTACGTGAGAGTGCTCAGAGCAAAAGAACGGTGTTTCCTACACATATGGACCATTTCTAGTTCAAGTCAGCTTCTGATACTGATACAAACCACAGGTAATCTAACATCCAATGTTTTTCAGTTAAGAGTGTGAAATGTGTGAACTTCGTGTACGATGTAGATTCCTTTGAGCTGAAAAGTGACTGCGTTTACCTGAATTGATGTCTTTCCTGTTGGAAGACACAGAGCCTGGGATTTAACTCCATTTCTGAAGTCAAACTCATAGCACAGTTCTCATCCAGGAAACACACTCTGCTTTAGAGCAGGAAGCACGCTCTTGCTTTCTAGATTCTCTAATACAGCAGGAAACGGGAGTGTACTTAGACCAAAAGAACGGTGTTTCCTTCACATACGCACCATGTCTAGTTAAACTCTGCTTCTGAAACTGATACAAACCACCGGTCCTCTAAAATCCAATGATTTTCAAATAAGAGCGAGAATCGTGTCACCTTTGTGAACGATGTAGCTGCATTAGAGCTGAAAATTGCCTGCGTTTACCTGAAACGAAGTTTGTTTGTAAGAAGACACAGAGCCTGGGATTTAACTCCATTTCTGAAGCGAAACACACAGCACAGTTCTCATCCATGAAATCTAACTGCATTAGAGGAAGAGGCATGCCCTTGCTTTCTAGATTCTCTAATACAGCAGGAAATGTGAGTGTACTTAGACCAAAAGAACGGGGTTTCCTACACATGTGGACCATAGCTAGTTCAAATCTGCTTCTGAAAGTGATAGAAACCACAGGTCCTCTATCATCCAATACTTTTCACTTAAGAGTGAGAAACGTGTGAGCTAGATGAACGATGTAGCTTCATTTGAGCTGAAAAGTGAATGTGTTTACCTGAAATGAAGGCTTCTTGTAGGAAGACACAGAGCCTGGGATTTCCCTCCATGTCTGAAGGGAAATACACAGGACAGCTCTCATCCATGAAACAAACTGTGCTTTAGAGCCAGAAGCATGCTCTTGCTTTCGCGAGTCTCTAATACAGCAGGAAATGTGAGTGTACTTATACCAAAAAACGGAGATTCCTACACATATGGACCATATCTATTTCAACTCTGCTTCTGAAACTGATACAAACGACAGGTCCTATAACATCCAATTCTTTTCAGTAAAGAGCGAGAAACGTGTGAGCTTTGTGAACGATGTAGCTTCCATTGAACTGAAAAGTGAATGCATTTACCTGAAACGAAATCTTGCTTGTAGGAAGACACAGAACCTGGGATTTAACTCCATTTCTGAAGGGAAACTGACAGCACAGTTCTCATCCATGAAACACACTCTGCTTTAGAGCAAGAAGCACGCTCTTGCTTTCTGGACTCTCTAATACAGCAGGAAACATGAGTGAGTGCGGAACAAAAGAACGGTGTTTCTTACGCATATGGACTATATCTAGGTCAACTCTGATTCTGAAACTGATACAAACCACAGGTCCTATAACATCCAATGTTTTTCAGTTAAGAGCAAGAAAAGTGTGAGCTTCGTGAAGGATGTAGCTTCCTTTGAGCTGAACAGTGAATGCGTTTACCTAAAACGAAGTCTTGCTTGTAAGAAGACACAGAGCCTGGGATTTAATTCCATTTCTGAAGCGAAACAGACAGCACATTTTTCATCCATGAAACACACTCGGCTTTAGAGCAAGAAGCACGGACTTGCTTTCTAGAGTCTCTAATAAGGCATTCTCGTGAGAGTGCTCAGACCAAATGAACGGTGTTTCCTATACATATGGACCATTTCTAGTTCAACTCAGCTTCTGATACTGATACAAACCACAGGTAATCTACCTTCCAATGCTTTTCAGTTCAGAGTGAGAAATGTGTGAACTTCGTGTACGATGTAGCTTTCTTTGAGCTGCAAAGTGACTGTGTTTATCTGAAATGAAGTCTTGCATGTAGGAAGACACAGGGCCTGGGATTTAACTCCATTTCTGAAGGGACACACACAGCACAGTTGTCATCCATGAAACACAGTCTGCTTTAGAGCAATAAGCACGCTCTTCCTTTCTGGAGTCTGTAATACAGCAGGAAACGTGAGTGAGTTCTGAACAAAAGAATGGTGTTGCCTATGCATACGGACTATATCTGGGTCAACTCTGCTTCTGAAAATGACAGAAACCACCGGTCCTCTAACATCCAATGCTTTTCAGTTAAGATCGAGAAACTTGTGAGCTTCATGAACGATGTATCTTCCTTTGAGCTGAAAATTGAATGTGTTTACCTGAAAAGAAGTCTTGCTTGTAAGAAGACACAGAACCTGGGATTTAACTACAATTCTGAAGCGAAACACACAGCACAGTTCTCATCCAAGAAATCTAACTGCTTTAGAGGAAGAAGCACGCTCTTCCTTTCCAGAGTGTCTAATACAGCAGGAAATTTGAGTGTGCTCAGAACAAAAGAACCGTGTTTCCTACACATACGCACTGTATCTAGTTCAATTTTGGTTTTGAAACTGATACAAACCACAGGTCCTCTAACATCCAATGCTTTTCAATTAAGAGTGAGAAACGTGTCAGGTTCGTGAATGATGTAGCTGCATTAGAGCTGAAAAGTGACTGTGTTTACCTGAAACGAAGTCTTACTTGTAGGACGAGAAAGAGCCTGAAATTTACCTCCATTTCTGAAGGGAAACACACAGCAGAGTTAACAACCATGAAACACACGCTGTTTTAAAGCAAAAAGCATGCCCTTGCTTTCTAGTGTGTATAATGCAGGAGGAAACGTGAGTGTACTGAGACCAAAATAACGGGTGTTTCCTACACATAGGGACCATATTTAGTTCAACTCTGCTCCTGAAACTGATACAAACCACGGGTACTCTAACATCCAATGTTTTCAATTAAGAGCGAGAAACGTGTGAGCTTCGTGAATGATGTAGCTTCCTTTGAGCTGAAAAGTGACTGTGTTTACCTTAAAGGAAGTCTTGCTTGTAGGAATACACAGGGCCTGGGATTTAACTCGAATTCTGAAGGCAAACACACAGCACAGTTCTCATTCATGAAACACACTCTCCTTTAGAGCAAGAAGTACACTCTTGCTTTCTAGAGTCTCTAATACAGCAGGAAACGGGAGTGTGCTGAGACAAAACGAAAGGGGTTTCCTACAAATATGGACCCTATCTAGTTCAACTCTCCTTCTGAAACTGATACAAACCACGGGTCCTCTAACATCCATTGCTTTTAAATTAAGACCAAGAAACGTGTGAGCTAGGTGAACAATGTAGTTTTCTTTGGGATGAAAATTGTCTGCGTTTACCTGAAACGAAGTCTTGCTTGTAAGAAGACACAGAGCCTGGGATTAACTCCATTTCTGAAGGGAAACAAACAGCACAGTTCTCATCCATGAAATCTAACTGCTTTAGAAGAAGAGGCAAGCTCTTTCTTTCTAGAGTCTCTAATACAGCAGGAAACAGGAGTGTACTTAGACCAAAAGAACAGGGTTTCCTACACATATGTACCATAGCTAGTTCAACTCTGATTCTGAAACTGAAACAAATCACGGCTCCTGTAACATCCAATGCTTTTTAGTTAGGAGCGAGAAACGTGTGAGCTTTGTGAACGATGTCAATTCCTTTGAGCTGAAAAGTGAATGCGTTTACCTGAAAGGAAGTCTTGCTTGTTGGAAGACACAGAGCTTGGGATTTCCCACCATTTCTGAATGGAAACACACAGCACAGTTTTTATGTATGAAACACACTCTGCTTTGTAGCAAGAAGCACACACTTGCATTCTTGAGTCTCTAATAGAACAGGAAACGTGAGTGTGCTCAGAACAAAAGATTGGTGTTTCCTACAAATATTGACCATTTCTAGTTCAAGTCTTCTTCTGAAACTGATACAAACCACAGGTACTCTAACATGCAATGCTTTTCATTTAAGAGCGAGAAACATGTGAGCTTCGTGAACGGTGTACCTTCAATTGAGCTGAAAAGTGACTTGATTACCTGAAATGAAGTCTTGCTTGTAGGAAGAGAAAGAGCCTGGGATTTACCTCCATTTCTAAAAGGAAACACACATCACAGTTCTCATCCATGAAACACACTCTGCTTTAGAGCAAATAGCACGCTCTTGCTTTCTAGAGTCTCTAATACAGCAGGAACCTTGAGTGTGCCCAGAACAAAAGAACGGTGTTTTCTACACATACGCACCATATCTAGTTCAATTCTGCTTCTGAAACTGGTACAATCCACCGGTCCTCTAACATCCAATGATTTTCAATTAAGAGTGAGAAACGTGTCACCATTGTGAATGATGTAGCTGCATTAGAGCTGAAAAGTGACTGTGTTTACCTGAAAGGAAGTCTTGCTTGTAAGAAGACACAGAGCCTGGGATTAACTCCATTTCTGAAGCGAAACACACAGCACAATTCTCATCCATGAAATCTAACTGCTTTAGAGGAAGAGGCACGCTCTTTCTTTCTAGAGTCTCTAATACATCAGGAAACGTGAGTGTACTTAGACCAAAAGAACGGGGTTGCCTACACATGTGCACCATAGCTAGATCAACTCTGCTTCTGAAACTAATACAAACAAAGGGTCCTCTAACATCCAATGCTTTTTAGTTTGGAGCGAGAAACGTGTGAGCTTTGTGAACTATGTAGCTACCTTTGAACTGAAAATTTATGCGTTTACCTGAAAGGAATTCTTGTTTGTAGAAAGACACAGAGCCTGGGATTTAACTCCATTTCGGAAGAAGAACACACACTACAGTTTTCAGCCATGAAACACACTCTGATTTACAGCAAAAAGCACACTCTTGATTTATTGAGTCTCTAATACAACAGGAAACTTGAGTGTGCTCAGAACAAAAGAACGGTGTTTCCTACACATACGCACCTTATCTAGTTCACTTCTGGTTCTGAAAATGATACAAACCACAGGTCCTATAAAATTCAATGCTTTTCAGTTAAAAACAAGAAACCTGTGAACTTCGTGAAGGATGTAGCATCCTTTGAGCTGAAAAGTAAATGGGTTTACCTGAAACAAAGTCTTGCTTGTAAGAAGACACAGTGCCTGGGATTTAACTCCATTTGTGAAGCGAAACAGACAGCACAATTGTCATCCATGAAACACACTCTGCTTTAGAGCAAGAAGCACGCTCTTGCTTTCTAGAGTCTTTAATAAGGCATTCTACGTGAGAGTGCTCAGAGCAAAAGAACGGTGTTTCCTACACATATCGACCATTTCTAGTTCAACTCTGCTTCTGAACCTGATACAAAGCACAGGTCCTCTAACAACCAATGCTTTTCAGTTAAGAGTTAGAAACGTTTGAGCTTCGTGAACGATGTAGCTGCATTTGAGCTGAAAAGTGACTGTTTTTACCTGAATGGAAATCTTGCAAGTAGGAAGACACAGAGCCTGTTATTTCCCACCATTTCTGAATGGAAACACACAGCACAGTTCTCATCCATGAAATATACTCTGCTATAGAGCAAGAAGCACGCTCTTCCTTTCTAGAATCTCTAATAGAGCAGGAAACATGAGTGTGCTCAGAACAAAAGAATGGTGTTTCATACACATATTGACCATTTCTAGTTCAACTCTTCTTCTGAAACTGATACAAACCACAGGTACTCTAACATGCAATGCTTTTCATTTAAGAGTGAGAAACGTGTGAGCTTCGTGAATGATGTACCTTCAATTGAGCTGAAAAGTGACTTGATTACCTGAAATGAAGTCTTGCTTGTATGAAGACAAAGAGCCTGGGATTTACCTCCATTTCTAAAGGGAAACACACATCACAGTTCTCATCCATGAAACACACTCTGCTTTAGAACAAAAAGCACGCTCTTACTTTCTAGAGTCTCTAATACAGCAGGAACCTTGAGTGTGCTCAGAACAAAAGAACGGTGTTTCCTACACATACGCAACATATCTAGTTCAATTCTGCTTCTGAAACTGGTACAAACCACCGGTCCTCTAACATCTAATGATTTTCAATTTAGAGTGAGAAACGTGTCACCTTTGTGAATGATGTAGCTTCATTAGAGCTGAAAAGTGACTGTGAAAGGAAGTCTTGCTTGTAAGAAGACACAGAGCCTGGGATTTAACTCCATTTCTGAAGCAAAACACACAGCACAGTTCTCATCCATGAAATCTAACTGCTTTAGAGGAAGAGGCACGCTCTTGCTTTCTAGAGTCTCTCATACAGCAGGAAACGTGAGTGTACTTAGACCAAAAAACGGGGTTGCCTACACATGTGGACCATAGCTAGTTCAACTCTGCTTCTGAAAGTGATACAAACAATGGGTCTTCTAACATCCAATGCTTTTTAGTTAAGAGCGAGAAACATGTGAGCTTTGTGAACGATGTAGCTTCCTTTGAACTGAAAATTTATTCGTTTACCTGAAACGAAGCCTTGTTTGTAAGAAGACACAGAGCCTGGGATTTTACTCCATTTCTGAAGCAAAACAGACAGCACATTTGTCATACATGAAACACACTTTGCTTTAGAGCAAGAAACACGCTCTTGCTTTCTAGAGTCTCTAGTAAGGCATTCTACGTGAGAGTGCTCGGAACAAAAGAACGGTGTTTCCTACACATATCGACCATAGCTAGGTCAACTCTGCTTCTGAAACTGATACATACCACGGGTCCTCTAACATCCAATGTTTTTCAGGTAAGAGCGAGAAACGTGTGAGCTATGTGAACGATGTAGCTTCCTTTGAACAGAAAATTTATGCGTTTACCTGAAAGGAAGTCTTGTTTGTAGGAAGACACAGAGCCTGGGATTTAACTCCATATCTGAAGGGACACACACAGCACAGTTGTCATCCATAAAACACACTCTGCTTTAGAGCAAGAAGCACGCTCTTCCTTTCTGGAGTCTCTAATACAGCAGGAAACGTGAGTGAGTTCGGAACAAAATAACGGTGTTTCCTACGCATACGGACTACATCTAGGTCAACTCTGCTTCTGAAACTGATAGAAAACACCGGTCCTCTAACATCCAATGGTTTACAGTTAAGGTTGAGAAACATGTGAGCCTTGTGAACGATGTAGCTTCCTTTGAGCTGAGAAGTGATTGTGTTTACCTGAAATGAAGTCTTGCTTGTAGGAAGACACAGATCTTGGGATTTAACTCCATTACTGAAGGCAAACTCACAGCTCAGTTCTCATCCATGAAACACACTCTGCTTTAGAGCAGGAAGCAGGCTCTTGCTTTCTGATTCTCTAATACAGCAGGAAACGTGAGTGTACTTAGACTGAAAGAATGGGGTTTCCTACATATATGGACCATATCTAGTTCAACTCTGCTTCTGAAACTGATACATTCCACAGGGACTCTAACATCCAATGCTTTTCATTTAAGAGCGAGAAACGTGTGAGCTTCGTGAACGATGTACCTTCAATTGAGCTGAAAAGTGACTGTGATTACCTGAAAGGAAGTCTTGCATGTAGGAAGACACAGGGCCTGGGATTTATCTCCATTTCTGAAGGCAAACACACAGCACAGTTGTCATCCATTAAACACATTCTGCTTTAGAGCAAGAAGCACGCTCTTGCTTTCTAAATCCTCTAACACAGCAGGAAACTGGAGTGTACTGAGACTAAACGAACGGGGCTTCCTACACATACGGACCATATCTAGTTCAACTCTGCTTCTGAAACTGATACAAACCACAGGTCCTCTAACATCTAATGCTTTTCAATTAAGAGCGAGAAACGTGTGATCTAGGTAAACATTGTAGTTTTCTTTTATCTAAAAATTGTCTGCATTTACCTGAAACGAAATCTTGCTTGTAAGAAGACACAGAGCCTGGGATTTAACTCCATTTCTGCAGTGAAACACACAGCACAGTTCTCATCCATGAAATCTAAATGCTGTAGAGGAAGAGGCACGCTCTTACTTTCTAGAGTGTCTAATAAAGGAGGAAACGTGAGTGTGTTCAGAACTAATAACGGAGTTTTCATACACATACAGACAATATCTAGTTCAACCATGCTTCTGAAACTCATAGAAAACACCATCCTCTAACATCCAATGCTCTGCAGTTAATAGCGAGAAATGTGTGAGCTTCTTGAACGATGTAGCTTCGTTTGAACTAAAAAGTGACTGCGTTTACCTGAAACGAATTCTTGCTTGTAGGAAGACACAGAGCCTAGGGTTATACTCAATTTCTGAAGCAAAATACACAGTACATTTGTCATCCATGAAACACAATCTGCTTTAGAGCTAGAAGCACGCTCTTGCTCTCTAGAGTGTCCAGTAAGGCATTCTACGTGAGAGTGCTCAGAACAAAAGAACGGTGTTTCATTCAAACATGCACCATTTCTAGTTCAACTCCGCTTCTGAAACTGATACAAACCACAGGTCCTCTAACAACCAATGCTTTTCGGTTAAGAGCGAGAAACGTGTGAGCTTCATGAACGATGTAGCTTCATTTGAGCTGAACAGTGACTGTGTTTACCTGAAATGAAGTCTTGCCGGCAGAAAGACACAGAACCTGGGATTTAACTCCATTTCTGAAGCGAAACACACAGAACAGTGCTCATCCATGAAATATACTCTGCTTCAGAGCAAGAAGCACTCTCTTCCATTCTAGAGTCCCTAATACAGCAGGAAACGTGAGTGTGATCAGAACAATAGAATGGTTTTTCCTACACATGTGGACCATTTCAGGTTCAACTCAGCTTCTGATACTGATACAAACCACAGGTAATCTAACATCCAATGCTTTTCAGTTAAGAGTGAGAAATGTGTGAACTTCGTGTATGATGTAGCTTCCTTTGAGCTGAAATGTGACTGCGTTTACCTGAAATGAAGTCTTGCATGTAGGAAGACACAGAGCCTGGGATTTAACTCCATTTCTGAAGGGACACACACAGCATAGTTGTCATGCATGAAACACACTCTGCTTTAGAGCAAATAGCACGCTCTTGCTTTCTGGAGTGTCTAATACAGCAGGAAACATGAGTGTACTTAGACCAAAAGAACGGGGATTTCTACACATACGGACCATATCTAATTCAACTCTGCTTCTGAAACTGATACAGACCACGGGTCCTCCATCATCCAATGCTTTTCAGTTAAGAGCGAGAAACGTGTGAGCTTTGTGAAGGATGTAGCTTCCTTTGAGCTGAAAAGTGAATGCGTTTACCTGAAAGGAAGTCTTGCTTGTAGGAAGACACAGAGCCTGGGATTTTACTCCATTTCTGAAGCGAAATAGACAGCACATTTGTCATCCATGAAACACACCCTGCTTTAGAGCAAGAAACACGCTCTTGCTTTCTAGAGTCTCTAGTAAGGCATTCTAGGTGAGTGTGCTCAGACCAAAAGAACGGTGTTTCCTACACATATCCACCATTTCTAGTTTAACTCTGCTTCTGAAACTGATACAAACCACAGGTCCTCTAACAACCAATGCTTTTCATTTAAGACTGAGAAACATGTCAGCTTCGTGAACGATGTAGCTGCATTACAGCTGAAAAGTGACTGTGTTTACCTGAAACGATGTCTTGCTTGTAGGACGACAAAGAGCCTGGGATTTACCTCCATTTCTGAAGGGAAACACACAGCACAGTTAACATCCATGAAACACACGCTGCATTAGAGCAAGAAGCATGCTCTTGCTTTCTAGAGTCTCTAATACAGGAGGAAACGTGAGTGTACTGAAACCAAAAGAACGGGGTTTCCTACACATATGGACCATATCTAGTGCCACTCTGCTTCTGAAACTGATACAAACCATGTGTCCTCTAATATTCAATGCTTTTTAGTTAAGAGCGAGAAACGTGTGAGCTTCGTGAACGATGTAGCTTCCTTTGAGCTGAAAAGTGACTGTGTTTACCTGAAAGGAAGTCTTGCTTGTAGGAAGAAACAGGGCCTGGGATTTAACTCCATTTCTGAAGCGAAACACACAGCACAGTTCTCATCCATGATATCTAACTCCTTTAGAGGAAGAAGCACGCTCTTCCTTTCCAGACTCTCTAATACAGCAGGAAACAAGAGTGTGCCCAGAACAAAAGAACGGTGTTTCCTACAGATATCGACCATTTCTAGTTCAACTCTGCTTCTGAAACTGATACAATCCACGGGTCCTCTAACATCCAATGCTTTTTAGTTAAGAGCGAGAAACGTGTGAGCTTTGTGAACGATGTAGCTACCTTTGAGCTGAAAAGTGAATGCGTTTACCTGAAAGGAAGTCTTGCTTGTAGGAAGACACAGAGCCTGGGATTTAACTCCAATTCTGAAGGGAAACACACAGCACAGTTCTCATCCATGAAACACACTCTGTTTTAGAGCAAGAAGCATGGTCTTGCTTTCTGGACTCTCTAATACAGAAGGAAACATGAGTGTGTTCAGAACAAAACAACGGAGTTTCCTACACATACAGACAATATCTAGTTCAACCATGCTTCTGAAACTCATAGAAAACACCGGCCTCTAACATCCAATGCTCTGCAGTTAATAGCGAGAAACGTGTGAGCTTCTTGAACGATGTAGCTTCGTTTGAACTAAAAAGTGACTGCGTTTACCTGAAACGAATTCTTGCTTGTAGGAAGACACAGAGCCTAGGATTATACTCAATTTCTGAAGCGAAATACACAGCACATTTGTCATCCATGAAACACACTCTGCTTTAGAGCTAGAAGCACGCTCTTGCTCTCTAGAGTGTCCAGTAAGGCATTCTACGTGAGAGTGCTCAGAACAAAAGAACGGTGTTTCATTCAAATATGCACCATTTCTAGTTCAACTCCGCTTCTGAAACTGATACAAACCACAGGTCCTCTAACAACCAATGCTTTTCGGTTAAGAGCAAGAAACGTGTGAGCTTCATGAACGACGTAGCTTCATTTGAGCTGAACAGTGACTGTGTTTACCTGAAATGAAGTCTTGCTGGCAGGAAGACACAGAACCTGGGATTTAACTCCATTTCTGAAGCGAAACACACGGAACAGTGCTCATCCATGAAATATACTCTGCTTCAGAGCAAGAAGCACTCTCTTCCATTCTAGAGTCCCTAATACAGCAGGAAACGTGAGTGTGATCAGAACAATAGAATGGTTTTTCCTACACATGTGGACCATTTCAGGTTCAACTCAGCTTCTGATACTGATACAAACCACAGGTAATCTAACATCCAATGCTTTTCAGTTAAGAGTGAGAAATGTGTGAACTTCGTGTATGATGTAGCTTCCTTTGAGCTGAAATGTGACTGCGTTTACCTGAAATGAAGTCTTGCATGTAGGAAGACACAGAGCCTGGGATTTAACTCCATTTCTGAAGGGACACACACAGCATAGTTGTCATGCATGAAACACACTCTGCTTTAGAGCAAATAGCACGCTCTTGCTTTCTGGAGTGTCTAATACAGCAGGAAACATGAGTGTACTTAGACCAAAAGAACGGGAATTTCTACACATACGGACCATATCTAGTTCAACTCTGCTTCTGAAACTGATACAGACCACGGGTCCTCCATCATCCAATGCTTTTCGGTTAAGAGCGAGAAACGTGTGAGCTTTGTGAATGATGTAGCTTCCTTTGAGCTGAAAAGTGAATGCGTTTACCTGAAAGGAAGTCTTGCTTGTAGGAAGACACAGAGCCTGGGATTTAACTCCAATTCTGAAGGGAAACACACAGCACAGTTCTCATCCATGAAACACACTCTGTTTTAGAGCAAGAAGCATGGTCTTGCTTTCTGGACTCTCTAATACAGAAGGAAACATGAGTGTGTTCAGAACAAAACAACGGAGTTTCCTACACATACAGACAATATCTAGTTCAACCATGCTTCTGAAACTCATAGAAAACACCGGCCTCTAACATCCAATGCTCTGCAGTTAATAGCGAGAAACGTGTGAGCTTCTTGAACGATGTAGCTTCGTTTGAACTAAAAAGTGACTGCGTTTACCTGAAACGAATTCTTGCTTGTAGGAAGACACAGAGCCTAGGATTATACTCAATTTCTGAAGCGAAATACACAGCACATTTGTCATCCATGAAACACACTCTGCTTTAGAGCTAGAAGCACGCTCTTGCTCTCTAGAGTGTCCAGTAAGGCATTCTACGTGAGAGTGCTCAGAACAAAAGAACGGTGTTTCATTCAAATATGCACCATTTCTAGTTCAACTCCGCTTCTGAAACTGATACAAACCACAGGTCCTCTAACAACCAATGCTTTTCGGTTAAGAGCAAGAAACGTGTGAGCTTCATGAACGACGTAGCTTCATTTGAGCTGAACAGTGACTGTGTTTACCTGAAATGAAGTCTTGCTGGCAGGAAGACACAGAACCTGGGATTTAACTCCATTTCTGAAGCGAAACACACGGAACAGTGCTCATCCATGAAATATACTCTGCTTCAGAGCAAGAAGCACTCTCTTCCATTCTAGAGTCCCTAATACAGCAGGAAACGTGAGTGTGATCAGAACAATAGAATGGTTTTTCCTACACATGTGGACCATTTCAGGTTCAACTCAGCTTCTGATACTGATACAAACCACAGGTAATCTAACATCCAATGCTTTTCAGTTAAGAGTGAGAAATGTGTGAACTTCGTGTATGATGTAGCTTCCTTTGAGCTGAAATGTGACTGCGTTTACCTGAAATGAAGTCTTGCATGTAGGAAGACACAGAGCCTGGGATTTAACTCCATTTCTGAAGGGACACACACAGCATAGTTGTCATGCATGAAACACACTCTGCTTTAGAGCAAATAGCACGCTCTTGCTTTCTGGAGTGTCTAATACAGCAGGAAACATGAGTGTACTTAGACCAAAAGAACGGGAATTTCTACACATACGGACCATATCTAGTTCAACTCTGCTTCTGAAACTGATACAGACCACGGGTCCTCCATCATCCAATGCTTTTCGGTTAAGAGCGAGAAACGTGTGAGCTTTGTGAATGATGTAGCTTCCTTTGAGCTGAAAAGTGAATGCGTTTACCTGAAAGGAAGTCTTGCTTGTAGGAAGACACAGAGCCTGGGATTTAACTCCAATTCTGAAGGGAAACACACAGCACAGTTCTCATCCATGAAACACAATCTGTTTTAGAGCAAGAAGCATGGTCTTGCTTTCTGGACTCTCTAATACAGAAGGAAACATGAGTGTGTTCAGAACAAAACAACGGAGTTTCCTACACATACAGACAATATCTAGTTCAACCATGCTTCTGAAACTCATAGAAAACACCGGCCTCTAACATCCAATGCTCTGCAGTTAATAGCGAGAAACGTGTGAGCTTCTTGAACGATGTAGCTTCGTTTGAACTAAAAAGTGACTGCGTTTACCTGAAACGAATTCTTGCTTGTAGGAAGACACAGAGCCTAGGATTATACTCAATTTCTGAAGCGAAATACAAAGCACATTTGTCATCCATGAAACACACTCTGCTTTAGAGCTAGAAGCACGCTCTTGCTCTCTAGAGTGTCCAGTAAGGCATTCTACGTGAGAGTGCTCAGAACAAAAGAACGGTGTTTCATTCAAATATGCACCATTTCTAGTTCAACTCCGCTTCTGAAACTGATACAAACCACAGGTCCTCTAACAACCAATGCTTTTCAGTTAAGAGCGAGAAACGTGTGAGCTTCATGAACGACGTAGCTTCATTTGAGCTGAACAGTGACTGTGTTTACCTGAAATGAAGTCTTGACAGCAGGAAGACACAGAACCTGGGATTTAACTCCATTTCTGAAGCGAAACACACGGAACAGTGCTCATCCATGAAATATACTCTGCTTCAGAGCAGGAAACAATCTCTTCCATTCTAGAGTCCCTAATACAGCAGGAAACGTGAGTGTGATCAGAACAATAGAATGGTTTTTCCTACACATGTGGACCATTTCAGGTTCAACTCAGCTTCTGATACTGATACAAACCACAGGTAATCTAACATCCAATGCTTTTCAGTTAAGAGTGAACTTCGTGAAATGATGTAGCTTCCTTTGAGCTGAAATGTGACTGCGTTTACCTGAAATGAAGTCTTGCATGTAGGAAGACACAGAGCCTGGGATTTAACTCCATTTCTGAAGGGACACACACAGCATAGTTGTCATGCATGAAACACACTCTGCTTTAGAGCAAATAGCACGCTCTTGCTTTCTGGAGTGTCTAATACAGCAGGAAACATGAGTGTACTTAGACCAAAAGAACGGGGATTTCTACACATACGGACGATATCTAGTTCAACTCTGCTTCTGAAACTGATACAGACCACGGGTCCTCCATCATCCAATGCTTTTCGGTTAAGAGCGAGAAACGTGTGAGCTTTGTGAATGATGTAGCTTCCTTTGAACTGAAAAGTGAATGCATTTACCTGAAAGGAAGTCTTGCTTGTAGGAAGACACAGAGCCTGGGATTTTACTCCATTTCTGAAGCGAAATAGACAGCACATTTGTCATCCATGAAACACACCCTGCTTTAGAGCAAGAAACACGCTCTTGCTTTCTAGAGTCTCTAGTAAGGCATTCTAGGTGAGTGTGCTCAGACCAAAAGAACGGTGTTTCCTACACATATCCACCATTTCTAGTTTAACTCTGCTTCTGAAACTGATACAAACCACAGGTCCTCTAACAACCAATGCTTTTCATTTAAGACTGAGAAACATGTCAGCTTCGTGAACGATGTAGCTGCATTACAGCTGAAAAGTGACTGTGTTTACCTGAAACGATGTCTTGCTTGTAGGACGACAAAGAGCCTGGGATTTACCTCCATTTCTGAAGGGAAACACACAGCACAGTTAACATCCATGAAACACACGCTGCATTAGAGCAAGAAGCATGCTCTTGCTTTCTAGAGTCTCTAATACAGGAGGAAACGTGAGTGTACTGAAACCAAAAGAACGGGGTTTCCTACACATATGGACCATATCTAGTGCCACTCTGCTTCTGAAACTGATACAAACCATGTGTCCTCTAATATTCAATGCTTTTTAGTTAAGAGCGAGAAACGTGTGAGCTTCGTGAACGATGTAGCTTCCTTTGAGCTGAAAAGTGACTGTGTTTACCTGAAAGGAAGTCTTGCTTGTAGGAAGAAACAGGGCCTGGGATTTAACTCCATTTCTGAAGCGAAACACACAGCACAGTTCTCATCCATGATATCTAACTCCTTTAGAGGAAGAAGCACGCTCTTTCTTTCCAGACTCTCTAATACAGCAGGAAACAAGAGTGTGCCCAGAACAAAAGAACGGTGTTTCCTACACATATCGACCATTTCTAGTTCAACTCTGCTTCTGAAACTGATACAATCCACGGGTCCTCTAACATCCAATGCTTTTTAGTTAAGAGCGAGAAACGTGTGAGCTTTGTGAACGATGTAGCTACCTTTGAGCTGAAAAGTGAATGCGTTTACCTGAAAGGAAGTCTTGCTTGTAGGAAGACACAGAGCCTGGGATTTAACTCCAATTCTGAAGGGAAACACACAGCACAGTTCTCATCCATGAAACACACTCTGTTTTAGAGCAAGAAGCATGGTCTTGCTTTCTGGACTCTCTAATACAGAAGGAAACATGAGTGTGTTCAGAACAAAACAACGGAGTTTCCTACACATACAGACAATATCTAGTTCAACCATGCTTCTGAAACTCATAGAAAACACCGGCCTCTAACATCCAATGCTCTGCAGTTAATAGCGAGAAACGTGTGAGCTTCTTGAACGATGTAGCTTCGTTTGAACTAAAAAGTGACTGCGTTTACCTGAAACGAATTCTTGCTTGTAGGAAGACACAGAGCCTAGGATTATACTCAATTTCTGAAGCGAAATACACAGCACATTTGTCATCCATGAAACACACTCTGCTTTAGAGCTAGAAGCACGCTCTTGCTCTCTAGAGTGTCCAGTAAGGCATTCTACGTGAGAGTGCTCAGAACAAAAGAACGGTGTTTCATTCAAATATGCACCATTTCTAGTTCAATTCCGCTTCTGAAACTGATACAATCCACAGGTCCTCTAACAACCAATGCTTTTCGGTTAAGAGCGAGAAACGTGTGAGCTTCATGAACGACGTAGCTTCATTTGAGCTGAACAGTGACTGTGTTTACCTGAAATGAAGTCTTGCTGGCAGGAAGACACAGAACCTGGGATTTAACTCCATTTCTGAAGCGAAACACACGGAACAGTGCTCATCCATGAAATATACTCTGCTTCAGAGCAAGAAGCACTCTCTTCCATTCTAGAGTCCCTAATACAGCAGGAAACGTGAGTGTGATCAGAACAATAGAATGGTTTTTCCTACACATGTGGACCATTTCAGGTTCAACTCAGCTTCTGATACTGATACAAACCACAGGTAATCTAACATCCAATGCTTTTCAGTTAAGAGTGAGAAATGTGTGAACTTCGTGTATGATGTAGCTTCCTTTGAGCTGAAATGTGACTGCGTTTACCTGAAATGAAGTCTTGCATGTAGGAAGACACAGAGCCTGGGATTTAACTCCATTTCTGAAGGGACACACACAGCATAGTTGTCATGCATGAAACACACTCTGCTTTAGAGCAAATAGCACGCTCTTGCTTTCTGGAGTGTCTAATACAGCAGGAAACATGAGTGTACTTAGACCAAAAGAACCGGGATTTCTACACATATGGACCATATCTAGTTCAACTTTGCTTCTGAAACTGATACAGACCACGGGTCCTCCATCATCCAATGCTTTTCGGTTAAGAGCGAGAAACGTGTGAGCTTTGTGAATGACGTAGCTTCCTTTGAGCTGAAAAGTGAATGCGTTTACCTGAAAGGAAGTCTTGCTTGTAGGAAGACACAGAGCCTGGGATTTTACTCCATTTCTGAAGCGAAATAGACAGCACATTTGTCATCCATGAAACACACCCTGCTTTAGAGCAAGAAACACGCTCTTGCTTTCTAGAGTCTCTAGTAAGGCATTCTAGGTGAGTGTGCTCAGACCAAAAGAACGGTGTTTCCTACACATATCCACCATTTCTAGTTTAACTCTGCTTCTGAAACTGATACAAACCACAGGTCCTCTAACAACCAATGCTTTTCATTTAAGACTGAGAATCATGTCAGCTTCGTGAACGATGTTGCTGCATTACAGCTGAAAAGTGACTGTGTTTACCTGAAACGATGTCTTGCTTGTAGGACGACAAAGAGCCTGGGATTTACCTCCATTTCTGAAGGGAAACACACAGCACAGTTAACATCCATGAAACACACGCTGCATTAGAGCAAGAAGCATGCTCTTGCTTTCTAGAGTCTCTAATACAGGAGGAAACGTGAGTGTACTGAAACCAAAAGAACGGGGTTTCCTACACATATGGACCATATCTAGTGCCACTCTGCTTCTGAAACTGATACAAACCATGTGTCCTCTAATATTCAATGCTTTTTAGTTAAGAGCGAGAAACGTGTGAGCTTCGTGAATGATGTAGCTTCCTTTGAGCTGAAAAGTGACTGTGTTTACCTGAAAGGAAGTCTTGCTTGTAGGAAGAAACAGGGCCTGGGATTTAACTCCATTTCTGAAGCGAAACACACAGCACAGTTCTCATCCATGATATCTAACTCCTTTAGAGGAAGAAGCACGCTCTTCCTTTCCAGACTCTCTAATACAGCAGGAAACAAGAGTGTGACCAGAACAAAAGAACGGTGTTTCCTACACATATCGACCATTTCTAGTTCAACTCTGCTTCTGAAACTGATACAATCCACGGGTCCTCTAACATCCAATGCTTTTTAGTTAAGAGCGAGAAACGTGTGAGCTTTGTGAACGATGTAGCTACCTTTGAGCTGAAAAGTGAATGCGTTTACCTGAAAGGAAGTCTTGCTTGTAGGAAGACACAGAGCCTGGGATTTAACTCCAATTCTGAAGGGAAACACACAGCACAGTTCTCATCCATGAAACACACTCTGTTTTAGAGCAAGAAGCATGGTCTTGCTTTCTGGACTCTCTAATACAGAAGGAAACATGAGTGTGTTCAGAACAAAACAACGGAGTTTCCTACACATACAGACAATATCTAGTTCAACCATGCTTCTGAAACTCATAGAAAACACCGGCCTCTAACATCCAATGCTCTGCAGTTAATAGCGAGAAACGTGTGAGCTTCTTGAACGATGTAGCTTTGTTTGAACTAAAAAGTGACTGCGTTTACCTGAAACGAATTCTTGCTTGTAGGAAGACACAGAGCCTAGGATTATACTCAGTTTCTGAAGCGAAATACACAGCACATTTGTCATCCATGAAACACAATCTGCTTTAGAGCTAGAAGCACGCTCTTGCTCTCTAGAGTGTCCAGTAAGGCATTCTAGGTGAGAGTGCTCAGAACAAAAGAACGGTGTTTCATTCAAATATGCACCATTTCTAGTTCAACTCCGCTTCTGAAACTGATACAAACCACAGGTCCTCTAACAACCAATGCTTTTCGGTTAAGAGCGAGAAACGTGTGAGCTTCATGAACGATGTCTCTTCATTTAAGCTGAATAGTGACTGTGTTTACCTGAAATGAAGTCTTGCCGGCAGGAAGACACAGAACCTGGGATTTAACTCCATTTCTGAAGCGAAACACACAGAACAGTGCTCATCCATGAAATATACTCTGCTTCAGAGCAAGAAGCACTCTCTTCCATTCTAGAGTCCCTAATACAGCAGGAAAAGTGAGTGTGATCAGAACAATAGAATGGATTTTCCTACACATGTGGACCATTTCAGGTTCAACTCAGCTTCTGATACTGATACAAACCACAGGTAATGTAACATCCAATGCTTTTCAGTTAAGAGTGAGAAATGTGTGAACTTCGTGTATGATGTAGCTTCCTTTGAGCTGAAAAGTGAATGCGTTTACCTGAAATGAAGTCTTGCATGTAGGAAGACACAGAGCCTGGGATTTAACTCCATTTCTGAAGGGACACACACAGCATAGTTGTCATGCATGAAACACACTCTGCTTTAGATCAACAAGCACGCTCTTACTTTCCACTGTCTCTAATACAGCAGGAAATGGAAATGTACTGAGACCAAACGAACGGGGTTTCCTGCACATATGGACCATATCTACTTCAACTCTGCTTATGAAACTGATACAAACCACAGGTCCTCTAACATCAAATGCTTTTCAGTTAAGAGCGAGAAACACGTGAGCTTCGTGAACAATGCAGCTACCTTTGAGCTGAAAAGTGACTGTGTTAACCTGAAAGGAAGTCTTGCTTGTAGGAAGACACAGAGGCTGGGATTTAACTCCGTTTCTTAAGGCAAAGACACAGCACAGTTCTCATCCATGAAACACACTCTGTTTTACAGCAAGAAGCACGCTCTTGCTTTCTACGGTCTCTAATTCAGCATGAAACATGATTGTACTGAGACCAAATGAACGGGGTTTCCTACACATACGGACCATATCTACTTCAACTCTGCTTCTGACACTGATACAAACCACAGGTCCTCTAATATCCAATGCTTTTCAATAAGAGCGAGAAACGGTGAACTTCGTGAATGATGTAGCTTCCTTTGAGCTGAAAAGTGACTGCGTTTATCTGAAATGAAGTCTTGCTTGTAGGGAGACACAGAGCCTGTGATTTAACTCCATTTCTGATTGGAAACACACAGCACAGTTCTCATCCATGAAACACACTGTGCTGTAGATCAAGAAGCACGCTCTTGCTTTCTGGAGTCTCTAATACAGCAAGAAACGTGAGTGTACCTACACCAAAAGAACGGTGTTTCCTACACATAAGGACCGTATCTTGTTCAACTCTGCTTCTGAAACTAATAGAGAGCACAGGTCCTCTAAAATCCAATGCTTTTCTGTTAAGAGCGAGAAACGTGTGAGCTTCGTGAACGATGCAGCTTCCTTTGAGCTGAAAAGTCACAGTGTTTACCTGAAAGGAAATCTTGCTTGTAGGAAGACACAGAGCCTGGTATTTAACTCCATTTCTGAAGGCAAACGCACAGCACAGATCTCATCCATGAAACACACTCTGCTTTACAGCAGGAAGCACGCTCATTCTTTCTAGAGTCTCTAATACAGCAGGAAACATGAGTGTACTGAGATCAAAAGAACGGTGTTTCCTACACATACGCACCATATCTACTTCAATTCTGCTTCTGAAACTGGTATAAACCACAGGTCCTATAACATCCAATGCTTTTCAGTTAAGACTGAGAAACGTGTGAGCTTCGTGAACCATGTAGCTTCCTTTGAGCTGAAAAGTGACTGTGTTTACATGAAAGTAAATCTTGCTTGTAGGAAGACACAGAGCATGGGATTTAACTCCATTTCTGGAGACAAACACACAGCACAGTTCTCATCCATGAAACACACTCTGCTTTAGAGCAAGAAGCACGCTCTTGCTTTCTAGAGTCTCAAATATATCAGGAAACGGGAGTGTACTGAGACCAAACGAACGGGGTTTCCTACACATATGGACCATATCTAGTTCAACTCTGCTTCTGAACCTGATACAAACCACGGGACCTCTAACATTCAATGCTTTTCATTTAAGAGCAAAAAACGTGTGAGCTGGCTGAACATTGTAGCTTCATTTGAGGTGAAAAGTGTCTGCGTTTACCTGATACGTAATTTTGTTTGTAAGAAGACACATAGCCTGTTATTTAACTCCATTTCTGAAGTGAAACACACAGCAAAGTTCTCATCCATGAAATATACTCTGCTTTAATGCAAGAAGCACACTCTTCCTTTCTAGAGTCTCTAATACAGCAGGAAACATTAGTGTGCTCAGAACAAAAGAATGGTGTCTCCTACAATATGGACCATTTCTATTTCAACTCTGTTCCCGAAACTGATACAAACCACAGGTCCTGTAACATCCAATTCTTTTCAGTTAAGACCGAAAAACGTGTGAGCTTCGTGAACGATGTAGCTTCATTTGAGCTGAAAAGTGACTGTGATTACCTGAAACGAAGTCTTGCTTGTAGGAAGACAAAGAGCCTGGGATTTACCTCCATTTCTGAAGGGAAACACACAGCACAGTTCTCATCGATGAAACACACTCTGCTTTAGAGCAAAAAGCATGCTCTTGCTTTCTAGAGTCTCTAATACAGCAGGAAACGTGACTGTACTTAGACCAAAAGAACGGGGTTTCCTACACATATGGACCATATCTACTTCAACTCTGCTTCTGAAACTGAAGCAAACCACAGTTCATCTAACATCAAATGCTTTTCAGTTAAGAGCAAGAAACGTGTGAGCTTCGTGAACGATGCAGCTTCCTTTGAGCTGAAAAGTGACTGTGTTTCCCTGAAAGGAAGTCTTGCTTGTAGGAAGACACAGAGCCTGGGATTTAACTCCGTTTCTGAAGGCAAAGACACAGCACAGTTCTCATCCATGAAACACACTCTGCTTTAGAGCAAGAAGCACACACTTGCTTTCTAGGGTCTCTAATTCAGCAGGAAACGGGAGTGTACTGAGACCAAAGGAACTGGGTTTCCTACACATACAGACCATATCTACTCCAACTCTGCTTCTGAAACTGATAGAAACCACGGGTCCTCTAATATCCAATGCTTTTCAATAAGAGCGAGAAAAGTGTGAACTTCATGAACGATGTAGCTTCCTTTGAGCTGAAAAGTAACTGTGTTTATCTGAAATGAAGTCTTGCTTGTAGGAAGACACACAGCCTGGAATTTAACTCCATTTCTGATTGGAAACACACAAAACAGTTCTCATCCATGAAACACACTGTGCTGTAGACCAAGAAGCACGCTCTTGCATTTTGGAGTCTCTAATACAACAGGAAACGTGAGTGTGTTCAGAAAATAAGAATGGTGTTTCCCACACATACGGACCATTTCTAGTTCAAGTCAGCTTCTGAAACTGATAAAAACCACAGGTCCTGTAACATCCAATGCTTTTCAGTTAAGAGCGAGAACATGTGAGCTTTGTGAATGATGTAGCTTCATTTGAGCTGAAAAGTGATTGTTTTTACCTGAAATGAAGTCTTGCATGTAGGAAGACACAGAGCCTGGGATTTAACTCCGTTTCTGAAGGCAAAGACACAGCACAGTTCTCATCCATGAAACACACTGTGCTTTAGAGCAAGAAGCCCACTCTTGCTTTCTGGAGTCTCTAATACAGCAGGAAACGTGAGTGTGTTCAGAACAAAAGAATGGTCTTTCTCACACATAGGGACCATATCTATTTCAACTCTGCTTCTGACACTGATACAAACCACCACCGTTCCTCTATCATCCAATTCTTTTCAGTTAATACCGAGAAACGTGTGAGCTTCGTGAACGATGTAGCTTCCTTTGAGCTGAAAAGTGACTGTTTACCTGAAAGGACGTCTTTCTTGTAGGAAGACACAGAGCCTGTGATTTCACTCCATTTCTGAAGGCAAACACACAGCACAGTTCTCATCCATGAAACACACTGTGCTGTAGATCAAGAAGCACGCTCTTGCTTTCTGGAGTCTCTAATACAGCAAGAAACGTGAGTGTACTTACACCAAAAGAACGGTGTTTCCTACACATACGGACCATATCTAGTTCAACTCTGCTTCTGAAACTGAAAGAAAACACCGGTCCTCTAAAATCCAATGCTTTTCTGTTAAGAGCGAGAAACGTATGAGCTTCTTGAACGTTGTAGCTTCCTTTGAGCTGAAAAGTGATTGTGGTTACCTGAAAGGAAGTCTCGCTTGTAGGAAGACACAGAGCCTGGGATTTATCTCCAACTCTGAATGCAAACACAGAGCACAGTTCTCACCCATGAAACACACTCTCCTTTAGAGCAAGAAACACGCTGTTGCTTTCTAGGGTCTCTAATGCAGCAGGAAATGTGAGTGTACTTAGACCAAAAGAACGTTATTTCCTACACATATGGACCATTTCTAGTTCAACTCTGCTTCTGATACTGATACAAACCACAGGTCCTCTAACATCCAATGCTTTTCAGTTAAGAGCGAGAAATGTGTGAGCTTCGTGAACGATGTAGATTCCTTATAGCAGAAAAGTGCCTGTGTTTACCTGAAATGAAGTCTTGCCTATATTAAGACACAGAACCTGGGATTGAACTCCATTTCTGAAGGGAAACACATAGCACAGTTATCATCCATGAAACACACTGTGCTTTAGAGCAAGAACCACGCTCTTCCTTTCTAGAGTCTCTAATACAGCAGGACACATGAGTGTGCTCAGAACAAAAGAATGGTGTTCCCTACACATATGGAACATTTCTAGTTCAACTCTGCTTCTGAAACTGATACACACCACAAGTCCTCTAACATCCAATGCTTTTCAGTTAAGACCGAAAAACGTGTGAGCTTCGTGAATGATGTAGCTTCATTTGAGCTGAAAAGTGACTGTGATTACGTGAAACAAAGTCTTGCTTGTAGGAAGACAAAGAGCCTGGGATTTACCTCCATTTCTGAAGGCAAACGCACAGCACAGATCTCATCCATGAAACACACTCTGCTTTAGAGCAGGAAGCACGCTGTTGCTTTCTAGGGTCCTTAATGCAGCAGGTACCGTGACCAAAAGAACGTTGTTTCCTACACATAAGGACCATTTCTAGTTCAACTCTGCTTCTTAAATTGATACAAACCACAGGTCCTCTAACATCCAATGCTTTTCAGTTAAGATAGAAAAACGTGTGAGCTTCGTGAATGATGTAGCTTCATTTGAGCTGAAAAGTGACTGTGATTACCTGAAACGAAGTCTTGCTTGTAGGAAGACAAAGAGGCTGGGATTTACCTCCATTTCTGAAGGGAATCACACAGCAAAGTTCTTATCGATGAAACACACTCTGCTTTAGAGCAAAAAGCATGCTCTTGCTTTCTAGAGTCTCTAATACAGCAGGAAACGTGACTGTACTTATACCAATAGAACGGGGTTTCCTGCACATATGGACCACATCTACTTCAACTCTGCTTATGAAACTGATACAAACCACAGGTCCTCTAACATCAAATGCTTTTCAGTTAAGAGTGAGAAACGTGTGAGCTTCGTGAACGATGCAGCTTCCTTTGAGCTGAAAAGTGACTGTGTTAACCTGAAAGGAAGTCTTGCTTGTACGAAGACACAGAGCCTGGGATTTAACTCCGTCTCTTAAGGCAAAGACACAGCATAGTTCTCTTCCATGAAACACACTCTGCTTTAGAGCAAGAAGCACGCTCTTGCTTTCTAGGGTCTCTAATTCAGCAGGAAACAGGATTGTACTGACACCAAAGGAACGGGGTTTCCTAAACATACGGACCATATCTACTTCAACTCTGCTTCTGACACTGATACAAACCACAGGTCCTCTAATATCCAATGCTTTTCAATAAGAGCGAGAAATGGTGAACTTCGTGAATGATGTAGCTTCATTTGAGCTGAAAAGTGACTGTGTTTACATGAAACGAATTCTTGCTTGTAGGAAGACACGGAACCTGGGCTTTAACTCCATCTCTGAAGGCAAACTGACAGCACAGTTCTCATCCATGAAACACACGCTGATTTAGAACAAGAAGCACGCTGTTGCTTTCTAGGGTCTCTAATGCAGCAGGAAACGTGAGTGTACTTAGACCAAAAGAACGTTGTTTCCTACACATATGGACCATTTCTAGTTCAACTCTGCTTCTGAAACTGATACAAACCACAGGTCCTCTAACAATCAATGCTTTTCAATTAAGAGCGAGAAACATGTGAGCTGGGTGAACAAGGTAACTTCATTTGAGGTGAAAAGTGTCTGCATTACCTGATACGAAGTCTTGCCTATAAGAAGACACAGAGCGTGGGATTTAACTCCATTTCTGCAGCGAAACACACAGCACAGTTCTCATCCATGTAATATACTCTGCTTTAGAGCAAGAAGCATGCTCTTCCTTTCTAGAGTCTCTAACACAGCAGGAAACGTGAGTGTGCTCAGAACAAAAGAACGGTGTTTCCTACACATATTGACCATTTCTAGTTCAACTCTGCTTCTGAACCTGATACAAACCACGGGTCCTCTAACATATATTGCTTTTCATTTAAGAGCAAAAAACGTGTGAGCTTGCTGAACATTGTAGCTTCATTTGAGCTGAAAAGTGACTGTGTTTACCTGAAACGAAGTCTTGCTTGTAGGAAGACAAAGAGCCTGGGATTTACCACCATTTCTGAAGGGAAACACACAGCACAGTTTTCTTTGATGAAAGACACTCTGCTTTAGATCAAAAAGCACGCTCTTGCTTTAAAATGTCTCTAATACAGAGGGAAACATGACTGTACTTAGACCAAAAGAACGGGGTTTTCTGCACATATGGACCATATCTAGTTCAACTCTGCTAGTGAAACTGATACAAACCACAGGTCCTCTAACATCAAATGCTTTTCAGTTAAGAGCCAGAAACGTGTGAGCTTTGTGAACGATGTAGCTTCCTTTGAGCAGAAAAGTGACTGTGTTTACCTGAAAGGAAGTCTTGCTTGTAGGAAGACACAGAGCCTGGGATTTAACTCCATTTCTGAAGGAGAGCACACAGCACAGTTCGCATTCATGAAACACACTCTGCTTTAGAGCAATAAGCATGCTCTTACTTTCCACTGTCTCTAAAACAGCAGGAAACGGAAATATACTGAGACCAAATGAACGGTTTTCCTACACATACGTACCATATCTACTTCAACTGTGCTTCTGAAACTGATACAAACCACGGGTCCTCTAACATACAATGCTTTTCAATTAAGAGCAAGAAACTTGTGAGCTAGGTGTACAGTGTAGTTTCAATTGAGCTGAAAATTGTCTGCGTTTACCTGAAACGAAGTCTTGTTTGTAAGAAGACACAGAGCCTGGGATTTAACTCCATTTCTGAATTGAAACACAAAGCACAGTTCTCTTCCATGAAATATACTCTGCTTTAGAGCAAGAATCATGCTCTTCCTTTCTGGATTCGTTAATACACCAGGAAATGTGAGTGTGCTCAGAACAAAAGAACGGTGTTTCCTACACATAACGACAATTACTAGTTCAACTCTGCTTCTGAAACTGATAAAAAACCACAGGTCCTATAACATCCAATGCTTTTCACTTAAGTGCGAGAAACGTGTGAGCTTCGTGAAAGATGTAGCTTCATTTGTGCTGAAAAGTGACAGTGTTTACCTTAAACGCAGTCTTGCTTGTAGGAAGACAAAGAGCCTGGGATTTACCTGCATTTCTCAATGGAAACACACAGCACAGTTCTCATCCATAAAACACACTCTGCTTTAGAGCATGAAGCACTCTCTTGTTTTAAAGAGTCTCTAATACAGCAGGAAACGTGAGTGTACTTAGACCAAATGAACGGGGTTTCCTACGCATATGTACCATATCTAGTTCAACTCTGTTTCTGAAACTGATAAAAACCACAGGTCCTCTAACATCAAATTCTTTTCGATTAACAGCGAGAAACGTGTGAGCTAGTTGAACAATTTAGCTTCATTTGAGCAGAAAATTTTCTTTATTTACCTGAAACTCAGTCTTGTTTGTAAGAAGACAAAGAGCCTGGGATTTAACTCCATTTCTGATTCGAAACACACAGCACAGTTCTCATCCATGAAATATACTCTGCTTTAGAGCAAGAAGCACACTCTTCCTTTCTAGAATCTCTAATCCAGCAGGAAACGTGAGTGTGCTCATTACAAAGAACGGTGTTTCCTACACATACGCACCATATCTAGTTCAATTCTGGTTCTGAAACTGATACAAACAACAGGTCCTATAACATCCAATACTTTTCAGTTAAGAGCAAGAAATGTGTGAGCTTTGTGAACGTGGTAAGATCCTTTGAGCTGAGAAGTGACTGTATTTACCTGAAATGAAGTCTTGCTTGTAGGAAGACACAGAGCCTGGGATTTAACTCCATTTCTGAAGGCAAACACACAGCACAGTTCTCATCCATGAAATATACTCTGCCTCAGAGCAAGAAGCACGCTATTGCTTGCTAGAATCTCTAATAAGGTATTCTATGTGAGAGTGCCCAGAACAAAAGTACAGTGTTTCCTACATATATCGACCATTTCTAGTTCAACTTTGCTTCTGAAACTGATACAAACCACAGGTCCTCTAACAACCAATGCTTTTCAGTTAAGACCAAGAAACGTGTGAGCTTCATGAATGATGTAGCTTCCTTTGAGCTGAGGAATGACTGGGTTTACCTGAAAGGAAGTCTTGCTTGTAGGAAGACACAGAGCCTGGGATTTAACTCCATATCTGAAGGCAAACACACAGCACAGTTCTCATCCATGAAATATACTCTGTTTTAGAGCAATGAGCACGCTCTTCCTTTCTAGAGTCTCTAATACAGCAAGAAATGTGAGTGTACTGAGACCAAACGAACGGGGTTTCCTACACATTCGGACCATATCTAGTTCAACTTTGCTTCTGAAACTGATAAAAACCACGGGTCCTCTAACATCCAATGCTTTTCAATTAAGCGCGAGAAACGTTTGAGCTAGATGAACAATGTAGCTTCATTTGAGCTGAAAAGTATCTGCGTTTACCTGAAACGAAGTCTTGTTTGTAAGAAGACACAGAGCCTGGGATTTAACTCCATTTCTGAATTGAAACACACAGCACTGTTCTCTTCCATGAAATATACTCTGCTTTAGAGCAAGAATCATGCTCTTCCTTTCTAGAGTCTCTAATACAGCAGGAAACGTGAGTGTTCTCAGAACAAAAGAACGGTGTTTCCTACACATATGGACCATATCTAGTTCAACTCTGCTTCTGAAACTGATACAAACCACAGGTCCTGTACATCAAATGCTTTTCAGTTAAGAGCAAGAATCATGTGCTTCGTGAACGATGTAGCTTCATTTGAGCTGAAAAGTGATTGTGTTTACCTCAAACGAAGTCTTGCTTGTACCAAGACAAGGAGCCTGGGAATTACCTCCATTTCTGAAGGGAAACACACAGCACAGTTCTAATACATGAAACACGCTCTGCTTTAGAGCATGAAGCACTCTCTTCTTTTAAAGAGTCTCTAATACAGCAGGAAATGTGATTGTACTTAGACCAAATGAACGGGGTTTCCTACACATATGGACCATATCTAGTTCAACTCTGCTTCTGAAACTGATAAAAACCACAGGTCCTCTAACATCAAATGCTTTTCAGTTAAGAGCGAGAAACGTGTGAGCTTCATGAACGATGTAGCTTCATTTGACCTGAAAAGAGACTGCCTTTACCTGAAACGAAGTCTTGCTTGTAGGAAGACACAGAGCCTGGGGTTTAACTCCATTTCTGAAGGGAAACACACAGCACAGTTCTCATCCATGGAACAATCTCTGCTTTACAGCAAGAAGCACGCTGTTGCTTTCTGTAGTGTCTAATGCAGCAGGAAATGTGAGTGTGTTCAGAAAATAAAAGGGAGTTTTCCTACACATACATACAATATCTAGTTCAACCATGCTTCTGAAACTAATAGAACATACCGGTCCTCTAACATCCAATGTTCTTCAGTTAAGAGCAAAAAACGTGTGAGCTGATTATAGAATGTAGCATCATTTGAGGTGAAATGTGTCTGTGTTTACCTGATACAAAATTTTCCATGTAAGAAGACACAGAGCCTGGGATTTAAGTCCATTTCTGAAGCGAAACACACAGAACAGTTCTCATCCATGAAATATACTCTGTTTTAGAGCAAGAAGCACGCTCTTCCTTTCTAGAGTCTCTAATACAGCATGAATCGAGAGTGTACTGAGACCAAATGAACGGGGTTTCCTACACATACGGACCATATCTAGTTCAACTTTGCTTCTCAAACTGATACAAACCACGCATCCTCTAACATCCAATGCTTTTCAATTAAGAGCGAGAAACGTGTGAACTATGTGAACAATGTAGCTTCATTTGAGCTGAAAATTCTCTTTGTTTACCTGAAATGAAGTCTTGTTTGTAAGAAGACAAAGAGCCTGGGATTTAACTCCATTTCTGAATTGAAACACACAGCACAGTTCTCATTCATGAAATATACTCTGCTTTAGAGCAAGAACCACGCTCTTCCTTTCTAGAGTCTCTAATACAGCAGGAAACGTGAGTGTGCTCAGAACAAAAGAATGGTGTTCCCAAACATATGGACCATTACTAGTTCAACTCTGCTTCTCAAACTGATACAAACCACAGGTCCTGTACATCAAATGCTTTTCAGTTAAGAGCGAGAAACATGTGTGCTTCGTGCACGATATAGCTTCGTTTGAGCTGAAAAGTGAATGCGTTTACCAGAAATGATGTCTTGTTGGTGAGAAGACACAGAGCCTGGGATTTAACACTATTTCTGAAGGGAAACACACAGCACAGTTCTCAGACATGAAACACACTCTGCTTTAGAGCAAGTAGCACACTCTTGCTTTCTGGGGTGTCTAATACAGCAGGAAACATGAGTGTGTTCAGAACAAAAGAAGGGAGTTTTCCTACACATACTGACAATATCTAGTTCAACCATGCTTCTGAATTTAATGGAAAACACCGGTCTTCTGACATCCAATGCTCTTCAGTTAAGAGCGGAAAAACGTGTGAGCTGATTGTAGAATGTAGCAGCATTTGAGGTGAATATGTCTGCGTTTACCTGATACAAACTCTTCCTTGTAAGAAGACACAGAGCCTGGGATTTACCTCCATTTCTGTATCGAAACACACAGCACAGTTCTCATCCATGAAATATACTCTGCTTCAGAGCAAGAAGCATGCTCTTGCTTTTTAGAGTCTCTAATACATCAGGAAACGTGAGCGTACTTACACCAAATGAACGGGGTTTCCTACACATATGGGCCATATCTAGTTCAACTCCACTTCTGAAACTGATACAAACCACTGGTCCTCTAACTTCCAATTATTTCAGTTAAGAGAGAGAAATGTGTGAGTGCTGTGAATATCGCTCTGTGTAAATAAATTTCTGATTGGCCAGTGGCCAGGCAGGAAGTATAGGCGGGACAAGAGAGTAGAGAATTCTGGGAAGTAGAAGACTGGAGAGAGACACCGCCAGCCACCGCCATGAGAAGAACATGTAAAGACACTGGTAAGCCACAAGCCATGTGGCAAAGTATAGACTAACAAAAATGGATTAATTCAAGATAGAAGAAGTAGATAACATGAAGCCTGCCATGGCCATACATTTTGTAAACAATGTAAGTTACTATGTGCTTTCTTTGTTTGGTCTGAGCGACTGTGGGACTGACGGGTAAGAGAGATTTGTCCTGACTGGGCCAGGCAGAAAAACTCCAACTACAAATGGCGCCCAACGAGGGGCAAGAGTTTCCATCTAAAACCTAAAAAAAAAGTTTCTAAAACAGAGCTAAAAACAGCTTCCTAGTTGTCTCTCTTAAGTTAACAGCAGCCTGCCAGTTTGAGCTACTATTGCGGGTTCTTGGCGTGTGTGTCTGACCTGCAATGTGGCAGGAATGAGGAATCTACAAGCAGCACTTTACTCTGCTGCATAGTGGATTTAGCCTTTGCTAGTATAAAAAAAGAAAAAAATTTTCTGGGCTATGCACTGCTTTGATAAAACTGCTTCTGATAGTTGATGGTACACATGGCTCCGGACCCAGACCCAGAGCTGGCGGTAAACTGTACCACCGCCATGTTGGGAAGCTGAGATGGGCGGAGTCAGCAGCCACAATGGTGTTTCAGTCTTACAAAGATGGATATTACACAGAGAATCTGGTTTGTCTTGTCTTTGGGATTTTTAACTACAAAAAAAGATTTGATCGTAAAAGCTGTTGAGTTAAACAAATATGTAAATTTTAAAGGTACCTTAACTTCAAAATTTGGATATAAGGATATGTTGCTTTGGAAAAGAGTCTCTGCTTTTGTTTCCACAGAAAGCCAGAGGCTATGGATTTGTTCCAGATTAAGATACATCAGGTTTGATCAGCCAAGACCACCTGAAAGGTCTCCGATGACACCATGGCCCAGATGATCCAACATCCAAAATGGTTTCAAGGCAACTGGCTCAGAGGTTCACCCTAATGGACTACTCCATAATCCTAAAATTTTCTTTGTGTCCCCATAAGATACAGCACCCCCCCTCCAGCAGAAAGTAGCAAGAGAAACTACGCCCAATTTCCCAAAATTATCAAGCTGGCTTTGGAGATGGAATTGGCTCACTCCGTCTCTAAACCCAGACATTTTGCTAAAAGAAAAGGTTAAGAGATTTTTATGTCCCAAATCAGAAGAGCCCTCTGGTGTGGGACAGAGAAAAACCAATATTTTTCTTTAAAACAGGTTGATTATAAATGCGATCTCTTTCTAAAGAAAAAAAGGGGATATGATATAGATGTAATAGGATGAAAGGGTAGATTAAGGAAGGAACTTACTTCTAAAGAGCAACAACTTGTTTAAAATGTTTTACATTGGTATAGATTTTAGTCTATTGATACAAACTTAAAGTTAATTTTGTTATACTATGTATATATTTCTACTCGTGTTTAAGGTATTAGGTTTATATAGCTCATTTTAAATTGAAATGGATAAATAAAAATAGATTAATAATTAGTCATCTATGATAATCATACTCATAGCCATGTTAGTTAAGTCTTCTAGACATACATAGAGATATTTCAGATAGATAGGTAATCTTCAAATACTTCAAAGACCTACAGAATATGGCATTTAAAATATTTTTAAAATTTAGACTTTCTGGACAGTGAGACATGTCTGCTCCTGGCAGCACCGATTTACTTCAGAGAGGAGGAAGGGCATTAAAGACACTTCATATGGAGTTTATCTTCATCTTGACAAATATAGCCATTTAGGCATGAAACTGTTCTTGCCTGGACGGCTTGATCAACTGGACGTACAGGACCCATAAAAGGGTAACCACTAAACTTTGCTTGACAAAATGGTCCTTCAGGTGCCTGCTTCACAGAGGAAACTGCCATACATTCTACAGGACACTGAGAAAAGTGACAGAGAGACTCTAGTCCTGTGGGCTGAAGACAAATGCCTCAACTTTACAAAGGAACATTAGATGACTGTCCAGGCTGCCAGCTGTCTCTGTCTACTCTTGCAAGACACACGAAAAATGCTTGCATCCTTCTCCTGGTTCTCAGATAATATTATACCCTTCTGAGGTCTTTGATGTGGTTGAAGACTAGATAGTTATAATATTACTCAGTTATGATACAAGATAAGTTAGATATAAAACCTTAGACTCACCAATATAAGATAGGATATCTTCTTTAATAATGTAACTGTAATTCTTACTAGATAATTGTTTTGTTATATATAATTGTACTATATAAAAGTTAAAACCTTCCTTTAAAAAAAAAGAAAAGGGGAAGTGCTGTGGATATCACTCTGTGTAAATAAAGTTCTGATTGGCCAGTGGCCAGGCAGGAAGTATAGGCGGGACAAGAGAGTAGAGAATTCTGGGAAGTAGAAGACTGGAGAGAGACACGGCCAGCCACCGCCATGAGAAGAACATGTAAAGAAAATGGTAAGCCACAAGCCATGTGGCAAAGTATAGACTAACAAAAATGGGTTAATTTAAGATAGATGAAGTAGATAACAAGAAGCCTGCCATGGCCATACAGTTTGTAAACAATGTAAGTTTCTATGTGCTTTCTTGTTGGGTCTGAGCGACTGTGGGACTGACGGGTAAGAGAGATTTCTCCTGACTGGGCCAGGCAGAAAAACTCCACCTACATGTGAGCTTCCTGAATGATGTAGCTCCTTTGAGCTGAAAAGTGACTGTGTTTACCAGAAACGAAGTCTTGCTTGTAGGAAGACAAAGAGCAGGGATTTACCTCAATTTCTGAAGGGAAACACACAGCACAGTTCTCATCCATGAAACACACTATGCTTTAGAACAAGAACCACACTCTTGCATTCTTGAGTCTCTAATACAGCAGGAAACCTGAGTGTACTTAGACAAAAGAACGGGGTTTGCTACACATATGGACCATATCTAGTTCAACTCTGCTTCTGAAACTGATACAAACCACAGGTCCTGTACATCAAATGCTTTTCAGTTAAGAGCGAGAAACATGTGAGCTTCGTGAATGATGTAGCTTCATTTGAGATGAAAAGTGACTGTGTTTACCTCAAACGAAGTCTTCCTTGTAGGAAGACAAGGAGCCTGGGATTTACCTCCATTTCTGAAGGGAAACACACAGCACAGTTCTAATACATGAAACACGCTCTGCTTTAGAGCAAGAAGCACGCTCTTGCTTTCTAGAGTCTCTAATACAGCAGGAAACTTGAGTGTGCTCAGAACAAAAGAACGGTGTTTCCTACACATATCGACCATTTCTAGTTCAACTCTGCTTCTGAAACTGATATAAACCACAGGTGCTGTAACATCCAAAGCTTTTCAGTTAAGAGCAAGAAATATGTAAGCTTCGTGAACTATGTAGCTTCCTTTGAGCTGAAAAGTGAATGAGTTTAACAGAAACGAAGTCTTGCTAGTAAGAAGACACAGAGCCTGGGATTTAACTCCATTTCTGAAGCGAAACAGACAGCACAGTTGTCATCCTTGAAACACACTCTGCTTTAGAGCAAGAAGCACGCTCTTGCTTTCTAGAGTCTCTAATACAGCACTCTACGTGAGAGTGCTCAGGACAAAAGAACAGTGTTTCCTACACATAACCACCATTTCTAGGTCAACTCTGCTTCTGAAACTGATACAAACCACAGGTCCTGTAACAATCAATGCTTTCCAGTTAAGTGCGAGAAACGTGTGAGCTTCGTGAACGATGTAGCTTCATTTGAGCTGAAAAGTGACTGTATTTACGTGAAACAAAGTCTTCCTTGTAGGAAGACAAAGAGCCTGGGATTTGCTTCCATTTCTGAAGGGAAACACACAGCACAGTTCTCATCCATGAAACACTCGGTGCGTTAGAGCAAGAAGCACACTCTTGCTTTCTTGAGTCTCTAATGCAGCAGGAATCCTGAGTGTACTTAGACCAAAAGAAAGGGGTTTCCTACACATATGGACCATATCTAGTTCAACTCTACTTCTGAAACTAAAACAAAACACAGGTCCTCTAACATCAAATGCTTTTCAGTTAAGACCAAGAAACGTGTGAGCTTCATGAACGATGTAGCTTCCTTTGAGCTGAAAACTGACTGTGTTTAACTGAAAGGAAGTCTTTCTTGTAGGAAGACACAGAGCCTGGGATTTAACTCCATTTCTGAAGCGAAACACATAGCACAGTTCTCATCCATGAAACACACTCTACTTTAGAGCAAGAGGCACGCTCTTGCTTTCTAGAGTCTCTTATATAGCATTCTATGTGAGAGTGCTCAGGACAAAAGAACAGTGTTTCCTACACATATCGAACATTTCTAGTTCAACTCTGTATCTGAAACTGATACAAACCACAGGTCCTGTAACATCCAATGCTTTTCAGTTAAGAGCAAGAAATGTGAGAGCTTCATGAACTATGTAGCTTCCTTTGAGCTGAAAAGTGAATGCGTTTACCAGAAACGAAGTCATGCTACTAAGAAGACACAGAGCCTGGGATTTAACTCCATTTCTGAAGCGAAACAGACAGCACAGTTGTCATCCTTGAAACACACTCTGCTTTAGAGCAAGAAGCACGCTCTTGCTTTCTAGAGTCTCTAATACTGCATTCTTCGTGAGGCTGCTCAGAAGAAAAGAACTGTGTTTCCTACACATATTGACCATTTCTAGTACAACTCTGCTTCTGAAACTGTTACAAAGCACAGTTCCTCTAACATCCAATGCTTTTCAGTTAAGTGCGAAAACATGTGAGCTTCATGAAAGATGCAGCTTCATTTTAGCTGAAAAGTGACTGGGTTTACTTCAAAAAAGTCTTGCTTCTACGAAGACAAGGAGCCTGAGATTTACCTCCATTTCTAAAAGGAAACACTCAGCACAGTTCTCATCCATAAAACACACTGTGCATTACAGCAAGAAGCACGTTCTTGCTTTCTTGAGTCTCTAATGCAGCAGGAATCCTGAGTGTACTTAAACCAAAAAAAAGAGGTTTCCTACACATATGGACCATATCTATTCAACTCTGCTTCTGAAACTGATACAAACCACAGGTCCTGTAACATCCAATGCTTTTCAGTTAAGAACGAGAAACGTGAGAGCTTCGTGAACGATGTAGCTTCCTTTGAGCTGAAAAGTCACTGTGTTTACCAGAAACGAAGTCATGCTACTAAGAAGACACAGAGCATGGGATTTAACTCCATTTCTGAAGCGAAACAGACAGCACAGTTGTCATCCTTGAAACACACTCTGCTTTAGCGCAAGAAGCATGCTCTTGCTTTCTAGAGTCTCTAATAATGCATTCTACATGAGAGTGCTCAGAACAAAAGAACAGTGTTTCCTACACATATCGACCATTTCTAGCTCAACTGTGCTTCTGAAACTGATACAAACCACAGGTCATATAACAAGCAATGCTTTTCAGTTAAGACCGAGAAACATGTGAGCTTAGTGAACGATGTAGCTTCCTTTGAGCTTAGAAGTGACTGTGTTTACCTGAAAAAAAGTCTTGCTTGTAGGAAGACACAGAGCCTGGGATTTAAATCCATTTCTCAAGGCAAACACACAGCACAGTTCTCATCCATGAAACACACTCCGCTTTAGGGGAAGAAGCACGCTCTTGCTTTCTACAGTCTCTAATACAGCATTCTATGTGAGAGTGCTCAGAAAAAAAGAATGGTGTTTCCTACACATATCGACCATTTCTAGTTCACCTCTGCTTCTGAAACTGATAAAAACCACAGGTCTTGTAACATCAAATGCTTTTCAGTTAAGAGCGTGAAACATGTGAGCTGATTGTAGAATGTAGCATCATTTGAGGTGAAATGTGTCTGCGTTTACCTGATACAAAGTGTTCCTTGTAAGATGACACAGAGCCTGGGATTTAAATCCATTTCTGAAGCGAAAGACACAGCACAGTTCTCATCCATGAAATATACTCTGTTTTAGAGCAAGATGCACGATCTTCCTTTCTAGAGTCTCTAATACAACATGAAATGTGAGTGTACTGAGACCAAACGAAGGGGGTTTCCTACACATAGGGAACATATCTAGTTGACCTTTGCTACTGAAACTGATACAAACCACGGGTCCTCTAACATCCAATGCTTTTCAATTAAGAGAGAGAAACGTGTGAGCTAGGTGAGCAATGTAGCATCATTTGAGCTGAAAATTTTCTTTGTTTACCTGAAATGAAGTCTTGTTTGTAAGAAGACAAAGAGCCTGGGATTTAGCTCCATTTCTGAATCGAAACACACAGCACAGTTCTCATCCATGAAATATACTCTGCTTTAGAGCAAGAAGCAGGCTCTTCCTTTCTAGAGTCTCAAATACAGCAGGAAACGTGAGTGTGCTCAGAACAAAAGAAGAGTGTTTCCTACACATATGGACCATTACTAGTTCAACTCTGCTTCTGAAACTGATACAAACCACAGGTCCTGTACATCAAATGCTTTTCAGTTAAGAGCGAGAAACATGTGAGCTTTGTAAACAATGTAGCTTAATTGAGCTGAAAAGTGACTGTGTTTACCTCAAACGAAGTCTTGCATGTAGGAAGACAAGGAGCCTGGGATTTACTTCCATTTTTAAAGGGAAACACACAGCACAGTTCTCATCCATGAAACACCCTCTGCTTTAGAGCAAGAAGCACGCTCTTGCTTTCTAGAGTCTCTAATACAGCATTCTACGTGAGAGTGCTCAGAACAAAAGAACGGTGTTTCCTACAAATATCGACCATTTCTAGTTCAACTCTGCTTCTGAAACTAATAGAAAACAGCGGTCCACTACAACCAATGTTCTTCAGTTAAGAGCGAGGAACGTGTGAGCTTCGCGTTCTATGTAGCGCCATTTAATCGAAAATGTGGCTGCGTTTACCTGAAACGAATTCTTGCTTGTACAAAGACACAGAGCCTGGGATTAAACACCATTTCTGAAGGAGAATACACAGTACAGTTCTCTTCCATTAAACACACTCTGCTTTATATCAAGAATCACACTCTTTCTTTCTTGAGTCTCTAATACTGCAGGAAACTTGAGTGTGCTCAGAACAAAAGAACGGTGTTTCCTACACATACGCACCATATCTAGTTCAATTCTGGTTATGAAACTGATACAAACCACAGGTCCTATAACATCCAATGCTTTTCATTAGGAGCAAGAAATGTGTGAGATTCGTGAACGATGTAGCTTCCTTTGAGCTGAAAAGTGAATGCGTTTACCAGAAACGAAGTCATGCTACTAAGAAGACACAGAGCCTGGGATTTAACTCCATTTCTGAAGCAAAACAGACAGCACAGTTGTCATCCTTGAAACACACTCTGCTTTAGAGCAAGAAGCACGGTCTTGATTTCTAGAGTCTCAAATACAGCAGGAAACAGGAGTACACTGAGACCAAACGAACGGGGTTACCTACACATACAGACAATATCTAGTTCAACCATGCTTCTGAAACTAATAGAAAACCTCGGTCCTCTAACATCCAATGCTCTTCAGTTAAGAGCGAGAAACCTGTGAGCTTCGTGAACGATGTAACTTTGTTTGAACTAAAATGTGACTGTGTTTATCTGAAACGAATTCTTGCTTGTACAAAGACACAGAGCCTGGGATGCAACTCCATTTCTGAAGTGAAACACAAAGCAAAGTTCTCATCCATGTAATATACTCTGCTTTAGAGCAAGAAGCACGCTCTTCCTTTCTAGAGTCTCTAATAGAGCAGGAAGTGTGAGTGTGCTCAGAAAAAAAGAACGGTGTTTCCTACACATATGGACCATTGCTAGTTCAACTCTGCTTCGGAAACTGATAGAAACCACCGGTCTTCTAACATCCAATGCTTTTCAGTGAACACCGAGAAACGTGTGAGCTTTGTGGAGGATGTAGCTTCCTTTGAGCTGAAAAGTGACTGTGTTTACCTGAAACGAAGTCTTGCTTGTAGGAAGACAAAGAGCCTGGCATGCAACTCCATTTCTGAAGCGAAACACACAGCACAGTTCTGATCCATGAAATACGCTCTGCTTTAGAGCAAGAAGCACGCTCTTGCTTTCTAGAATCTCTAATACAGCATTCTACGTGAGAGTGCTCAAAACAAAAGAACGGTGTTTCCTACACATATGGAGCATTTCTAGTTCAACTCATTTTCTGAAATCAATTCAAACCACAGGTCCTCTAACATCCAATGCTTTTCAGTTAAGTGCGAGAAACGTGTGATCTTCGTGAACAATGTAGTTTCCTTAAAGCTGAAAAGTGACTGTGTTTACCTGAACCGAAGTCTTGCTTGTAGGAAGACAAACAGCCTGGGATTTACCTCCATTTCTGATGGGAAACACACAGCACAGTTCTCATCCATGAAATATACTGTGCTTTAGAGCAATAACCACACTCTCGCATTCTTGAGTTTCTAATACAGCAGGAAACCTGAGTGTACTTAGACAAAAAGAATGGGGTTTCCTACACATATGGACCATATCTAGTTCAACTCTGCTTCTGAAACTGATACAAACCACAGGTCCTGTACATCCAATGCTTTTCAATTAAGAGCGAGAAACGTGTGAGCTAGGTGAACAATGTAGTTTTCTTTGAGCTGAAAAGTGACAGTGTTTACCTCAAACAAAGTCTTGCTTGTAAGAAGACAAGGAGCCTAGGATTTACCTCCATTTCTGAAGGGAAACACACAGCACAGTTCTCATCCATGAAACACACTCTGCTTTAGAGCAAGAAGCATGCTCTTACTTTCTAGAGTCTCTAATACCGCATTCTACGTGAGAGTGCTCAGAACAAAAGAACGGTGTTTCCTACACATATCGACCATTTCTAGTTCAACTCTGATTCTGAAACTGATACAAACCACAGGTCCTGTAACATCCAATGCTTTTCAGTTAAGTGCAAGAAAGGTGTGAGCTTAGTGAACGATGTAGCTTCATTTGAGCTGAAAAGTGACTGTGTTTACCTAAAACGAAGTCTTGCTTTTAGGAAGACAAAGAGCCTGGGATTTACCTCCATTTCTGAACAGAAACACACAGCACAGTTCTCATCCATGAAATATACTCTGCTTTAGAGCAAGAAGCATGCTCTTCCTTTCTAGAGTCTCTAATACAGCAGGAAATGAGAGTGTACTGAGACCAAACGAACGGGGTTTCCTACACATATGGACCATATCTAGTTCAACTCTGCTTCTGAAAGTGATACAACCCACTGGTACTCTATCATCCAATGCTTTTCAGTTAAGAGCGAGAAACATGTGAGCTTCGTGAACGATGTAGTTTCATTTGAGCTGAAAAGTGACTGTGTTTACCTCAAACGAAGTCTTGTTTGTACAAAGACAAGGATCTAGGGATTTACCTCCTTTTCTGAAGGGAAACAGACAGCACAGTTATCATCCATGAAACACACTCTGCATTAGAGCAAGAAGCACGCTCTTGCTTTCTTGAGTCCCTAATATAGCAGGAAACATGAGTGTACTTATGCAAAACGAACAGAGTTTCCTACACATACAGACAATATCTAGTTCAACCATCCTTCTGAAACTAATAGAAAACCCCGGTTCACTAACATCTAATGCTCTTCAGTTAAGAGCGAGAAACGTGTGAGCTTCATGAACGATGTAGCTTCATTTGTGCTGAGAAGTGACAGTGTTTACCTGAAATGAATTCTTGCTTGTACAAAGACACAACGCCTGGGATGTAACTCCATTTCTGAAGCAAATCAGCACAGTTTGTCATCCTTGAAACACACTCTGCTTTAGAGCAAGAAGCACGCTCTTGCTTTCTAGAGTATCTAATAAGGCATTCTACGTGAGAGTGCTCAGAACAAAAGAACAGTGTTTCCTACACATATCGACCATTGCTAGTTCAACTCTGCTTCTGTACCTAACACAAACCACAGGTTGTCTAACATCCAATGCTTTTCAGTTAAGACCGAGAATCATGTGAGCTTCGTGAACCATGTAGCTTCCTTTGAGCTAAGGAGTGACTCTGTTTTCCAGAAAGGAAGTCTTGCTTGTAGGAAAACACAGAGCCTGGGATTTAACTCCATTTCTGAAGGCAAACACACAGCACAGTTCTCATCCATGAAACACACTCCGCTTTAGAGGAAGAAGCACGCTCTTTCTTTCTAGAGTCTCAAATACAGCAGGAAACGTGAGTGTAATTAGACCAAATTCATGGGGTTTCCTACACATAAGGACCATATCTAGTTCAACTCTGCTTCTGAACCTGATACAAACAACAGGTCCTCTAACATCCAATGCTTTTCACTTAAGACTGGGAAACGTGTGACCTTCGTGAACGGTGTAGCTTCCTTTGAGCTGAAAAGTGACTATGTTTACCTGAAACGAAGTCTTGCTTGTAAGAAAACACAGAGCCTGGGATTTAACTCCATTTCTGAAGCAAAACACAGAGGAAAGTTCTCATCCATGAAATATACTCTGCTTTAGAGCAAGAAGCACGCCCTTCCTTTCTAGAGTCTCTAATACAGCATTCTATGTGAGAGTGCTCAGAACAAAAGAATGGTGTTTCCTACACATATCGAACATTTCTAGGTCAACTCTGCTTCTGAAACTGATACAAACCACAGGTCCTGTTTCATTTGAGCTGAAAAGTGACTGTGTTTACCTGAAACGAAGTCTTGCTTGTAAGAAGACACAGAGCCTGGGATGTAATTCCATTTCTGAAGGCAAACACACAGCACAGTTCTCATCCATGAAATATACTCTGCTTTAGAGCAAGAAGCACGCTCTTCCTTCTAGAGTCGTTAATAAAGCAGGAAACGAGAGTGTGCTCTCAACAAAAGAACGGTGTTTCCTACATATATGGACCATTTCTAGTTCAACTCTGCATCTGAAACTGATACAAACCACGCGTCCTGTAACATCCAATGCTTTTCAATTAAAAGCGAGAAACGTGTGAGCTAGGTGAACAATGTAGCTTCATTTGAGCTGAAAATTGTCTGCGTTTACCTGAAACGAATTCTTGTTTGTAAGAAGACACAGAGCCTGGGATTTAACTCCATTTCTGTACTGAAAGACACAGCACAGTTCTCATCCATGAAATATACTCTGCTTTAGAGGAAGAAGCACCCTCTTCCTTTCTAGAGTCTCTAATACAGCAGGAAACGTGAGTGTGCTCAGAACAAAATAATGGTGTTTCCTACACATGTGGACCATTTCTAGTACAACTGTGGTTCTGAAACTGATACAAACCACAGGTCCTGTAACATCAAATGCTTTTCAGTTAAGAGCGAGACACATGTGAGCTGGCTGTACAATGTAGCATCATTTGAGGTGAAAAGTGTTTGCGTTTACCTGATACGAAGTCTTCCTTATAAGAAGACGCAGAGCATGGGATTTAACTGCATTTCTTAATCGAAACACACAGCACATTTATCATCCATGAAATATACTCTGCTTAATAGCAAGAAGCACACTCTTCCTTTGTCGAGTCTCTAATACAGCAGGAAACGTGAGTGTCCTGAGACCAAATGAACGGGCTTTCCTACACTTACGGACCATATCTAGTTCAACTCTGCTTCTGCAACTGATACATACCAAGGGGCCTCTATCATCCAATGCTTTTCAGATAAGAGGGAGAAACACGTAAGCTTCGTGAACGATGTAGCTTCATTTGAGCTGAAAAGTGACTGTGTTTACCTCAAACGAAGTCTTGCTTGTAGGAAGACACAGAGCCTGGTATTTAACTCCATTTCTGAAGGGAAACACACAGCACAGTTCTCATCTAGGAAACACACTCTGCTTTAGAGCAAGAAGCACGCTCTTGCTTTCTAGAGTCTCTAATACAGCATTCTATGTGAGAGTGCTCAGAACAAAAGAATGGTGTTGCCTATACATATCGACCATTTCTAATTCAACTCTGCTTCTGAAACTGATACAAACCACAGGTCCTGTAACATCCAATGCTTTTCAGTTAAGTGCAAGAAAAGTGTGAACTTAGTGAACGATGTAGCTTCATTTGAGCTGAAAAGTGAGTGTGTTTACCTGAAACGAAGTCTTGTTTGTAAGAAGACACAGAGCCTGGGATTTAATTTCAATTCTTAAACGAAACACACAGCACATTTCTCATCCATGAAACAATCTCTGCTTTAGAGCAAGAAGCAAGCTCTTGCTTTCTTGAGTCCCTTATACAGCAGGAAAACGGAGCGCACTTAGACAAAAGAACGGGGTTTCCTACAAATATGGACCATATCTAGTTCAACTCTGCTTCTGCAACTGATTTACACCACTGGTCCTCTATCATCCAATGCTTTTCAGTTAAGAGCGAGAACCATGTGAGCTTGTGAACGATCTAGCTTCATTTGAGCTGAAAACTGATTGTGTTTACCTCAAACGAACTCTTGCTTGTACAAAGACAAGGATCCTGGGATTTACCTCCATTTCTGAAGGGAAACAGACAGCATAGTTCTCATCCATGAAACACACTCTGCTTTAGAGCAAGAAGCACGCTCTTGCTTTCTAGAGTCTCTAATACAGCATTCTACGTGAGAGTGCTCACAACAAATGAACGGTGTTTCCTACACACATCGACCATTTCTAGTTCAACTCTGCTTCTGAAACTGATACAAACCACAGGTCCTGTAAAATCCAATGCTTTTCAATTAAGTACAAGAAACGTGTGAGCTTCGTGAACGATGTAGCATCATTTGACCTGAAAAGTGACTGCTTTTACCTGAAATGAAGTCTTGCTTGTAGGAACATATATAGAGCCTGGGATTTACCTCCATTTCTGAAGGGAAACATACAGAACAGTTCTCTTCCATGAAACAATCTCTGCTTTAGAGCAAGAAGCACGCTCTTCCTTTCTAGAGTCTCTAATACAGCTAGAAACGGGAGTGTACTTAGACCAAAAGAACGGTGTCGCCTACACATATGGACCATTTCTAGTTCAACTCTGATTCTGAAATTGATACAAACCACAGTTCCTGTAAAATCCAATGCTTTTCAGTTAAGAGGGAGAAACATGTGAGCTGGCTGTACAATGTAGCATCATTTGAGGAGAAAAGTGTCTGCGTTGACCTGATACGAAATCTTCCTTGTAAGAAGACACAGAGCCTGGGATTTAACTCCGTTTCTGTAGCGAAACACACAGCACAGTTCTCATCCATGAAATATACTCTGTTTTAGAGCAAGAAGCACGATCTTCCTTTCTAGAGTCTCTAATACACCAGGAAACGTGAGTGTACTGAGACCAAACGAACGGGGTTTCCTACACATACGGACCATATCTAGTTCAACTCTGCTTCTGAAACTGATATAAACCACGGGTCCTCTAAGATCCAATGCTTTTGAATTAAGAGCGAGAAACGTGTGAGCTAGGTGAACAATGTAGCTTCATTTGAGCTGAAAATTATCTGCATTATGCCTGAAACGAAGTCTTGTTTGTAAGAAGACAAAGAACCTGGCATTTAACTCCATTTCTGAAGGGAAACACACAGCACATTTCTCATCCATGAAATATACTCTGCTTTAGAGGAAGTAGCACGCTCTTCCTTTCTAGAGTCTCTAATACAGCAGGAATCGTGAGTGTGCTCAGAACAAAAGAATGGTGTTTCCTACACATATGGACCATCTCTAGTACAACTGTGCTTCTGAAACTGATACAAACCACAGGTCCTGTAGCATCAAATGCTTTTCAGTTAAGAGGGAGAAACATGTGAGCTGTTTGTACTATATAGCATCATTTGAGGTGAAAAGTGTCTGTGTTTACCTGATACGAAGTCTTACTTATAAGAAGACACTGAGCCTGGGAATTAACTGCATTTCTTAATTGAAACACAGGGCACATTTCTCATCCATGAAATATACTCTGCTTTATAGCAAGAAGCACGCTCTTCCTATGTAGAGTCTCTAATACAGCAGGAAACGTGAGTGTACTGAGACGAAAACAAACGGGGTTTCCTACACTTATGGACCATATCTAGTTCAACTCTGCTTCTGAAACTGATACATACCATGGGTCCTCTATCATCCAATGCTTTTCAGATAATAGGGAGAAACACGTAAGCTTCGTGAACTATGTAGCTTCATTTGAGCTGAAAAGAGACTGTGTTTACCTCAAACGAAGTCTTGCTTGTAGGAAGACACAGAGCCTGGTATTTCCTCCATTTCTGAAGGGAAACACACAGCACAGTTCTCATCCAGGAAACACACTCTGCTTTAGAGCAAGAAGCACGCTCTTGCTTTCTTGAGTCCGTAATACAGCAGGAAACGTGAGTGTACTTAGACCAAAAGAATGGTGTTTTCTACACATATGGACCATATCTAGTTCAACTCTGCTTCTGAAACTGATACAAACCACAGGTCTTCTAACATCAAATGCTTTTCATTTAAAACCAAGAAACGTGTGTGCTTCGTGTACGATTTAGCTTCCTTTGAGCTGAAAATTGACTGTGTTTACCTGAAAGGAAGTCTTGCTTGTAGGAAGACACAGAGCCTGGGATTTAACTCCATTTCTGAAGGGAAACAGACAGCACAGTTCTCATCCATGAAACACACTCTGCTTTAGAGCAAGAAGCACGCTCTTGCTTTCTAGAATCTCTAATACAGCATTCTACGTGAGAGTGCTCAGAACAAATGAACGGTGTTTCCTACACACATCGCCCATTTCTAGTTCAACTCTGCTTCTGAAACTGATACAAACCACAGGTACTGTAAAATCCAATGCTTTTCAATTAAGTACAAGAAACGTGTGAGCTTCATGAACGATGTACCATCATTTGACCTGAAAAGTGACTGTTTTTACCTGAAATGAAGTCTTGCTTGTAGGAACACATAGAGCCTGGGATTTACCTCCATTTCTGAAGGGCAACACACAGCACAGTTCTCATCCATGAAACAATCTCTGCTTTAGAGCAAGAAGGACGCTCTTTCTTTAAAGAGTCTCTAATACAGCAGGAAACGTGAGTGTACTTAGACCAAATGAACGGTTTTTCCTATACATATGGACCATATCTATTTCCACTCTGCTTCTGAAATTGATACAAACCACAGGTCCTCTAACATCGAATGCTTTTCGGTTAAGAGCGAGAAACGTGTGAGCTTCATGAACGATGTAGCTTCATTTGAGCTGAAAAGTGACTGCTTTTACCTGAAATGAAGTCTTGCTTGTAGGAACACATAGAGCCTGTGATTTACCTCCATTTCTGAAGGGAAACAGACAGCACAGTTCTCTTCCATGAAACACACTCTGCTTTAGAGCAAGAAGCACGCTCTTGCTTTCTAGAGTCTCTAATACAGCATTCTACATGAGAGTGCTCAGAACAAAAGAACGGTGTTTCCTACACATATCGACCATTTCTAGTTCAACTCTGCTTCTGAAACTGATACAAACCACAGGTCCTGTAACATCAAATAATTTTCGGTTAAGAGCGCGAAACGTGTGAGCTTCATAAACGATTTAGCTTCATTTTACCTTAAAAGTGACTGCTTTTAACTGAAATGAAGTCTTTCTTGTAGGAAGACATAGAGCCTGGGATTTACCTCCATTTCTGAAGGGAAACAGACAGCACAGTTCTCCTCCATGAAACAATGTCTGCTTTAGAGCAAGAAGCAGGCTCTTCCTTTCTAGAGTCTCTAATACAGCAGGAAACATGAGTGTACTTAGACCAAAAGAATGGTGTTTCCTAAACATATGGACCATTTCTAGTTCAACTCTGCTTCTGAAACTGATACAAACCACAGGTCCACTAACATCAAATGCTTTTCATTTAAAACCGAGAAACGTTTGTGCTTCGTGTACGATGTAGCTTCCTATGAGCTGAAAATGACTGTGTTTACCTGAAAGGATATCTTGCTTGTAGGAAGACACAGAGCCTGGGATTTAACTCCATGTCTGAAGGGAAACACACAGCACAGTTCTCATCCAGGAAACACACTCTGCTTTAGAGCAAGAAGCACGCTCTTGCTTTCAAGAGTCTCTAATATAGCATTCTATGTGAGAGTGCTCAGAACAAATGAACGGTGTTTCCTACACATATGGACCATTTCTAGTTGAACTCTGCTTCTGAAACTGATACAAACCCCAGTCCCTGTAAAATCCAATGCTTTTCAGTTAAGAGCGAGAAACATGTGAGCTTCGTGAAATATGTAGCTTCATTTGAGGTGAAAAGTGTCTGCGTTGACCTGATACGAAGTCTTCCTTGTTAGAAGACACAGAGCCTGGGATATAAGCCCATTTCTGAAGGGAAACACACAGCACAGTTCTCATCCATGAAACACACTCTGCTTTAGAGCAAGAAGGACGCTCTTGCTTTAAAGATTCTCTAATACTGCAGGAAACGTGAGTGTACTTAGACCAAATGAACGGGGTTTCCTACACATATGCACCATATCTAGTTCAACTCTGCTTCTGAAACTGATACAAACCACAGGTCCTCTAACATCAAATGGTTTTTGGTTATGAGCACGAAACGTGTGAGCTTCATGAACGATTTAGCTTCATTTTACCTTAAAAGAGACTGCTTTTAACTGAAATGAAGTCTTGCTTGTAGGAAAACATAGAGCCTGTGATTTACCTCCATTTCTGAAGGGAAACAGACAGCACAGTTCTCATCCATGAAACAATGTCTGCTTTAGAGCAAGAACCACGATCTTCCATTCTAGAGTCTCTAATACAGGAGGAAACGTGAGTGTACTTAGACAAAAAGAACGGTGTTTCCTACACTTATGGACCATTTCTAGTTCAACTCTGCTTCTGAAACTGATACAAACCACAGGTCCTGTAACGTCCAATGCTTTTCAATTAAGCGCAAGAAACGTGTGAGCTTCATGAACGATGTAGCTTCATTTTACCTTAAAAGAGACTGCTTTTAACTGAAATGAAGTCTTGCTTGTAGGAAAACATAGAGCCTGTGATTTACCTCCATTTCTGAAGGGAAACAGACAGCACAGTTCTCATCCATGAAACTATGTCTGCTTTCGAGCAAGAAGCACGATCTTCCTTTCTAGAGTCTCTAATACAGGAGGAAACGTGAGTGTACTTAGACAAAAAGAACGGTGTTTCCTACACTTATGGACCATTTCTAGTTCAACTCTGCTTCTGAAACTGATACAAACCACAATTCCTGTAAAATCCAATGCTGTTCACTTAAGAGCAAGAATCATGTGAGCTGGCTGTACAATGTAGCATCATTTCAGATGAAAAGTGTCTGCGTTTACCTGATACAATGTCTTTCTTGTAAGATAACACAGAGCCTGGGATTTAACTGCATTTCTTAATCGAAACACACAGCACATTTCTCATCCATGAAATATACTCTGTTGTAGAGCAAGAAGCACAATCTTCCTTTCTAGAGTCTCTAATACAGCAGGAAACATGAGTGTACTGAGACCAAATGAACGGGGTTTCCTACACATATGGACCATATCTAGTTCAACTCTGCTTCTGAAACTGATACACATCACAGGTCCACTAACATCCAATGCTTTTGAATTAAGAGCAAGAAACGTGTGAGCTAGGTGAACAATGTTGCTTCATTTGAGCTGAAAAGTGACTGTGTTTACCTGAAACGAAGTCTTGCTTGTAGGAAGACACAGCGCTTGGGATTTACCTCCATTTCTGTAGGGAAACACACAGCACAGTTTTCAACCATGAAACAATCTCTGCTTTAGAGCAATAAGCACGCTCTTGCTTTCTTGAGTCCCTAGTACAGCAGGAAACGTGAGTGTACTTAGACAAAAAGAACAGTGTTTCCTACACAATGGACCATATCTAGTTCAACTCTGCCTCTGAAACTGATACAAACCAGAGGTCCTCTAACATCAAATGTTTTTCATTTAAAACCGAGAAACGTGTGTGCTTCGTGTACGATGTAGCTTCCTTTGAGATGAAAAGTGACTGTGTTTACCTGAAAGGAAATCTTGTTGTAGGAAGACACAGAGCCTGGGATTTAACTCCATTTATGAAGGGAAACACACTGCACAGTTCTCATCCAGGAAAGGCACTCTGCTTTAGAGCAAGAAGCACTCTCTTGCTTTTGATAGTCTCTAATACAGCATTCTATGTGAGAGTGCTCAGAACAAAAGAAAGGTGTTTCCTACAAATATCGACCATTTCTAGTTCAACTCTGCTTCTGAAAGTGATACAAACCACAGGTCCTGTAACATCCAATGCTTTTCAGTAAAGTGAAAGAAACGTGGGAGCTTAGTGAACGATGTAGCTTCATTTGAGCTGAAAAGTGACTGTGTTTACCTGAAACGAAGTCTTGTTTGTAAGAAGACACAGAGCCTGGGATTTAACTCCATTTCTGAAGCGAAACATACAGCACAGTTCTCATCCATGAAATATACTCTGTTGTAGAGCAAGAAGCACTATCTTCCTTTCTAGAGTCTCTAATACAGCAGGAAACGTGAGTGTACTGAGACCAAACGATTGGGGTTCCTACACATACGGACCATATCTAGTTCAACTCTGCTTCTGAAACTGATACACACCACGGGTCCTCTATCGTCCAATGCTTTTCAGTTAAGAGCGAGAATCATGTGAGCTTCGTGAACGATGTAGCTTCATTTGAGCTGAAAAGTGACTGTGTTTACCTGAAAGGAAGTCTTGCTTGTAGGAAGACACAGAGCCTGGGATTTACCTCCATTTCTGAATCGAAGCACACAGCACAGTTCTCATCCATGAAACATACTCTGCTTTCGAGCAAGAACCACACTCTTGCTTTCTTGAGTCCCTTATACAGCAGGAAACCTGAGTGTACTTAGACCAAAAGAAAGGTGTTTCCTACACATATGGAACATATCTAGTACAACTCTGCTTTGAAACTGATACAAACCACGGGTCCTCTAACATCCAATGCCTTTCAGTTAAGAGCGAGAAACATGTGAGCTTCGTGAACGATGTAGCTTCATTTGAGCTGAAAACTGACTGTGTTTACCTCAAACGAAGTCTTGCTTGTACTAAGACAAGGATCCTGGGATTTACCTCCATTTCTGAAGGGAAACAGACAGCACAGTTCTCATCCATGAAACACACTCTGCTTTAGAGCAAGAAGCACGCTCTTGCTTTCTAGAGTCTCTAATACAGCATTCTATGTGAGAGTGCTCAGAACAAAAGAACGGTGTTTCCTACACATATCGACCGTTTCTAATTCAACTCTGCTTCTGAAACTGATACAAACAACAGGTCCTGTAACATACAATGTTTTTCAGTTAAGTGCAAGAAACGTGTGATCTTCGTGAACTATGTAGCTTCATTTGAGCTGAAAAGTGACTGTGTTTACCTGAAACGAAGTCTTGCTTGTAGGAAGGCACAGAGCCTGAGATTTACCTCCATTTCTGAAGGGAAACACACAGCACAGTTTTCATCCATGAAACAATCTCTGCTTTAGAGCAAGAAGGACGCTCTTGCTTTAAAGATTCTCTAATACTGCAGGAAACGTGAGTGTACTTAGACCAAATGAACGGGGTTTCCTACACCTATGCACCATATCTAGTTCAACTCTGCTTCTGAAACTGATACAAACCACAGGTCCTCTAACATCAAATGGTTTTTGGTTAAGAGCACGAAACGTGTGAGCTTCATGAACGATGTAGCTTCATTTTACCTTAAAAGAGACTGCTTTTAACTGAAATGAAGTCTTGCTTGTAGGAAAACATAGAGCCTGTGATTTACCTCCATTTCTGAAGGGAAACAGACAGCACAGTTCTCATCCATGAAACTATGTCTGCTTTCGAGCAAGAAGCACGATCTTCCTTTCTAGAGTCTCTAATACAGTAGGAAACGTGAGTGTACTTAGACAAAAAGAACGGTGTTTCCTACACTTATGGACCATTTCTAGTTCAACTCTGCTTCTGAAACTGATACAAACCACAGTCTCTGTAAAATCCAATGCTTTTCACTTAATAGCGAGAAACATGTTATCTGGCTGTACAATGTAGCTTCATTTGAGCTGAAAATTGTCAGCATTTACCTGAAACGTAGTCTTGTTTGTAAGAAGACACAGAGCCTGGGATTTCACTGCATTTCTTACTCGAAACACACACCACATTTCTCATACATGAAACATACTCTGCTTTATAGCAAGAATCACGCTCTTCTTTGTAGAGTCTCTAATAGAGCAGGAAACGTGAGTGTACTGAGACCAAACGAATGGGGTTTCCTACACATACGGACCATATCTAGTTCAACTCTGCTTATGAAACTGATACACACCAAGGGTACTCTATCATACAATGCTTTTCATTTAAGAGCGAGAAACATGTAAGCTTCATGAATGATGTAGCTTCATTTGAGCTGAAAAGTGACTGTGTTTACCTCAAACGAAATCTTGCTTGTACGAAGACAAGGATCCTGGGATTTACCTCCATTTCTGAAGGGAAACAGACAGTACATTTCCCATCCATTAAACACAGTCTGCTTTAGAGCAAGAATTACGCTCTTGCTTTCTAGAGTCTCTAATACAGCATTCTACGGGAGAGTGCTCAGAACAAAAGAACGGTTTTTCCTACGCATATCGACCGTTTCTAATTCAACTCTGCTTCTGAAACTGATACAAACCACAGGTCCTGTAACATACAATGTTTTTCAGTTAAGTGCAAGAAACGTGTGAGCTTCGTGAACTATGTAGCTTCATTTGAGCTGAAAAGTGACTGTGTTTACCTGAAACAAAGTCTTGCTTGTAGGAAGACACAGAGCCTGGGATTTACCTCCATTTCTGAAGGGAAACACACAGCACAGTTCTCATCCATGAAACACACTCTGCTTTAGAGCAAGAAGCCCGCTCTTGCTTTCTTGAGTCCCTTATACAGCAGGAAACCTGAGTGTACTTAGACCAAAAGAACGGGGTTTCCTACACATATGGACCATATCAAGTTCTACTCTGCTTCTGCAACTGATACAAACCACAGGTCTTGTAACATCAAATAATTTTCAGTTAAGAGCGAGAATCATGTGACCTCGTGAACGATGTAGATTCATTTGAGCTGAAAACGGATTGTGTTTACCTCAAACTAACTCTTGCTTGTAGGAAGACACAGAGCATGGGATTTACCTCCATTTCTGAAGGGAAACAGACAACACAGTTCTCATCCATGAAACACACTCTGCTTTAGAGAAAGAAGCACGCTCTTGCTTCTAGAGTCTCTAATACAGCATTCTACATGAGAGTGCTCAGAACAAAAGAACGGTGTTTCCTACACATATCGACCATTTCTAGTTCAACTCTGCTTCTGAAACTGATACAAACCACAGGTCCTGTAACATCCAATGCTTTTCAGTTAAGTGCAGGAAACGTGTGAGCTTCGTGAACGATGTAGCTTCATTTGAGCTGAAAAGTGACTGTGTTTACCTGAAACGAAGTCTTGCTTGTAGGAAGACAAACAGCCTGGGATTTACCTCCATTTCTGAAGGGAAACAGACAGCACAGTTCTCATCCATGAAATAATCTCTGCTTTAGAGCAAGAAGGATGCTCTTGCTTTAAAGAGTCTCAAATACAGCAGGAAACGTGACTGTACTTAGACCAAAAGAATGGTGTTTCCTACACATATGGAACATTTCTAGTTCAACTCTGCTTCTGAAACTGATACAAACCACAATTCCTGTTAAATCCAATGCTGTTCACTTAAGAGCAAGAAACATGTGAGCTGGCTGTACAATGTAGCATCATTTCAGATGAAAAGTGTCTGCGATTACCTGATACGAAGTCTTTCTTGTAAGATAACACAGAGCCTGGGATATAACTGCATTTCTTAATCGAAACACACAGCACATTTCTCATCCATGAAATATACTCTGTTGTAGAGCAAGAAGCACAATCTTCCTTTCTAGAGTCTCTAATACAGCAGGAAATGTGAGTGTACTTAGACCAAATGAACGGGGTTTCCTACACATATGCACCATATCTAGTTCAACTCTGCTTCTGAAACTGATACAATCCACAGGTCCTCTAACATCAAATGGTTTTTGGTTAAGAGCACGAAACGGGTGAGCTTCATGAACGATGTAGCTTCATTTTACCTTAAAAGAGACTGCTTTTAACTGAAATGAAGTCTTGCTTGTAGGAAAACATAGAGCCTGTGATTTACCTCCATTTCTGAAGGGAAACAGACAGCACAGTTCTCATCCATGAAACAATGTCTGCTTTAGAGCAAGAAGCACGATCTTCCTTTCTAGAGTCTCTAATACAGTAGGAAACGTGAGTGTACTTAGACAAAAAGAACGGTGTTTCCTACACTTATGGACCATTTCTAGTTCAACTCTGCTTCTGAAACTGATACAAACCACAGTCCCTGTAAAATCCAATGCTTTTCAGTTAATAGCGAGAAACATGTGATCTGGCTGTACAATGTAGCTTCATTTGAGCTGAAAATTGTCTGCATTTACCTGATACGAACTCTTCCTTGTAAGAACACACAGAGCCTGGGATTTAACTGCATTTCTTAATTGAAACACAGCACATTTCTCATCCTTGAAATATACACTACTTTATAGAAAGAAGCACGCTCTTCCTTTCTAGAGTCTCTAATACAGCAGGAAACGTGAGTGTACTGAGACCAAACGATTGGGGTTCCTACACATACGGACCATATCTAGTTCAACTCTGCTTCTGAAACTGATACACACCACGGGTCCTCTATCATCCAATGCTTTTCAGTTAAGAGCGAGAAACATGTGAGCTTCGTGAACGATGTAGCTTCATTTGAGCTGAAAAGTGACTGTGTTTACCTGAAAGGAAGTCTTGCTTGTAGGAAGACACAGAGCCTGGGATTTACCTCCATTTCTGAATCAAAGCACACAGCAAAGTTCTCTTCCATGAAACATACTCTGCTTTCGAGCAAGAACCAAATTCTTGCTTTCTTGAGTCCCTTATACAGCAGGAAACCTGAGTGTACTTAGACCAAAAGAACGGTGTTTCCTACACATATGGACCATATCTAGTTCAACTCAGCTTTGAAACTGATACACACCACGGTCCTCTATCATACAATGCTTTTCAGTTAAGAACGAGAAACATGTAAGCTTCCTGAACGATGTAGCTTCATTTGAGCTGAAAAGTGACTGTGTTTACCTCAAACGAAGTCTTGCTTGTACGAAGACAAGGATCCTGGGATTTACCTCCATTTCTGAAGGGAAACAGACAGCACAGTTCTCATCCATGAAACACACTCTGCTTTAGAGCAAGAAGCACGCTCTTGCTTTCTAGAGTCTCTAATACAGCATTCTACGGGAGAGTGCTCAGAACAAAAGAACGGTGTTTCCTACAGATATCGACCGTTTCTAATTCAACTCTGCTTCTGAAACTGATACAAACCACAGGTCCTGTAACATCCAGTGTTTTTCAGTTAAGTGCAAGAAACGTGTGAGCTTCGTGAACTATGTAGCTTCATTTGAGCTTAAAAGTGACTGTGTTTACCTGAAACAAAGTCTTGCTTGTAGGAAGACACAGAGCCTGGGATTTACCTCCATTTCTGAAGGGAAACACACAGCACAGTTCTCATCCATGAAACACACTCTGCTTTAGAGCAAGATGCCCGCTCTTGCTTTCTTGAGTCCCTTATACAGCAGGAAACCTGAGTGTACTTAGACCAAAAGAACGGGGTTTCCTACACATATGGACCATATCTAGTTCTACTCTGCTTCTGCAACTGATACAAACCACAGGTCTTGTAACATCAAATAATTTTCAGTTAAGAGCGAGAATCATGTGACCTCGTGAACGATGTAGATTCATTTGAGCTGAAAACGGATTGTGTTTACCTCAAAATAACTCTTGCTTGTAGGAAGACACAGAGCATGGGATTTACCTCCATTTCTGAAGGGAAACAGACAACACAGTTCTCATCCATAAAACACACTCTGCTTTAGAGAAAGAAGCACGCTCTTGCTTCTAGAGTCTCTAATACAGCATTCTACATGAGAGTGCTCAGAACAAAAGAACGGTGTTTCCTACACATATCGACCATTTCTAGTTCAACTCTGCTTCTGAAACTGATACAAACCACAGGTCCTGTAACATCCAATGCTTTTCAGTTAAGTGCAGGAAACGTGTGAGCTTCGTGAACGATGTAGCTTCATTTGAGCTGAAAAGTGACTGTGTTTACCTGAAACGAAGTCTTGCTTGTAGGAAGACAAACAGCCTGGGATTTACCTCCATTTCTGAAGGAAAACAGACAGCACAGTTCTCATCCATGAAACAATCTCTGCTTTAGAGCAAGAAGGACGCTCTTGCTTTAAAGAGTCTCAAATACAGCAGGAAACGTGACTGTACTTAGACCAAAAGAATGGTGTTTCCTACACATATGGAACATTTCTAGTTCAACTCTGCTTCTGAAACTGATACAAACCACAATTCCTGTAAAATCCAATGCTGTTCACTTAAGAGCAAGAAACATGTGAGCTGGCTGTACAATGTAGCATCATTTCAGATGAAAAGTGTCTGCGTTTACCTGATACGAAGTCTTTCTTGTAAGATAACACAGAGCCTGGGATATAACTGCATTTCTTAATCGAAACACACAGCACATTTCTCATCCATGAAATATACTCTGTTGTAGAGCAAGAAGCACAATCTTCCTTTCTAGAGTCTCTAATACAGCAGGAAATGTGAGTGTACTTAGACCAAATGAACGGGGTTTCCTACACATATGCACCATATCTAGTTCAACTCTGCTTCTGAAACTGATACAATCCACAGGTCCTCTAACATCAAATGGTTTTTGGTTAAGAGCACGAAACGGGTGAGCTTCATGAACGATGTAGCTTCATTTTACCTTAAAAGAGACTGCTTTTAACTGAAATGAAGTCTTGCTTGTAGGAAAACATAGAGCCTGTGATTTACCTCCATTTCTGAAGGGAAACAGACAGCACAGTTCTCATCCATGAAACAATGTCTGCTTTAGAGCAAGAAGCACGATCTTCCTTTCTAGAGTCTCTAATACAGTAGGAAACGTGAGTGTACTTAGACAAAAAGAACGGTGTTTCCTACACTTATGGACCATTTCTAGTTCAACTCTGCTTCTGAAACTGATACAAACCACAGTCCCTGTAAAATCCAATGCTTTTCAGTTAATAGCGAGAAACATGTGATCTGGCTGTACAATGTAGCTTCATTTGAGCTGAAAATTGTCTGCATTTACCTGATACGAACTCTTCCTTGTAAGAACACACAGAGCCTGGGATTTAACTGCATTTCTTAATTGAAACACAGCACATTTCTCATCCTTGAAATATACACTACTTTATAGAAAGAAGCACGCTCTTCCTTTCTAGAGTCTCTAATACAGCAGGAAACGTGAGTGTACTGAGACCAAACGATTGGGGTTCCTACACATACGGACCATATCTAGTTCAACTCTGCTTCTGAAACTGATACACACCACGGGTCCTCTATCATCCAATGCTTTTCAGTTAAGAGCGAGAAACATGTGAGCTTCGTGAACGATGTAGCTTCATTTGAGCTGAAAAGTGACTGTGTTTACCTGAAAGGAAGTCTTGCTTGTAGGAAGACACAGAGCCTGGGATTTACCTCCATTTCTGAATCAAAGCACACAGCAAAGTTCTCTTCCATGAAACATACTCTGCTTTCGAGCAAGAACCAAATTCTTGCTTTCTTGAGTCCCTTATACAGCAGGAAACCTGAGTGTACTTAGACCAAAAGAACGGTGTTTCCTACACATATGGACCATATCTAGTTCAACTCAGCTTTGAAACTGATACACACCACGGTCCTCTATCATACAATGCTTTTCAGTTAAGAGCGAGAAACATGTAAGCTTCCTGAACGATGTAGCTTCATTTGAGCTGAAAAGTGACTGTGTTTACCTCAAACGAAGTCTTGCTTGTACGACGACAAGGATCCTGGGATTTACCTCAATTTCTAAAGGGAAACAGACAGCACAGTTCCCATCCATGAAACACACTCTGATTTAGAGCAAGAAGTACGCTCTTGCTTTCTAGAGTCTCTAATCCAGCATTGTACGGGAGAGTGCTCAGAACAAAAGAATGGTGTTTCCTACACATATCGACCGTTTCTAATTCAACTCTGCTTCTGAAACTGATACAAACAACAGGTCCTGTAACATACAATGTTTTTCAGTTAAGTGCAAGAAACGTGTGAGCTTCGTGAACTATGTAGCTTCATTTGAGCTGAAAAGTGACTGTGTTTACCTGAAACGAAGTCTTGCTTGTAGGAAGACACAGAGCCTGAGATTTACCTCCATTTCTGAAGGGAAACACACAGCACAGTTCTCATCCATGAACCACACTCTGCTTTAGAGCAAGAAGCCCGCTCTTGCTTTCTTGAGTCCCTTATACAGCAGGAAACCTGAGTGTACTTAGACCAAAAGAACGGGGTTTCCTACACATATGGACCATATCTAGTTCTACTCTGCTTCTGCAACTGATACAAACCACAGGTCTTGTAACATCAAATAATTTTCAGTTAAGAGCGAGAATCATGTGACCTTGTGAACGATGTAGCTTCATTTGAGCTGAAAACGGATCGTGTTTACCTCAAACGAACTCTTGCTTGTAGGAAGGCACAGAGCCTGGGATTTACCTCCATTTCTGAAGGGAAACAGACAACACAGTTCTCATCCATGAAACACACTCTGCTTTAGAGCAAGAAGCACGCTCTTGCTTCTAGATTCTCTAATACAGCATTCTACATGAGAGTGCTCAGAACAAAGAACGGTGTTTCCTACACATATCGACCATTTCTAGTTCAACTCTGCTTCTGAAACTGATACAAACCACAGGTCCTGTAACATCCAATGCTTTTCAGTTAAGTGCAGGAAACGTGTGAGCTTCGTGAACGATGTAGCTTCATTTGAGCTGAAAAGTGTCTGTGTTTACCTCAAACGAAGTCTTGGTTTTACAAAGACAAGGATCCTCGGGTTTACCTCCATTTCTGAAGGGAAACACACAGCACAGTTCTCATCCATGAAACACACTCTGCTTTAGAGCTAGAAGCACCCTCTTGCTTTCTAGAGTCTCTAATACAGCATTCTACGTGAGAGGGCTCTGAAGAAAAGAACGGTGTTTCCTACATATATGGACCATTTCTAGTTCAACTCTGCTTCTGCAACTGATACAAACCACAGGTCCTGTAACATCAAATTCTTTTCAATTAACAGCAAGAAACATGTGAGAGTCGTGAACGATGTACCTTCATTTGTGTTGAAAAGTGACTGTGTTTACCTCAAACGAAGTATTGCTTGTACGAAGACAAGGATCCTTGGATTTACCTCCATTTCTGAAGGGAAACAGACAGAACAGTTCTCATCCATGAAGCACACTCTGCTTTAGAGCAAGAAGCACGCTCTTGCTTTCTAGAGTCTCTAATACAGCATTCTAAGTGAGAGTGCTCAGAACAAAAGAACGGTGTTTCCTACATATATCGACCATTTCTAGTTCAACTCTGCTTATGAAACAGATAGAAACCACTGGGCCCCTAACATCCAATGCTTTTCAGTTAAGACCGGGAAACGTTTGAGCTTCGTGAATGATGTAGCTTCATTTGAGCTGAAAAGTGACTGTGTTTACCTGAAAGGTAGTCTTTCTTGTAGGAAGACACAGAGCCTGGGATTTAACTCAGTTTCTGAAGGCAAACACACAGCACAGTTCTCATCCATGAAACACACTCTGCTTTAGAGCAAGAAGCACTCTCTTGCTTTCTAGAGGCTCTAATACAACATGAAACTGGAATGTACTGAGACCAAAAGAATGGTGTTTCCTACACATACGGACCATGTCTAGTTCAACTCTGCCTCTGAAACTGATACAAACCACGGGTCCACTAACATCCAATGCTTTTCAATTAAGAGCAAGAAACGTGTGAGCTAGTTGAACAATGTAGCTTCATTTGAACTGAACTTTGTCTGCGTTTACCTGAATCGAAGTCTTGTTTGTAAGCAGAAACAGAGCCTGGGATTTAACTCCATTTCTGAATCAAAAGACACAGCACAGTTCTCTTCCATGAAATATACTCTGCTTTAGAGCAAGAAGCACGCTCTTCCTTTCTAGAGTCTCTAATACAGCATTCTATGTGGGAGTGCTCAGAATAAAAGAACGGTGTTTCCTACACATATGGACCATTTCTAGTTCTACTCTGCTTCTGCAACTGATACAAACCACATTTCCTGTTACATCAAATTCTTTTCAGTTAACAGCGAGAAACATGTGAGCTTCGTGAACGATGTAGCTTCATTTGAGCTGAAAAGTGTCTGTGTTTACCTCAAATGAAGTCTTGCTTTTACAAAGTCAAGGATCCTGGGATTTACCTCCATTTCTGAAGGGAAACAGACATCACAGTTCTCATCCATGAAACACCCTCTGCTTTAGAGCAATAAGCACGCTTTTCCTTTCTAGAGTCTCTAATACAGCAGGAAACGTGAGTGTACTGAGACCAAACGAACAAGGTTTCCTACACATACGGACCATATCTAGTTCAACTCTGCCTCTGAAACTGATACAAACCACTGGTCCTCTAACATCCAATGCTTTTCAATAAAGAGCGAGAAACGTGTGAGCTACTTGAACAATGTAGCTTCATTTGAGCTGAAAATTGTCTGCGTTTACCTGAAACGAAGTCTTGATTGTCAGAAGACAAATTCATGGGATTTAACTCCATTTCTGAATCGAAACACAAGGCACAGTTCTCATCCATGAAGCACACTCTGCTTTAGAGCAAGAAGCACGCTCTTGCTTTCTTGAGTCTCTAATACAGCAGGAAACATGAGTGTACATAGACCAAAAGAATGGTGTTTCCTACACATACAGACCATGTATAGTTCAGCTGGGCTTCTGAAACTGATACAAACCACAGGTCGTCTAACATCCAATGCTTTTCAGTTAAGTGCAAGCAACGTGTGAGCTTCGTGAACGATGTAGCTTCCTTTGAGCTGAAAAGTGACTGTGTTTACCTGAAACGAGGTCTTGCTTGTATGAAGACACAGAGCCTGGGCTTTAACTCAATTTCTGAAGGCAAACACACAGCAGTGTTCTCATCCATGAAACACACTCTGCTTTAGAGCAAGAAGCACGCTCTTCCTTTCTAGAGTCTCTAATACTGCAGAAAACGTGAGTGTGCTCAGAACAAAAGAAAGGTGTTTCCTACACATATGGACCATTTCTAATTCAACTATGCTTCTGCAACTGATACAAACCACAGGTCCTCTAACATCAAATGATTTTCAGTTAACAGCGAGAAACATGTGAGCTTCGTGAACGATGTAGCTTCATTTGAGCTGAAAAGTGTCTGTGTTTACCTCAAACGAAGTCTTGCTTTCACGAAGACAAGGATCCTGGGATTTACCTCCATTTCTGAAGGGAAAGAGACAGCACAGTTCTCATCCATGAAACACACTCTGCTTTAGAGCAAGAAGCACGCTCTTGCTTTCTTGAGTCTCTAATACAGCAGGAAAAATGAGTGTACTTAGACCAAAAGAACGGTGTTTCCTACACATACGGACCATGTCTAGTTCAACTCTGCTTCTGAAACTGATACAAACCACGGGTCCTGTAACATCCAATGCTTTTCAGTTAAGTGCAAGAAACGTGTGAGCTTCGTGAACAATGTAGCTTCATTTGAGCTGAAATTGACTGTGTTTACATGAAAGGAAGTCTTGCTTGTAGAAGACAAAGAGCCTGGGATTTAACGCTTTTTCTGAATTGAAACACAGGGCACAGTTCTCATCCATGAAATATACTCTGCTTTAGAGCAAGAAGCACCCTCTTCCTTTCTAGAGTCTCTAATAAAGCAAGAAACGTGAGTATGCTCTGAACAAAAGAACGGTGTTTCCTACATATATGGACCATTTCTAGTTCAACTCTGCTTCTCCAACTGATACAAACCACAGGTCCTGTAACATCAAATTCTTTTCTGTTAACAGCGAGAAACATGTGAGCTTCGTGAACGATGTAGCTTCATTTGAGCTGAAAAGTGACTGTGTTTACCTCAAACCAAGTTTTGCTTGTTCGAAGACAAGGAGCCTGGGATTTACCTCCATTTCTGAAGGGAAACAGGCAGCACAGGTCTCATCCATGAAGCACACTCTGCTTTAGAGCAAGAAGCACGCTCTTGCTTTCTAGAGTCTCTAATACAGCATTCTAAGTGAGAGTGCTCAGAACAAAAGAACGGAGTTTCCTACATATATCGACCATTTCTAGATCAACTCTGCCTCTGAAACAGATAGAAATCACTGGGCCTCTAACATCCAATGCTTTTCAGTTAAGACCGAAAACGTTTAGCTTGGTGAATGATGTAGCTTCATTTGAGCTGAAAAGTGACTGTGTTTACCTGGAAGGAAGTCTTGCTTGTAGAAAGACACAGAGCCTGGGATTTAACTCCATTTCTGAAAGCAAACACACAACACAGTTCTCATCCAAGAAATACACTCTGCTTTATAGCAAGAAGCTCTCTCTTGCTTTCTAGATTCTGTAATACAGCAGGAAACTGGAATGTACTGAGACTAAAAAAACGGTGTTTCCTACACATACGGACCATGTCTAGTTCAACTCTTCTTCTGAAACTGATACAAACCACGGGTCCTCTAACATCCAATGCTTTTCAATTTAGAGAAAGAAATATGTGAGCTAGGTGAACAATGAAGCTTCGTTTGAGCTGAAAATTGTCTGCGTTTACCTGAATCGAAGTCTTGTTTGTACGTAGACACAGAGCCTGGGATTTAACTACATTTCTGAATCGAAACACACAGCACAGTTCTCATCCATGAAATATACTCTGCTGTAGAGCAAGAAGCACGCTCTTCCTTTCTAGAGTCTCTAATACAGCAGGAAACGTGAGTGTGCTCAGAACCATAGAACGGTGATTCCTACACATATGGACCATTTCTAGTTCAACTCTGCTTCTCCAACTTATACAAACCACAGGTCCTGTAACATCAAATGCTTTGCAGATAAGAGCGAGAAACATGTGGGCTGCGTGAACGATGTAGCTTCATTTTAGCTGAAAAGTGACTGTGTTTACCTCAAACGAAGTCTTCCTTGTACAAAGACACGGAGCCTGGGATTTACCTCCATTTCTGAATCAAAACACACAGCACAGTTCTCATCCATGCAATATATTCTGCTTTAGAGCAAGAAGCAAGATCTTCCATACTAGAGTCTCTAATAAAGCAGGAAACGTGAGTGTACTGAGACCAAACGAACGGGGTTTCCTACAGAGACCGAATATATCTAGTTCAACTCTGCTTCTGTAACTGATACAAACCACGGGTCCTCTAACATCCAATGCTTTTCAATTAACAGCGAGAAACGTGTGAGATAGGTGAACAATGTAGCTTCCTTTGAGCTGAAAAGTGACTGTGTTTTCCTGAAAGGAAGTCTTGCTTGTAGGAAGACACAGAGCCTGGGATTTAACTCCATTTCTGAAGCGAAACACACAGCACAGTTCTCATCCATGAAACACACTCTGCTTTAGAGCAAGATGCATGCTCTTGCTTTCTAGAGTCTCTAATACAGCATTCTAAGTGAGATTGCTCAGACAAAAAGTACGGTGTTTCCTACACATATAGACCATGTCTAGTTCAACTCTGCTTCTGAAACTGATACAAACCACGGGTCCTCTAACATCTAATGCTTTTCAATTAACAGCGAGAAACGTGTGAGATCGGTGAACAATGTAGCTTCATTTGAGCTGAAAATTTTCTGCGTTTACCTGAATCTAAGTCCTATTTGTAAGAAGACCCAGAGCCTGGGATTTAACTCCATTTCTGAATCGAAACACAAAGCACAGTTCTCATCCATGAAATGTACTCTGTTTTAGAGCAAGAAGCACGCTCTTCCTTTCTAGAGTCTCTAATACAGCAGGAAACTGGAATGTACTGAGACCAAAAGAACGGTGTTTCCTACATATATGGACCATGTCTAGTTCAACTCTGCTTCTGAAACTGATACAAACCACGGGTCCTCTAACATCCAATGCTTTTCAATTAACAGCGAGAAACGTGTGACCAAGGTGAACAATGTAGCTTCACTTGAGCTGAAAATTGTCTTCGTTTACCTGAATCGCAGTCTTGTTTGTTAGAAGACCCAGAGCCTGGAATTTAACTCCATTTCTGAATCAAAACACACAGCACAGTTCTCATCCATGAAATGTACTCTGTTTTAGAGCAAGAAGCACGCTCTTCCTTTCTAGAATCTCTAATACAGCAGGAAACGTGATTATACTGAGACCAAACGAACGGGGTTTCCTTCACAGACCGACTATATCTAGTTCAACTCTACTTCTGTAACTGATACAAACCACGGGTCCTCTAACATCCAATGCTTTTCACATAAGAACGAGAAACGTGTGAGCGAGGTGAACAATGTAGCTTCATTTGAGCTGAAAATTGTCTGCGTTTACCTGAAACGAAGTCTTGTTTGCAAGAAGACACAGAGCCTAGGATTTATCTCCATTTGTGAAGGGAAACACACATCACAGTTCTCATCCATGAAACACACTCTGCTTTAGAGCAAGAAGAAAGCTCTTGCTTTAAAGAGTCTCTAATACAGCAGGAAACATTAGTGTACATACACAAAATGAACGGGGTTTCCTACACATATGGACCATATCTAGTTCAACTCTGCTTCTGAAACTGATATAAACCACAGGTCCTCTAACATCAAATGCTTTTCAGTTAAGAGTGAGAAATGTGTGAGCTTCATGAACGATGTAGATTCATTTTGACATCAAAAGTGACTGCATTTAACTGAAATGAAGTCTTGCTTGTAGGAAGACACAGAGCCTGGGATTTAACTCCATTTTTGTAGCGAAACACAAAGCACAGTTCTCTTCCATGAAACACACTCTGCTTTAGACTAAGAAGCACTCTCTTGCTTTCTAGAGTCTCTAATACAGCATTCTAAGTGAAATTGCTCAGAACAAAAGAACGGTGTTTCCTACACAAATCGACCATTTCTAGTTCAACTCTGCTTCTGAAACTGATACAAACCACGGGTCCTGTAACATCCAATGCTTTTCAGTTAAGTGCAAGAAACGTGTGAGCTTCGTGAACAATGTAGCTTCATTTGAGCTACAATTGACTGTGTTTACGTGAAAGGAAGTCTTGCTTGTAGAAGACAAAGAGCCTGGGATTTAACGCTTTTTCTGAATTGAAACACAGGGCACAGTTCTCATCCATGAAATATACTCTGCTTTAGAGCAAGAAGCACCCTCTTCCTTTCTAGAGTCTCTAATAAAGCAAGAAACGTGAGTATGCTCTGAACAAAAGAACGGTGTTTCCTACATATATGGACCATTTCTAGTTCAACTCTGCTTCTCCAACTGATACAAACCACAGGTCCTGTAACATCAAATTCTTTTCTGTTAACAGCGAGAAACATGTGAGCTTCGTGAACGATGTAGCTTCATTTGAGCTGAAAAGTGACTGTGTTTACCTCAAACCAAGTCTTGCTTGTACGAAGACAAGGAGCCTGGGATTTACCTCCATTTCTGAAGGGAAACAGGCAGCACAGGTCTCATCCATGAAGCACACTCTGCTTTAGAGCAAGAAGCACGCTCTTGCTTTCTATAGTCTCTAATACAGCATTCTAAGTGAGAGTGCTCAGAACAAAAGAACGGAGTTTCCTACATATATCGACCATTTCTAGATCAACTCTGCCTCTGAAACAGATAGAAATCACTGGGCCTCTAACATCCAATGCTTTTCAGTTAAGACCGAGAAACGTTTAGCTTGGTGAATGATGTAGCTTCATTTGAGCTGAAAAGTGACTGTGTTTACCTGGAAGGAAGTCTTGCTTGTAGGAAGACACAGAGCCTGGGATTTAACTCCATTTCTGAAAGCAAACACACAACACAGTTCTCATCCATGAAATACACCCTGCTTTATAGCAAGAAGCTCTCTCTTGCTTTCTAGATTCTGTAATACAGCAGGAAACTTGAATGTACTGAGACTAAAAAAACGGTGTTTCCTACACATACGGACCATGTCTAGTTCAACTCTGCTTCTGAAACTGATACAAACCACGGGTCCTCTAACATCCAATGCTTTTCAATTTAGAGAAAGAAATATGTGAGCTAGGTGAACAATGAAGCTTCGTTTGAGCTGAAAATTGTCTGTGTTTACCTGAATCGAAGTCTTGTTTGTACGTAGACACAGAGCCTGGGATTTAACTCCATTTCTGAATCGAAACACACAGCACAGTTCTCATCCATGAAATATACTCTGCTGTAGAGCAATAAGCAAGCTCTTCCTTTCTAGAGTCTCTAATACAGCAGGAAACGTGAGTGTGCTCAGAACCATAGAACGGTGCTTCCTACACATATGGACCATTTCTAGTTCAACTCTGCTTCTCCAACTGACACAAACCACAGGTCCTGTAACATCAAATGCTTTGCAGATAAAAGCGAGAAACATGTGGGCTGCGTGAACGATGTAGCTTCATTTTAGCTGAAAAGTGACTGTGTTTACCTCAAACGAAGTCTTCCTTGTACAAAGACACGGAGCCTGGGATTTACCTCCATTTCTGAATCAAAACACACAGCACAGTTCTCATCCATGCAATATATTCTGCTTTAGAGCAAGAAGCAAGATCTTCCTTACTAGAGTCTCTAATAAAGCAGGAAACGTGAGTGTACTGAGACCAAACGAACGGGGTTTCGTACAGAGACCGAATATATCTAGTTCAACTCTGCTTCTGTAACTGATACAAACCACGGGTCCTCTAACATCCAATGCTTTTCAATTAACAGCGAGAAACGTGTGAGATAGGTGAACAATGTAGCTTCATTTGAGCTGAAAATTGTCTGCATTTACCTGAATCGAAGTCTTGTTGGAAGAAGACCCAGAGCCTGGGATTTAACTCCATTTCTGAATCGAAACACACAGCACAGTTGTCATCCATGAAATGTACTCTGTTTTAGAGCAAGAAGCACGCTCTTCCTTTCTAGAGTCTCTAATACAGCAGGAAACGTGAGTGTGCTCAGAACAAAAGAACGGTGTTTCCTACACATATGGACCATTTGTAGTTCAACTCTGCTTCTGCAACTGATACAAACCACAGGTCCTGTAACATCAAATGCTTTTCAGTTAAGACCGAGAAACATGTGAGATTCATGAACAATGTAGCTTCCTTTGAGCTGAAAAGTGACTGTGTTTTCCTGAAAGGAAGTCTTGCTTGTAGGAAGACACAGAGCCTGGGATTTAACTCCATTTCTGAAGCGAAACACACAGCACAGTTCTCATCCATGAAACACACTCTGCTTTAGAGCAAGATGCATGCTCTTGCTTTCTAGAGTCTCTAATACAGCATTCTAAGTGAGATTGCTCAGACAAAAAGTACGGTGTTTCCTACACATATAGACCATGTCTAGTTCAACTCTGCTTCTGAAACTGATACAAACCACGGGTCCTCTAACATCCAATGCTTTTCAATTAACAGCGAGAAACGTGTGAGATCGGTGAACAATGTAGCTTCATTTGAGCTGAAAATTGTCTGCGTTTACCTGAATCTAAGTCCTATTTGTAAGAAGACCCAGAGCCTGGGATTTAACTCCATTTCTGAATCGAAACACAAAGCACAGTTCTCATCCATGAAATGTACTCTGTTTTAGAGCAAGAAGCACGCTCTTCCTTTCTAGAGTCTCTAATAAAGCAGGAAACGTGAGTGTGCTCAGAACAAAAGAACGGTGTTTCCTAACATATGGACCATTTGTAGTTCAACTCTGCTTCTGAAACTGATACAAACCACAGGTCCTGTAACATCCAATGCTTTTCAGTTAAGTGCAAGAAACGTGTGAGCTTCATGAAAGATGTAGCTTCATTTGAGCTGAAAAGTGACTGTGTTTACCTGAAACGAAGTCTTGCTTGTAGGAAGACACAGAGCCTGGGATTTACCTCCATTTCTGAATCAAAACACACAGCACAGTTCTCATCCAGACAATATACTCTGCTTTAGACTAAGAAGCACTCTCTTGCTTTCTAGAGTCTCTAATACAGCAGGAAACTGGAATGTACTCAGACCAAAAGAACGGTGTTTCCTACATATATGGACCATGTCTAGTTCAACTCTGCTTCTGAAACTGATACAAACCACGGGTCCTCTAACATCCAATGCTTTTCAATTAACAGCGAGAAACGTGTGACCAAGGTGAACAATGTAGCTTCACTTGAGCTGAAAATTGTCTTCGTTTACCTGAATCGCAGTCTTGTTTGTTAGAAGACCCAGAGCCTGGGATTTAACTCCATTTCTGAATCAAAACACACAGCACAGTTCTCATCCATGAAATGTACTCTGTTTTAGAGCAAGAAGCACGCTCTTCCTTTCTAGAATCTCTAATACAGCAGGAAACGTGATTATACTGAGACCAAACGAACGGGGTTTCCTTCACAGACCGACTATATCTAGTTCAACTCTACATCTGTAACTGATACAAACCACGGGTCCTCTAACATCCAATGCTTTTCACATAAGAACGAGAAACGTGTGAGCGAGGTGTACAATGTAGCTTCATTTGAGCTGAAAATTGTCTGCGTTTACCTGAAACGAAGTCTTGTTTGCAAGAAGACACAGAGCCTAGGATTTATCTCCATTTGTGAAGGGAAACACACATCACAGTTCTCATCCATGAAACACACTCTGCTTTAGAGCAAGAAGAAAGCTCTTGCTTTAAAGAGTCTCTAATACAGCAGGAAACATTAGTGTACTTACACAAAATGAACGGGGTTTCCTACACATATGGACCATATCTAGTTCAACTCTGTTTCTGAAACTGATATAAACCACAGGTCCTCTAACATCAAATGCTTTTCAGTTAAGAGTGAGAAATGTGTGAGCTTCATGAACAATGTAGATTCATTTTGACATCAAAAGTGACTGCATTTAACTGAAATGAAGTCTTGCTTGTAGGAAGACACAGAGCCTGGGATTTAACTCCATTTCTGTAGCGATACACAAAGCACAGTTCTCATCCATGAAACACACTCTGCTTTAGACTAAGAAGCACTCTCTTGCTTTCTAGAGTCTCTAATACAGCATTCTAAGTGAAATTGCTCAGAACAAAAGAACGGTGTTTCCTACACAAATCAACCATTTCTAGTTCAACTCTGCTTCTGAAACTGATACAAACCACAGGTCCTGTAACATCCAATGCCTTTCAGTTAAGTGCAAGATACGTGTGAGCTTCATGAAAGATGTAGCTTCATTTGAGCTGAAAAGTGACTGTGTTTACCTGAAAGCAAGTCTTGCTTGTAGGAAGACACAGAGCCTGAGATTTAACTCCATTTCTGTAGGGAAACACACAGCACAGTTCTCATCCATGAAACACACTCTGCTTTAGAGCAAGAAGCACGCTCTTGCTTTCTAGAGTCTCTAATACATCGGGAAACGGTAGTGTACTGAGACCACATGAACGGGGTTTCCTACACATAGGGACCATATCTAGTGGAACTCTGCTTCTGAAACTGATACAACCCACAGGTCCTCTAACATCCAATGCCTTTCTGTTAAGAACGAGAAACCTGAGAGCTTTGTGAACGATGTAGCTTCATTTGAGCTGAAAAGTGACTCTGTTTACCTGAAATGAACTCTTGCTTGTAGGAAGACAAAGAGCCTGGGATTTAACTCCATATCTGAAGGGAAACACACAGCACAGTTATCATCCATGAAACACACTCTGCTTTATAGCAAGAAGCACGCTCTTGCTTTCTAGAGTCTCCTATACAGAAGGAAACATGAGTGTACTGAGACCAAAGGACCGGGGTTTCATACACATATGGACCATTTCTAGTTCATCTCTGCTCCTAACCTCATAGAAACCACAGGTCCTCTAACATACAATGCTTTCCTGTTAAGAGCAATAATCGTGTGAGCTTCGTGAACGATGTGGCTGCATTTGTCTGAAAATTGTCTGCATTTACCTGAAACGAAGTCTTGTTTGTAAGAAGACACAGAGCCTGGGATTAATCTCCATTTGTGAAGGGAAACACACATCACAGTTCTCATCCATGAAACACACTCTGCTTTAGAGCAAGAAGCACGCTCTTGCTTTAAAGAGTCTCTAATACAGCAGGAAACGTGAGTGTACTTACACCAAATGAACGGTGTTTCCCACACATATGGACCATATCTAGGTCAACTCTGCTTCTGAAACTGATATAAACCACAGGTACTCTAACATCAAATTCTTTTAAGTTAAGAGCAAGAAATGTGTGAGCTTCATGAACCATGTAGATTCATTTTGACATCAAAAGGGACTGTGTTTACCTGAAATGAAGTCTTGCTTGTAGGAAGTCACAGAGCCTGGGATTTACCTCCATTTCTAAAGGGAAACATACAGCACACTTATCATCCATGAAACACACTCTGCTTTATAGCAAGAAGCACGCTCTTGCTTTCTTGAATCTCTAATACAGCAGGAAACTTGAGTGTGCTCAGAACAAAAGAACGGTGTTTCCTACACATATGCACGTTATCTAGTTCAATTCTACCTCTGAAACTGATACAAACCACAGGTGCTATAACATCCAATGCTTTTATGTTAAGAGCGAGAAACCTGAGAGCTTCGTGAACGATGTAGCTTCATTTGAGCTGAAAAGTGACTGTGTTTACCTGAAACGAAGTCTTGCTTGTATGAAGACAAAGACCCAGGGATTTAACATCATATCTGAAGGGAAACACACAGTACAGTTATCATCCATGAAACACACTCTGCTTTATAGCAAGAAGCACACTCTTGCTTTCTTGAATCTCTAATACAGCAGGAAACTTGAGTGTGCTCAGACCAAAAGAACGGGGTTTCCTACACATTCGGAACATATCTAGTGCAATTCTGCTTCTGAAACTGATACAAACCACAGGTCCTCTAACATCAAATGCTTTTCAGTTAAGACCGAGAAACGTGTGAGCTTCGTGAACGATGTAGCTTTCTTTAAGCTGAAAAGTGACTGTGTTTACCTGAAAGGAATTCTTGCTTGTAGGAAGACAGAGAGCCTGGGATTTAACTCCATTTATGAAGGGAAACACACAGCACAGTCCTCATCCATGAAACACACTCTGCTTTAGAGCAAGATGCACGCTCTTGCTTTCTAGATTCTCTAATACAGCAGGAAACACGAGCGTACTGAGACCAAACGAACGGGATTTCCTACACATATGGACCATTTCTAGTTCAACGCAGCTCCTAACCTCATAGAAACCACAGGTCCTCTAACATCCAATGCTCTCTGGTTAAGAGCGAAAAACGTGTGAGCTTCATGAACAATGAAGCTTCATTCGAGCTGAAAAGTGACTGTGTTTACCTGAAACGAAGTCTTGCTTGTAGGAAGACACAGAGCCTGGGATTTACCTCCATTTCCATAGGGAAACACACAGCACAGTTATCTTCGATGAAGCACACTCTGCTTTAGTACAAGAACCACGCTCTTGCTTTCTAGAGTCTCTAATACAGAAGGAAACCTGAGTGTGATCAGAAAAAAAGAACGGTGTTTCTTATACAAATGGACGATTTCTAGTTCAACTCTGCCTCTGAAACCTATGCAAACCACAGGTGCTCTAACATCCAATGCTTTTCACTTAAGAGCAAGGAATGTGTGAGCTTCGTGAACAATGTGGCTGCATTTGAGCTGAAAAGTGACTGTTTTTACCTGAAAGGAAATCTTGCTTGTAAGAAGACACAGACACTGGGATTTAACTCCATTTCTGTATGGAAACACACAGCACAGTTCTCATCCATGAAAAACACTCTGCTTTAGAGCAAGAAGCACGCTCTTGCTTTCTAGACTCTCTAATACATCGGGAAATGGGAGTGTACTGAGAGAAAATGAACAGGGTTTCCTACATATAGGGACCATATCTAGTTGAACTCTGCTTCTGAAACTGATATAAACGACGGGTCTTCTAACATCCAATGCTTTTCAGTTAAGAGCGAGAAACGTGTGAGCTTCGTGATCGATGTAGCTTCGTTTGAACTAAAAAGTGACTGTGTTTTCCTGAAACGAATTCTTGCCTCTACGAAGACACAGAGCATGGGATTTAACTACATTTCTGAAGGAACACACACAGTACAGTTCTCATCCATGAAACACACTCTGCTTATAGCTAGAAGCACGTTCTTGCTTTCTTGAATCTCTAATACAGCAGGAAACGGGAGTGTACTGAGACCAAAAGAACGGGGTTTCCTACAAATATGGACCATATGCAGTTCAACTCTGCTTCTGAAACTGATACAAAGCACAGGTCCTCTAACATCAAATGCTTTTCAGTAAAGAACGAGAAACGTGTGAGCTTTGTGAACGATGTAGCTTACTTTAAGATGAAAAGTGACTGTGTGTACCTGAAAGGAATTCTTGCTTGTTGGAAGACACAGAGCCTGGGATTTAACTCCATTTCTGAAGGGAAACACACAGCATAGTTATCATCCATGAAAGACACTCTGCTTTAGTGCAAGAAGCACACTTTTGCTTTCTAGATTCTCTAATACAGCAGAAAAAGGGAGTGTACTGAGACCAAAAGAACGGGGTTTCATAGACATAAGGACAATTTCTAGTTCAACCTGCTTCTGAAACTGACAGAAACCACAGGTCATCTAAAGTCCAATGCTTTCCTGATAAGAGCAGGAAACGTGATAGTTTCGTGAACAATGAAGCTTCATTCGAGGTGAAAAGGGTCTGCGTTTACCTGAAACGATGTCTTGCTTGTAAGAAGCCACAGAGCCTGGGATTTAACTCCATTTTGGAAGCGAAACACAGAGCACAGTTCTCATCCATGATATATACTCTGCTTTAGAGCAAGAAGCACACTCTTCCTTTCTAGAGTCTCTAATACAGCAGGAAACGTGAGTTTGCTCAGAACAAAAGAACGGTGTTTCCTACAAATATTGACCATTTCTAGTTCAACTCTGCTCCTAAATTTATAGAAACCACATGTCCTCTAACAACCAATGCTTTTCAGTTAAGTGCGAAGAACCAAAAGTGACTGTTTTTACCTGAAAGGAAATCTTGCTTGTAGGAAGACACAGAGCCTGGGATTTAACTCCATTTATGAAGCGAAACACACAGCACAGTTGTCATCCATGAAACACACTGTGCTTTAGAGCAAGAAGCAGGCTGTTGCTTTCTAGAGGCTCTAATACAGCAGGAACGTGAGTGTACTTTGACGGAAAGAACGGGGTTTCCTACACATATGGACCATATCTAGTTCAACTCTGCTTCTGAAACTGATACAAACGACGGGTTTTCTAACAACCAATGCTTTTCAGTTTAGAGCAAGATATGTGTGAGCTTCGTGAACTATGTTGCTTCGTTTGAAATAAAAAGTGACTGCGTTTACCTGAAACGAATTCTTGCTTGTAAGAAGACACAGAGCATGGGATTTCACTCCATTTCTGAAGGAAAACACACAGTACAGTTCTCATCCATGAGACACAATCTGCTTTAGAGCAAGAAGCACTCTCTTGCTTTAAAGAGTCTCTAATACAGCAGGAACGTGAGTGTGCTCAGAACAAAAGAACGGTGTTTCCTACACATACGAACGTTATCTAGTTCAATTCTGCTTCTGAAACTGTTACAAACCACAGGTCCTATAACATCCAATGCTTTTTACTTAAGAGTAAAAAACGTGTGAGCTTAGTGAACGATGTAGCTTCCTTTGAGTTGAAAAGTGTATCTGTTTACCTGAAAGGAATTCTTGCTTGTAGGAAGACACAGAGCCTGCGATTTAACTCCATTTCTGAAGGCAAACACACAGCACAGTTGTCATCCATGAAACACACTGTGCTTTAGAGCAAGAAGCAGGCTCTTGCTTTCTAGAGGTTCTAATACAGCAGGAACGTGAGTATACTTTGACGAAAAGAACAGGGTTTCCTACAAATATGGATCATATCTAGTTCAAATCTGCTTCTGAAACTGATACAAACGACGGGTCCTCTAACAACCAATGCTTTTCAGTTTAGAGCAAGATATCTGTGAGCTTCATGAACGATATAGCTTCCTTTAAGCTGAAAATTGAATGTGTTTACAAGAAAGGAATTCTTGCTTGTAGGATGACACTTAGCCTGGGATTTAACTCCATTTCTGAAGGGAAACACAGAGCACAGTTCTCATCCATGAAACACACTCTGCTTTACAGTAAGATGCACGCTCTTGCTTTCTAGAGTCTCTAATACAGCAGGAAACGTCAGTGTACTGAGACCAAAAGAACGGGGTTACATACACATATGGACCTTTTCTAGTTCAACTCTGCTCCTAAACTAATAGAAACCACAGGTCATCTAACGTCCAATGCTTTCCTGATAAGATGAAGAAACGTGTGAGCTTCGTGAACAATGAAGATTCATTTGAGCTAAAAAAGGGTCTGCGTTTACCTGAAACGAAGTCTTGCTTGTAAGAAGACACAGAGCCTGGGATTTAACTCCATTTTGGAGGCAAAACACACAGCACAGTTCTCATCCATGATATATACTCTGCTTTAGAGCAAGAAGCACGCTCTTCCTTTCTAGAGTCTCTAATACAGCAGGAAAGGTAAGTGTACTCAGAACAAAAGAACGGTGTTTCCTACAAATATTGACCATTTATAGTTCAACTCTGCTCCTAAATTTATAGAAAGCACAGGTCCTCTAACAACCAATGCTTTTCAGTTAAGTGCGAGGAACCAAAAAGGAAATCTTGCTTGTAGGAAGACACAGAGCCTGGGATTTAATTCCATTTTGAAGTGAAACATACAGCACAGTTGTCATCCATGAAACACACTGTGCTTTAGAGCAAGAAGCACGCTCTTGCTTTCTAGAGGCTCTAATACAGCAGGAACGTGAGTGTACTTTGACGAAAAGAATGGGGTTTCCTACACATATAGACCATATCTAGTTCAACTCTGCTTCTGAAACTGATACAAACGACGGGTCCTCTAACAACCAATGCTTTTCAGTTTAGAGCAAGATATGTGTGAGCTTCGTGAACGATGTAGCTTCCTTTGAGGGGAAAAGTGAATCCGTTTTCCTGAAACGATGGCTTGCTTGAAAGAAGACACAGAGCCTGGGATTTAACTCCATTTCTGAAGGGAAACACACAGCACAGTTCTTATCCCTGAAACACACTCTGCTTTAGAGCAAGATGCACGCTCTTGCTTTCTTGAGTCTCTAATACAGCAGGAAACGTCAGTGTACTGAGACCAAACGAAAGGGGTTTCATACACACTGGACAATTTCTAGTTCAACTCTGCTTCTGAAACTGATTCAAACCACAGGTCATCTAACATCCAATGCTTTTCTGTTAAGAGCGAGAAACGTGTGAGCTTCGTGAACGATGTAGCTTCCTTTGAGCTGAAAAGGGACTGTGTTTACCTGAAGTGAAGTCTTGCTTGTAGGAAGACAAAGAGCCTGGGATTTACCTCCATTTCTGAAGGGAAACACACAGCACAGTTATCATCCATAAAACACACTCTGCTTTAGAGCAAGAAACATGCTCTTGCTTTCTAGACTCTCTAATACAGCAGGAATCAGGAGTGTACTGAGACCAAAAGAATGGGGTTTCCTACACATACGGACCATATCTACTTCAACTCTGCTTCTGAAACTGATACAAACCACGGGTCCTCTAACATCCAATGCTTTTCAGTTAAGAGCGAGAAACACGAGAGCTAGGTGAAAAATGTAGCTTCATTTGAGCTGAAAAGTGTCTGCGTTTACCTGAAACGAAGTCTTGGTTGTCAGAAAACACAGAGCCTGGGATTTAACTCCATTTCTAAAGCGAAATACACAGCACAGTTCTCATCCATGAAATATACTCTGCTTTAGTGCAAGAAGCACACTCTTGCTTTCTAGAGTCTCTAATACAGCAGGAAAGGTGAGTGTGCTCAGAACAAAAGAACCGTGTTTCCTACAAATATGGACCATATCTAGTTCAACTCTGCTTCTGAAACTGATACAAACGACGGGTCCTCTAACAACCAATGCTTTTCAGTTTAGAGCAAGATATGTGTGAGATTCGTGAACGATGTTGCTTACATTGAAATAAAAAGTGACTGCGTTTACCTGAAACGAATTATTGCATGTAAGAAGACACAGAGCATGGGATTTCACTCCATTTCTGAAGGAAAACACACAGTACAGTTATCATCCATGAGACACAATCTGCTTCGTAGCAAGAATCACGGTCTTGCTTTCTTGAATCTCTAATACAGCAGGAAATGGGAGTGTACTTAGACCAAAAGAACAGGATTTCCTACATATATGGACCATACCTAGTTCAACTCTGCTTCTGAAAGTGATAGAAACCACAGGTCCTCTAACATCAAATGCTTTTCAGTTAAGACCGAATAACGTGTGAGCTTCGTGAACGATGTAGCTTCATTTGAGCTGAAAAGTGAAAGTGTTTACCAGAAAGGAATTCTTGCTTGTAGGATGACACATAGCCTGGGATTTAACTCCATTTCTGAAGGGACATACAGAGCACAGTTCTCATCCATGAAACACACTCTGCTTTAGAGCAAGAAGCACGCTCTTGCTTTCTAGAGTCTCTAATACAGCAGGAAACGTGAGTGTGCTCAGAACAAAAGAATGGTGTTTCCTACAAATATTGACCATTTCTAGTTCAACTCTGCTCCTAAATTCATAGAAACCACAGGTCCTCTAACAACCAATGCTTTTCAGTTAAGTGCGAGGAACCAAAAGTGACTGTTTTTACCTGAAAGGAAATCTTGCTTGTAGGAAGACACAGAGCCTGGGATTTATCTCCATTTCTGAAGCGAAACACACAGTACAGTTGTCATCCATGAAACTCACTGTGCTTTAGAGCAAGAAGCACGCTCTTGCTTTCTAGAGTCTCTAATCCAGCAGGAACGTGAGTGTACTTAGACGAAAAGAACGGGGTTTCCTACACATATGGACCATTTCTAGTTCAACTCTGCCTCTGAAACTGATGCAAACCACAGGTCCTCTAACATCCAATGCTTTTCAGTTAAGAGCAAGAAACGTGTGAGCTTCGTGAACAATGAAGCTTCATTCTAGCTGGAAAGTGACTGTGTTTACCTGAAACGAAGTCTTGCTTGTAGGAAGACAAGAGACTGCGATAACCCCATTTCTGAAAGCAAACACACAGCACAGTTCTCATCCATGAGACACACTCTACTTAAGAGCAAGAAGCATGCTCTTCCTTTCTAGAGTCTCTAATACAGAAGGAAACGTGAGTGTGCTCAGAACAAAAGAACGGTGTTTCCTACTCATTTGCACGTTATCTAGTTCAATTCTGCTTCTGAACCTGATACAAACCACAGGTCCTATAACATCCAATGCTTTTCTGTTAAGAGCGAGAAACGTGTGAGCCTCATGAACGATGTAGCTTCCTTTGAGCTGAAAAGGGACTGTGTTTACCTGAAGCGAAGTCTTGCTTGTAGGAAGACAAAGAGCCTGGGATTTACCTCCATTTCTGAAGGGAAACACACAGCACAGTTATCATCCATAAAACACACTCTGCTTTAGAGCAAGAAGCACGCTCTTGCTTTCTAGAGTCTCTAATACAGCATGAAACGAGAGTGTACTGAGACCAAAATAATGGGGATACCTACACATACAGACCATATCTAGTTCAAATCTGCTTCTGAAACTGATGCAAACCACAAGTCCTATAACATCCAATGCTTTTCAGTTAAGAGCGAGAAACGCGTGAGCTAGGTGAACAATGTAGCTTCATTTGAACTGAAAAGTGTCTGCGTTTACCTGAAACGAAATCTTGGTTGTAAGAAAACACAGAGCCTGGGATTTACCTCCATTTCTGAAGCGAAACACACAGCACAGTTCTCATCCATGAAATATACTCTGCTTTAGTGCAAGAAGCACGCTCTTGCTTTCTAGAGTCTCTAATACAGCAGGAATCAGGAGTGTACTGAGACCAAATGAACGGGGTTTCCTACCCATAGGGACCATATCTAGTTCAACTCTGCTTCTGAAACTGATAGAAAGGACGGGTCCTCTAACGACCAATGCTTTTCAGTTAAGAGTGAGAAGCGTGTGAGCTTCACGAATGATGTAGCTTGGTTGAACTAAAAAGTGACTGCATTTACCTGAAACGAATTCTTGCTTGTATGAAGACACAGAGCATGGGATTTAACTCCATTTCTGAAGTAAAACACACAGTACAGTTCTCATCCATGAAATACACTCTGCTTTATATCAAGAAGGATGCTCTTCCTTTCTAGAGTCTCTAATACAGCAGGAAACATGAGTGTGCTCAGAACAAAGGAACGGTGTTTCCTACAATTATGGACCATTTCTAGTTCAACTCTGCTCCTAAACTGATAGAAACCAAAGATCCTCAAACATCCAATGCTTTTCTGTTAGCAGCGAGAAACTTGTGAGCTTTGTGAACGATGTAGCTTCATTTGAGCTGAAAAGTGACTGTGTTTACCTGAAACGAAGTCTTGCTTGTAGGAAGACAAAGAGCCTGGGATTTACCTCCATATCTGAAGGGAAACACACAGCAGAGTTATCATCCATGAAACACACTCTGCTTTATAGCAAGAAGCACGCTCTTGCTTTCTTGAATCTCTAATACAGCAGGAAACTTGAGTGTGCTCAGAACAAAAGAATGGTGTTTCCTACATATACGAACGTTATCTAGTTCAATTCTGCTTCTGAAACTGATACAAACCACAGGGCCTATAACATCCAATGCTTTTCACTTAAGAGCAAAAAACGTGTGAGCTTAGTGAACGATGTAGCTTCCTTTGAGTTGAAAAGTGAATCTGTTTACATGAAAGGAATTATTGCTTGTAGGAAGACACAGAGCCTGGGATTTAACTCCATTTCTGAAGGTAAACACACAGCACAGTTATCGTCCATGAATCACACTCTGATTTAGAGCAAGAAGCACGCTCTTGCTTTTTAGAGTCTCTAATACAGCAGGAAACGGGAGTGTACTGAGACCAAAATAACTGGGTATACTACACATACAGACCATATCTAGTTCAACTCTGCTTCCGAAACTGATACAAACCACGGGTCATCTAACATCGAATGCTTTTCAGTTAAGACCGAGAAACTAGTGAGCTTCGTGAACGGTGTAGCTTCCTTTAAACTGAAAAGTGACTGTGTTTACCTGAGAGGAATTCTTGCTTGTAGGAAGATACAGAGCCTGGGTTTTAACTCCATTTCTGAAGGCAAACACACAGCAGAGTTATCATCCATAAAACACACTCTGCTTTAGAGCAAGAAGCAAGCTCTTTCTTTCTAGAGTCTCTAATACAGCAGGAAACGGGAGTGTACTGAGACGAAAATAACGGGGATACCTACATATACAGACCATATCTAGTTCAACACTGCTTCTGAAACTGATGCAAACCACAAGTCCTATAACATCCAATGATTTTCATTTAAGAGCGAGACACGCGTGAGCTAGGTGAACAATGTAGCTTCATTTGAACTGAAAAGTGTCTGCGTTTACCTGAAACGAAGTCTTGGTTGTAAGAAAACACAGAGCCTGGGATTTACCTCCATTTCTGAAGCGAAACACACAGCACAGTTCTCATCCATGAAATATACTCTGCTTTAGTGCAAGAAGCACGCTCTTCCTTTCTAAAGTCTCTAATACAGCAGGAAAGGTGAGTGTGCTCATAACAAAAGAACAGTGTTTCCTACAAATATGGACCATTTCTAGTTCAACACTGCTCCTGAACTGATAGAAACCACGGGGCCTCTAACATCCAATGCTTTTCTGTTAAGAGCGAGAAACGTGTGAGCCTCATGAACGATGTAGCTTCATTTGAGCTGAAAAGGGACTGTGTTTACCTGAAAAGAAGTCTTGCTTGTAGGAAGACAAAGAGCCTGTGATTTAACTCCATTTCAGAAAACAAACACACAGCACAGTTCTCATCCATGAAACACACTCTGCTTTAGAGCTAGAAGCACGCTCTTGCTTTCTAGAGTCTCTAATACAGCAGGAAACGAGAGTGTACTGAGACCAAAATAACGGGGATACCTACACATACAGACCATATCTAGTTCAACTCTGCTTCTGAAACTGATGCAAACCACAAGTCCTATAACATCCAATGCTTTTCAGTTAAGAGCGAGAAACGCATGAGCTACGTGAACAATGTAGCTTCATTTGAACTGAAAAGTGTCTGCGTTTACCTGAAACGAAATCTTGGTTGTAAGAAAACACAGAGCCTGGGATTTACCTCCATTTCTGAAGCGAAACACACAGCACAGTTCTCAACCATGAAATATACTCTGCTTTAGTGCAAGAAGCACGCTCTTGCTTTCTAGAGTCTCTAATACAGCAGGAAATGGGAGTGTACTGAGACCAAATGAACGGGGTTTCCTACACTTAGGGACCATATCTAGTTCAACTCTGCTTCTGAAACGGACAGAAAGGACGTGTCCTCTAACAACCAATGCTTTTCAGTTAAGAGCGAGAAACGTGTGAGCTTCGTGAATGATGTAGCTTCGTTTGAACTAAAAAGTGACTGCGTTTACCTGAAACGAATTCTTGCTTGTACGAAGACACAGAGCATGGGATATAAATCCATTTCTGAAGGCAAAAACATAGTACAGTACTCACCCCTGAAATACACTCTGATTTAAAGCAAGAAGCACGCTCTTGCTTTTTTGAATCTCAAATACAGCAGGAAACATGAGTGTGCTCAGAACCAAAGAACGTTGTTTCCTACAATTATGGACCATTTCTAGTTCAACTCTGCTTCTGAATCTGATACAAACCACCGGTCCTCTAACATCCAATGCTTTTCTCTTAAGAGCGAGAAACTTGTGAGCTTTGCGAACGATGTAGCTTCATTTGAGCTGAAAAGTGACTGTGTTTACCTGAAACGAAGTCTTGCTTGTAGGAAGACAAAGAGCCTGGTATTTAACTCCATTTCTGAACCGAAACACAGCACAATTATCGTCCATGAAACACACTCTGCTTTAGAGCAAGAAGCACGCTCTTGCTTTCTACAGTCTCTAATACAGCATTCTACATGAGTGTGCTCAGAACAAAAGAATGGTGTTTCCTACACATATGGACCATTTATAGTTCAACTCTGCTTCAGAAACTGATACAAACCACAGGTCCACTAACATCCAATCCTTTCAGTTAAGAGGGATAAACCTGTGAGCTTAGTGACCGATGTAGCTTCTTCGAACTAAAAAGTGACTGTGTTTACCTGAAAAGAATTCTTGCTAGTACGAAGACACAGAGCCTGTGATTTAACTCCATTTCTTAAGCGAAACATACAGCACAGTTTTCATTAATGAAACAAAGTCTGCTTTAGTGCAAGAAGCATGATCTTCCTTTCTAGAGTCTCTAATAGAGCAGGATACGTGAGTGTGCTTAGAACAAAAGAACGGTGTTTCCTACACATACGGACCATATCTAGTTCAACTCTGCTTCTGAAACTGATACAAACCACAGGTCCACTAACATACAATCATTTCAGTTAAGAGCGACAAACCTGTGAGCTTAGTGAACGATGTAGCTTCTTCGAACTAAAAAGAGACTGTGTTTACCAGAAAAGAATTCTTGCTAGTACAAAGACACAGAGCCTGGGATTTAACTCCATTTCTGACGGAAAACACACAGCAGAGTTCTCATGCAGAAACACACTCTGCTTCAGAGCAAGAAGCACCCTCTTGCCTTCTTGAGTGTATAATACAGCAGGAAATGTGAGTGCACTTAGACCAAAAGAACGGGTTTTCCTACGCATATGGACCATATCTAGTTCAACTCTGCTTCTGAAACTGATACAAACCACAGGTCCTCTAACATCCAATGCTTTTCATTTAAGAGCGAAAAACGTGTGAACTTCGTGAATGATGTAGCCGCATTTGAGCTGAAAACTGACTGTGTATACCTGAAAGGAAGTCTTGCTTGTATGAAGACACAGAGCCTGGGATTTAACTCCATTTCTGAAGTGAAACACATAGCACAGTTCTCATCCATGAAACACACTCTTCTGTAGAGCAACACAACGCTCTTGTATTCTAGAATCTCTAATACAGTAGGAAACGTAAGTGTACTTAGACCAAAAGAACACGGTTTCCTACACATATGGACCATATAAAGTTCAACTCTGCTTCTGAAGCTGATACAAACCACAGGCCAAATAACATCCAGTGCTATTCAGTTAAGAGCAAGAAATCTGTGAGCTTCGTGAACGATGTAGCGTCCTTTGAGCTGAAAAGTTTCTGTGTATACCTGAAGGAAGTCTTGCTTCTTGGAAGACACAGAGCATGGGATTATCCTCCATTTTTGAAGGGAAAAACACAACACAGTTCTCATCCATGAAACACACTCTGCTTTAGAACAAGAAGCACGCTCTTGCTTTCTAGAGTCTCTAATACAGCAGGATACGTGAGTGTACTTAGACCAAAAGAACGGAGTTTCCTACACATATCGACCTTATCTAGTTCAACTCTGCTTCTGTAACTGATACAAACCAGAGTTCCCCTAACATCCAATGCTTTCCAGTTAAGACCGAGAAACGTGTGAGCTTCGTGAATGATGTAGCTTCCTTTGAGCTGAAAAGTGAATGCGTTTACCTGAAACGATGTCTTGCTTGTAGGAAGACACAGAGCCTGGGATTTAACTCCATTTCTGAAGGAAAACACACAGCACAGTTCTCATCCATGAAACACACTCTGCTTTACAGCAAGAAGCATGCTCTTGCTTTCTAGGGTCTCTAATACAGCAGGAAACGTGAGTGTGCTTAGAACAAAAGATCGTTGTTTCCTACACATACGTACCATATCTAGTTCAACTCTGCTTCTGAAATTGATAGAAAACACAGGTCCAGTAACGTCCAATCATTTCAGTTAAGCATGACAAACCTGTGACCTTAGTGAACGATCGAGTTTCCTTTGAGCTGAAAAGAAACATTGTTTTCCTGAAAAGAAGTCTTGCTTGTAGGAAGACACAGAGCCTGGAATTTACCTCATTTTCTGATGGGAAACACACAGCACAGTTCTCATGCAGCAACACACTCTGCTTTAGAGCAGGAAACACGCTCTTCCTCTCTAGAGTTTCTAAGACAGTAGGAAACGTGAGTGTGCTCAGAACAAAAAAACGGTGTTTCCTTCACATATGGACTAGTTTAACTTTGCTTCTGTAACTGATACAAAGCAAAGGTCTTGTAACATCCAGTGCTTTTCATTTTTGAGCGAGAATCATGTGAGCGTCCTGAATGATGTAGCTTCATTTGATATTAAAAGTGACTGCGTTAACCTGAAAAGAATTCTGGCTTATACTAAGACACAGAGCCGGAGATTTAACTCCATTTCTGATGGAAAACACACAGTACAGTTCTTATCCATGAAACACACTCTACTTTAGAGCAAGAGGCATGCTCTTGCTTTCTAGTGTCTCTAATACAGCAGGAAATGAGAGTGTGCTCAGAAAAAAAGTACGGTGTTTCCTACACATATGGACCATTTCTAGTTCAACTCTGCTTCTGAAACTGATAGAAACCAATGGTCCACTAACAACCAATGCTTTTCAGATTAGAGCGAGAATCGTGTGATTTTCGTGTATGAAGTAGCTGCATATTAGGTAAAAAGTTATTGTGTTTACCTGAAAGGAAGTCTTGCTTGGAAGAAGATACAGAGCATGGGATTTAACTCCATTTCTGAAGCGAAACACAAACACGGTTCACATCCATGAAATACACTCTGTTTTAGAGCAAGAAGCATGCTCTTCCTTTCTAGAGTCTCTAAGAGAGCAGGAAACATGAGTGTGCTCAGAACAAAAGAACGGTGTTTCCTACACATATGGACCAATTCTAGTTCAACTCTGCTTCTGAAACTGATAGAAACAAAGGGTCCTCTAACATCCAATGCTTTTCATTAACACCAAGAAACGTGTGAGCTTCGTTAACGATGCAGTTTCCTTTGAGCTGAAAAGTTACTGTGTTTGCCTGAAACGAAGTCTTGATTGTAGGAAGACACAGAGCCAGGGATTTACCTCTGTTTCTGAAGGGAAACACACAGCACAGTTCTCACCCATGAAACACACTCTGCTTTAGAGCAAGAAGCACGTGCTTGCTTTCTAGAGTCTCTAATTGAGCAGGAAACGTGAGTGTACTGAGACCAAAAGAACGGTGTTTCCTACACATAAGCACCATATCTAGTTCAACTGTGCTTCTGAAACAGATAAAAACCTCAGGTCCACTAACATCTAATCGTATCAGATAAGAGCTACAAACCTGTGAGCTTAGTGAACGATGTAGCTTCTTCGAACTAAAAAGTGACTGTTTTTACCAGAAACGAATTCTTGCGAGTAGGAAGAAACAGAGCCTGGGATTTAACTCCATTTGTGAACCGAAACACACAGCACAGTTACCATCCATGAAACACACTCTGCTTTAGAACAAGAAGCACGCTCTTGCTTTCTAGAGTCTCTAATAGAGCAGGAAACGTGAGCGTGCTCAGAACAAAAACCGGTGTTAACTAAACATATGGACCATATCTAGTTCAACTCTGCTTTGGAAACTGATACAAATCACAGGTCCTCTAACATCCAATGTTTTTCAGTTAAGAGAGAGAAACGTGTGAGCTTCGTGAATGATGAAGCTTCATTTGAGCTGAAAAGTGACTGTGTTTAGGTGAAAGGAAGTCTTGCGTGTAGGAAGACACAGAGCCTGGGATTTACTTCCATTTCTGAAGGGAAACACACAGCACAGTTCTCAGCCATGAAACACACTCTGCTTCAGAGCAAGAAGCAGGCTCTTCCCTTCTAGAGTCTCTAATACAGCGGGAAACGTGAGTGTTCTTAGAACAAATGAAATGTGTTTCCTACACATAAGGACCATATCTATTTCAACTCTGCTTCTGAACTTGATTGAAACCACTGGTCCTCTAACATCCAAAGCTTTTCAGTTAAGAGTGAGAAACGTGTGAGCTTCGTTAACGATGCAGCTTCCTTTGAGCTTAAAAGTGATTATGTTTGCCTGAAACGAAGTCTTGCTTATAGGAAGACACAGAGCCTGGGATTGAACTCCATTTCTGAAGGGAAACACCAAGCATAGTTCTCATGCATGAAACACCCTCTGCTTTAGAGCAAGAAGCACGTTCTTGCTTTCTAGAGTCTCTAATACAGCAAGAAAAGTGACTGTGCTCAGAACAAAAGAACGGTGTTTCCTACACATATGAACCATATGTAGTCCAAATGTGCTTCTCAACCTGATACAAACCACAGGTCCTCTACCATCCAATGCTCCTCAGTTAAGACCGAGAAACGTGTGAGCTTTGTTAACGATGCAGTTTCCTTTGAGCTGAAAAGTGACTGCGTTTCCCTGAAACGATGTCTTGCTTGTAGCAAGACACAGAGCATGGGATTAACTTCCATTTCTGAAGGGAACACACAGCACAGTTCTCATCCATGAAACACACTCTGCTTCAGAGCAAGAACACGCTCTTGCTTTCTAGATTCTGCAATAGAGCAGGAAACATGAGTGTGCTTAGAACAAATAAAAGGTGTTTCCTACACATAAGGACCATATCTAGTTAAACTCTCCATCTGAAACAGATACAAACCACAGGTCCTCTAACAACCAATGCTTTTCAGTAAAGAGCGAGAAACGTGTGAGCTTCGTGTACGATGTAGCTGCATTTGGGCTGAAAAGTTACTGTGTTTACCTGAAAGGAAGACTTGCTTATAGGAAGACACAGAGCCTGGGATTTACCTCCAATTTTTAAGGGAAACACACAGCACAATTCTCTTCCATGAAACACACTCTGCTTTAGAGCAAGAAGCATGCTCTTGCTTTCTAGAGTCTCTAATTCAGCAGGAAACGTGAGTGTACTTACACCAAAAAAAAGGGATTTCCTACACATATGGACAATATCTAGTTCAACTCTGCTTCTGATACTGATTCAAACCACAGGTCCTCTAATATCCAATGCTTTTCATTTAAGAGCAAGAAACGTGTGAGCTTCGAGAACGATGTTGACTCCTTTGAGCTGAAACTTGAATGTGTTTACCTGAAACGAAGTCTTGCTTGTAGGAAGACACAGAGCCTGGGATTTACCTCCATTTCTGAAGGGAAACACACAGCATAGTTCTCATCGATGAAGCACACTCTGCTTCAGATCAAGAAACATGCTCTTGCTTTCTAGATTCTCCAATACAGCAGGAAACGTGAGTGTGCTTAGAACAAATGAAAGGTGTTTCCTACACATAAGGACCATTTCTAGTTCAACTCTGCTTCTGAAACTGATAGAAACCAAGGGTCCTCTAACATCAAAGCTTTTAATTAAGACTGAGAAACGTGTGAGCTTTTTTAACGATGCAGCATCCTTTGAGCTGAAAAGTGATGCCTTTACATGAAATGAAGTCTTGCTTGTAAAAAGACACAGTGCCTGGATATAACTCCATTTCTGAAGCGAAAAACACATCACAGTTGTCATCCATGAAAAATACCCTGCTTTAGTGTAAGAAGAACACTCTTGCTTTCTAGAGTCTCTAATACAGCAGGAAACGAGTGAATACTTCGACCAAATGAACGGGGTTTCCTACACATACGGACAATATCTAGTTCAACTCTGCTTCTGACACTGATAGAAACCACCTGCCCTCTCACATCCAATGCTGTTCGGTTAAGAGCGAGAAACGTGTGAGCTTACTAAACAATGTAGCTTCGTTTGAACTAAGAAATGACTGTGTTTATCTGAAACGTATTCAGGCTTGTACGAAGACAGATAGCCTAGGATTTAACTCCATTTCTGAGGGAAAAACACACAGTACAGTTCTCATCCATGAAACACACTCTGATTTAGAGCAAGAAACACGATCTTGCTTTCTAGAGTCTCTAATACAGCAAGAAACATGAGTGTGCTCAGAACAAAAGAACGGTGTTTCCTACACATAAGGACCATGTCTAGTTCAATTCTGTTTCTGAAACTGATACAAACCATGGGACCTTAATATCTAATGCTTTTCAATTAAGAGCGAGAAACGTGTGAGCTCGGTGAACAATGTAGCTTCATTTGAGCTGAAATTTTTCTGCATTTACCTGAAACGAAGTCTTGCTTGTAAGAGGACACAGAGCCTGGGATTTCACTCCATTTCTGAAGTGAAACACACAGCACAGTACTCATCCATGAAACACACTCTGCTTTAGAGCAAGAAACACGATCTTGCTTGCTGGAGTCTCTAATACAGCAGGAAACCTGAGTGTACTTAGACCAAACGAACGGGGTTTCCTACACATAGGGACCATATCTAGTTCAACTCTGCTTCTGAAACTGATACAAACCACAGGCCCTTAACATCCAATGCTTTCCAATTATGAGCCTGGGATTTAACTCCATTTCTGAAGCGAAACACACAGCACAGTTCTCATCCATGAAACACACTCTGCTTTAGATCAAGAAGCACAGTCTAGCTTTCTGGATTCTCTAATACAGCAGGAAATGTGAATGTGTACTGAACAAAAGAATGGTGTTTCCTACACATTTGGACCATATCTATTTCAACTCTGCTACTGACATTTATACAAACCACCGTTCCTCTAACATCCAATGCTTTTGAATTAAGAGCGAGAAACGTGTGAGCTAGGTGAACAATGTAGCTTCATTTGAGCTGAAAATAGTCTGCATTTAACTGAAACGAAGTCTTGTTTGTAAGAAGACACAGAGCCTGGTATTTCCCTCCATTACTGAAGGGAAAACCACAGCACAGTTATCATCCATGAGACAAACTCGGCTTTATAGCAAAAAGCACGCTCTTGCTTTCTAGAGTCTCTAATACAGCAGGAAACGTGAGTATACTTAGACCAAAAGAACGGGGTTTCCTACACATACATACCATGTCTAGTTCAACTCTGATTCTGAAACTGATACAAACCATGGGACCTTAACATCCAATGCTTTTCAATTAAGAGCGAAAATCGTGTGAGCTAGGTGAACAATGTAGCTTCATTTGAGCTGAAATTTGTCTGCGTTTACCTGAAACGAAGTCTTGCTTGTAAGAAGACCCAGAAGATCGTTGTTTCCTACACATATGGACCATTTCTAGTTGAATTCTGCTTCTTAAACTGATACAAACCACATGTCCTCTAAAATCCAGTGCTTTTCAGTTAACAGTGAGAAATGTGTGAACTTCGTGAACGATGCAGCTTCTGTTGAGCTGAAAAGTGACTGTTTTTACCTGAAAGGAAGTCTTGCTTGTAGGAAGACACAGAGCCTTGGATTTAACTCCATTTCTGAAGGAACACACACAGCACAGTTCTCATCCATGAAACACATTCTGCTTTAGAGCAAGAAGCATGGTCTTGCTTTCTGGATTCTCTATTACAGCAGGAAATGTGAATGTGTTCAGAACAAAAGAACAGTGTTTCCTACACATATGGACCATATCTATTTCAACTCTGCTTCTGACACAGATTCAAACCACCGTTCCTCTAACATCCAATGCTTTTCATTTAAGACCAAGAAACGTGTGAGCTTCGTGAACGATGTAGCTTCCTTTGAGCTGAAAAGTGACTGTGTTTACCTGAAACGAACTGTTGCTTGTCGGAATACACAGAGCCTGGGATTTAACTCCATTTCTGAAGGCAAACTCACAGCATAGTTCTTATCCATGAAACACACTGTGCTTTAGAGCAAGAAGCACGCTTTTCCTTTCTGGAGTCTCTAATACAACAGGAAAAGTGACTGTGTTCAGAACAAAAGAACGGTGTTTCCGACACATACTGACCATATCTAGTTCAACTCTGCTTCTGAATCTGATAGAAACCACCAGTCCTCTAACATCCAATGCTTTTCTGTAAAGAGTGAGAAACGTATGAGCTTACTAAACGATGTACCTTCGTTTGAACTAAGAAGTTACTGCGTTTACCTGAATGTATTCAGGCTTGTACAAAGACACATAGCCTGGGATTTAACTCCATTTCTGAAGGAAAACACACAGTACAGTTCTCATCAATGAAACACACTCTGTTTTAGAGCAAGAAACACGATCTTGCTTTCTAGAGTCTCTAATACAGCAAGAATCTTGAGTGTGCTCAGAACAAAAGAACGGTGTTTCCTACACACACACCATATCTAGTTCAATTCTGCTTCTTAAACTGATACAAACCACCGGTCCTCTAACATCCAATGCTTTTCTGTTAAGAGTGAGAAACGTTTGAGCTTAGTAAACGATGTAGCTTCGTTTGAACTAAGAAGTTACTGCGTTTACCTGAAATGTATTCAGGCTTGTACAAAGACACATAGCTTGGGATTTAACTCCATTTCTGAAGGAAAACACACAGCACAGTTCTCATCCATGAAACACACTCTGCTTTAGAGCAAGAAACACGATCTTGCTTTCTGGAGTCTCTAATACAGCAAGAAACATGAGTGTGCTCAGAACAAAAGAAAGGTGTTTCCTACACATATGGACCATTTCTAGTTCAACTCTGCTTCAGAAACTGATACAAACCACAGGTCCTCTAACATCCAATGCTTTTCAGTTAAGTGCGAGAAACGTGTGAGCTTTGTGAACGATGTACCTAGTTTGAGCTGAAAAGTGTATGTGATTACCTGAAAGGTAGTCTTGCTTGTAAGAAGATACAGAGCCTGGGATTTAACTCCATTTCTGAAGTTAAACACACAGCACAGTTCTCATTCATGAAAAACACTCTGCTTTAGAGCAACAAGGACTCTCTTGCTTTTTAGATTCTCCAATACAGCAAGAAACATGAGTGTGCTTAGAACAAAAGAATGGTGTTTCCTACACAAAGGACCATATCTACTTCAACTCTGCTTCTGAAACTGATACTAACCACCGGTCCTCTAACATACAATGCCTTTCAGTTAAGACCGAGAAATGTGTGAGCTTTGTGAACGATGTAGCTTCCTTTTGTCTATAAAGTGACTGTGTTTACCTGAAACGAATTCTTGCTTGTACGAAGACACAGAGCATGGCATTTAGCTCCATTTCTAAAGGGAAACACACAGCACAGTTCTCATCCATGAAACACAATTCTGCTTTAGAGCAAGAAGCACACTCTTGGTTTCTAGAGTCTCTACTACAGCAGGACATGTGCGTGTTCTTAGACCATAGAATGGTTTTATGTACACATGTGTACCATATCTAGTTCAACTCTGCTTCTGAAACTGATACAAACCACAGCTAGTATAACAACCAATGCTTTTCAGTTAAGAGCAAGAAACGTGTGAGTTAGGTGAACAATGTAGCTTGATTTAAGCTGAAAAGTGTCTGTGTTTACCTGAAATGAAGTCTTGCTTGTTAGAAGACACACAGTCTGGGATTGAACTCCATTGATGAAGTGAAACACACAGCACTGTTCTCATCCATGAAACACACTCTGCATCAGAGCAAGAAGCACGCTCTTGCTTTCTAGAATCTCTAATACAGCAGTAAACATGAGTGTGCTGAGACCAAAAGAACGGTGTTTCCTACACAGAGAGACCATACCTAGTTAAACTCCGCTTCTGAAACTGAAACAAACCACAGGTCCTCTCTCATCCAATGCTTTAAAGTTAAGACCAAGAAACCTGTGAGCTTCGTGAACGATGTAGCTTCCTTTAGGCTGAGAAGTGATTGTGTTTACTGGAAAAGAAGTCTTGCTTGTACGAAGACACAGAGGATGGCATTTAACTCCATTTCTGAAGCGAAACACACAGCACAGTTCGCATCCATGAAACAGACTCTGCTTTAAAGCAAGAAGCACGCTCTTCCTTTCTAGAGTCTCTAATACAGCAGGAAAAGTGAGTGTACTGACACCAAAAATACGTGTTTCCCACACATATGGACCATTTCTGGTTCAACTCTGTTTCTGAAACGGATAGAAACCACAGGTCCTCTGACATCCAATGTTTTCAGTTAAGAGCGAAAAACGTGTGAGCTTTGTGAACGATGTAGCTTCATTTGAGCTGAAAAGTGACTGTGTTTACCTGAAAGGAAGTCTTGCTTTAGGAAGACACAGAGCCTGGGATTTACCTCCATCTCTGAAGGGAAACACCCAGCACAGTTATCGTCCATGAAACATACTCTGCTTTAGAGCAAGAAGCACACTCTTGCTTTCTAGAGTCTCTAATACAGCAAGACAGGTGAGTTTACTTAGACCAAAAGAACGGTTTTACATACACATGTGGACCATATCTAGTTCAACTCTGCTTCTGAAACTGATACAAACCACAGGTCATATAACATCCATTGCTTTTCCGTTAAGCGTGAGAAACGTGTGAGCTTCGTGAACGATGTAGCTTCCTTTGAGCTGAAAAGTGATTGTGTTTACCTGAAAGGAAGTCCTGCTTGTAGGAAGACACAGAACCTGGGATTTAGCTCCATTTCTGAAGGGAAACACACAGCACAGTTTTCTTCCATGAAACACACTCTGCTTTAGAGCAAGAAGGAAACTCTTGCTTTCTCGATTCTCCAATACAGCAGGAAACGTGAGTGTGCTTACACCAAAGAACGGGGTTTCCTACACATAAGGACCATATCTAGTTCGACTCTGCTTCTGAAACTGACACAAACCACCAGTCCTCTATCATCCAATGCTTTTCAGTTAAGACCTAGAAACATGTGAGCTTCGTGAACAATGCAGCCTCTTTTCAGCTGAAATGTGACTGCGTTTACTTGAAACGAATTCTTGCCTGTAAGAAGACACTAAGCATGGCATTTAACTCCATTTCTGAAGAAAAACACACAGCACAATTCTCATCCATTGAACACACTCTGCTTTAGAGCAAGAAGCACACTCTTCCTTTCTTGAGTGTCTAATAGAGCAGGAAACGTGAGTGTGCTCAGAACAAAAGGACGGTGTTTCCTACATATACGGACCATATCTAGTTCAACTCTGCTTCTGAAACTGATACAAACCACAGGTCTATATAACATCCAGTGCTTTTCAGTTAAGAGCGAGAAACATGTCAGCTTCGTGAACGATGTAGTTGCATTGGAGCTGGAAAACGATTGTGTTTACCTGAAAGGAAGTCTTGCTTGTCGGTAGAAACAGAGCCTGGGATTTACCTCCATTTCTGAAGGGAAACATATGGCACAGTTCTCAAACATGAAACAAACACTGCTTTAGAGCAAGAAGCACGCTCTTGCTTTCTAGGGTCTCTAATGCAGAAGGAAACATGAGTGTACTTAGACCAAAAGAACGGGGTTTCCTACACATAGGGACCATATCTCGTTCATCTCTGCTTCTGAAACTGATACTAACCACAAGTGCTCTAACATCCAATGCTTTTCAATTAAGAGTGAGAAACGTGAGAGCTGAGTGAATGATGTAGCTTCATTTGAGCTGAAAAGTGAATGCATTTACCTGAAACGAGTCTTGCTTGTAGGAAGACACAGAGCCAGGGATTTAACTCCATTTTTGAAGTGAATCACACAGCACAGTTCTCATCCATGAAACACACTCTGCTTTAGCTCAAGAAGCACGCTCTTGCTTTCTGGAGTCTCTATATAAAGCTTGAAACTTGAGTGTGCTCAGAAGAAAAGAACGGCGTTTCCTACACATAAGGACCATATATACTTCAACTCTACTTCTGATACTGATAGAAACCACTGGTCCTCTAACATCCAATGCTTTTCAGTTAAGACCGAGAAACATGTGAGCTTCGGGAAGGATATAGCTTCCTTTGAGTTGAAAAGAGACTTCATTTACCTGAAACGAAGTCTTGCATGTAGGAAGACACAGAGCCTGGGATTTAAATCCATTTCTGAAGGGAAATACACAGCACAGTTGTCATCCATGAAACACACTCTGCTTTAGAGCAAGAAGCATGCTCTTGCTTTCTAGATTATCCAATATAGCAGGAAACGTGAGTGTGCTTAGACCAAAGAACGGTGCGTCCTACCCATAAGGACCATATCTGGTTCAACTCTTCTTCTTAAACTGATACAAACCACGGGTCCTCTAACATCCAATGCTTTTCAGTAAATCGCGAGAAACGTGTTTACTAGGTGAACAATGTAGTTTCATTTGAGCTGAAAAGAGTCTGCGGTTACCTGAAAAGATGTCTTGCTTGTAAGAAGACACAGAGGCTAGGATTTAACTCCATTTCTGAATTGAAACACACACCACAGTTCTCATCCATGAAACAGACTCTGCTTTAAACCAAGAAGCACGCTCTTCCTTTCTAGAGTCTCTAATACAACAGGACAAGTGAGTGTACTTAGACCAAAAGAACGGTTTTACATACACATGTGGACCATATCTAGTTCAACTCTGCTTGTGAAACTGATACAAACCACAGGTCATATAACATCCATTGCTTTTCCGTTAAGAGTGAGAAACGTGTGAGCTTCGTGAACGATGTAGCTTCTTTTGAGCTGAAAAGTGATTGTGTTTACCTGAAAGGAAGTCCTGCTTGTAGGAAGACACAGAACCTGGGATTTAGCTCCATTTCTGAAGGGAAACACACAGCACAGTTGTCATCCATGAAACACACTCTGCTTTAGAGCAAGAAGCATGCTCTTGCTTTCTAGATTATCCAATATAGCAGGAAACGTGAGTGTGCTTAGACCAAAGAACGGTGCGTCCTACACATAAGGACCATATCTGGTTCAACTCTTCTTCTTAAACTGATACAAACCACGGGTCCTCTAACATCCAATGCTTTTCAGTAAATCGCGAGAAACGTGTTTACTAGGTGAAAAATGTAGTTTCATTTGAGCTGAAAAGAGTCTGCGTTTACCTGAAAAGATGTCTTGCTTGTAAGAAGACACAGAGGCTAGGATTTAACTCCATTTCTGAAGTGAAACACACACCACAGTTCTCATCCATGAAACAGACTCTGCTTTAAAGCAAGAAGCACGCTCTTCCTTTCTAGAGTCTCTAATACAACAGGACACGTGAAGGTACCTAGACCAAAAGAACGGTTTTACATACACATGTGGACCATATCTAGTTCAACTCTGCTTGTGAAACTGATACAAACCACAGGTCATATAACATCCATTGCTTTTCCGTTAACAGTGAGAAACGTGTGAGCTTCGTGAACAATGTAGCTTCCTTTGAGCTGAAAAGTGATTGTGTTTACCTGAAAGGAAATCCTGCTTGTAGGAAGACACAGAACCTGGGATTTAGCTCCATTTCTGAAGGGAAACACACAGCACAGTTTTCTTCCATGAAACACACTCTGCTTTAGAGCAAGAAACACACTCTTGCTTTCTTGAGTGTCTAATAGAGCAGGAAACGTGAGTGTGCTCAGAACAAAAGGACGGTGTTTCCTACATATATGGACCATATCTAGTTCAACTCTGCTTCTGAAACTGATACAAACCACAGGTCTATATAACATCCAGTGCTTTTCAGTTAAGAGCGAGAAACATTTCAGCTTCGTGAACGATGTAGTTGCATTGGAGCTGGAAAACGACTGTGTTTACCTGAAAGGAAGTCTTGCTTGTCGGTAGACACAGAGCCTGGGATTTACCTCCATTTCTGAAGGGAAACACACGGCACAGTTCTCAAACATGAAACAAACACTGCTTTAGAGCAAGAAGCACGCTCTTGCTTTCTAGAGTCTCTAATGCAGAAGGAAACATGAGTGTACTTAGACCAAAAGAATGGGGTTTCCTACACATAGGGACCATATCTCGTTCATCTCTGCTTCTGAAACTGATACTAACCACAAGTGCTCTAACACCCAATGCTTTTCAATTAAGAGTGAGAAACGTGAGAGCTGAGTGAATGATGTAGCTTCCTTTGAGCTGAAAAGTGAATGCATTTACCTGAAACGAGTCTTGCTTGTAGGAAGACACAGAGCCAGGGATTTAACTCCATTTTTGAAGTGAATCACACAGCATAGTTCTCATCCATGAAACACACTCTGCTTTAGCTCAAGAAGCATGCTCTTGCTTTCTGGAGTCTCTATATAAAGCTTGAAACTTGAGTGTGCTCAGAAGAAAAGAACGGCGTTTCCTACACATAAGGACCATATATACTTCAACTCTACTTCTGAAACTGATAGAAACCACTGGTCCTCTAACATCCAATGCTTTTCAGTTAAGACCGAGAAACATGTGAGCTTCGGGAAGGATATAGCTTTCTTTGAGTTGAAAAGAGACTTCATTTACCTGAAACGAAGTCTTGCATGTAGGAAGACACAGAGCCTGGGATTTAAATCCATTTCTGAAGGGAAACACACAGCACAGTTGTCATCCATGAAACACACTCTGCTTTAGAGCAAGAAGCATGCCCTTGCTTTCTAGATTATCCAATATAGTAGGAAATGTGAGTGTGCTTAGACCAAAGAACGGTGCGTCCTACACATAAGGACCATATCTGGTTCAACTCTTCTTCTTAAACTGATACAAACCACGGGTCCTCTAACATCCAATGCTTTTCAGTAAATCGCGAGAAACGTGTTTACTAGGTGAAAAATGTAGTTTCATTTGAGCTGAAAAGAGTCTGCGTTTACCTGAAAAGATGTCTTGCTTGTAAGAAGACACAGAGGCTAAGATTTAACTCCATTTCTGAAGTGAAACACACACCACAGTTCTCATCCAAGAAACAGACTCTGCTTTAAAGCAAGAAGCACGCTCTTCCTTTCTAGAGTCTCTAATACAACAGGACACGGGAGTGTACTTAGACCAAAAGAACGGTTTTACATACACATGTGGACCATATCTAGTTCAACTCTGCTTCTGAAACTGATACAAACCACAGGTCATATAACATCCATTGCTTTTCCGTTAAGAGTGAGAAACATGTGAGCTTCGTGAACAATGTAGCTTCCTTTGAGCTGAAAAGTGATTGTGTTTACCTGAAAGGAAGTCCTGCTTGTAGGAAGACACAGAACCTGGGATTTAGCTCCATTTCTGAAGGGAAACACACAGCACAGTTTTCTTCCATGAAACACACTCTGCTTTAGAGCAAGAAACACACTCTTGCTTTCTTGAGTGTCTAATAGAGCAGGAAACGTGAGTGTGCTCAGAACAAAAGGACGGTGTTTCCTACATATATGGACCATATCTAGTTCAACTCTGCTTCTGAAACTGATACAAACCACAGGTCTATATAACATCCAGTGCTTTTCAGTTAAGAGCGAGAAACATTTCAGCTTCGTGAACGATGTAGTTGCATTGGAGCTGGAAAACGACTGTGTTTACCTGAACAGAAGTCTTGCTTGTCGGTAGACACAGAGCCTGGGATTTACCTCCATTTCTGAAGGGAAACACACGGCGCAGTTCTCAAATAAGAAACAAACACTGCTTTAGAGCAAGAAGCACGCTCTTGCTTTCTAGAGTCTCTAATGCAGAAGGAAACATGAGTGTACTTAGACCAAAAGAATGGGGTTTCCTACACATAGGGACCATATCTCGTTCATCTCTGCTTCTGAAACTGATACTAACCACAAGTGCTCTAACATCCAATGCTTTTCAATTAAGAGTGAGAAACGTGAGAGCTGAGTGAATGATGTAGCTTCCTTTGAGCTGAAAAGTGAATGCATTTACCTGAAACGAGTCTTGCTTGTAGGAAGACACAGAGCCAGGGATTTAACTCCATTTTTGAAGTGAATCACACAGCACAGTTCTCATCCATGAAACACACTCTGCTTTAGCTCAAGAAGCACGCTCTTGCTTTCTGGAGTCTCTATATAAAGCTTGAAACTTGAGTGTGCTCAGAAGAAAAGAACGGCATTTCATACACATAAGGACCATATATACTTCAACTCTACTTCTGAAACTGATAGAAACCACTGGTCCTCTAACATCCACTGCTTTTCAGTTAAGACCGAGAAACATGTGAGCTTCGTGAAGTATATAGCTTCCTTTGATTTAAAAAGAGTCTTCATTTACCTTAAACGAAGTCTTGCATGTAGGAAGACACAGAGCCTGGGATTTAAATCCATTTCTGAAGGGAAACACACAGCACAGTTGTCATCCATGAAACACACTCTGCTTTAGAGCAAGAAGCATGCTCTTGCTTTCTAGATTATCCAATATAGCAGGAAACGTGAGTGTGCTTAGACAAAAGAATGGTGCATCCTACACATAAGGACCATATCTGGTTCAACTCTTCTTCTTAAACTGATACAAACCACGGGTCCTCTAACATCCAATGCTTTTCAGTAAATTGCGAGAAACGTGTTTACTAGGTGAACAATGTAGTTTCATTTGAGCTGAAAAGAGTCTGCGTTTACCTGAAAAGATGTCTTGCTTGTAAGAAGACACAGAGGCTAGGATTTAACTCCATTTCTGAAGTGAAACACACACCACAGTTCTCATCCAAGAAACAGACTCTGCTTTAAAGCAAGAAGCACGCTCTTCCTTTCTAGAGTCTCTAATACAACAGGACACGGGAGTGTACTTAGACCCAAGAACGGTTTTACATACACATGTGGACCATATCTAGTTCAACTCTGCTTCTGAAACTGATACAAACCACAGGTCATATAACATCCATTGCTTTTCCGTTAAGCGTGAGAAACGTGTGAGCTTCGTGAACGATGTAGCTTCCTTTGAGCTGAAAAGTGATTGTGTTTACCTGAAAGGAAATCCTGCTTGTAGGAAGACACAGAACCTGGGATTTAGCTCCATTTCTGAAGGGAAACACACAGCACAGTTTTCTTCCATGAAACACACTCTGCTTTAGAGCAAGAAGCACACTCTTGCTTTCTTGAGTGTCTAATAGAGCAGGAAACGTGAGTGTGCTCAGAACAAAAGGACGGTGTTTCCTACATATACGGACCATATCTAGTTCAACTCTGCTTCTGAAACTGATACAAACCACAGGTCTATATAACATCCAGTGCTTTTCAGTTAAGAGCGAGAAACATTTCAGCTTCGTGAACGATGTAGTTGCATTGGAGCTGGAAAACGACTGTGTTTACCTGAAAGGAAGTCTTGCATGTCGGCAGACAGAGAGCCTTGGATTTACCTCCATTTCTGAAGGGAAACACACGGCACAGTTCTCAAACATGAAACAAACACTGCTTTAGAGCAAGAAGCACACTCTTGCTTTCTAGAGTCTCTAATGCAGAAGGAAACATGAGTGTACTTAGACCAAAAGAATGGGGTTTCCTACACATAGGGACCATATCACGTTCATCTCTGCTTCTGAAACTGATACAAACCACGGGTCCTCTAACATCCAATGCTTTTCAGTAAATCGCGAGAAACGTGTTTACTAGGTGAACAATGTAGTTTCATTTGAGCTGAAAAGAGTCTGCGTTTACCTGAAAAGATGTCTTGCTTGTAAGAAGACACAGAGGCTAGGATTTAACTCCATTTCTGAAGTGAAACACACACCACAGTTCTCATCCATGAAACAGACTCTGCTTTAAAGCAAGAAGCACGCTCTTCCTTTCTAGAGTCTCTAATACAACAGGACACGTGAGTGTACTTAGACCCAAGAACGGTTTTACATACACATGTGGACCATATCTAGTTCAACTCTGCTTCTGAAACTGATACAAACCACAGGTCATATAACATCCATTGCTTTTCCGTTAAGCGTGAGAAACGTGTGAGCTTCGTGAACGATGTAGCTTCCTTTGAGCTGAAAAGTGATTGTGTTTACCTGAAAGGAAGTCCTGCTTGTAGGAAGACACAGAACCTGGGATTTAGCTCCATTTCTGAAGGGAAACACACAGCACAGTTTTCTTCCATGAAACACACTCTGCTTTAGAGCAAGAAGCACACTCTTGCTTTCTTGAGTGTCTAATAGAGCAGGAAACGTGAGTGTGCTCAGAACAAAAGGACGGTGTTTCCTAAATATCTAGTTCAACTCTGCTTCTGAAACTGATACAAACCACAGGTCTATATAACATCCAGTGCTTTTCAGTTAAGAGCGGGAAACATGTCAGCTTCGTGAACGATGTAGTTGCATTGGAGCTGGAAAATGACTGAGTTTACCTGAAAGGATGTCTTGCTTGTCGGTAGACACAGAGCCTGGGATTTACCTCCATTTCTGAAGGGAAACACACGGCACAGTTCTCAAACATGAAACAAACACTGCTTTAGAGCAAGAAGCACGCTCTTGCTTTCTAGAGTCTCTAATGCAGAAGGAAACATGAGTGTACTTAGACCAAAAGAATGGGGTTTCCTACACATAGGGACCATATCTCGTTCATCTCTGCTTCTGAAACTGATACTAACCACAAGTGCTCTAACACCCAATACTTTTCAATTAAGAGTGAGAAACGTGAGAGCTGAGTGAATGATGTAGCTTCCTTTGAGCTGAAAAGTGAATGCATTTACCTGAAACGAGTCTTGCTTGTAGGAAGACACAGAGCCAGGGATTTAACTCCATTTTTGAAATGAATCACACAGCATAGTTCTCATCCATGAAACACACTCTGCTTTAGCTCAAGAAGCATGCTCTTGCTTTCTGGAGTCTCTATATAAAGCTTGAAACTTGAGTGTGCTCAGAAGAAAAGAACGGCGTTTCCTACACATAAGGACCATATATACTTCAACTCTACTTCTGAAACTGATAGAAACAACTGGTCCTCTAACATCCAATGCTTTTCAGTTAAGACCGAGAAACATGTGAGCTTCGGGAAGGATATAGCTTTCTTTGAGTTGAAAAGAGACTTCATTTACCTGAAACGAAGTCTTGCATGTAGGAAGACACAGAGCCTGGGATTTAAATCCATTTCTGAAGGGAAACACACAGCACAGTTGTCATCCATGAAACACACTCTGCTTTAGAGCAAGAAGCATGCTCTTGCTTTCTAGATTATCCAATATAGCAGGAAACGTGAGTGTGCTTAGACCAAAGAACGGTCCGTCCTACACATAAGGACCATATCTGGTTCAACTCTTCTTCTTAAACTGATACAAACCACGGGTCCTCTAACATCCAATGCTTTTCAGTAAATCGCGAGAAACGTGTTTACTAGGTGAAAAATGTAGTTTCATTTGAGCTGAAAAGAGTCTGCGTTTACCTGAAAAGATGTCTTGCTTGTAAGAAGACACAGAGGCTAAGATTTAACTCCATTTCTGAAGTGAAACACACACCACAGTTCTCATCCAAGAAACAGACTCTGCTTTAAAGCAAGAAGCACGCTCTTCCTTTCTAGAGTCTCTAATACAACAGGACACGGGAGTGTACTTAGACCAAAAGAACGGTTTTACATACACATGTGGACCATATCTAGTTCAACTCTGCTTCTGAAACTGATACAAACCACAGGTCATATACCATCCATTGCTTTTCCGTTAAGAGTGAGAAACGTGTGAGCTTCGTGAACGATGTAGCTTCCTTTGAGCTGAAAAGTGATTGTGTTTACCTGAAAGGAAGTCCTGCTTGTAGGAAGACACAGAACCTGGGATTTAGCTCCATTTCTGAAGGGAAACACACAGCACAGTTTTCTTCCATGAAACACACTCTGCTTTAGAGCAAGAAGCACACTCTTGCTTTCTTGATTGTCTAATAGAGCAGGAAACATGAGTGTGCTCAGAACAAAAGGACGGTGTTTCCTACATATACGGACCATATCTAGTTCAACTCTGCTTCTGAAACTGATACAAACCACAGGTCTATATAACATCCAGTGCTTTTCAGTTAAGAGCGAGAAACATTTCAGCTTCGTGAACGATGTAGTTGCATTGGAGCTGGAAAACGACTGTGTTTACCTGAAAGGAAGTCTTGCTTGTTGGTAGACACAGAGCCTGGGATTTACCTCCATTTCTGAAGGGAAACACACGGCACAGTTCTCAAACATGAAACAAACACTGCTTTAGAGCAAGAAGCACACTCTTGCTTTCTAGAGTCTCTAATGCAGAAGGAAACATGAGTGTACTTAGATCAAAAAATGGGGTTTCCTACACATAGGGACCATATCTCGTTCATCTCTGCTTCTGAAACTGATACTAACCACAAGTGCTCTAACATCCAATGCTTTTCAATTAAGAGTGAGAAACGTGAGAGCTGAGTGAATGATGTAGCTTCCTTTGAGCTGAAAAGTGAATGCATTTACCTGAAACGAGTCTTGCTTGTAGGAAGACACAGAGCCAGGGATTTAACTCCATTTTTGAAGTGAATCACACAGCACAGTTCTCATCCATGAAACACACTCTGCTTTAGCTCAAGAAGCACGCTCTTGCTTTCTGGAGTCTCTACATAAAGCTTGAAACTTGAGTGTGCTCAGAAGAAAAGAACGGCGTTTCCTACACATAAGGACCATATATACTTCAACTCTACTTTTGAAACTGATAGAAACCACTGGTCCTCTAACATCCACTGCTTTTCAGTTAAGACCGAGAAACATGTGAGCTTCGTGAAGTATATAGCTTCCTTTGATTTAAAAAGAGTCTTCATTTACCTTAAACGAAGTCTTGCATGTAGGAAGACACAGAGCCTGGGATTTAAATCCATTTCTGAAGGGAAACACACAGCACAGTTGTCATCCATGAAACACACTCTGCTTTAGAGCAAGAAGCATGCTCTTGCTTTCTAGATTATCCAATATAGCAGGAAACGTGAGTGTGCTTAGACAAAAGAATGGTGCATCCTACACATAAGGACCATATCTGGTTCAACTCTTCTTCTTAAACTGATACAAACCACGGGTCCTCTAACATCCAATGCTTTTCAGTAAATCGCGAGAAACGTGTTTACTAGGTGAACAATGTAGTTTCATTTGAGCTGAAAAGAGTCTGCGTTTACCTGAAAAGATGTCTTGCTTGTAAGAAGACACAGAGGCTAGGATTTAACTCCATTTCTGAAGTGAAACACACACCACAGTTCTCATCCAAGAAACAGACTCTGCTTTAAAGCAAGAAGCACGCTCTTCCTTTCTAGAGTCTCTAATACAACAGGACACGGGAGTGTACTTAGACCCAAGAACGGTTTTACATACACATGTGGACCATATCTAGTTCAACTCTGCTTCTGAAACTGATACAAACCACAGGTCATATAACATCCATTGCTTTTCCGTTAAGCGTGAGAAACGTGTGAGCTTCGTGAACGATGTAGCTTCCTTTGAGCTGAAAAGTGATTGTGTTTACCTGAAAGGAAATCCTGCTTGTAGGAAGACACAGAACCTGGGATTTAGCTCCATTTCTGAAGGGAAACACACAGCACAGTTTTCTTCCATGAAACATACTCTGCTTTAGAGCAAGAAGCACACTCTTGCTTTCTTGAGTGTCTAATAGAGCAGGAAACGTGAGTGTGCTCAGAACAAAAGGACGGTGTTTCCTACATATACGGACCATATCTAGTTCAACTCTGCTTCTGAAACTGATACAAACCACAGGTCTATATAACATCCAGTGCTTTTCAGTTAAGAGCGAGAAACATTTCAGCTTCGTGAACGATGTAGTTGCATTGGAGCTGGAAAACGACTGTGTTTACCTGAAAGGAAGTCTTGCATGTCGGCAGACAGAGAGTCTTGGATTTACCTCCATTTCTGAAGGGAAACACACGGCACAGTTCTCAAACATGAAACAAACACTGCTTTAGAGCAAGAAGCACACTCTTGCTTTCTAGAGTCTCTAATGCAGAAGGAAACATGAGTGTACTTAGACCAAAAGAATGGGGTTTCCTACACATAGGGACCATATCACGTTCATCTCTGCTTCTGAAACTGATACAAACCACGGGTCCTCTAACATCCAATGCTTTTCAGTAAATCGCGAGAAACGTGTTTACTAGGTGAACAATGTAGTTTCATTTGAGCTGAAAAGAGTCTGCGTTTACCTGAAAAGATGTCTTGCTTGTAAGAAGACACAGAGGCTAGGATTTAACTCCATTTCTGAAGTGAAACACACACCACAGTTCTCATCCATGAAACAGACTCTGCTTTAAAGCAAGAAGCACGCTCTTCCTTTCTAGAGTCTCTAATACAACAGGACACGTGAGTGTACTTAGACCCAAGAACGGTTTTACATACACATGTGGACCATATCTAGTTCAACTCTGCTTCTGAAACTGATACAAACCACAGGTCATATAACATCCATTGCTTTTCCGTTAAGCGTGAGAAACGTGTGAGCTTCGTGAACGATGTAGCTTCCTTTGAGCTGAAAAGTGATTGTGTTTACCTGAAAGGAAGTCCTGCTTGTAGGAAGACACAGAACCTGGGATTTAGCTCCATTTCTGAAGGGAAACACACAGCACAGTTTTCTTCCATGAAACACACTCTGCTTTAGAGCAAGAAGCACACTCTTGCTTTCTTGAGTGTCTAATAGAGCAGGAAACGTGAGTGTGCTCAGAACAAAAGGACGGTGTTTCCTAAATATCTAGTTCAACTCTGCTTCTGAAACTGATACAAACCACAGGTCTATATAACATCCAGTGCTTTTCAGTTAAGAGCGGGAAACATGTCAGCTTCGTGAACGATGTAGTTGCATTGGAGCTGGAAAATGACTGAGTTTACCTGAAAGGATGTCTTGCTTGTCGGTAGACACAGAGCCTGGGATTTACCTCCATTTCTGAAGGGAAACACACGGCACAGTTCTCAAACATGAAACAAACACTGCTTTAGAGCAAGAAGCACGCTCTTGCTTTCTAGAGTCTCTAATGCAGAAGGAAACATGAGTGTACCTAGACCAAAAGAATGTTGTTTCCTACACATAGGGACCATATCTCGTTCATCTCTGCTTCTGAAACTGATACTAACCACAAGTGCTCTAACACCCAATGCTTTTCAATTAAGAGTGAGAAACGTGAGAGCTGAGTGAATGATGTAGCTTCCTTTGAGCTGAAAAGTGAATGCATTTACCTGAAACGAGTCTTGCTTGTAGGAAGACACAGAGCCAGGGATTTAACTCCATTTTTGAAATGAATCACACAGCATAGTTCTCATCCATGAAACACACTCTGCTTTAGCTCAAGAAGCATGCTCTTGCTTTCTGGAGTCTCTATATAAAGCTTGAAACTTGAGTGTGCTCAGAAGAAAAGAACGGCGTTTCCTACACATAAGGACCATATATACTTCAACTCTACTTCTGAAACTGATAGAAACAACTGGTCCTCTAACATCCAATGCTTTTCAGTTAAGACCGAGAAACATGTGAGCTTCGGGAAGGATATAGCTTTCTTTGAGTTGAAAAGAGACTTCATTTACCTGAAACGAAGTCTTGCATGTAGGAAGACACAGAGCCTGGGATTTAAATCCATTTCTGAAGGGAAACACACAGCACAGTTGTCATCCATGAAACACACTCTGCTTTAGAGCAAGAAGCATGCTCTTGCTTTCTAGATTATCCAATATAGCAGGAAACGTGAGTGTGCTTAGACCAAAGAACGGTCCGTCCTACACATAAGGACCATATCTGGTTCAACTCTTCTTCTTAAACTGATACAAACCACGGGTCCTCTAACATCCAATGCTTTTCAGTAAATCGCGAGAAACGTGTTTACTAGGTGAAAAATGTAGTTTCATTTGAGCTGAAAAGAGTCTGCGTTTACCTGAAAAGATGTCTTGCTTGTAAGAAGACACAGAGGCTAAGATTTAACTCCATTTCTGAAGTGAAACACACACCACAGTTCTCATCCAAGAAACAGACTCTGCTTTAAAGCAAGAAGCACGCTCTTCCTTTCTAGAGTCTCTAATACAACAGGACACGGGAGTGTACTTAGACCAAAAGAACGGTTTTACATACACATGTGGACCATATCTAGTTCAACTCTGCTTCTGAAACTGATACAAACCACAGGTCATATACCATCCATTGCTTTTCCGTTAAGAGTGAGAAACGTGTGAGCTTCGTGAACGATGTAGCTTCCTTTGAGCTGAAAAGTGATTGTGTTTACCTGAAAGGAAGTCCTGCTTGTAGGAAGACACAGAACCTGGGATTTAGCTCCATTTCTGAAGGGAAACACACAGCACAGTTTTCTTCCATGAAACACACTCTGCTTTAGAGCAAGAAGCACACTCTTGCTTTCTTGATTGTCTAATAGAGCAGGAAACATGAGTGTGCTCAGAACAAAAGGACGGTGTTTCCTACATATACGGACCATATCTAGTTCAACTCTGCTTCTGAAACTGATACAAACCACAGGTCTATATAACATCCAGTGCTTTTCAGTTAAGAGCGAGAAACATTTCAGCTTCGTGAACGATGTAGTTGCATTGGAGCTGGAAAACGACTGTGTTTACCTGAAAGGAAGTCTTGCTTGTTGGTACACACAGAGCCTGGGATTTACCTCCATTTCTGAAGGGAAACACACGGCACAGTTCTCAAACATGAAACAAACACTGCTTTAGAGCAAGAAGCACACTCTTGCTTTCTAGAGTCTCTAATGCAGAAGGAAACATGAGTGTACTTAGATCAAAAAATGGGGTTTCCTACACATAGGGACCATATCTCGTTCATCTCTGCTTCTGAAACTGATACTAACCACAAGTGCTCTAACATCCAATGCTTTTCAATTAAGAGTGAGAAACGTGAGAGCTGAGTGAATGATGTAGCTTCCTTTGAGCTGAAAAGTGAATGCATTTACCTGAAACGAGTCTTGCTTGTAGGAAGACACAGAGCCAGGGATTTAACTCCATTTTTGAAGTGAATCACACAGCACAGTTCTCATCCATGAAACACACTCTGCTTTAGCTCAAGAAGCACGCTCTTGCTTTCTGGAGTCTCTACATAAAGCTTGAAACTTGAGTGTGCTCAGAAGAAAAGAACGGCGTTTCCTACACATAAGGACCATATATACTTCAACTCTACTTCTGAAACTGATAGAAACCACTGGTCCTCTAACATCCAATGCTTTTCAGTTAAGACCGAGAAACATGTGAGCTTCGTGAAGGATATAGCTTCCTTTGAGTTGAAAAGAGACTTCATTTACCTGAAACGAAGTCTTGCATGTAGGAAGACACAGAGCCTGGGATTTAAATCCATTTCTGAAGGGAAACACACAGCACAGTTGTCATCCATGAAACACACTCTGCTTTAGAGCAAGAAGCATGCTCTTGCTTTCTAGATTATCCAATATAGCAGGAAACGTGAGTGTGCTTAGACCAAAGAACGGTGCGTCCTACACATAAGGACCATATCTGGTTCAACTCTTCTTCTTAAACTGATACAAACCACGGGTCCTCTAACATCCAATGCTTTTCAGTAAATCGCGAGAAACGTGTTTACTAGGTGAAAAATGTAGTTTCATTTGAGCTGAAAAGAGTCTGCGTTTACCTGAAAAGATGTCTTGCTTGAAGGAAGACACAGAGGCTAGGATTTAACTCCATTTCTGAAGTGAAACACACACCACAGTTCTCATCCATGAAACAGACTCTGCTTTAAAGCAAGAAGCACGCTCTTCCTTTCTAGAGTCTCTAATACAACAGGACACGGGAGTGTACTTAGACCAAAAGAACGGTTTTACATACACATGTGGACCATATCTAGTTCAACTCTGCTTCTGAAACTGATACAAACCACAGGTCATATAACATCCATTGCTTTTCCGTTAACAGTGAGAAACGTGTGAGCTTCGTGAACGATGTAGCTTCCTTTGAGCTGAAAAGTGATTGTGTTTACCTGAAAGGAAGTCCTGCTTGTAGGAAGACACAGAACCTGGGATTTAGCTCCATTTCTGAAGGGAAACACACAGCACAGTTTTCTTCCATGAAACACACTCTGCTTTAGATCAAGAAGCACACTCTTGTTTTCTTGAGTGTCTAATAGAGCAGGAAACGTGAGTGTGCTCAGAACAAAAGGACGGTGTTTCCTAAATATCTAGTTCAACTCTGCTTCTGAAACTGATACAAACCACAGGTCTATATAACATCCAGTGCTTTTCAGTTAAGAGCGAGAAACATGTCAGCTTCGTGAACGATGTAGTTGCATTGGAGCTGGAAAACGACTGTGTTTACCTGAAAGGAAGTCTTGCTTGTCGGTAGACACAGAGCCTGGGATTTACCTCCATTTCTGAAGGGAAACACACGGCACAGTTCTCAAACATGAAACAAACACTGCTTTAGAGCAAGAAGCACGCTCTTGCTTTCTAGAGTCTTTAATGCAGAAGGAAACATGAGTGTACTTAGACCAAAAGAATGGGGTTTCCTACACATAGGGACCATATCTCGTTCATCTCTGCTTCTGAAATTGATACTAACCACAAGTGCTCTAACATCCAATGCTTTTCAATTAAGAGTGAGAAACGTGAGAGCTGAGTGAATGATGTAGCTTCCTTTGAGCTGAAAAGTGAATGCATTTACCTGAAACGAGTCTTGCTTGTAGGAAGACACAGAGCCAGGGATTTAACTCCATTTTTGAAGTGAATCACACAGCACAGTTCTCATCCATGAAACACACTCTGCTTTAGCTCAAGAAGCACGCTCTTGCTTTCTGGAGTCTCTACATAAAGCTTGAAACTTGAGTGTGCTCAGAAGAAAAGAACGGCGTTTCCTACACATAAGGACCATATATACTTCAACTCTACTTTTGAAACTGATAGAAACCACTGGTCCTCTAACATCCACTGCTTTTCAGTTAAGACCGAGAAACATGTGAGCTTCGTGAAGTATATAGCTTCCTTTGATTTAAAAAGAGTCTTCATTTACCTTAAACGAAGTCTTGCATGTAGGAAGACACAGAGCCTGGGATTTAAATCCATTTCTGAAGGGAAACACACAGCACAGTTGTCATCCATGAAACACACTCTGCTTTAGAGCAAGAAGCATGCTCTTGCTTTCTAGATTATCCAATATAGCAGGAAACGTGAGTGTGCTTAGACAAAAGAATGGTGCATCCTACACATAAGGACCATATCTGGTTCAACTCTTCTTCTTAAACTGATACAAACCACGGGTCCTCTAACATCCAATGCTTTTCAGTAAATCGCGAGAAACGTGTTTACTAGGTGAACAATGTAGTTTCATTTGAGCTGAAAAGAGTCTGCGTTTACCTGAAAAGATGTCTTGCTTGTAAGAAGACACAGAGGCTAGGATTTAACTCCATTTCTGAAGTGAAACACACACCACAGTTCTCATCCAAGAAACAGACTCTGCTTTAAAGCAAGAAGCACGCTCTTCCTTTCTAGAGTCTCTAATACAACAGGACACGGGAGTGTACTTAGACCCAAGAACGGTTTTACATACACATGTGGACCATATCTAGTTCAACTCTGCTTCTGAAACTGATACAAACCACAGGTCATATAACATCCATTGCTTTTCCGTTAAGCGTGAGAAACCTGTGAGCTTCGTGAACGATGTAGCTTCCTTTGAGCTGAAAAGTGATTGTGTTTACCTGAAAGGAAATCCTGCTTGTAGGAAGACACAGAACCTGGGATTTAGCTCCATTTCTGAAGGGAAACACACAGCACAGTTTTCTTCCATGAAACACACTCTGCTTTAGAGCAAGAAGCACACTCTTGCTTTCTTGAGTGTCTAATAGAGCAGGAAACGTGAGTGTGCTCAGAACAAAAGGACGGTGTTTCCTACATATACGGACCATATCTAGTTCAACTCTGCTTCTGAAACTGATACAAACCACAGGTCTATATAACATCCAGTGCTTTTCAGTTAAGAGCGAGAAACATTTCAGCTTCGTGAACGATGTAGTTGCATTGGAGCTGGAAAACGACTGTGTTTACCTGAAAGGAAGTCTTGCATGTCGGCAGACAGAGAGCCTTGGATTTACCTCCATTTCTGAAGGGAAACACACGGCACAGTTCTCAAACATGAAACAAACACTGCTTTAGAGCAAGAAGCACACTCTTGCTTTCTAGAGTCTCTAATGCAGAAGGAAACATGAGTGTACTTAGACCAAAAGAATGGGGTTTCCTACACATAGGGACCATATCACGTTCATCTCTGCTTCTGAAACTGATACAAACCACGGGTCCTCTAACATCCAATGCTTTTCAGTAAATCGCGAGAAACGTGTTTACTAGGTGAACAATGTAGTTTCATTTGAGCTGAAAAGAGTCTGCGTTTACCTGAAAAGATGTCTTGCTTGTAAGAAGACACAGAGGCTAGGATTTAACTCCATTTCTGAAGTGAAACACACACCACAGTTCTCATCCATGAAACAGACTCTGCTTTAAAGCAAGAAGCACGCTCTTCCTTTCTAGAGTCTCTAATACAACAGGACACGGGAGTGTACTTAGACCCAAGAACGGTTTTACATACACATGTGGACCATATCTAGTTCAACTCTGCTTCTGAAACTGATACAAACCACAGGTCATATAACATCCATTGCTTTTCCGTTAAGCGTGAGAAACGTGTGAGCTTCGTGAACGATGTAGCTTCCTTTGAGCTGAAAAGTGATTGTGTTTACCTGAAAGGAAGTCCTGCTTGTAGGAAGACACAGAACCTGGGATTTAGCTCCATTTCTGAAGGGAAACACACAGCACAGTTTTCTTCCATGAAACACACTCTGCTTTAGAGCAAGAAGCACACTCTTGCTTTCTTGAGTGTCTAATAGAGCAGGAAACGTGAGTGTGCTCAGAACAAAAGGACGGTGTTTCCTAAATATCTAGTTCAACTCTGCTTCTGAAACTGATACAAACCACAGGTCTATATAACATCCAGTGCTTTTCAGTTAAGAGCGGGAAACATGTCAGCTTCGTGAACGATGTAGTTGCATTGGAGCTGGAAAATGACTGAGTTTACCTGAAAGGATGTCTTGCTTGTCGGTAGACACAGAGCCTGGGATTTACCTCCATTTCTGAAGGGAAACACATGGCACAGTTCTCAAACATGAAACAAACACTGCTTTAGAGCAAGAAGCACGCTCTTGCTTTCTAGAGTCTCTAATGCAGAAGGAAACATGAGTGTACTTAGACCAAAAGAATGTTGTTTCCTACACATAGGGACCATATCTCGTTCATCTCTGCTTCTGAAACTGATACTAACCACAAGTGCTCTAACACCCAATGCTTTTCAATTAAGAGTGAGAAACGTGAGAGCTGAGTGAATGATGTAGCTTCCTTTGAGCTGAAAAGTGAATGCATTTACCTGAAACGAGTCTTGCTTGTAGGAAGACACAGAGCCAGGGATTTAACTCCATTTTTGAAATGAATCACACAGCATAGTTCTCATCCATGAAACACACTCTGCTTTAGCTCAAGAAGCATGCTCTTGCTTTCTGGAGTCTCTATATAAAGCTTGAGACTTGAGTGTGCTCAGAAGAAAAGAACGGCGTTTCCTACACATAAGGACCATATATACTTCAACTCTACTTCTGAAACTGATAGAAACAACTGGTCCTCTAACATCCAATGCTTTTCAGTTAAGACCGAGAAACATGTGAGCTTCGGGAAGGATATAGCTTTCTTTGAGTTGAAAAGAGACTTCATTTACCTGAAACGAAGTCTTGCATGTAGGAAGACACAGAGCCTGGGATTTAAATCCATTTCTGAAGGGAAACACACAGCACAGTTGTCATCCATGAAACACACTCTGCTTTAGAGCAAGAAGCATGCTCTTGCTTTCTAGATAATCCAATATAGCAGGAAACGTGAGTGTGCTTAGACCAAAGAACGGTCCGTCCTACACATAAGGACCATATCTGGTTCAACTCTTCTTCTTAAACTGATACAAACCACGGGTCCTCTAACATCCAATGCTTTTCAGTAAATCGCGAGAAACGTGTTTACTAGGTGAAAAATGTAGTTTCATTTGAGCTGAAAAGAGTCTGCGTTTACCTGAAAAGATGTCTTGCTTGTAAGAAGACACAGAGGCTAAGATTTAACTCCATTTCTGAAGTGAAACACACACCACAGTTCTCATCCAAGAAACAGACTCTGCTTTAAAGCAAGAAGCACGCTCTTCCTTTCTAGAGTCTCTAATACAACAGGACACGGGAGTGTACTTAGACCAAAAGAACGGTTTTACATACACATGTGGACCATATCTAGTTCAACTCTGCTTCTGAAACTGATACAAACCACAGGTCATATACCATCCATTGCTTTTCCGTTAAGAGTGAGAAACGTGTGAGCTTCGTGAACGATGTAGCTTCCTTTGAGCTGAAAAGTGATTGTGTTTACCTGAAAGGAAGTCCTGCTTGTAGGAAGACACAGAACCTGGGATTTAGCTCCATTTCTGAAGGGAAACACACAGCACAGTTTTCTTCCATGAAACACACTCTGCTTTAGAGCAAGAAGCACACTCTTGCTTTCTTGATTGTCTAATAGAGCAGGAAACATGAGTGTGCTCAGAACAAAAGGACGGTGTTTCCTACATATACGGACCATATCTAGTTCAACTCTGCTTCTGAAACTGATACAAACCACAGGTCTATATAACATCCAGTGCTTTTCAGTTAAGAGCGAGAAACATTTCAGCTTCGTGAACGATGTAGTTGCATTGGAGCTGGAAAACGACTGTGTTTACCTGAAAGGAAGTCTTGCTTGTTGGTAGACACAGAGCCTGGGATTTACCTCCATTTCTGAAGGGAAACACACGGCACAGTTCTCAAACATGAAACAAACACTGCTTTAGAGCAAGAAGCACACTCTTGCTTTCTAGAGTCTCTAATGCAGAAGGAAACATGAGTGTACTTAGATCAAAAAATGGGGTTTCCTACACATAGGGACCATATCTCGTTCATCTCTGCTTCTGAAACTGATACTAACCACAAGTGCTCTAACATCCAATGCTTTTCAATTAAGAGTGAGAAACGTGAGAGCTGAGTGAATGATGTAGCTTCCTTTGAGCTGAAAAGTGAATGCATTTACCTGAAACGAGTCTTGCTTGTAGGAAGACACAGAGCCAGGGATTTAACTCCATTTTTGAAGTGAATCACACAGCACAGTTCTCATCCATGAAACACACTCTGCTTTAGCTCAAGAAGCACGCTCTTGCTTTCTGGAGTCTCTACATAAAGCTTGAAACTTGAGTGTGCTCAGAAGAAAAGAACGGCGTTTCCTACACATAAGGACCATATATACTTCAACTCTACTTCTGAAACTGATAGAAACCACTGGTCCTCTAACATCCAATGCTTTTCAGTTAAGACCGAGAAACATGTGAGCTTCGTGAAGGATATAGCTTCCTTTGAGTTGAAAAGAGACTTCATTTACCTGAAACGAAGTCTTGCATGTAGGAAGACACAGAGCCTGGGATTTAAATCCATTTCTGAAGGGAAACACACAGCACAGTTGTCATCCATGAAACACACTCTGCTTTAGAGCAAGAAGCATGCTCTTGCTTTCTAGATTATCCAATATAGCAGGAAACGTGAGTGTGCTTAGACCAAAGAACGGTGCGTCCTACACATAAGGACCATATCTGGTTCAACTCTTCTTCTTAAACTGATACAAACCACGGGTCCTCTAACATCCAATGCTTTTCAGTAAATCGCGAGAAACGTGTTTACTAGGTGAAAAATGTAGTTTCATTTGAGCTGAAAAGAGTCTGCGTTTACCTGAAAAGATGTCTTGCTTGAAGGAAGACACAGAGGCTAGGATTTAACTCCATTTCTGAAGTGAAACACACACCACAGTTCTCATCCATGAAACAGACTCTGCTTTAAAGCAAGAAGCACGCTCTTCCTTTCTAGAGTCTCTAATACAACAGGACACGGGAGTGTACTTAGACCAAAAGAACGGTTTTACATACACATGTGGACCATATCTAGTTCAACTCTGCTTCTGAAACTGATACAAACCACAGGTCATATAACATCCATTGCTTTTCCGTTAACAGTGAGAAACGTGTGAGCTTCGTGAACGATGTAGCTTCCTTTGAGCTGAAAAGTGATTGTGTTTACCTGAAAGGAAGTCCTGCTTGTAGGAAGACACAGAACCTGGGATTTAGCTCCATTTCTGAAGGGAAACACACAGCACAGTTTTCTTCCATGAAACACACTCTGCTTTAGATCAAGAAGCACACTCTTGTTTTCTTGAGTGTCTAATAGAGCAGGAAACGTGAGTGTGCTCAGAACAAAAGGACGGTGTTTCCTAAATATCTAGTTCAACTCTGCTTCTGAAACTGATACAAACCACAGGTCTATATAACATCCAGTGCTTTTCAGTTAAGAGCGAGAAACATGTCAGCTTCGTGAACGATGTAGTTGCATTGGAGCTGGAAAACGACTGTGTTTACCTGAAAGGAAGTCTTGCTTGTCGGTAGACACAGAGCCTGGGATTTACCTCCATTTCTGAAGGGAAACACACGGCACAGTTCTCAAACATGAAACAAACACTGCTTTAGAGCAAGAAGCACACTCTTGCTTTCTAGAGTCTCTAATGCAGAAGGAAACATGAGTGTACTTAGACCAAAAGAACGGGGTTTCCTACACATAGGGACCATATCTCGTTCATCTCTGCTTCTGAAACTGATACTAACCACAAGTGCTCTAACACCCAATGCTTTTCAATTAAGAGTGAGAAACGTGAGAGCTGAGTGAATGATGTAGCTTCCTTTGAGCTGAAAAGTGAATGCATTTACCTGAAACGAGTCTTGCTTGTAGGAAGACACAGAGCCAGGGATTTAACTCCATTTTTGAAGTGAATCACACAGCATAGTTCTCATCCATGAAACACACTCTGCTTTAGCTCAAGAAGCACGCTCTTGCTTTCTGGAGTCTCTATATAAAGCTTGAAACTTGAGTGTGCTCAGAAGAAAAGAACGGCGTTTCCTACACATAAGGACCATATATACTTCATCTCTACTTCTGAAACTGATAGAAAACACTGGTCCTCTAACATCCAATGCTTTTCAGTTAAGACCGAGAAACATGTGAGCTTCGTGAAGGATATAGCTTCCTTTGAGTTGAAAAGAGACTTCATTTACCTGAAACGAAGTCTTGCATGTAGGAAGACACAGAGCCTGGGATTTAAATCCATTTCTGAAGGGAAACACACAGCACAGTTGTCATCCATGAAACACACTCTGCTTTAGAGCAAGAAGCATGCTCTTGCTTTCTAGATTATCCAATATAGCAGGAAACGTGAGTGTGGTTAGACCAAAGAACGGTGCGTCCTACACATAAGGACCATATCTGGTTCAACTCTTCTTCTTAAACTGATACAAACCACGGGTCCTCTAACATCCAATGCTTTTCAGTAAATCACGAGAAACGTGTTTACTAGGTGAAAAATGTAGTTTCATTTGAGCTGAAAAGAGTCTGCGTTTACCTGAAAAGATGTCTTGCTTGTAAGAAGACACAGAGGCTAAGATTTAACTCCATTTCTGAAGTGAAACACACACCACAGTTCTTATCCAAGAAACAGACTCTGCTTTAAAGCAAGAAGCACGCTCTTCCTTTCTAGAGTCTCTAATACAACAGGACACGGGAGTGTACTTAGACCAATAGAACGGTTTTACATACACATGTGGACCATATCTAGTTCAACTCTGCTTCTGAAACTGATACAAACCACAGGTCATATAACATCCATTGCTTTTCCGTTAAGAGTGAGAAACGTGTGAGCTTCGTGAAGTATATAGCACCCTTTGAGCTGAAAAGTGACTGCGTTTACCTGAAATGAAGTCTGGCTTGTAGGAAGACTCAGAGCATGGGATATAACTCCATTTCTGAAGGGAAACACAAAGCACAGTTCTCATCCATGATACACACTCTGCTTTTGAGCAGAAGCATGCTCTTGCTTTCTCGATTCTCCAATACAGCAGGAAACGTGAGTGTGCTTACACCAAAGAACGGGGTTTCCTACACATAAGGACCATATCTAGTTCGACTCTGCTTCTGAAACTGACAGAAACCACCAGTCCTCTATCATCCAATGTTTTTCAGTTAAGACCTAGAAACATGTGAGCTTCGTGAACAATGCAGCCTCTTTTCAGCTGAAATGTGACTGCGTTTACTTGAAACGAATTCTTGCCTGTAAGAAGACACTAAGCATGGCATTTAACTCCATTTCTGAAGAGAAACACACAGCACAATTCTCATCCATTGAACACACTCTGCTTTAGAGCAAGAAGCACACTCTTGCTTTCTTGAGTGTCTAATAGAGCAGGAAACGTGAGTGTGCTCAGAACAAAAGGACGGTGTTTCCTACATATACGGACCATATCTAGTTCAACTCTGCTTCTGAAACTGATACAAACCACAGGTCTATATAACATCCACTGCTTTTCAGTTAAGAGCGAGAAACATGTCAGCTTCGTGAACGATGTAGTTGCATTGGAGCTGGAAAACGACTGTGTTTACCTGAAAGGAAGTCTTGCTTGTTGGTAGACACAGAGCCTGGGATTTACCTCCATTTCTGAAGGGAAACACACGGCACAGTTCTCAAACATGAAACAAACACTGCTTTAGAGCAAGAAGCACGCTCTTGCTTTCTAGAGTCTCTAATGCAGAAGGAAACATGAGTGTACTTAGACCAAAAGAACGGGGTTTCCTACACATAGGGACCATATCTCATTCATCTCTGATTCTGAAACTGATACTAACCACAAGTGCTCTAACATCCAATGCTTTTCAATTAAGAGTGAGAAACGTGAGAGCTGAGTGAATGATGTAGATTCCTTTGAGCTGAAATGTGAATGCATTTACCTGAAACGAGTCTTGCTTGTAGGAAGACACAGAACCAGGGATTTAACTCCATTTTTGAAGTGAATCACACAGCACAGTTCTCATCCATGAAACACACTCTGCTTTAGCTCAAGAAGCACGCTCTTGCTTTCTGGAGTCTCTATATAAAGCTTGAAACTTGAGTGTGCTCAGAAGAAAAGAACGGCGTTTCCTACACATAAGGACCATATATACTTCAACTCTACTTCTGAAACTGATAGAAACCACTGGTCCTCTAACATCCAATGCTTTTCAGTTAAGTCCGAGAAACATGTGAGCTTCGTGAAGGATATAGCTTCCTTTGAGTTGAAAAGAGACTTCATTTACCTGAAACGAAGTCTTGCATGTAGGAAGACACAGAGCCTGGGATTTAAATCCATTTCTGAAGGGAAACACACAGCACAGTTGTCATCCATGAAACACACTCTGCTTTAGAGCAAGAAGCATGCTCTTGCTTTCTAGATTATCCAATATAGCAGGAAATGTGAGTGTGCTTAGACAAAAGAATGGTGCTTCCTACACATAAGGACCATATCTAGTTCAACTCTTCTCCTTAAACTGATACAAACCACGGGTCCTCTAACATCCAATGCTTTTCAGTAAATCGCGAGAAACGTGTTTACTAGGTGAACAATGTAGTTTCATTTGAGCTGAAAAGAGTCTGCGTTTACCTGAAAAGATGTCTTGCTTGTAAGAAGACACAGAGGCTAGGATTTAACTCCATTTCTGAAGTGAAACACACACCACAGTTCTCATCCATGAAACAGACTCTGCTTTAAAGGAAGAAGCAAGCTCTTCCTTTCTAGAGTCTCTAATACAGCAGGACACGTGAGTGTACTTAGAACAAAAGAACGGTTTTACATACACATGTGGACCATATCTAGTTCAACTCTGCTTCTGGAACTGATACAAACCACAGGTCATATAACATCCATTGCTTTTCCGTTAACAGTGAGAAACGTGTGAGCTTCGTGAACGATGTAGCTTCCTTTGAGCTGAAAAGTGATTGTGTTTACCTGAAAGGAAGTCCTGCTTGTAGGAAGACACAGAACCTGGGATTTAGCTCCATTTCTGAAGGGAAACACACAGCACAGTTTTCTTCCATGAAACACACTCTGCTTTAGAGCAAGAAGGACACTCTTGCTTTAAAGTGTCTCTAATACAGCAGGATATGTGAGTGTGCTTAGAACACAAGAACGGCGTTTCCTACACATTAGGACCATATATATTTCAACTCTGGTTCTGAAACTGATAGAAACCACCGGTCCTCTAACGTCCAATGTTTTTCAGTTAAGACTGAGAAACGTGTGAGCTTCGTGAAGTATATAGCACCCTTTGAGCTGAAAAGTGACTGCGTTTACCTGAAATGAAGTCTGGCTTGTAGGAAGACTGAGAGCATGGGATATAACTCCATTTCTGAAGGGAAACACAAAGCACAGTTGTCATCCATGATACACACTCTGCTTTTGAGCAGAAGCATGCTCTTGCTTTCTCGATTCTCCAATACAGCAGGAAACGTGAGTGTGCTTACACCAAAGAACGGGGTTTCCTACACATAAGGACCATATCTAGTTTGACTCTGCTTCTGAAACTGACAGAAACCACCAGTCCTCTATCATCCAATGTTTTTCAGTTAAGACCTAGAAACATGTGAGCTTCGTGAACAATGCAGCCTCTTTTCAGCTGAAATGTGACTGCGTTTACTTGAAACGAATTCTTGCCTGTAAGAAGACACTAAGCATGGCATTTAACTCCATTTCTGAAGAGAAACACACAGCACAATTCTCATCCATTGAACACACTCTGCTTTAGAGCAAGAAGCACACTCTTGCTTTCTTGAGTGTCTAATAGAGCAGGAAACGTGAGTGTGCTCAGAACAAAAGGACGGTGTTTCCTACATATACGGACCATATCTAGTTCAACTCTGCTTCTGAAACTGATACAAACCACAGGTCTATATAACATCCACTGCTTTTCAGTTAAGAGCGAGAAACATGTCAGCTTCGTGAACGATGTAGTTGCATTGGAGCTGGAAAACGACTGTGTTTACCTGAAAGGAAGTCTTGCTTGTCGGTAGACACAGAGCCTGGGATTTACCTCCATTTCTGAAGGGAAACACACGGCACAGTTCTCAAACATGAAACAAACACTGCTTTAGAGCAAGAAGCACGCTCTTGCTTTCTAGAGTCTCTAATGCAGAAGGAAACATGAGTGTACTTAGACCAAAAGAACGGGGTTTCCTACACATAGGGACCATATCTCATTCATCTGTGCTTCTGAAACTGATACTAACCACAAGTGCTCTAACATCCAATGCTTTTCAATTAAGAGTGAGAAACGTGAGAGCTGAGTGAATGATGTAGATTCCTTTGAGCTGAAATGTGAATGCATTTACCTGAAACGAGTCTTGCTTGTAGGAAGACACAGAACCAGGGATTTAACTCCATTTTTGAAGTGAATCACACAGCACAGTTCTCATCCATGAAACACACTCTGCTTTAGCTCAAGAAGCACGCTCTTGCTTTCTGGAGTCTCTATATAAAGCTTGAAACTTGAGTGTGCTCAGAAGAAAAGAACGGCGTTTCCTACACATAAGGACCATATATACTTCAACTCTACTTCTGAAACTGATAGAAACCACTGGTCCTCTAACATCCAATGCTTTTCATTTAAGACCGAGAAACATGTGAGCTTCGTGAAGGATATAGCTTCCTTTGAGTTGAAAAGAGACTTCATTTACCTGAAACGAAGTCTTGCATGTAGGAAGACACAGAGCCTGGGATTTAAATCCATTTCTGAAGGGAAACACACAGCACAGTTGTCATCCATGAAACACACTCTGCTTTAGAGCAAGAAGCATGCTCTTGCTTTCTAGATTATCCAATATAGCAGGAAATGTGAGTGTGCTTAGACAAAAGAATGGTGCTTCCTACACATAAGGACCATATCTAGTTCAACTCTTCTCCTTAAACTGATACAAACCACGGGTCCTCTAACATCCAATGCTTTTCAGTAAATCGCGAGAAACGTGTTTACTAGGTGAACAATGTAGTTTCATTTGAGCTGAAAAGAGTCTGCGTTTACCTGAAAAGATGTCTTGCTTGTAAGAAGACACAGAGGCTAGGATTTAACTCCATTTCTGAAGTGAAACACACACCACAGTTCTCATCCATGAAACAGACTCTGCTTTAAAGGAAGAAGCAAGCTCTTCCTTTCTAGAGTCTCTAATACATCAGGACACGTGAGTGTACTTAGAACAAAAGAACGGTTTTACATACACATGTGGACCATATCTAGTTCAACTCTGCTTCTGGAACTGATACAAACCACAGGTCATATAACATCCATTGCTTTTCCGTTAACAGTGAGAAACGTGTGAGCTTCGTGAACGATGTAGCTTCCTTTGAGCTGAAAAGTGATTGTGTTTACCTGAAAGGAAGTCCTGCTTGTAGGAAGACACAGAACCTGGGATTTAGCTCCATTTCTGAAGGGAAACACACAGCACAGTTTTCTTCCATGAAACACACTCTGCTTTAGAGCAAGAAGGACACTCTTGCTTTAAAGTGTCTCTAATACAGCAGGATATGTGAGTGTGCTTAGAACACAAGAACGGCGTTTCCTACACATTAGGACCATATATATTTCAACTCTGGTTCTGAAACTGATAGAAACCACCGGTCCTCTAACGTCCAATGTTTTTCAGTTAAGACTGAGAAACGTGTGAGCTTCGTGAAGTATATAGCTCCCTTTGAGCTGAAAAGTGACTGCGTTTACCTGAAATGAAGTCTGGCTTGTAGGAAGACACAGAGCATGGGATTTAACTCCATTTCTGAAGGGAAACACACAGCACAGTTCTCATCCATGATACACACTCTGCTTTTGAGCAGAAGCATGCTCTTGCTTTCTCGATTCTCCAATACAGCAGGAAACGTGAGTGTGCTTACACCAAAGAACGGGGTTTCCTACACATAAGGACCATATCTAGTTCGACTCTGCTTCTGAAACTGACAGAAACCACCAGTCCTCTATCATCCAATGCTTTTCAGTTAAGACCTAGAAACATGTGAGCTTCGTGAACAATGCAGCCTCTTTTCAGCTGAAATGTGACTGCGTTTACTTGAAACGAATTCTTGCCTGTAAGAAGACACTAAGCATGGCATTTAACTCCATTTCTGAAGAGAAACACACAGCACAATTCTCATCCATTGAACACACTCTGCTTTAGAGCAAGAAGCACACTCTTGCTTTCTTGAGTGTCTAATAGAGCAGGAAACGTGAGTGTGCTCAGAACAAAAGGACGGTGTTTCCTACATATACGGACCATATCTAGTTCAACTCTGCTTCTGAAACTGATACAAACCACAGGTCTATATAACATCCACTGCTTTTCAGTTAAGAGCGAGAAACATGTCAGCTTCGTGAACGATGTAGTTGCATTGGAGCTGGAAAACGACTGTGTTTACCTGAAAGGAAGTCTTGCATGTCGGTAGACACAGAGCCTGGGATTTACCTCCATTTCTGAAGGGAAACACATGGCACAGTTCTCAAACATGAAACAAACACTGCTTTAGAGCAAGAAGCTCGCTCTTGCTTTCTAGAGTCTCTAATGCAGAAGGAAACATGAGTGTACTTAGACCAAAAGAAGGGGGTTTCCTACACATAGGGACCATATCTCATTCATCTGTGCTTCTGAAACTGATACTAACCACAAGTGCTCTAACATCCAATGCTTTTCAATTAAGAGTGAGAAACGTGAGAGCTGAGTGAATGATGTAGATTCCTTTGAGCTGAAATGTGAATGCATTTACCTGAAACGAGTCTTGCTTGTAGGAAGACACAGAACCAGGGATTTAACTCCATTTTTGAAGTGAATCACACAGCACAGTTCTCATCCATGAAACACACTCTGCTTTAGCTCAAGAAGCACGCTCTTGCTTTCTGGAGTCTCTATATAAAGCTTGAAACTTGAGTGTGCTCAGAAGAAAAGAACGGCGTTTCCTACACATAAGGACCATATATACTTCAACTCTACTTCTGAAACTGATAGAAACCACTGGTCCTCTAACATCCAATGCTTTTCAGTTAAGACCGAGAAACATGTGAGCTTCGTGAAGGATATAGCTTCCTTTGAGTTGAAAAGAGACTTCATTTACCTGAAACGAAGTCTTGCATGTAGGAAGACACAGAGCCTGGGATTTAAATCCATTTCTGAAGGGAAACACACAGCACAGTTGTCATCCATGAAACACACTCTGCTTTAGAGCAAGAAGCATGCTCTTGCTTTCTAGATTATCCAATATAGCAGGAAATGTGAGTGTGCTTAGACAAAAGAATGGTGCTTCCTACACATAAGGACCATATCTAGTTCAACTCTTCTCCTTAAACTGATACAAACCACGGGTCCTCTAACATCCAATGCTTTTCAGTAAATCGCGAGAAACGTGTTTACTAGGTGAACAATGTAGTTTCATTTGAGCTGAAAAGAGTCTGCGTTTACCTGAAAAGATGTCTTGCTTGTAAGAAGACACAGAGGCTAGGATTTAACTCCATTTCTGAAGTGAAACACACACCACAGTTCTCATCCATGAAACAGACTCTGCTTTAAAGGAAGAAGCAAGCTCTTCCTTTCTAGAGTCTCTAATACATCAGGACACGTGAGTGTACTTAGAACAAAAGAACGGTTTTACATACACATGTGGACCATATCTAGTTCAACTCTGCTTCTGGAACTGATACAAACCACAGGTCATATAACATCCATTGCTTTTCCGTTAACAGTGAGAAACGTGTGAGCTTCGTGAACGATGTAGCTTCCTTTGAGCTGAAAAGTGATTGTGTTTACCTGAAAGGAAGTCCTGCTTGTAGGAAGACACAGAACCTGGGATTTAGCTCCATTTCTGAAGGGAAACACACAGCACAGTTTTCTTCCATGAAACACACTCTGCTTTAGAGCAAGAAGGACACTCTTGCTTTAAAGTGTCTCTAATACAGCAGGATATGTGAGTGTGCTTAGAACACAAGAACGGCGTTTCCTACACATTAGGACCATATATATTTCAACTCTGGTTCTGAAACTGATAGAAACCACCGGTCCTCTAACGTCCAATGTTTTTCAGTTAAGACTGAGAAACGTGTGAGCTTCGTGAAGTATATAGCTCCCTTTGAGCTGAAAAGTGACTGCGTTTACCTGAAATGAAGTCTGGCTTGTAGGAAGACACAGAGCATGGGATTTAACTCCATTTCTGAAGGGAAACACACAGCACAGTTCTCATCCATGATACACACTCTGCTTTTGAGCAGAAGCATGCTCTTGCTTTCTCGATTCTCCAATACAGCAGGAAACGTGAGTGTGCTTACACCAAAGAACGGGGTTTCCTACACATAAGGACCATATCTAGTTCGACTCTGCTTCTGAAACTGACAGAAACCACCAGTCCTCTATCATCCAATGCTTTTCAGTTAAGACCTAGAAACATGTGAGCTTCGTGAACAATGCAGCCTCTTTTCAGCTGAAATGTGACTGTGTTTACTTGAAACGAATTCTTGCCTGTAAGAAGACACTAAGCATGGCATTTAACTCCATTTCTGAAGAGAAACACACAGCACAATTCTCATCCATTGAACACACTCTGCTTTAGAGCAAGAAGCACACTCTTGCTTTCTTGAGTGTCTAATAGAGCAGGACATGTGAGTGTGCTCAGAACAAAAGGACGGTGTTTCCTACATATACGGACCATATCTAGTTCAACTCTGCTTCTGAAACTGATACAAACCACAGGTCTATATAACATCCACTGCTTTTCAGTTAAGAGCGAGAAACATGTCAGCTTCGTGAACGATGTAGTTGCATTGGAGCTGGAAAACGACTGTGTTTACCTGAAAGGAAGTCTTGCATGTCGGTAGACACAGAGCCTGGGATTTACCTCCATTTCTGAAGGGAAACACACGGCACAGTTCTCAAACATGAAACAAACACTGCTTTAGAGCAAGAAGCTCGCTCTTGCTTTCTAGAGTCTCTAATGCAGAAGGAAACATGAGTGTACTTAGACCAAAAGAAGGGGGTTTCCTACACATAGGGACTATATCTCATTCATCTGTGCTTCTGAAACTGATACTAACCACAAGTGCTCTAACATCCAATGCTTTTCAATTAAGAGTGAGAAACGTGAGAGCTGAGTGAATGATGTAGCTTCCTTTGAGCTGAAAAGTGAATGCATTTACCTGAAACGAGTCTTGCTTGTAGGAAGACACAGAGCCAGGGATTTAACTCCATTTTTGAAGTGAATCACACAGCACAGTTCTCATCCATGAAACACACTCTGCTTTAGCTCAAGAAGCACGCTCTTGCTTTCTGGAGTCTCTACATAAAGCTTGAAACTTGAGTGTGCTCAGAAGAAAAGAACGGTGTTTCCTACACTTAAGGACCATATATACTTCAACTCTACTTCTGAAACTGATAGAAACCACTGGTCCTCTAACATCCAATGCTTTTCAGTTAAGACCGAGAAACATGTGAGCTTCGTGAAGGATATAGCTTCCTTTGAGTTGAAAAGAGTCTTCATTTACCTGAACCGAAGTCTTGCATGTAGGAAGACACAGAGCCTGGGATTTAAATCCATTTCTGAAGGGAAACACACAGCACAGTTGTCATCCATGAAACACACTCTGCTTTAGAGCAAGAAGCATGCTCTTGCTTTCTAGATTATCCAATATAGCAGGAAATGTGAGTGTGCTTAGACAAAAGAATGGTGCTTCCTACACATAAGGACCATATCTAGTTCAACTCTTCTCCTTAAACTGATACAAACCACGGGTCCTCTAACATCCAATGCTTTTCAGTAAATCGCGAGAAACGTGTTTACTAGGTGAACAATGTAGTTTCATTTGAGCTGAAATAGTCTGCGGTTACCTGAAAAGATGTCTTGCTTGTAAGAAGACACAGAGGCTAGGATTTAACTCCATTTCTGAAGTGAAACACACACCACAGTTCTCATCCATGAAACAGACTCTGCTTTAAAGGAAGAAGCACGCTCTTCCTTTCTAGAGTCTCTAATACAGCAGGACACGTGAGTGTACTTAGACCAAAAGAATGGTTTTACACACACATGTGGACCATATCTAGTTCAACTCTGCTTCTGGAACTGATACAAACCACAGGTCATATAACATCCATCGCTTTTCCGTTAAGCGTGAGAAACGTGTGAGCTTTGTGAACGATGTAGCTTCCTTTGAGCTGAAAAGTGATTGTGTTTACCTGAAAGGAAGTCCTGCTTGTAGGAAGACACAGAACCTGGGATTTAGCTCCATTTCTGAAGGGAAACACACAGCACAGTTTTCTTCCATGAAACACACTCTGCTTTAGAGCAAGAAGGACACTCTTGCTTTAAAGTGTCTCTAATACAGCAGGATATGTGAGTGTGCTTAGAACACAAGAACGGCGTTTCCTACACATTAGGACCATATATATTTCAACTCTGGTTCTGAAACTGATAGAAACCACCGGTCCTCTAACGTCCAATGTTTTTCAGTTAAGACTGAGAAACGTGTGAGCTTCGTGAAGTATATAGCTCCCTTTGAGCTGAAAAGTGACTGCGTTTACCTGAAATGAAGTCTGGCTTGTAGGAAGACACAGAGCATGGGATTTAACTCCATTTCTGAAGGGAAACACACAGTACAGTTCTCATCCATGATACACACTCTGCTTTTGAGCAGAAGCATGCTCTTGCTTTCTCGATTCTCCAATACAGCAGGAAACGTGAGTGTGCTTACACCAAAGAACGGGGTTTCCTACACATAAGGACCATATCTAGTTCGACTCTGCTTCTGAAACTGACAGAAACCACCAGTCCTCTATCATCCAATGCTTTTCAGTTAAGACCTAGAAACATGTGAGCTTCGTGAACAATGCAGCCTCTTTTCAGCTGAAATGTGACTGTGTTTACTTGAAACGAATTCTTGCCTGTAAGAAGACACTAAGCATGGCATTTAACTCCATTTCTAAAGAGAAACACACAGCACAATTCTCATCCATTGAACACACTCTGCTTTAGAGCAAGAAGCACACTCTTGCTTTCTTGAGTGTCTAATAGAGCAGGAAACGTGAGTGTGCTCAGAACAAAAGGACGGTGTTTCCTACATATACGGACCATATCTAGTTCAACTCTGCTTCTGAAACTGATACAAACCACAGGTCATATAACATCCATTGCTTTTCCGTTAAGAGTGAGAAACGTGTGAGCTTCGTGAACGATGTAGCTTCCTTTGAGCTGAAAAGTGATTGTGTTTACCTGAAAGGAAGTCCTGCTTGTAGGAAGACACAGAACCTGGGATTTAGCTCCATTTCTGAAGGGAAACACATAGCACAGTTTTCTTCCATGAAACACACTCTGCTTGAGAGCAAGAAGGACACTCTTGCTTTAAAGAGTCTCTAATACAGCAGGATACTTGAGTGTGCTTAGAACACAAGAACGGTGTATCCTACACATAAGGACCATATATATTTCAACTCTGCTTCTGAAACTGATAGAAACCACAGGTCTATATAACATCCAGTACTTTTCAGTTAAGAGCGAGAAACATGTCAGCTTCGTGAACGATGTAGTTGCATTGGAGCTGGAAAACGACTGTGTTTACCTGAAATGAAGTCTTGCTTGTCGGTAGACACAGAGCCTGGGATTTACCTCCATTTCTGAAGGGAAACACATGGCACAGTTCTCAAACATGAAACAAACACTGCTTTAGAGCAAGAAGCACGCTCTTGCTTTCTAGAGTCTCTAATGCAGAAGGAAACATGAGTGTACTTAGACCAAAAGAACGGGGTTTCCTACACATAGGGACCATATCTCGTTCATCTCTGCTTCTAAAACTGATACTAACCACAAGTGCTCTAACATCCAATGCTTTTCAATTAAGAGTGAGAAACGTGAGAGCTGAGTGAATGATGTAGCTTCCTTTGAGCTGAAAAGTGAATGCATTTACCTGAAACGAGTCTTGCTTGTAGGAAGACACAGAGCCAGGGATTTAACTCCATTTTTGAAGTGAATCACACAGCACAGTTCTCATCCATGAAACACACTCTGCGTTAGCTCAAGAAGCAAGCTCTTGCTTTCTTGAGTCTCTATATAAAGCTTGAAACTTGAGTGTGCTCAGAAGAAACGAACAGCGTTTCCTACACATAAGGACCATATATACTTCAACTCTACTTCTGAAACTGATAGAAACCACTGGTCCTCTAACATCCAATGCTTTTCAGTTAAGACCGAGAAACATGTGAGCTTCGTGAAGGATATAGCTTCCTTTCAGTTGAAAAGAGACTTCATTTACCTGAAACGATGTCTTGCATGTAGGAAGACACAGAGCCTGGGATTTAAATCCATTTCTGAAGGGAAACACACAGCACAGTTGTCATCCATGAAACACACTCTGCTTTAGAGCAAGAAGCATGCTCTTGCTTTCTAGATTATCCAATATAGCAGGAAACGTGAGTGTGCTTAGACCAAAGAATGGTGCGTCCTACACATAAGGACCATATCTAGTTCAACTCTTCTTCTTAAACTGATACAAACCACGGGTCCTCTAACATCCAATGCTTTTCAGTAAATCACGAGAAACGTGTTTACTAGGTGAACAATGTAGTTTCATTTGAGCTGAAAAGTGTCTGCGGTTACCTGAAAAGATGTTTTGCTTGTAAGAAGACACAGAGGCTAGGATTTAACTCCATTTCTGAAGTGAAACACACACCACAGTTCTCATCCATGAAACAGACTCTGCTTTAAAGGAAGAAGCACGCTCTTCCTTTCTAGAGTCTCTAATACAGCAGGACACGTGAGTGTACTTAGACCAAAAGAACGGTTTTACATACACATGTGGACCATATCTAGTTCAACTCTGCTTCTGAAACTGATACAAACCACAGGTCATATAACATCCATTGCTTTTCCGTTAAGAGTGAGAAACGTGTGAGCTTCGTGAACAATGTAGCTTCCTTTGAGCTGAAAAGTGATTGTGTTTACCTGAAAGGAAGTCCTGCGTGTAGGAAGACACAGAACCTGGGATTTAGCTCCATTTCTGAAGGGAAACACACAGCACAGTTTTCTTCCATGAAACACACTCTGCTTTAGAGCAAGAAGGACACTCTTGCTTTAAAGAGTCTCTAATACAGCAGGATACGTGAGTGTGCTTAGAACACAAGAACGGTGCATCCTACACATAAGGACCATATATATTTCAACTCTGCTTCTGAAACTGATAGAAACCACCGGTCCTCTAACATCCAATGTTTTTCAGTTAAGACTGAGAAACATGTGAGCTTCGTGAAGTATATAGCTCCCTTTGGGCTGAAAAGTGACTGTGATTACCTGAAATGAAGTCTTGCTTGTATGAAGACACAAAGCCTGGGATTTAACTCCATTTCTGAAGCAAAACACACAGCAAAGTTGTCATCCATGAAACACACTCTGCTTTAGAGCAAGAAGCACGATGTTGCTTTCTTGAATCTCTAATACAGCAGGAAAAATGAGTGTGCTCAGAATAAAAGTACGGTGTTTCCTACACATATGGAAAATATCTAGTACAACTGTGCTTCTGAAACTGATACAAACCACAGGTCCTCTAACATCCAATGATTTTCACTTAAGACCAAGAAATATGTGAGCTTGGTGAACGTTGTAGGTTCCTTTGAGCTGAAAAGTGACTGTATTTACCAGAAATGAAAGCTTGCTTGTAGGAAAACACAGAGGCTGGGATTTAACTCCATTTCTGAAGCGAAACACACAGCACAGTTCTCATCCATGAAACACACTCTGCTTTAGAGCAGGAAGCACGCTCTTCCTTCCTAGAGTCTCTAATACAGAAGGAAATGTGAGTGTTCTCAGAACAAAAGAACGGTGTTTCCTACACATATGGATCATTTCTAGTTCAACTCTGCCTCTGAAACTGATGCAAACCACAGGTCCAATAACATCGAATGCTTTTCAGTTAAGAGCAAGAAACGTGTGAGCTTTGTGAAAGATGTGGCTTCGTTTGAGCTGAAAAGTCACTGTTTTTACCTGAAATGAAATCTTGCTTTTACGAAGACACAGAGCCTGGGATTTAACTCCATTTCTGAAGGGAAACACATAGCACAGTTCTCCTCTATGAAACACACCCTGCTTTAGAGCAAGAAGGAATCTCTTGCTTTCTAGAGTCTCTAATACAGCTTGAAACGGGAATGTACTGAGACTGTACAGTTCTCATCCATGAAACATACTCGGTTTTAAAGCAAGAAAGACGCTCTTGCTTTCTAGATTCTCCAATACAGTAGGACACGTGAGTGTGCTTAGAAAAAAAGTACGGTGTTTCCTACACATAAGGACCATATACATATTTCAACTCTGCTTCCGAAACTGAGAGAAACCACTGGTCCTCTAATATCAAATGCTTTTCAGTTAAGACCGATACGTGTGAGCTTCATGAAGGATATAGCCTCCTTTGAGCGGAAATGTGACTGCGTTTACCTGAAATTAAATCTTGCTTGTAGGATGACACAGAGCATGGGATTTAACTCCATTTCTGAAGGGAAAGACAAAGCACAGTTCCCTTCCATGAAACACACTCTGCTTTAGAGCAAGAAGTACGCTCTTGCTTTCTAGACTCTCAAATACATCAGGAAACGTGTATGTGATTAGAAAAAAATGGTGTTTCCTATATATAAGGACCATATCTAGTTCAACTCTGCTTCCGAAACTGATAGAAACCACTGGTCCTCTAACATCCAATGCTTTTCAGTTAAGACGGAGAAACATGTGAGCTTCGTGAACAATGTGCCTTCGTTTGAGCTGAAAAGTGACTGTATTTACCTGAAACGAAGTCTTGCTTGTACCAAGACACAGAGCCTGGGAATTACCTCCATTTCTGAAGGGAAACACACAGCACAGTTCTCGTCCATGAAACACACTCTGCTTTAGAGCAAGAAGCACACTCTTGCTTTCTTGACTCTCTAATACAGCAGTAACGTGAGTGTGCTCAGAACAAAAGAACAGTGTTTCCTACACATACGGACCATATCTAGTTCAACTCTGCTTCTGAAACTGATACAAACCACAGGTCATATTTCATCCAGTGCTTTTCAGTTAACAGTGAGAAACGTGTGAGCTTTGTGAACGATGTACCTTCCTTTGAGCTGAAAAGTGACTGCGTTAACCTGAAAGGAAGTCTTGCTTGTAGAAAGACACAGAGCCTGGGATCTACCTCCATTTTTGAAGGGAAACACACGGCACAGTTCTCATACATGAAACAAACACTGCTTTAGAGCAAGAATCACGCTCTTGCTTTCTAGAGTCTCTAATGCAGCAGGAAACATGAGTGTACTTAGACAAAAAGAACGGGGTTTCTGACACATATGGACCATATCTAGTTCATACTCTGCTTCGGAAACTGATACTAACCACAGGTGCTCTAACATGCAATGCTTTTCAGTAAAGACCCAGAAACGTTTGAGCTTCGTGAAGGATATACCTTCCTTTGAGCTTAAAAGTGATTGCGTTTACCTGAAACGAATTCTTGCTTATAGGAAGACACAGAGCCTGGGATTTAACTCCATTTCTGAAGTGAAACACACAGCACAGTTCTCATCCATGAAACACACTCTGCTTTAGGGCAAGATGCACACTCTTGCTTTCTTGAATCTCTAATACAGCAGGAAACGTGAGTGTGCTCAGAACAAAAGAACGGTGTTTCCTACACATATGGACCATATCTAGTTCAACTCTGCCTCTGAAACTGATACTAAATACAGGTGCTCTAACATCCAATGCTTTTCAATTATGTGTGAGAAACGTGTGAGCTTCGTGAAGGATATAGCTTCCTTTGAGCTGAAAATTGACTGCGTTTACCTGAAAGGAAGTCTTGCTTGTCGGAAGACACAGAGCCTGGGATTTACCTCCCTTTCAAAAGGGAAACACACACGGCACAGTTCTCATCCATGAAACACACTCTGCCTTAGAGCAAGAAACATGCTCTTGCTTTCTAGATTCTCTAATGTATAAGGAAATGTAAGTGTACTTAGACCAAAAGAACGGGGTTTCCTACACATATGGACAATATCTAGTTCAACTCTGCTTCTGAAACTGAAACTAACCACAGGTCCTCTAACATCCAATGCTTTTCAGTTAACAGCAAGAAAGTTGTGAGCTTTGTGAACGATGTAGCTTCCTATGAGCTGAAAAGACAACGCGTTTACCTGAAACGAAGTCTTGCTCGTAGGAAGACACTGAGCCTGGGATATAACTCCATTTCTGAAGAGAAACACACAGCAAAGTTCTCATCCATGAAACATACTCGGTTTTAAAGCAAGAAAGACGCTCTTGCTTTCTAGATTCTCCAATACAGTAGGACACGTGAGTGTGCTTAGAAAAAAATTACGGTGTTTCCTACACATAAGGACCATATACATATTTCAACTCTGCTTCTGAAACTGAGAGAAACCACTGGTCCTCTAATATCAAATGCTTTTCAGTTAAGACCGAGAAACGTGTGAGCTTCATGAAGGATATAGCCTCCTTTGAGCGGAAATGTGACTGCGTTTACCTGAAATTAAATCTTGCTTGTAGGATGACACAGAGCATGGGATTTAACTCCATATCTGAAGGGAAAGACAAAGCACAGTTCCCTTCCATGAAACACACTCTGCTCTAGAGCAAGAAGTACGCTCTTGCTTTCTAGACTCTCAAATACACCAGGAAACGTGTATGTGATTAGACAAAAAATGGTGTTTCCTATATATAAGGACCATATCTAGTTCAACTCTGCTTCCGAAACTGATAGAAACCACCGGTCCTCTAACATCCAATGCTTTTCAGTTAAGACGGAGAAACATGTGAGCTTCGTGAACAATGTGCCTTCGTTTGAGCTGAAAAGTGACTGTATTTACCTGAAACGAAGTCTTACTTGTACCAAGACACAGAGCCTGGGAATTACCTCCATTTCTGAAGGGAAACACACAGCACAGTTCTCGTCCATGAAACACACTCTGCTTTAGAGCAAGAAGCACACTCTTGCTTTCTTGACTCTCTAATACAGCAGTAACGTGAGTGTGCTCAGAACAAAAGAACAGTGTTTCCTACACATACGGACCATATCTAGTTCAACTCTGCTTCTGAAACTGATACAAACCACAGGTCATATTTCATCCAGTGCTTTTCAGTTAACAGTGAGAAACGTGTGAGCTTTGTGAACGATGTACCTTCCTTTGAGCTGAAAAGTGACTGCGTTAACCTGAAAGGAAGTCTTGCTTGTAGAAAGACACAGAGCCTGGGATCTACCTCCATTTTTGAAGGGAAACACACGGCACAGTTCTCATACATGAAACAAACACTGCTTTAGAGCAAGAATCACGCTCTTGCTTTCTAGAGTCTCTAATGCAGCAGGAAACATGAGTGTACTTAGACCAAAAGAACGGGGTTTCTGACACATATGGACCATATCTAGTTCATACTCTGCTTCGGAAACTGATACTAACCACAGGTGCTCTAACATCCAATGCTTTTCAATATTGTGTGAGAAACGTGTGAGCTTCGTGAAGGATATACCTTCCTTTGAGCTGAAAATTGACTGCGTTTACCTGAAAGGAAGTTTTGCTTGTAGGAAGACACAGATCCTGGGATTTAACTCCATTTCTGAAGTGAAACACACAGCACAGTTCTCATCCATGAAACACACTCTGTTTTAGAGCAAGAAGGAAGCTCTTGCTTTCTAGATTCTCCAATACAGCATTAAACGTGATTGTGCTTAGAACAAAAGAACGGTGTTTCCTACATATAAGGACCATATCTAGATCAACTCTGCTTCTGAAACTGATAGAAACCACCGGTCCTTTAACATCCATTGCTTTTCAGTTAAGACCGAGAAATATGTGAGCTTCGTGAACGAAGTAGCTCCATTAGAGCTGAAAAGTAACTGTGTTTACCTGTAATGAAGTCTTCCTTGTAAGAAGACACAAAGCGTGGCATTTAAATCCATTTCTGAAGAGAAACACACAGCACAGTTATCATCCTTGAAACACACTCTGCTTTAGAGCAAGAAACAAGCTCTTGCTTTCTAGATTCTGCAATACAGCAGGAAATGTGAGTGTGCTTAGACCAAAGAACCATGTTTCCTACACATACCCAACATGTCTAGTTCAACTCTGCTTCTGAAACTGAGAGAAACCACCGTTCCTCTAACATCCAAAGCTTTTTAGATAAGACCGAGAAATGTGTGAGCTTCATGAAGGATATAGCTACCTTTGAGCAGAAAAGTGAATGTTTTTACCTGAAACGAAGTCTTGCTTGTAGGACGACACATAGCATGTGATTTAACTCCATTTCTGAAGGGAAACACACAGCACAGTTCTCATCCATGTAACAGACTATGCTTTAGAGCAAGAAGCACATTCTTGCTTTCTAGATTCTCCAATAAAGCAGGAAATGTGAGTGTGCTTAAACCAAAGCACTGTATTTCCTTCACATAAGGACCATATCTAGTTCAACTCTGCCTCTTAAACTGATAGAAACCACCCGTCCTCTGACATCCAATGCTTTTCAGTTAAGACTGAGAAACGTGTGAGCTTTGTCAAGGATATAGATTCCTTTGAGCTGAAAAGTGACTGCGTTCACCTGAAATGAAGTCTTGCTTGTAGGAAGACACAGAGCATGGGATTTAACTGCATTTCTGAAGAGAAGACACAGCATAGTTCTCATCCATGAAACACACTCTGCTTTAGAGCAAGAAGCATGGTCTTGCTTTCTAGAGTCTCTAATACAGCAGGAAACGTGAGTTTACTGAGACTAAAAGAACGGTGTTTCCTACACATAAGGACCATATCTAGTTCAACTCTGCTTCCGAAACTGATACAAACCACGGGTCCTCTAACATCCTATGATTTTCAGTTAAGAGCGAGAAACGTGTGAGCTTCGTGTATGGATGTAGCATCCTTTGAGCTGAAACGTGAATGCGTTTACCTGAAACGAAGTCTTCCTAGTAAGAAGACGCAGAGCGTGGCATTTAACTCCATTTCTGAAGAGAAAAACAGCACAGTTCTCATCCATGAAACACACTCTGCTTTAGAGCAAGGAGCACGCTCTTGCTTTCTAGAGTCTCTAATACAGCAGGAAACATGAGTGTGCTGAGACCAAATTAACGGTGTTTCCTACACATACTGACCATATCTAGTTCAACTCTGCTTCTGAAACTGATACAAACCACTGGTCCTCTTAACATCCAATGCTTTTCAGTTAAGACCCAGAAACGTGTGAGATTCGTGAAGGATATAGCTTCCTTTGAGCTGAAAAGTGACTGCGTTTACCTGAAACGAATTCTTGCTTTTAGTAAGACACAGAGCCTGGGATTTAACTCCATTTCTGAAGTGAAATACACAGCACAGTTCTCATCCATGAAACACATTCTGTTTTAGATCAAGAAGGAAGCTCTTTCTTTCTATTTCTCCAATACTGCATGAAACGTGATTGTGCTTAGAACAAAAGAACAGTGTTTCCTACACATAAGGACCATATCTAGATCAACTCTGCTTCTGAAACTGATAGAAACCACAGGTGCTCTAACATCCAAAGCTTTTCAATTAAAAATGAGAAACGTGTGAGCTGCGTGAATGATGTAGCTTCCTTTGAGCTGAAAAGTGCATGCGTTTACCTGAAACGAAGTCTTTCTTGTAGGAAGACACAGAGCATGGGACGTAACTCCATTTCTTAAGCGAAACACACAGCACAGTTCTCATGCGTGAAACCCACTTTGCTTTAGAGAAAGAAGGATGCTCTTGCTTTCTAGAATCTCCAATACAGCAGGAAACGTGAGTGTGCTTAGACCAAAGAACGGTGTTTCCCTCACATAAGGACCATATCTAGTACAAGTCTGCTTCTCAAACTGATAGAAACCACTGGTCCTCTAACATCCAATGCTTTTCAGTTAAGAACGAGAAACGTGTTAGCTAGGTGAACAATGTGGCTTCATTTGAGTTGAAAAGTGAATGTGTTTACCTGAAATGAAGTCTTGCTTGTAGAAAGACACAGAGCCTGGGATTTAACTCCATTTCTGAAATGAAACACACAGCCAGTTCTCATCCATGAAACACAGTCTCCTTCAGAGCACGGAAGACTCTCTTGCTTTATAGATTCTCCAATACAGCAGGAAACGTGAGTGTGATTAGAACAAAAGAACCATGTTTCCTACACATAAGGACCCTATCTAGTTCAAGTTTGCTTCTGAAACTTATAAAAACCACCGGACATCTAACATCCAATGCTTTTCAGTTAAGAACGAGAAACGTGTGAGCTAGGTGTACAATGTAGTTTCATTTGAGCTGAAAAGTGTCTGCATTTACCTGAAACGAAGTCTTGCTTGTAAGAAGACACAGAACCTGGGATTTAACTCCATTTCTGAAGCGAAACACACAGCACAGTTCTCATCCATGATACACACTATGCTTTAAAGTAAGAAGCACGCTCTTGCTTTCTAGAGTCTCTAATACAGCAGGAAACGTGAGTGTACTTAGACAAAAAGAACGTGGTTTCTGACACTTATGGACCATATCTAGTTCATACTCTGCTTCGGAATCTGACACTAACCACAGGTGCTCTAACATCCAATGCTTTTCAATTATGAGTGAGAAACGTGTGAGCTGCGTGAATGATGTAGCTTCCTTTGAGCTGAAAAGTGAATGTGTTTACCTGAAAAGAAGTCTTGCTTGTAGGAAGACACAGAGCCTGGGATTTAACTCCATTTCTGAAGTGAAAAACACAGCACAGTTCTCATCCATGAAACACACTCTGTTTTAGAGCAAGAAGGACGCTCTTGCTTTCTACATTCTAAAATACAGCAGGAAACGTGAGTGTGCTTAGAACAAAAGAACAGTGTTTCCTACACATAAGGACCATATATATTTCACCACTGCTTCAGAAACTGATAGAAACCACTGGTCCTCTAACATCCATTGCTTTTCAGTTAAGACCGAGAAATATGTGAGCTTTGTGAACGATGTAGCTTCATTAGAGCTGAAATGTAACTGTGTTTACTTGTAACGAAGTCTTCCTTGTAAGAAGACATAGAGCGTGGCATTTAACTCCATTTCTGAAAAGAAACACACAGCACAGTTTTCATCCATGAAACACACTCTGCTTTAGAGCAAGAAGCAATCTCTTGCTTTCTAGAGACTCTAATACAGCAGGAAACGTGAGTGTGCTCAGAACAAAAGAACGGTGTTTCCTACACATAAGGACCATATCTACTTCAACTCTGCTTCTGAAACTCATACAAACCACAGGGCATCTAACATCCAATTCTTTTTAGTTAAGAGCAACAAACGTGTGAGCTTCGTGCGCGACATTGCTTCTTTGAACTAAAAAGTGACTTCGTTTACCTGAAACAAAGTCTTGCTTGTAAGAAGACACAGACCGTGGCTTTGCTCCATTTCTGAAGAGAAACACACAGCACAGTTCATCCATGAAACACACTCTGCTTTATAGCAAGAAGCATGCTCTTGCTTTCTTGAGTCTCTAATACAGCAGGAAACGTGAGTGTACTCAGAACAAAAGAATGCTGTGTCCTACACTTACGGACCACATCTAGTTGAACTCTGCTTCTGAAACTGATACAAACCACAGGTGCTATAACATCCAGTTCTTTTCAGTTAAGAGCGAGAAACGTGTGAGCTGGGTGAATGATGTAGCTTCCTTTGAGCTGAAAAGTGAATGCGTTTACCTGAAATGAATCTTGCTTGTAGAAAGACACAGAGCCTGGGATTTAACTCCATTTCTGAAGTGAAATACACAGCACAGTTCTCATCCATGAAACACACTCTGTTTTAGATCAAGAAGGAAGCTCTTTCTTTCTATTTCTCCAATACTGCATGAAACGTGATTGTGCTTAGAACAAAAGAACAGTGTTTCCTACACATAAGGACCATATCTAGATCAACTCTGCTTCTGAAACTGATAGAAACCACCGGTGCTTTACCATCCATTGTTTTTCAGTTAAGACTGAGAAATATGTGAGCTTCGTGAACGATGTAGCTTCATTAGAGCTGAAAAGTAACTGTGTTTACCTGTAACGAAGTCTTCCTTGTAAGAAGACGCAGAGCGTGGCATTTAACTCCATTTCTGAAGAGAAACACACAGCACAATTCTCATCCATTAAACACACTCTGCTTTAGAAAAGGAAGCATGCTCTTGCTCTATAGCGTCTCTAATGCAGCAGGTTACGTGGCTGTGCTTAGAACAAATGAATGGTGTTTCCTACACATAAGGACGGTATCTAGTTCAACTCTGCTTCTGAAACTGATACAAACCACAGGGCCTCTAACATCCAATTCTTTTCAGTTAAGTGCAACAAACATGTGAGCTTCGTGAGCGATGTAGCTTCTTTGAACTAAAAAGTGATTGCGATTACATGAAATGAATTCTTGCTCTCCAAAGACACAGAGCCTGGAATTTAACTCCATTTCCGAAACGAAACACACAGCACAGTTCTCATCCATGAAACACACTCTGCTTCAGAGCAAGAAGTAAGCTCTTGCCTTCTAGAGTCTCTAATACAGCAGGAGACATGAGTGTACTGAAACCAAAAGAACGACGTTTCCTACACATAGGCACCATATCTAGGTCAACTCTGCTTCTGAAACTGACACAAACCACGGGTCCTCTAACATCCAATGCTTTTCAGTTAAGAGCGAGAAACGTGTAAGGTGGGTGAACAATGTAGCTTCATTTGAGCTGAATGGTGTCTGGGTTTACCTGAAACGAAGTCTTACTTGTAAGAAGACACAGATCCTGGAATTTAACTCCATTTCTGAAGCGAAACACACAGAACAGTTCTCATCCACGAAACTTACTCAGCTTTAGTGCAAGAAGCATGCTCTTGCTTTCTTGAGTCTCTAATACAGCAGGAAACGTGAGTGTACTCCAAAAAAAAAAGAACGCTGTGTCCTACACATAAGGACCATATCTAGGTCAATTCTGATTCTGAAACTGATACAAACCACAGGTCCTATAACATCCAGTGCTTTTCAGTTAAGAGCGAGAAACATGTGAGTTTCGTGAACGATGTAGCTTCCTTTGCGCTGAAAAGTGAATGCGTTTACCTGAAATGAAGTCTTGCTTGTAGGAAGACACAGAGCCTGGGACTTAACTCCATTTCTGAGGGGAAACAAACAGCAGAGTTCTCATCCATGAAACACACTCTGCTCTAGATCAAGAAGCATGCTATTGCTCTCTAGTGTCTCTAATACATCAGGTTACATGGATGTGTTTAGAACAAAAGAACGGTGTTTCCTACACATAAGGACCATATCTAGTTCAACTCTGCTTCTGAAAATGATAGAAACCACATGTCCTATAACATCCAGTGCTTTTCAGTTAAGAGCGAGAAACGTGTGAGCTTCGTGAACGATGTAGCTTTCCTTGAGCTAAAAGTGTATGCATTTACCTGAAACGAAGTCTTGCTTGTAGGAAGACACAGAGAATGGGATTTAACTCCATTTCTGAAGGAAAACACACAGTACAGTTCTCACCCATGAAACACACTCTGCTTTGGGGCAAGAAGCACGCTCTTGCTCTCTAGAGTCTCTAATACAGCATTCTACGGGAGTGTGCTCAGAACAAAAGAATGGTGTTTCCTACACATATTGACCGTTTATAGTGCAACTCTGCTTCTGAAACTGATATAAACCACAGTTCCTCTAACAACCAATGCTTTTAATTTAAGAGCAAGAAACGTGTGAGCTTCGTGAACTATGTAGCTGCATTTGAGATGAAAAGTGACGGTTTTTACCTGAAAGGAATTCTTGCTTGTAGGAAGACACAGAGCCTGGGATTTAACTCCATTTCTGGAGACAAACACACAGCACAGTTCTCATCCATGAAACACACTCTGCTTTATAGCAAGAAGCATGCATTTGCTTTCTAGAGTCTCTAATACAGCAGGAAACATGAGTGTGCTCAGAACAAAAGAACGGTGTTTCCTACAAATACAACTATATCTAGTTCAATTCTGCTTCTGAAACTGATACAAACCACAGGTCCTATAACATCCAATGCTTTTCAGTTAAGAGCAGGAAACGTGTGAGCTTCGTGAACGATGTAGCTTCCTTTGAGAAGAAAAGGGAATGCATTTACCAGAAATGAAGTCTTGCTTGTAGGAAGATATAGCATGGGATTTAATTACATTTCTGACGGGAAACACACAGCACAGTTCTCATCCATGAAACAAATTCTGCTTTAGAGCAAGAAGCACGCTCTTGCTCTCTAGAGGATCTAATACAGCATTCTACGGGAGTTTGATCAGAACAAAAGAATGGTGTTTCCTACACATATTGATCATTGATAGTGCAACTCTGCTTCTGAAACTGATACAAACCACAGTTCCTCTAACAACCAATGCTTTTCAGTTAAGAGCAAGAAACCTGTGAGATCGTCGAAGTTTTAGCTGCATTTGAGGTAAAAAGTGACGGTTTTAACCTGAAAGGAAATGTTGATTGTAGAGAGACACAGAGCCTGGGATTTAACTCCATTTCTGAAGGGAAACACACAGCTCAGTAATCATCTATGAAACACACTCTGCTTTAGAGCAAGAAGCACGCACTTGCTTTCTAGAGTCTCTAATACAGCAGGAAACGTGAGTGTACTGAGACCAAACGAACGGGGTTTCCTACACATATGGACCACATCTAGTTCAACTCTTCTTCTTAAACTGATACAAACCACGGGTCCTCTAAGATCCAATGCTTTTCAATTAAGAGCGAGGAACGTGTGAGATATGTGAACAATGTAGCTTCCTTGGAGCTGTAAAGTTACTATGTTTTCCTGAAACGAAGTCTTGCTTTTAGGAAGACATATAGCCTGGGATATAACTCCATATCTGAAGCAAACACAAAGCACAGTTCTCATCCATGAAACACACTCTGCTTTAGAGCAAGAAGTACGCTCTTGCTTTCTAGAGGCTCTATTACAACAGGAAACGTGAGTGTTCTTAGAACAAATGAAAGGTGTTTCCTACACATACGACCATATCTAGCTCAACTCTGCTTCTGAAACTGATGGAAACTACAGGTCCCCTAACATCCAATGCTTTTCGGTTATGACCGAGAAACGTGTGAGCTTACTGAATGATATTGCTTCGTTTGAACTAAAAAGTGACTGCCTTTACCTGAAAAGAATTCTTGCTTGTACAAAGACACAGAGGCTGGGATTTAACTCCATTTCTGAAGGAAAACACACAGTACAATTCTCATCCATGAAACACACTCTGCTTTATAGCAAGAAGCATGCTCTCGCTTTCTAGAGTCTCTAATACAGCAGGAAACATGAGTGTGCTCAGAACAAAAGAACGGTGTTTCCTACACATACAACTATATCTAGTTCAATTCTGCTTCTGAAACTGATACAAACCACAGGTCCTATAACATCCAATGCTTTTCAGTTAAGAGCAGGAAACGTGTGAGCTTCGTGAACGATGTAGCTTCCTTTGAGAAGAAAAGGGAATGCATTTACCAGCAACGAAGTCTTGCTTGTAGGAAGACATATAGCATGGGATTTAATTACATTTCTGACGGGAAACACACAGCACAGTTCTCATCCATGAAACAAATTCTGCTTTAGAGCAAGAAGCACGCTCTTGCTCTCTAGAGGATCTAATACAGCATTCTACGGGAGTTTGATCAGAACAAAAGAATGGTGTTTCCTACACATATTGACCATTTATAGTGCAACTGTGCTTCTGAAACTGATACAAACCACAGTTCCTCTAACAACCAATGCTTTTCAGTTAAGAGCAAGAAACGTGTGAGATCGTCGACGTTGTAGCTGCATTTGAGGTAAAAAGTGACGGTTTTAACCTGAAAGGAAATGTTGATTGTAGAAAGACACAAAGCCTGGGATTTACCTCCATTTCTGAAGGGAAACACACAGCTCAGTTATCATCTATGAAACACACTCTGCTTTAGAGCAAGAAGCACGCACTTGCTTTCTAGAGTCTCTAATACAGCAGGAAACGTGAGTGTACTGAGACCAAACGAACGGGGTTTCCTACACATATGGACCACATCTAGTTCAACTCTTCTTCTTAAACTGATACAAACCACGGGTCCTCTAAGATCCAATGCTTTTCAATTAAGAGCGAGGAACGTGTGAGATATGTGAACAATGTAGCTTCCTTGGAGCTGTAAAGTGACTACGTTTTCCTGAAACGATGTCTTGCTTGTAGGAAGACACAGAGCCTGGAATTTAACTCCATTTCTTAAGCGAAACACACCGCACAGTTCTCTTCCATGAAATATACTGTGCTTTAGAGCTTGAAGGATGCTTTTCCTTTCTAGAGTCTATAATAAAGCAGGAAACGTGAGTGTGCTCAGAACAAAAGTACAGTGTTTCCTACACATATGGACCATTTCTAGTTCAACTCTGCTTCTGAAACTGATAGAAACCACAGGTCCTCTAACATCCAATGCTTTTGAGTTACAAGCGAGAATTGTGTGAGCTTCATCAACAATGTAGCTTCCTTTGAGCTGAAAAGTGACTGCGTTTTCCTGAAACGAAGTCTCGCTTGTAGGAAGACTCAGAGCCTGGGATTTAACTCCATTTCTGAAGCAAACACAGAGCACAGTTGTCATCCATGAAGCACACTCTGCTTTAGAGCAAGAAGCACGCTCTTGCTTGCTGGAGTCTCTAATACAGCAGGAAATATGAGTGTTTTCAGAACAAAAGAACATAGTTTTCCTACACATACGGACCATATCTAATTCAACTCTGCTTCTGAAACTGATATAAATCACGTGTCCGCTAAAAACCAATGCTTTTCAGTTAAGAGTGAGATATGGGACCATTTATAGTTCAACTCGGCTTCTGAAAGTATACAAACCACAGTTCCTCTAACAACCAACGCTTTTCAGTTAAGAGCGAGAAACGTGTGAGCTACGTGAACGATGTAGCTGCATTTGAGCTGAAAAGTAATTGTTTGTACCGGAAAGGAAATCTGGCTTGTAGGAAGACACAGAGCCTGGGATTTACCTCCATTTCTGAAGGGAAACACACACCACAGTTCTCATCCATCAAACACACTCTGCTTTAGAGCAAAAAGCATGCTCTTGCTTTCTAGTCTCTAATACAGCAGGAAACGTGAGTGTACTTAGACCAAAAAATGGGGTTTCCTACAAATATGGACCATATCCAGTTCAACTAGCTTGTGAAACTGATACAAACCACTGTTCCTCTAACATGCAATGCTTTTCCTTTAACAGCGAGAAACGTGTGAGCTTCATAAACAATGTAGCTTCCTTTGGCTGAAAAGTGACTGTGTTTACCAGAAACGAAGTGTTGCTTTAGGGAAGACACAGAATCTGGGATTCAACTCCAATTCTGAAGGCAAACACACAGCTCAGTTCTCATCCATGAAACACACTCTGATTTAGAGCAAAAAGCAAGCTCTTGCTTTCTAGAGTCTTTAATGCAGCAGGAAACAGGAGTGTACTGTGACCAAAAGAACGGGGTTTCCTACACAAAGGGAGCATATCTAGTTCAACTCTGCTTCTGAAACTGATACAACCCACCGTTCCTCTAACATCCAATGCTTTTCATTTAAGAGCAAAAAACGTGTGAGCTTCGTGAACGATGTAGCTTCCTTTGAGCTGAAAAGTGACTACGTATTCCTGAAATAAAGTCTTGCTTGTAGGAAGATAGAAAGCATGGGATTTAATTACATTTCTGAAGGGAAACACACAGCACAGTTCTCATCCATGAAACAAACTCTCCTTTAGAGCAAGAAGCACGCTATTGCTTTCTAAAGTCTCTAATACAGCAGGAAACTTGAGTGTGCTCAGAAGAAAACAACGGTGTTTCCTACACATACGCACTATATCTATTTCAATTCTGCTTCTGAAACTGATACAAACCACAGGTCCTATAACATCCAATGCTTTTCAGTTAAGAGCAAGAAACATGTGAGCTTTGTGAACGATGTAGCTTTCCTTGAGCTAGAGAGTGTATGCATTTACCTGAAACGAAGTCTTGCTTATAGGAATACACAGAGCCTAGGATTTATCTCTATTTCTGAAGGAAAACACACAGTGCAGTTCTCATCCAACAAACACACTCTGCTTTAGAGCAAGAAGCATGCTCATGCTCTCTAGATTCTCTAATACTTCATTCTACGGGAGTGTGCTCAGAACAAAAGAATGGTGTTTCCTACACATATTGATCATTTATAGTGCAACTCTGCTTCTGAAACTGATACAAACCACAGTTCCTCTAACAACCAATGCTTTTCAGTTAAGAGCGAGAAACGTGTGAGCTTCGTGAATGATGTTGCTGCATTTGAGGTGAAAATGACTGTTTTTACCTGAAAGGAAATCTTGCTTGAAGCAAGACACAGAGCCTGGGATTGACCTCCATTACTGAAGCAAAACACAGACCACAATTCTCATCCATGAAACACTCTGCTTTAGAGCAAGAAGCACGCTCTTGCTTTCTGGAGCCTCTATTAAAGCATTCTATGTGAGTGAGCTCAGAACAAAAGAATGGTGTTTCCTACACATATGGACCAATTATAGTTCAACTCGCCTTCTGAAACTGATACAAACCACAGTTCCTCTAACAACCAATGCTTTTCAGTTAAGAGCGAGAAATGTGTGAGCTTCTTGAATGATGTTGCTTCATTTGAGCTGAAAAGTGACTGTTTTTACCTGAAAGGAAATCTTGCTTGTAGCAAGACACAGAGCCTGGGATTTACCTCCATCCTGAAGGAAAACACACACCACAGTTCTCATCCATGAAACACTCTACTTTAGAGCAAGAAGCATGCTCTTGCTTTCTGGAGTCTCTAATACAACAGGAAACTTGAGTGCGAAAAAAAGATCGGTGTTTACTACACATACACACCATATCTAGTTCAATTCTGCTTCTGAAACTCATAAAAACCTCATGTCCTATAACATCCAATGCTTTTCAGTTAAGAGCAAGAAACGTGTGAGCTTCGTTTACCATGTAGCTTCCTTTGAGCTGAAAAGTGACTGTGTTTACCTGAAATGAAGTCTTGCTTGTAGTTAGACAAGTAGCCAGGGATTTACCTCCATTTCTGAAGGGAAATACACAGCACCGTTCTCATCCATGAAACACACTCTGCTTTAGAGCAAGAAGCACGGTCTTGCTTTCTAGATACTCTTATACAGCAGGAAGCATGAGTGTACTAAGACAAAAAGTACAGGGTTTTCCTACACATAACGACCATATCTAGTTCAACTCTGCATCTGAAATTGATACAAACAACAGGTCCTCTAACATCCAATTCTTTTCAGTTAAGACCGAGAAACGTGTGAGCTTCGTGAACCATGTAGCTTCCTTTGAGCTGAAAAGTGCCTGTGTTTACCTGAAATGAAGTCTTGCCTGTAGGAAGACACAGAGCCTGGGATCTAACTCCATTTCTGAAGGGAAACACACAGCACAGTTCTCATTCATGAAACACACTCTGCTTTAGAGCAAGAAGCACGCTCTTGCTTACTGGAGTCTCTAATACAGCAGGAAATGTGAGTGTACTTAGACCAAAAGAAGGGGTTTCCTACACATATGGACCATATCTAGTTCAACTCTGCTTCTGAAACTGATACAACGACAGGTCCTATAACATCCACTGCTTTTCAGTTAAGAGCAAGAAACGTGTGAGCTTCGTGAACTATGTAGCTTCCTTTGAGCTGAAAAGTTACTGTGTTTACCTGAAACGATGTCTTGCTTGTAGGAAGACACAGTGCCTGGGATTTAACTCCATTTCTGAAGGCAAACACACAGCACAGTTCTCATCCATGAAAAACACTCTCCTTTAGAGCAAAAACCATGCTCTTGCTTTCTAGAGTTTCTCATAGAGCAAGAAAGAAGATTGTACTGAGACCAAATGAATGGGGTTTCCTACACATACGTAGCATATCTAGTTCATCTCTGCTTCTGAAACTGATACAAACCACCGGTCCTCTAACATCCAATGCTTTTCACTTAAGAGCGAGAAACCTGTGAGCTTCGTGAACGATGTAGCCGCATTTGAGCTGAAAATTGACTGTTTTTACGTGAAAGGAAATCTTGCTTGTAGGAAGACACAGAGCCTGGGATTTAACTCCATTTCTGAACCGAACCACACAGCACAGTAATCATCCATGAAACACACTCTGCTTTAGAGCATGAAGCATGATCTTGCTTTCTAGAGTCTCTAAACAGCATTCTACGTGAGTGTGCTCAGAAGAAAAGAATGGTGTTTCCGACACGTATGGATCATTTATAGTTCAACTCTGCTTCTGAAACTGATAAAAAATACAGTTCCTCTAACAACCAAAGCTTTTCAGTTAAGTGCGAGAAACATGTGAGCTCCAGGAAAAATGTAGCTTCGTTTGAACTAAAAAGTGACTGAATTTACCTGAAACGAAAACTGGCATGTACGAAGACACACAGCCTGCTATTTAACTCCATTTCTGAAGGGAAACACACAGCACAGTTCTCATCCATGAAACACACTATGCTTTAGAGCAAGAAGCATGCTCTTGCTTTCTGGATTCTCTAATATAGCAAGAAACGTGAGTGTGTTCAGAACAAAAGGATGGAGTTTTCCTACACATGCGGACCATATCTAGTTCAACTCTGCTTCTGAAACTGATAGAAACCACCGGTCCTCTAACATCAAATGCTTTTCAGTTAAGAGCGAGAAACGTGTGAGCTTCGTGAATGATGTATCTGCATTTGAGTTGAAAAGTGAATGTTTTTGCCTGAAAGGAAATCTTGTTCGTAGGAAGACACAGAGCCTGTGATTTAACTCCATTTCTGAAGGGAAACAAACAGCACAGTTTTCATCCATGAAACACACTCTGCTTTAATGCAAGAAGCACGCTCTTGCTTTCTAGAGTCACTAATACAGCATTCTACTTGAGAGTGCTCAGAACAAAAGAACGGTGCTTCCTACACATATACACCATTTCTAGTTCAACTCTGCTTCTGAAACTGATACGAACCACTGGTCCTCTAACATGCAAAGTTTATCATTTAAGAGCGAGAAACCTGTGAGCTTCATGAACGATGTACCTGCATTTGACCTGAAAAGTGATTGTTTTTACATGAAAGGAAATCTTGCTTGTAGGAAGACACAGAAACTGGGATTTAACTCCATTTCTGAAGGGAAATACACAGCACAGTTCTCATCCATTAAACACACTCTGCTTTAGACTAGGAAGCACGCTCTTGCTTTCTATAGTCTCTAATACAGCAGGAAACGTTAGTGTACTTAGACCAAAAGAAGGGGTTTCCTACACATATGGACCATATCAAGTTCAACTGTGCTTCTGAAACTGAAACAAATGACAGGTCCTATAACATCCACTGCTTTTCAGTTACAAGCAAGAAACGTGTGAGCTTCGTGAACTATGTACTTCCTTTGATCTGAAAAGTGACTGTGTTTACCTGAAACGAAGTCTTGCTTGTAGGAAGACACAGTGCCTGGGATTTAACTCCATTTCTGAAGGCAAACACACTGCACAGTTCTCATCCATGAAACACACTCTGCTTTAGAGCAAAATCCATGCTCTTGCTTTCTAGAGTCTCTCATAGAGCAGGAAAGAAGATTATACTGAGACAAAAAGAATGAGGTTTCCTACACATACGTAGCATATCTAGTTCATCTCTCCTTCTGAAACTGATACAAACCACTGGTCCTCTAACATCCAATGCTTTTCATTTAAGAGCAAGAAACGTGTGAGCATCGTGAACGATGTCCCAGCATTTAGGCTGAAAAGTTACTGTTTTTACCTGAAAGGAAATCTTGCTTGTAGTAAGACACAGTGCCTGGGATTTAACTCCATTTCTGAAAGGAAACACACAACACAGTTCTCATCCATGAAACACACTCTGCTTTAGAGCAGGAAGCACGCTCTTGCTTTCTAGAGTCTCTAATACAGCAGGAATCCTGAGTGTGTTCAGAACAAAAGAACGGAGTTCCTACACATAAGGACCATATCTAGTTCAACTCTGCTTCTGAAAGTGATACAAGTCACAGGTCCTCTAACAACCAATGCTTTTCAGTTAAGAGCAAGAAAGTTGTGAGCTTCGTGAACGATGTACCAGCATTTGAGCTGAAAAGTGAATGTTATTGCCTGAAAGGAAATCTTGCTTGTAGGAAGAAACAGAGCCTGGGATTTTCCTCCATTTCTGAAGGGAAACACACAGTACAGTTATCCTCCATGAAACACACTCTGCTTTAGAGCAAAATCCATGCTCTTGCTTTCTAGAGTCTCTCATAGAGCAGGAAAGAAGATTATACTGAGACAAAAAGAATGAGGTTTCCTACACATACGTAGCATATCTAGTTCATCTCTCCTTCTGAAACTGATACAAACCACTGGTCCTCTAACATCCAATGCTTTTCATTTAAGAGCAAGAAACGTGTGAGCATCGTGAACGATGTCCCAGCATTTAGGCTGAAAAGTTACTGTTTTTACCTGAAAGGAAATCTTGCTTGTAGTAAGACACAGTGCCTGGGATTTAACTCCATTTCTGAAAGGAAACACACAACACAGTTCTCATCCATGAAACACACTCTGCTTTAGAGCAGGAAGCACGCTCTTGCTTTCTAGAGTCTCTAATACAGCAGGAATCCTGAGTGTGTTCAGAACAAAAGAACGGAGTTCCTACACATAAGGACCATATCTAGTTCAACTCTGCTTCTGAAAGTGATACAAGTCACAGGTCCTCTAACAACCAATGCTTTTCAGTTAAGAGCAAGAAAGTTGTGAGCTTCGTGAACGATGTACCAGCATTTGAGCTGAAAAGTGAATGTTTTTGCCTGAAAGGAAATCTTGCTTGTAGGAAGAAACAGAGCCTGGGATTTTCCTCCATTTCTGAAGGGAAACACACAGTACAGTTATCCTCCATGAAACACACTCTGCTTTAGAGCACGAAGCATGCTTTTGCTTTCTAGAGTCTCTAAAACAGCATTCTACGTGAGTGTGCTCAGAAGAAAAGAATGGTGTTTCCTACACATATGGATCATTTATAGTTCAACTCTGCTTCTGAAACTGATACAAACTACAGTTCCACTAACAAACAATGCTTTTCAGTTAAGAGCGAGAAACGCGTGAGCTCCGGGAACAATGTAGCTTCCTTTGAACTAATAAGTGACTGAATTTACCTGAAACGAATTCTTGCTTGTACGAAGATACAGAGCCTGGGATTTAACTCCATTTATGAAGGAAAACACACAGTACAGTTATCAGCCATGCAACACACTCTGCTTTATAGCAAGAAGCACGCACTTGCTCTCTAGAGTCTCTAATACAGCAGGAAACATGAGTGTGCTCAGAACAAAAGAACGGTGTTTTGTACACATATGGACCATTTCTAGGTGATCTCTGCTTGTGAAACTGATACAAACCACAGGTCCTCTATCATCCCATGCTTTTCTGTTAAGACCGAGAAACGTGTGAGCTTCGTGAACGCTGTAGCTTCATTTGCGCTGAAAAGTGATGGTGTTTACCTGAATCGAAGTCTTGCTTGTAGGAAGACAAAGATCCTGGGATTTACCTCCATTTCAGAACGGAAACACACAGTATAGTTATCATCAATGAAACACACTCTTCTTTAGATCAAGAAGGACGATCTTGCTTTCTAAATACTCAATACAGCAGGAAATGTGAGTGTGCTTACAACAAATGAAAGGTGTTTCCTACACATACAGACCATGTCTAGTTCAACTCTGCTTCTGAAACTATTCCAAACCAACGGACCTCTAACATCCAATGCTTTTCGCTTAAGAGCGAGAAACGTGTGAGCCTACTGAATGATATTGCTTCGTTTGAACTAAAAATTGACTATGTTTAACTGAAACGATTTCTTGCTTGTACGAAGACAGAGAGCCTGGGATTAAACTCCATTTCTGAAGGGAAACACACAGTACAGTTGTCATCCATGAAACACACTCTGCTTTAGAGCAAGAAGCATGCTCTTGCTTTCTAGATTCTCTAATACAGCAGGAAACGTGAGTGTACTTAGTCTGAAAGAATGGTGTTTCCTACACATACGGACCATATCAAGTTCAACTCTGCTTCTGAAACTGATACACACCACGAGTCCTCTAACATCCAATGCTTTTCAGTTAAGAACGAGGAACGTGTGAGCTGGGTGAACAATGTAGCCTCATTTGAGCTTAAAAGAGTCTGCGTTAACCTGAAAGGAAGTCTTGCTTGTTAGAAGACACAGAGCCTGGTATTTAACTCCATTTATGAAGGAAAACACATAGCATAGTCCTCATCTATGAAACACAGTCTGCTTTAGAGCAAGAAGCATGCTCTTGCTTTCTAGAGTCTCTAATACAGCAGGGATCAGGAGTGTACTGAGACAAAGTGAACGGGATTTCCTACACATACAGACCATATGTAGTTCAACTCTGCTTCGAACCTGATACAAACCATGGGTCCTCTAACATCCAATGCCTTTCAATTAAGAGCAAGAAACGTGTAGCTAGGTGAACAATGTAGCTTCATTTGAGCTGAAAAGTGACAGCGTTTTCCTGAAACGAAATCTTGCCTGTAGGAAGACACAGAGCCTGCGATCTAACTCCATTTCTGAAGGGAAACACACAGCACAGCTCTCATCCATGAAACACACTATGCTTTAGAGCAAGAAGCATGATCTTGCTTTCTGGAGTCTCTAATACAGCAGGAAACGTGAATGTGTTCAGAACAAAAGAACGGAGTTTTCCTATACATATGAACCATATGTAGTTCAACTCTGCTTCTGAAACTGATAAAAACCACGGGTCCTCTAACATCCAATGCCTTTCAATGAAGAGCAAGAAACCTGTGAGCTTCATGAACAATTTAGCTGCATTTGAGCTGAAAAGTGACTGTTTTTACATGAAAGGAAATCTTGCTTGTAGGAAGACACAGAGCCTGGGATTTAACTCCATTTCTGAAGTGAAACACACAGCACAGTACTCATCCATGTAACACACTCTGCTTTAATGCAAGAAGCACGCACTTGCTTTCTAGAGCCTCTAATACAGCAGGAATTGGGAGTGTACTGAGACAAAATGAACGGAATTTCCTACACATATGGACCATATCTAGTTCAACTCTGCTTCTGAAACTGATATAAACCACAGGTCCTCTAACATCCAATGCTCTGCAGTTAAGACCTAGAAACCTGTGAGCTTCGTGAACGATGTAGGTTCGTTTGACCTAAAAAGGGACTGCGTTTACCTGAAATGAAGTCTTGCTTGTAGGAAGACACCGAGCCTGGGATTTAACTCCATTTCTGAAGGAGAACACACAGTACAGTTCTGATCCATGAAACACAATCTGCTTTATAGAAAAAAGAACATTCTTGATTTCTTGAGTCTCTAATACAGCAGGAAACATGAGTGTGCTCAGAACGTAAGAACGATGTTTCCCAAACATACGCACCATATCTAGTTCAATTCTGGTTGTGAAACTGATACAAACCACAGGTCCTATAACATCCAATGCTTTTTAGTTAAGAGCAAGTAACGTGTGAGCTTAGTGAGGATGTAGCTTCCTTTGAGCTGAAAAGTGACTGTGTTTACCTGAAAGGAAGTCTTGCTTGTAGGAGACACAGGGCCTGGGATTTAACTACATTTCTGAAGGCAAACACACAGCACAATTCTCATGCATGAAACACACTCTGCTTTAGAGCAAGATGCACGCTCTTTCTTTCTAGAGTCACTAATAGAGCAGGAAATGGGAGTGCACAGAGTCAAAACACACGGGGTTTCCCACACTTACAGACCATATCTAGTTCAACTCTGCTCTGAAACGGATACAAACCATGGGTTCTCTAACTTCCATTGCTTTTAAATTAAGACCAAGGAACGTGTGAGCTAGGTGAACAATGTAGTTTTCTTTGGGATGAAAATTGTCTGCGTTTACCTGAAACGAAGTCTTGCTTGTAAGAAGAACAGAGCCTGGGATTAACTCCATTTCTGAAGGGAAAGACACAGCACAGTTCTCATCCATGAAATCTAACTGCTTTAGAAGAAGAGGCAAGCTCTTTCTTTCTAGAGTCTCTAATACAGCAGGAAACGTGAGTGTACTTAGACCAAAAAACAGGGTTTCCTACACATATGGACCATAGCTAGTTCAACTCTGATTCTGAAACTGATACAAATCACGGCTCCTCTAAAATCCAAGGCTTTTTAGTTAAGAGGGAGAAACGTGTGAGCTTCGTGAATGATGTAGCTTACTTTGAGCTGAAAATTGTCTGTGTTTACCTGAAACGAAGTCTTGCTAATAAGAAGACACAGAGCCTGGGATTTAACTCCATTTCTAAAGCGAAACACACAGCACAGTTCTCATCCAAGAAATCTAACTACTTTAGAGGAAGAAGCACGCTCTTCCTTTCCAGAGTCTCTAATACAGCAGGAAATTTGAGTGTGCTCAGAACAAAAGAACCGTGTTTCCTACACATACGCACCATATCTAGTTCAATTCTGGTTCTGAAACTGATACAAACCACAGGTCCTTTAACATCCAATGCTTTTCGATTAAGAGTGAGAAACGTGTCAGGTTCGTGAACGATGTAGCTGTGTTAGAGCTGAAAAGTGGCTGTGTTTACCTGAAACGAAGTCTTACTTGTAGGACGACAAAGCGCCTGGGATTTACCTCCATTTCTGAAGGGAAACACACAGCACAGTTAACAACCATGAAACACACACTGCTTTCAATCAAGAAGCATGCTCTTGCTTTCTAGAGTCTATAATACAGGAGGAAACATGAATGTACTGACACCAAAATAACGGGGGTTTCCTACACATACGGACCATATCTAGTTCAACTCTGCTCCTGAAACTGATACAAATCACGGGTACTCTAACATCCAATTCTTTTCAATTGAGAGTGAGAAACGTGTCAGCTTCATGAATAATGTAGCTTCCTTTGAGCTGAAAAGTGAGTGTGTTTACCAGAAAGGAAGTCTTGCTTGTAGGAAGACACAGGGCCTGGGATTTAACTCCATTTCTGAAGCGAAACAGACAGCACATTTTTCATCCATGAAACACACTCTGCTTTAGAGCAAGAAGCACGGACTTGCTTTCTTGAGTCTCTAATAAGGCATTCTACGTGAGAGTGCTCAGAACAAAAGAACGGAGTTTCCTATACATATGGACCATTTCTAGTTAAACTAAGCTTCTGATACTGATACAAACCACAGGTAATCTACCATCCAATGCTTTTCAGTTAAGAGGGAGTAATGTGTGAACTTCGTGTACGATGTAGCTTCCTTTGAGCTGAAAAGTGACTGAGTTTACCTGAAATGAAGTCTTGCATGTAGGAAGACACAGAGCCTAGGATTTAACTCCATTTCTGAAGGGACACACACAGCACAGTTGTCATCCATGAAACACACTCTGCTTTAGAGCAAAAAGCTCGCTCTTGCTTTCTAGAGTCTCTAATACAGCAGGAAACTTGAGTGTGCTCAGAACAAAAGAACGGTGTTTCCTACACATATGGACCATTTCTAGTTCAACTCAGCTTCTGATACTGATACAAACCACAGGTAATCTAACATCCAATGTTTTTCAGTTAAGAGTGTGAAATGTGTGAACTTCGTGTACGATGTAGATTCCTTTGAGCTGAAAAGGGACTGCGTTTACCTGAAATGATGTCTTTCCTGTTGGAAGACACAGAGCCTGGGATTTAACTCCATTTCTGAAGTCAAACTCATAGCACAGTTCTCATCCAGGAAACACACTCTGCTTTAGAGCAGGAATCACGCTCTTGCTTTCTAGATTCTCTAATACAGCAGGAAACGGGAGTGTACTTAGACCAAAAGAACGGTGTTTCCTTCACATACGCACCATGTCTAGTTAAACTCTGCTTCTGAAACTGATACAAACCACCGGTCCTCTAACATCCAATGATTTTCAAATAAGAGCGAGAATCGTGTCACCTTTGTGAACGATGTAGCTGCATTAGAGCTGAAAATTGCCTGCGTTTACCTGAAACGAAGTTTGTTTGTAAGAAGACACAGAGCCTGGGATTTAACTCCATTTCTGAAGCGAAACACACAGCACAGTTCTCATCCATGAAATCTAACTGCATTAGAGGAAGAGGCATGCTCTTGCTTTCTAGATTCTCTAATACAGCAGGAAATGTGAGTGTACTTAGACCAAAAGAACGGGGTTTCCTACACATGTGGACCATAGCTAGTTCAAATCTGCTTCTGAAAGTGATAGAAACCACAGGTCCTCTATCATCCAATACTTTTCACTTAAGAGTGAGAAACGTGTGAGCTAGATGAACGATGTAGCTTCATTTGAGCTGAAAAGTGAATGTGTTTACCTGAAATGAAGGCTTCTTGTAGGAAGACACAGAGCCTGGGATTTCCCTCCATGTCTGAAGGGAAATACACAGGACAGCTCTCATCCATGAAACAAACTGTGCTTTAGAGCCAGAAGCATGCTCTTGCTTTCGCGAGTCTCTAATACAGCAGGAAATGTGAGTGTACTTATACCAAAAAACGGAGATTCCTACACATATGGACCATATCTATTTCAACTCTGCTTCTGAAACTGATACAAACGACAGGTCCTATAACATCCAATTCTTTTCAGTAAAGAGCGAGAAACGTGTGAGCTTTGTGAACGATGTAGCTTCCATTGAACTGAAAAGTGAATGCATTTACCTGAAACGAAATCTTGCTTGTAGGAAGACACAGAACCTGGGATTTAACTCCATTTATGAAGGGAAACTGACAGCACAGTTCTCATCCATGAAACACACTCTGCTTTAGAGCAAGAAGCACGCTCTTGCTTTCTGGACTCTCTAATACAGCAGGAAACATGAGTGGGTTCGGAACAAAAGAACGGTGTTTCTTACGCATATGGACTATATCTAGGTCAACTCTGATTCTGAAACTGACACAAACCACAGGTCCTATAACATCCAATGTTTTTCAGTTAAGAGCAAGAAAAGTGTGAGCTTCGTGAAGGATGTAGCTTCCTTTGAGCTGAACAGTGAATGCGTTTACCTAAAACGATGTCTTGCTTGTAAGAAGACACAGAGCCTGGGATTTAACTCCATTTCTGAAGCAAAACAGACAGCACAATTTTCATCCATGAAACACACTCGGCTTTAGAGCAAGAAGCACGGACTTGCTTTCTAGAGTCTCTAATCAGGCATTCTCGTGAGAGTGCTCAGACCAAATGAACGGTGTTTCCTATACATATGGACCATTTCTAGTTCAACTCAGCTTCTGATACTGATACAATCCACAGGTAATCTACCTTCCAATGCTTTTCAGTTCAGAGTGAGAAATGTGTGAACTTCGTGTACGATGTAGCTTTCTTTGAGCTGCAAAGTGACTGTGTTTATCTGAAATGAAGTCTTGCATGTAGGAAGACACAGAGCCTGGGATTTAACTCCATTTCTGAAGGGACACACACAGCACAGTTGTCATCCCTGAAACACAGTCTGCTTTAGAGCAATAAGCACGCTCTTCCTTTCTGGAGTCTGTAATACAGCAGGAAACGTGAGTGAGTTCTGAACAAAAGAATGGTGTTGCCTACGCATATGGACTACATCTGGGTCAACTCTGCTTCTGAAAATGACAGAAACCACCGGTCCTCTAACATCCAATGCTTTTCAGTTAAGATCGAGAAACTTGTGAGCTTCATGAACGATGTATCTTCCTTTGAGCTGAAAATTGACTGTGTTTACCTGAAAAGAAGTCTTGCTTGTAAGAAGACACAGAGCCTGGGATTTAACTACATTTCTGAAGCGAAACACACAGCACAGTTCTCATCCAAGAAATCTAACTGCTTTAGAGGAAGAAGCACGCTCTTCCTTTCCAGAGTCTCTAATACAGCAGGAAATTTGAGTGTGCTCAGAACAAAAGAACCGTGTTTCCTACACATACGCACTGTATCTAGTTCAATTTTGGTTTTGAAACTGATACAGACCACAGGTCCTCTAACATCCAATGCTTTTCAATTAAGAGTGAGAAACGTGTCAGGTTCGTGAATGATGTAGCTGCATTAGAGCTGAAAAGTGACTGTGTTTACCTGAAACGAAGTCTTACTTGTAGGACGAGAAAGAGCCTGAAATTTACCTCCATTTCTGAAGGGAAACACACAGCAGAGTTAACAACCATGAAACACACGCTGCTTTAAAGCAAAAAGCATGCCCTTGCTTTCTAGAGTCTATAATGCAGGAGGAAACGTGAGTGTACTGAGACCAAAATAACGGGGGTTTCCTACACATAGGGACCATATTTAGTTCAACTCTGCTCCTGAAACTGATACAAACCAGGGGTACTCTAACATCCAATGTTTTCAATTAAGAGCGAGAAACGTGTGAGCTTCGTGAATGATGTAGCTTCCTTTGAGCTGAAAAGTGACTGTGTTTACCTTAAAGGAAGTCTTGCTTGTAGGAATACACAGGGCCTGGGATTTAACTCCAATTCTGAAGGCAAACACACAGCACAGTTCTCATTCATGAAACACACTCTCCTTTAGAGCAAGAAGTACACTCTTGCTTTCTAGAGTCTCTAATACAGCAGGAAACGGGAGTGTGCTGAGACAAAATGAAAGGGGTTTCCTACAAATATGGACCCTATCTAGTTCAACTCTCCTTCTGAAACTGATACAAACCACGGGTCCTCTAACATCCATTGCTTTTAAATTAAGACCAAGAAACGTGTGAGCTATGTGAACAATGTAGTTTTCTTTGGGATGAAAATTGTCTGCGTTTACCTGAAACGAAGTCTTGCTTGTAAGAAGACACAGAGCCTGGGATTAACTCCATTTCTGAAGGGAAACAAACAGCACAGTTCTCATCCATGAAATCTAACTGCTTTAGAAGAAGAGGCAAGCTCTTTCTTTCTAGAGTCTCTAATACAGCAGGAAACAGGAGTGTACTTAGACCAAAAGAACAGGGTTTCCTACACATATGGACCATAGCTAGTTCAACTCTGATTCTGAAACTGAAACAAATCACGGCTCCTGTAACATCCAATGCTTTTTAGTTAAGAGCGAGAAACGTGTGAGCTTTGTGAACGATGTCAATTCCTTTGAGCTGAAAAGTGAATGCGTTTACCTGAAAGGAAGTCTTGCTTGTAGGAAGACACAGAGCTTGGGATTTCCCACCATTTCTGAATGGAAACACACAGCACAGTTTTTATGTATGAAACACAAATCTGCTTTTTGCAAGAAGCACACACTTGCATTCTTGAGTCTCTAACAGAACAGGAAACGTGAGTGTGCTCAGAACAAAAGAATGGTGTTTCCTACAAATATTGACCATTTCTAGTTCAAGTCTTCTTCTGAAACTGATACAAACCACAGGTACTCTAACATGCAATGCTTTTCATTTAAGAGCGAGAAACGTGTGAGCTTCGTGAACGGTGTACCTTCAATTGAGCTGAAAAGTGACTTGATTACCTGAAATGAAGTCTTGCTTGTAGGAAGAGAAAGAGCCTGGGATTTACCTCCATTTCTAAAAGGAAACACACATCACAGTTCTCATCCATGAAACACACTCTGCTTTAGAGCAAAAAGCACGCTCTTGCTTTCTAGAGTCTCTAATACAGCAGGAACCTTGAGTGTGCCCAGAACAAAAGAACGGTGTTTTCTACACATACGCACCATATCTAGTTCAATTCTGCTTCTGAAACTGGTACAATCCACCGGTCCTCTAACATCCAATGATTTTCAATTAAGAGTGAGAAACGTGTCACCATTGTGAATGATGTAGCTGCATTAGAGCTGAAAACTGACTGTGTTTACCTGAAAGGAAGTCTTGCTTGTAAGAAGACACAGAGCCTGGGATTAACTCCATTTCTGAAGCGAAACACACAGCACAGTTCTCATCCATGAAATTTAACTGCTTTAGAGGAAGAGGCACGCTCTTTCTTTCTAGAGTCTCTAATACATCAGGAAACGTGAGTGTACTTAGACCAAAAGAACGGGGTTGCCTACACATGTGCACCATAGCTAGATCAACTCTGCTTCTGAAACTAATACAAACAAAGGGTCCTCTAACATCCAATGCTTTTTAGTTTGGAGCGAGAAACGTGTGAGCTTTGTGAACGATGTAGCTTCCTTTGAACTGAAAATTTATGCATTTACCTGAAAGGAATTCTTGTTTGTAGAAAGACACAGAGCCTGGGATTTAACTCCATTTCGGAAGAAGAACACACACTACAGTTTTCAGCCATGAAACACACTCTGATTTACAGCAAAAAGCACACTCTTGCTTTATTGAGTCTCTAATACAACAGGAAACTTGAGTGTGCTCAGAACAAAAGAACGGTGTTTCCTACACATACGCACCTTATCTAGTTCACTTCTGGTTCTGAAAATGATACAAACCACAGGTCCTATAAAATTCAATGCTTTTCAGTTAAAAACAAGAAACCTGTGAACTTCGTGAAGGATGTAGCATCCTTTGAGCTGAAAAGTAAATGGGTTTACCTGAAACAAAGTCTAGCTTGTAAGAAGACACAGTGCCTGGGATTTAACTCCATTTGTGAAGCGAAACAGACAGCACAATTGTCATCCATGAAACAAACTCTGCTTTAGAGCAAGAAGCACGCTCTTGCTTTCTAGAGTCTTTAATAAGGCATTCTACGTGAGAGTGCTCAGAGCAAAAGAACGGTGTTTCCTACACATATCGACCATTTCTAGTTCAACTCTGCTTCTGAACCTGATACAAAGCACAGGTCCTCTAACAACCAATGCTTTTCAGTTAAGAGTTAGAAACGTTTGAGCTTCGTGAACGATGTAGCTGCATTTGAGCTGAAAAGTGACTGTTTTTACCTGAATGGAAATCTTGCAAGTAGGAAGACACAGAGCCTGTTATTTCCCACCATTTCTGAATGGAAACACACAGCAGAGTTCTCATCCATGAAATATACTCTGCTATAGAGCAAGAAGCACGCTCTTCCTTTCTAGAGTCTCTAATAGAGCAGGAAACATGAGTGTGCTCAGAACAAAAGAATGGTGTTTCCTACACATATTGACCATTTCTAGTTCAGCTCTACTTCTGAAAATGATACAAACCACAGGTACTCTAACATGCAATGCTTTTCATTTAAGAGTGAGAAACGTGTGAGCTTCGTGAATGATGTACCTTCAATTGAGCTGAAAAGTGACTTGATTACCTGAAATGAAGTCTTGCTTGTATGAAGACAAAGAGCCTGGGATTTACCTCCATTTCTAAAGGGAAACACACATCACAGTTCTCATCCATGAAACACACTCTGCTTTAGAACAAAAAGCACGCTCTTACTTTCTAGAGTCTCTAATACAGCAGGAACCTTGAGTGTGCTCAGAACAAAAGAACGGTGTTTCCTACACATACGCACCATATCTAGTTCAATTCTGCTTCTGAAACTGGTAAAAACCACCGGTCCTCTAACATCTAATGACTTTTGATTAAGAGTGAGAAACGTGTCACCTTTGTGAATGATGTAGCTTCATTAGAGCTGAAAAGTGACTGTGAAAGGAAGTCTTGCTTGTAAGAAGACACAGAGCCTGGGATTTAACTCCATTTCTGAAGCAAAACACACAGCACAGTTCTCATCCATGAAATCTAACTGCTTTAGAGGAAGAGGCACGCTCTTGCTTTCTAGAGTCTCTAATACAGCAGGAAACGTGAGTGTACTTAGACCAAAAAACGGGGTTGCCTACACATGTGGACCATAGCTAGTTCAACTCTGCTTCTGAAAGTGATACAAACAACGGGTCTTCTAACATCCAATGCTTTTTAGTTAAGAGCGAGAAACATGTGAGCTTTGTGAACGATGTAGCTTCCTTTGAACTGAAAATTTATTCGTTTACCTGAAACGAAGCCTTGTTTGTAAGAAGACACAGAGCCTGGGATTTTACTCCATTTCTGAAGCAAAACAGACAGCACATTTGTCATCCATGAAACATACTCTGCTTTAGAGCAAGAAACACGCTCTTGCTTTCTAGAGTCTCTAGTAAGGCATTCTACGTGTGAGTGCTCGGAACAAAAGAACGGTGTTTCCTACACATATCGACCATAGCTAGTTCAACTCTGCTTCTGAAACTGATACATACCACGTGTCCTCTAACATCCAATGTTTTTCAGGTAAGAGCGAGAAACGTGTGAGCTATGTGAACGATGTAGCTTCCATTGAACAGAAAATTTATGCGTTTACCTGAAAGGAAGTCTTGTTTATAGGAAGACACAGAGCCTGGGATTTAACTCCATATCTGCAGGGACACACACAGCACAGTTGTCATCCATAAAACACACTCTGCTTTAGAGCAAGAAGCACGCTCTTCCTTTCTGGAGTCTCTAATACAGCAGGAAACGTGAGTGAGTTCGGAACAAAATAACGGTGTTTCCTACGCATACAGACTATATCTAGGTCAACTGTGCTTCTGAAACTGATAGAAAACACCGGTCCTCTAACATCCAATGGTTTACAGTTAAGGTTGAGAAACATGTGAGCCTTGTGAACGATGTAGCTTCCTTTGAGCTGAGAAGTGATTGTGTTTACCTGAAATGAAGTCTTGCTTGTAGGAAGACACAGATCTTGGGATTTAACTCCATTACTGAAGGCAAACTCACAGCTCAGTTCTCATCCATGAAACACACTCTGCTTTAGAGCAGGAAGCAGCCTCTTGCTTTCTGATTCTCTAATACAGCAGGAAACGTGAGTGTACTTAGACTGAAAGAATGGGGTTTCCTACATATATGGACCATATCTAGTTCAACTCTGCTTCTGAAACTGATACATTCCACAGGGACTCTAACATCCAATGCTTTTCATTTAAGAGCGAGAAACGTGTGAGCTTCGTGAACGATGTACCTTCAATTGAGCTGAAAAGTGACTGTGATTACCTGAAAGGAAGTCTTGCATGTAGGAAGACACAGGGCCTGGGATTTATCTCCATTTCTGAAGGGAAACACACAGCACAGTTGTCATCCATTAAACACACTGTGCTTTAGAGCAAGAAGCACGCTCTTGCTTTCTAAATCCTCTAACACAGCAGGAAACTGGAGTGTACTGAGACTAAACGAACGGGGCTTCCTACACATACGGACCATATCTAGTTCAACTCTGCTTCTGAAACTGATACAAACCACAGGTCCTCTAACATCTAATGCTTTTCAATTAAGAGCGAGAAACGTGTGACCTAGGTAAACAATGTAGTTTTCTATTATCTAAAAATTGTCTGCATTTACCTGAAACGAAATCTTGCTTGTAAGAAGACACAGAGCCTGGGATTTAACTCCATTTCTGCAGTGAAACACACAGCACAGTTCTCATCCATGAAATCTAAATGCTGTAGAGGAAGAGGCACGCTCTTACTTTCAAGAGTGTCTAATAAAGGAGGAAACGTGAGTGTGTTCAGAACTAATAACGGAGTTTTCATACACATACAGACAATATCTAGTTCAACCATGCTTCTGAAACTCATAGAAAACACCATCCTCTAACATCCAATGCTCTGCAGTTAATAGCGAGAAACGTGTGAGCTTCTTGAACGATGTAGCTTCGTTTGAACTAAAAAGTGACTGCGTTTACCTGAAACGAATTCTTGCTTGTAGGAAGACACAGAGCCTAGGATTATACTCAATTTCTGAAGCGAAATACACAGCACATTTGTCATCCATGAATCACACTTTGCTTTAGAGCTAGAAGCACGCTCTTGCTCTCTAGAGTCTCCAGTAATGCATTCTACGTGAGAGTGCTCAGAACAAAAGAACGGTGTTTCATTCAAATATGCACCATTTCTTGTTCAACTCCGCTTCTGAAACTGATACAAACCACAGGTCCTCTAACAACCAATGCTTTTCATTTAAGACTGAGAAACATGTGAGTTTCGTGAACGATGTAGCTGCATTACAGCTGAAAAGTGACTATGTTTACCTGAAACGATGTCTTGCTTGTAGGATGACAAAGAGCCTGGGATTTACCTCCATTTCTAAAGGGAAACACACAGCACAGTTAACATCCATGAAACACACGCTGCATTAGAGCAAAAAACATGCTCTTGCTTTCTAGAGTCTCTAATACAGGAGGAAACGTGAGTGTACTGAAACCAAATGAACGGTATTTCCTACACATATGGACCATATCTAGTTAAACTCTGCTTCTGACACTGATACAAACCACGTGTCCTCTAATATTCAATGCTTTTTAGTTAAGAGCGAGAAACGTGTGAGCTTCTTGAACGATGTAGCTTCGTTTGAACTAAAAAGTGACTGCGTTTACCTGAAACGAATTCTTGCTTGTAGGAAGACACAGAGCCTAGGATTATACTCAATTTCTGAAGCGAAATACACAGCACATTTGTCATCCATGAAACACACTCGGCTTTAGAGCTAGAAGCACGCTTTTGCTCTCTAGAGTGTCCAGTAAGGCATTCTACGTGAGAGTGCTCAGAACGAAAGAACGGTGTTTCATTCCAACATGCACCATTTCTAGTTCAACTCCGCTTCTGAAACTGATACAAACCACAGGTCCTCTAACAACCAATGCTTTTCGGTTAAGAGCGAGAAACGTGTGAGCTTCATGAACGATGTAGCTTCATTTGAGCTGAACAGTGACTGTGTTTACCTGAAATGAAGTCTTGCCGGCAGGAAGACACAGAACCTGGGATTTAACTCCATTTCTGAAGCGAAACACACAGAACAGTGCTCATCCATGAAATATACTCTGCTTCAGAGCAAGAAGCACTCTCTTCCATTCTAGAGTCCCTAATACAGCAGGAAACGTGAGTGTGATCAGAACAATAGAATGGTTTTTCCTACACATGTGGACCATTTCAGGTTCAACTCAGCTTCTGATACTGATACAAACCACAGGTAATCTAACATCCAATGCTTTTCAGTTAAGAGTGAGAAATGTGTGAACTTCGTGTATGATGTAGCTTCCTTTGAGCTGAAATGTGACTGCGTTTACCTGAAATGAAGTCTTGCATGTAGGAAGACACAGAGCCTGGGATTTAACTACATTTCTGAAGGGACACACACAGCATAGTTGTCATGCATGAAACACACTCTGCTTTAGAGCAAATAGCACGCTCTTGCTTTCTGGAGTGTCTAATACAGCAGGAAACATGAGTGTACTTAGACCAAAAGAACGGGGATTTCTACACATACGGACCATATCTAATTCAACTCTGCTTCTGAAACTGATACAGACCACGGGTCCTCCATCATCCAATGCTTTTCAGTTAAGAGTGAGAAACGTGTGAGCTTTGTGAATGATGTAGCTTCCTTTGAGCTGAAAAGTGAATGCGTTTACCTGAAAGGAAGTCTTGCTTGTAGGAAGACACAGAGCCTGGGATTTTACTCCATTTCTGAAGCGAAATAGACAGCACATTTGTCATCCATGAAACACACCCTGCTTTAGAGCAAGAAACACGCTCTTGCTTTCTACAGTCTCTAGTAAGGCATTCTAGGTGAGTGTGCTCAGACCAAAAGAACGGTGTTTCCTACACATATCCACCATTTCTAGTTTAACTCTGCTTCTGAAACTGATACAAACCACAGGTCCTCTAACAACCAATGCTTTTCATTTAAGACTGAGAAACATGTCAGCTTCGTGAACGATGTAGCTGCATTACAGCTGAAAAGTGACTGTGTTTACCTGAAACGATGTCTTGTTTGTAGGACGACAAAGAGCCTGGGATTTACCTCCATTTCTGAAGGGAAACACACAGCACAGTTAATATCCATGAAACACACGCTGCATTAGAGCAAGAAGCATGCTCTTGCTTTCTAGAGTCTCTAATACAGGAGGAAACGTGAGTGTACTGAAACCAAAAGAACGGGGTTTCCTACACATATGGACCATATCTAGTGCCACTCTGCTTCTGAAACTGATACAAACCATGTGTCCTCTAATATTCAATGCTTTTTAGTTAAGAGCGAGAAACGTGTGAGCTTCGTGAACGATGTAGCTTCCTTTGAGCTGAAAAGTGACTGTGTTTACCTGAAAGGAAGTCTTGCTTGTAGGAAGAAACAGGGCCTTGGATTTAACTCCATTTCTGAAGCGAAACACACAGCACAGTTCTCATCCATGATATCTAACTCCTTTAGAGGAAGAAGCACGCTCTTCCTTTCCAGACTCTCTAATACAGCAGGAAACAAGAGTGTGCCCACAACAAAAGAACAGTGTTTCCTACACATATCGACCATTTCTAGTTCAACTCTGCTTCTGAAACTGATACAATCCACGGGTCCTCTAACATCCAATGGTTTTCAGTTAAGAGCGAGAAACGTGTGAGCTTTGTGAACGATGTAGCTACCTTTGAGCTGAAAAGTGAATGCGTTTACCTGAAAGGAAGTCTTGCTTGTAGGAAGACACAGAGCCTGGGATTTAACTCCAATTCTGAAGGGAAACACACAGCACAGTTCTCATCCATGAAACACACTCTGTTTTAGATCAAGAAGCATGGTCTTGCTTTCTGGACTCTCTAATACAGAAGGAAACATGAGTGTGTTCAGAACAAAACAACCGAGTTTCCTACACATACAGACAATATCTAGTTCATCCATGCTTCTGAAACTCATAGAAAACACCGGCCTCTAACATCCAATGCTCTGCAGTTAATAGCGAGAAACGTGTGAGCTTCTTGAATGATGTAGCTTCGTTTCAACTAAAAAGTGACTGCGTTTACCTGAAACGAATTCTTGCTTGTAGGAAGACACAGAGCCTAGGATTATACTCAATTTCTGAAGCGAAATACACAGCACATTTGTCATCCATGAAACACACTCTGCTTTAGAGCTAGAAGCACGCTCTTGCTCTCTAGAGTGTCCAGTAAGGCATTCTACGTGAGAGTGCTCAGAACAAAAGAACGGTGTTTCATTCAAATATGCACCATTTCTAGTTCAACTCCGCTTCTGAAACTGATACAAACCACAGGTCCTCTAACAACCAATGCTTTTCGGTTAAGAGCGAGAAACGTGTGAGCTTCATGAACGATGTAGCTTCATTTGAGCTGAACAGTGACTGTGTTTACCTGAAATGAAGTCTTGCCTGCAGGAAGACACAGAACCTGGGATTTAACTCCATTTCTGAAGCGAAACACACGGAACAGTGCTCATCCATGAAATATACTCTGCTTCAGAGCAAAAAGCACTCTCTTCCATTCTAGAGTCCCTAATACAGCAGGAAATGTGAGTGTGATCAGAACAATAGAATGGTTTTTCCTACACATGTGGACCATTTCAGGTTCAACTCAGCTTCTGATACTGATACAAACCACAGGTAATCTAACATCCAATGCTTTTCAGTTAAGAGTGAGAAATGTGTGAACTTCGTGTATAATGTAGCTTCCTTTGAGCTGAAGTGTGACTGCGTTTACCTGAAATGAAGTCTTGCATGTAGGAAGACACAGAGCCTGGGATTTAACTCCATTTCTGAAGGGACACACACAGCATAGTTGTCATGCATGAAACACACTCTGCTTTAGAGCAAATAGCACGCTCTTGCTTTCTGGAGTGTCTAATACAGCAGGAAACATGAGTGTACTTAGACCAAAAGAACGGGGATTTCTACACATACGGACGATATCTAGTTCAACTCTGCTTCTGAAACTGATACACACCACGGGTCCTCCATCATCCAATGCTTTTCAGTTAAGAGCGAGAAACGTGTGAGCTTTGTGAATGGTGTAGCTTCCTTTGAGCTGAAATGTGAATGCGTTTACCTGAAAGGAAGTCTTGCTTGTAGGAAGACACAGAGCCTGGGATTTTACTCCATTTCTGAAGCGAAATAGACAGCACATTTGTCATCCATGAAACACACCCTGCTTTAGAGCAAGAAACACGCTCTTGCTTTCTACAGTCTCTAGTAAGGCATTCTAGGTGAGTGTACTCAGAACAAAAGAACGGTGTTTCCTACACATATCCACCATTTCTAGTTTAACTCTGCTTCTGATACTGATACAAACCACAGGTCCTCTAACAACCAATGCTTTTCATTTAAGAGTGAGAAACATGTCAGCTTCATGAACGATGTAGCTGCATTACAGTTGAAAAGTGACTGTGTTTTCCTGAAACGATGTCTTGCTTGTAGGACGACAAAGAGCCTAGGATTTACCTCCATTTCTGAAGGGAAACACACAGCACAGTTAACATCCATGAAACACACGCTGCATTAGAGCAAGAATCATGCTCTTGCTTTCTAGAGTCTCTAATACAGGGGGAAACGTGAGTGTACTGAAACCAAAAGAACGGGGTTTCCTACACATATGGACCATATTTAGTTCCATTCTGCTTCTGAAACTGATACAAACCACGTGTCCTCTCATATTCAATGCTTTTTAGTTAAGAGCGAGAAACGTGTGAGCATCGTGAATGATGTAGCTTCCTTTGAGCTGAAAAGTGACTGTGTTTACCTGAAAGGAAGTCTTGCTTGTAGGAAGAAACAGGGCCTGGGATTAAACTCCATTTCTGAAGCGAAACACACAGCACAGTTCTCATCCATGATATCTAACTCCTTTAGAGGAAGAAGCACGCTCTTCCTTTCCAGACTCTCTAATAGAGCAGGAAACATGAGTGTGCCCAGAACAAAAGAACGGTGTTTCCTACACATATCGACCATTTCTAGTTCAACTCTGCTTCTGAAACTGATACAATCCACAGGTCCTCTAACATCCAATGCTTTTTAGTTAAGAGCAAGAAACGTGTGAGCTTTGTGAACGATGTAGCTTCCTTTGAGCTGAAAAGTGAATGCGTTTACCTGAAAGGAAGTCTTGCCGGCAGGAAGACACAGAACCTGGGATTTAACTCCATTTCTGAAGCGAAACACACTGAACAGTGCTCATCCATGAAATATACTCTGCTTCAGAGCAAGAAGCACTCTCTTCCATTCTAGAGTCCCTAATACAGCAGGAAACGTGAGTGTGATCAGAACAATAGAATGGTTTTTCCTACACATGTGGACCATTTCAGGTTCAACTCAGCTTCTGATACTGATACAAACCACAGGTAATCTAACATCCAATGCTTTTCAGTTAAGAGTGAGAAATGTGTGAACTTCGTGTATGATGTAGCTTCCTTTGAGCTGAAATGTGACTGCGTTTACCTGAAATGAAGTATTGCATGTAGGAAGACACAGAGCCTGGGATTTAACTACATTTCTGAAGGGACACACACAGCATAGTTGTCATGCATGAAACACACTCTGCTTTAGATCAACAAGCACGCTCTTACTTTCCACTGTCTCTAATACAGCAGGAAATGGAAATGTACCGAGACCAAATGAACGGTGTTTCCTACACATACGTACCATATCTACTTCAACTCTGCTTCTGAAACTGATACAAAGCACGGGTCCTCTAACATCCAATTCTTTTCAATTATGAGCGAGAAACTTGTGAGCTAGGTGAACAATGTAGCTTCCTTTGAGCTGAAAAGTGACTGTGTTTACCTGAAAGGAAGTCTTGCTTGTAGGAAGAAACAGGGCCTGGGATTTAACTCCATTTCTGAAGCGAAACACACAGCACAGTTCTCATCCATGATATCTAACTCCTTTAGAGGAAGAAGCACGCTCTTCCTTTCCAGACTCTCTAATAGAGCAGGAAACATGAGTGTGCCCAGAACAAAAGAACGGTGTTTCCTACACATATCGACCATTTCTAGTTCAACTCTGCTTCTGAAACTGATACAATCCACGGGTCCTCTAACATCCAATGCTTTTTAGTTAAGAGCAAGAAACGTGTGAGCTTTGTGAACGATGTAGCTTCCTTTGAGCTGAAAAGTGAATGCGTTTACCTGAAAGGAAGTCTTGCTTGTAGGAAGACACAGAGCATGGCATTTAACTCCATTTCTGAAGGGAAACACACAGCACAGTTAACATCCATGAAACACACGCTGCATTAGAGCAAGAGGCATGCTCTTGCTTTCTAGAGTCTCTAATACAGGAGGAAACGTGAGTGTACTGAAACCAAAAGAATGGGGTTTCCTACACATATGGACCATATCTAGTTCAACTCTGCTTCTGAAACTGATACAAACCACGTGTCCTCTAATATTCAATGCTTTTTAGTTAAGAGCGAGAAACGTGTGAGCTTCGTGAACGATGTAGCTTCCTTTGAGCTGAAAAGTGACTGTGTTTACCTGAAAGGAAGTCTTGCTTGTAGGAAGAAACAGGGCCTGGGATTTAACTTCATTTCTGAAGCGAAACACACAGCACAGTTCTTATCCATGATATCTAACTCCTTTAGAGGAAGAAGCACACTCTTCCTTTCCAGACTCTCTAATACAGCAGGAAACATGAGTGTGCCCAGAACAAAAGAACGTTGTTTCTTACACATATCGACCATTTCTAGTTCAGCTCTGGTTCTGAAACTGATACATTCCACGGGTCCTCTAACATCCAATGCTTTTTAGTTAAGAGCGAGAAACGTGTGAGCTTTGTGAAAGATATAGCTTCCTTTGAGCTGAAAAGTGAATGCGTTTACCTGAAAGGAAGTCTTGCTTGTAGGAAGACACAGAGCCTGGGATTTAACTCCAATTCTGAAGGGAAACACACAGCACAGTTCTCATCCCTGAAACAAACTCTGTTTTAGAGCAAGAAGCACGGCCTTGCTTTCTGGACTCTCTAATACAGAAGGAAACATGAGTGTGTTCAAAACAAAACAACCGAGTTTCCTACACATACAGACAATATCTAGTTCAACCATGCTTCTGAAACTCATAGAAAACACCGGCCTCTAACATCCAATGCTCTGCAGTTAATAGCGAGAAACGTGTGAGCTTCTTGAACGATGTAGCTTCGTTTGAACTAAAAAGTGACTGCGTTTACCTGAAAAGAATTCTTGCTTGTAGGAAGACACAGAGCCTAGGATTATACTCAATTTCTGAAGCGAAATACACAGCAAATTTGTCATCCATGAAACACACTCTGCTTTAGAGTTAGAAGCACGCTCTTGCTCTCTAGAGTCTCCAGTAAGGCATTCTACGTGAGAGTGCTCAGAACAAAAGAACGGTGTTTCATTCAAATATGCACCATTTCTAGGTCAACTCCGCTTCTGAAACTGATACAAACCACAGGTCCTCTAACAACCAATGCTTTTCATTTAAGAGCGAGAAACTTGTGAGCTTCATGAACGATGTAGCTTCATTTGAGCTGAACAGTGACTGTGTTTACCTGAAATGAAGTCTTGCCGGCAGGAAGACACAGAACCTGGGATTTAACTCCATTTCTGAAGCGAAACACACTGAACAGTGCTCATCCATGAAATATACTCTACTTCAGAGCAAGAAGCACTCTCTTCCATTCTAGAGTCCCTAATACAGCAGGAAACGTGAGTGTGATCAGAACAAAAAATGGTTTTTCCTAAACATGTGGACCATTTCAGGTTCAACTCAGCTTCTGATACTGATACAAACCACAGGTAATCTAACATCCAATGCTTTTCAGTTAAGAGTGAGAAATGTGTGAACTTCGTGTATGATGTAGCTTCCTTTGAGCTGAAATGTGACTGCGTTTACCTGAAATGAAGTCTTGCATGTAGGAAGACACAGAGCCTGGGATTTAACTCCATTTCTGAAGGGACACACACAGCTCAGTTGTCATGCATGGAACACACTCTGCTTTAGAGCAAGAAGCACGCTCTTGCTTTCTGGAGTGTCTAATACAGCAGGAAACATGAGTGTACTTAGACCAAAAGAACGGTGTTTCCTACACATATGGACCATAGCTAGTTCAACTCTACTTCTGAAACTGATACAAATCACGGGTCCTCTAACATCCAATGCTTTTAAGTTAAGAGCGAGAAACGTGTGAGCTTTGTGAATGATGTAGCTTCCTTTGAGCTGAAAAGTGAATGCGTTTACCTGAAAGGAACTCTTGCTTGTAGGAAGACACAGAGCCTGGGATTTAACTCCAATCTGAAGGGAAATACACAGCACAGTTCTCATCCATGAAACTCTCTCTGCTTTAGAGCAAGAAGCACGCTCTTGCTTTCTAGAGTCTCTAATACAGCAGGAAACGTGAGTGTGTTCAGAACAAAAGAACGGAGTTTTCCTACACATACAGACAATAATTAGTTCAACCATGCTTCTGAAACTAATAGAAACGACCGGTCCTCTAACATCCAATGCTCTCCAGTTAAGAGCCAGAAACGTGTGAGCTTCATGAACGATGTAGCTTCCTTTGAGCTGAAAATTGAATGCGTTTATCTGAAACGAAGTCTTGTTTGTAAGAAGACACAGAGCCTGGGATTTTACTCCATTTCTGAAGCGAAATAGACAGCACATTTGTCATCCATGAAACACACCCTGCTTTAGAGCAAGAAACACGCTCTTGCTTTCTAGAGTCTCTACTAAGGCATTCTAGGTGAATGTGCTCAGAACAAAAGAACAGTGTTTCCTACGCATAAGGACTATATCGAGGTCAACTCTGCTTCTGAAACTGATAGAAACCACCGGTTTTCTAACATCCAATGCTTTTCAGTTAAGATCGAGAAACGTGTGAGCTTCGTAAAGGATGTAGCTTCCTTTGAGCTGAAAAGGGACTGTGTTTACATGAAAGTAAATCTTGCTTGTAGGAAGACTCAGACCTTGGAATTTAACTACATTTCTGAAGGCAAACTCACAGCACAGTTCTCATCCATGAAACACACTCTGCTTTAGAGCAGGAAGCACACTCTTGCTTTCTAGAGTCTCTAATACAAGAGGAAACGGGAGTGTACTGACACAAAACGAATGGGGTTTCCTACACATACGGAACATATCTAGTTCAACTCTGCTTCTGAAACTGATACAAACCACGGGTCCTCTAACATCCAATCTTTTTCAATCAACAGTGAGAAACGTGTGAGCTAGGTGAACAACGTAGTTTTCTTTGAGCTGAAAATGGTCTGCGTTTTCCTGAAACGAAGTCTTGCTTGTAAAAAGACACAGAGCCTGGGATTTAACTCCATTTCTGAAGTGGAACACACAGCACAGTTTTCATCCATGAAATCTAACTGTTTAGAGGAAGAAGCACGCTCTTCCTTTCCACAGTCTCTAATACAGCAGGAAATGTTAGTGTGTTCAGAACAAAAGAATGGAGTTTTTCTACATATGCAGACAATATCTAGTTCAACCATGCTTCAGAAACTAATAGAAAACACCGGTACTTTAACATCCAGTTCTCTTCAGTTAAGAGCGAGGAACGTGTGAGCATCGTGAACGATGTAGCTACGTTGGAACTAAAAAGCGACTGTGTTTACCTGCAACGTATTCTTGCTTGTACTAAGACACAGAGCCTGGGATTTAACTCCATTTCTGAAGGAGAACACACAGTACAGTTCTCATCCATGAAACACACTCTGCTTTAGAGCAAGAAGCACACACTTGCTTTCTAGGTTCTCTAATTCAGCAGGAAACGGGAGTGTACTGAGACCAAAGGAACTGGGTTTCCTACACATACAGACCATATCTACTTCAACTCTGCTTCTGAAACTGATAGAAACCACGGGTCCTCTAACATCCAATGCTTTTTAGTTAAGAGCGAGAAACGTGTGAGCTTTGTGAATGGTGTAGCTTCCTTTGAGCTGAAATGTGAATGCGTTTACCTGAAAGGAAGTCTTGCTTGTAGGAAGACACAGAGCCTGGGATTTAACTCCATTTCTGAAGCGAAACAGACAGCACATTTGTCATCCATGAAAAATACTCTGCTTTAGAGCAAAAAGCACGCTGTTGCTTTCTAGAGTCGCTAATAAGGCATTCTACGTGAGAGTGCTCCGACAAAAAGAACGGTATTTCCTACACATATCCACCATTTCTAGTTTAACTCTGCTTCTGAAACTGATACAAACCACAGGTCCTCTAACAACCAATGCTTTTCATTTAAGAGTGAGAAACATGTCAGCTTCGTGAATGATGTAGCATCTTTTGAGCTGAAAAGTGACTGTTTTTACATGAAGGGAAATACACAGCACAGTTCTCATCCATGAAATACACTCTGCTTTAGAGCAAGAAGCACGCTCTTGCTTTCTGGACTCTCTAATACAGCAGGAAACGTGAGTGTGTTCAGAACAAATAATGGAGTTTTCATACACATACAGACAATATATAGTTCAACCATTATTCTGAAACTAACAGAAACCACCGGTCCTCTAACATCCAATGATCTGCAGTTAATAGCGAGAAACGTGTGACCTTCGTGAACAATGTAGCTTCCTTTGAAATAAAAAGTGATGGCATTTACTTGAAAAGAATTCTTGCTTGTTGGAAGACACAGAGCCTCCGATTTAACTCCATTTCTGAAGGAGAACACACAGTACAGTTCTCAGCCTTGAAACACACTCTGCTTTAGAGCAAGAAGCACGATCTTGCTTTCTTGAGTCTCTAGTAAGGCATTCTAGGTGAGAGTGCAAAGAACAAAAGAACGGTGTTTCCTACACATATCAACCATAGCTAGTTCAACTCTGCTTCTGAAACTGAAACAAACCACGGGTCCTCTAACATCCAATGCTTTTGAGTTAAGAGCGAGAAACTTGTGAGCTTCGTGAACGATGTAGCTGCATTTGAGCTTAAAATTGACTGTGTTTACCAGAAAGGAAGTCTTGCTTGTAGGAAGACACAGAGCCTGGGATTTAACTCCATTTCTTAAGGCAAACACACAGCACAGTTATCATCCATGAAATATACTCTGCTTTAGAGCAAGAAGCATGCTCTTCCTTTGTAGAGTCTCTAATACAGCAGGAAATATGAGTGTGCTATGAACAAAAGAATGGTGTTTCCTACATACATAGACCATTTCTAGTTCAACTCTGCTTCTGAAACTGATACAAACCACAGGTCCTCTAACATCCAATGCTTTTCAGTTGAGACCAAGAAACGTGTGAGCTTCGTGAACGATGTAGGTTCCTTTGAGCTGAAAAGTGACTGTGTTTACCTGAAATGAAGTCTTGCTCGTAGGAAGACACAGAACCTGGGATTTAACTCCATTTCTGAAGGCAAACACACATCACAGTTCTCATCCTTGAGACACTGTGCTTTAGAGCAAGAAGCACGCTCTTGCTTTCTAGAGTCTCTACTACAGCAGGAAACGATAGTGTACTGGGACAAAACTAACGGGGTTTCCTACACATACGGACCATATCTAGTTCAACTCTGCTTCTGATACTGATACAAACCACGGGTCCTCTAACATCCAATGTTTTTCAGTTAAGACCGAGAAACGTGTGAGCTATGTGAACAATGTAGCTTCAATTGAGCTGAAAATTTTCCGCGTTTACCTGAAACGAAGGCTTGCTTGTAAGGAGACATAGTACCTGGGATTTAATTCCATTTCTGAAGCAAAACACACAGAACAGTGCTCATCCATGAAATATACTCTGCTTCAGAGCAAGAAGCACTCTCTTCCATTCTAGAGTCCCTAATACAGCAGGAAACGTGAGTGTGATCAGAACAAAAAATGGTTTTTCCTACACATGTGGACCATTTCAGGTTCAACTCAGCTTCTGATACTGATACAAACCACAGGTAATCTAACATCCAATGCTTTTCAGTTAAGAGTGAGAAATGTGTGAACTTCGTGTATGATGTAGCTTCCTTTGAGCTGAAATGTGACTGCGTTTACCTGAAATGAAGTCTTGCATGTAGGAAGACACAGAGCCTGGGATTTAACTCCATTTCTGAAGGGACACACACAGCATAGTTGTCATGCATGAAACACACTCTGCTTTAGATCAACAAGCACGCTCTTACTTTCCACTGTCTCTAATACAGCAGGAAATGGAAATGTACTGAGACCAAACGAACGGGGTTTCCTACACATATGTACCATATCTACTTCAACTCTGCTTCTGAAACTGATACAAAGCACGGGTCCACTAACATCCAATTCTTTTCAATTAAGAGCGAGAAACTTGTGAGCTAGGTGAACAATGTAGCTTCCTTTGAGCTGAAAAGTGACTGTGTTTACCTGAAAGGAAGTCTTGCTTGTAGGAAGAAACAGGGCCTGGGATTTAACTTCATTTCTGAAGCGAAACACACAGCACAGTTCTCATCCATGATATCTAACTCCTTTAGAGGAAGAAGCACGCTCTTCCTTTCCAGACTCTCTAATACAGCAAGAAACATGAGTGTGCTCAGAACAAAAGAACGGTGTTTCCTACACATATGCACCATATCTAGTTCAATTCTGCTTCTAAAACTGATACAAACCACAGGTCCTATACCATCCAATGCTTTTCAATTAAGAGCAAGAAACGTGTGAGCTTCGTGAACGATGTAGCTTCCTTTGAGCTGAAAAGTGAATGCGTTTACCTGAAATGAAGTCTTGCTTATAGGGAGACACAGAGCCTGTGATTTAACTCCATATCTGAAGTGAAATAGACAGCACATTTGTCATTCATGACACACACTCTGCTTTAGAGCAAGAAGCACGCTCTTGCTTTCTAGAATCTCTATTAAGGCATTCTACGTGAGAGTGCTCAGAACAAAAGAACAGTGTTTCCTACACATATCCACCATTTCTAGTTCAACTCTGATTCTGAAACTGATACATACCACGGGTCCTCTAACATCCAATGCTTTTCAATAAGAGTGAGAAACGGTGAACTTCGTGAATGATGTAGCTTCCTTTTAGCTGAAAAGTGACTGCGTTTATCTGAAATGAAGTCTTGCTTATAGGGAGACACAGAGCCTGTGATTTAACTCCATTTCTGATTGGAAACACACAGCACAGTTCTCATCCATGAAACACACTGTGCTGTAGATCAAGAAGCACGCTCTTGCTTTCTGGAGTCTCTAATACAGCAAGAAACGTGAGTGTACTTACACCAAAAGAACGGTGTTTCCTACACATAAGGACCATATCTAGTTCATCTCTGCTTCTGAAACTAATAGAAAGCACCGGTCCTCTAACATCCAATGCTTTTCTGTTAAGAGCGAGAAACGTGTGAGCTTCGTGAACGATGCAGCTTCCTTTGAGCTGAAAAGTGACAGTGTTTACCTGAAAGGAAATCTTGCTTGTAGGAAGACACAGAGCCTGGTATTTAACTCCATTACTGAAGGCAAACGCACAGCACAGATCTCATCCATGAAACACACTCTGCTTTAGAGCAGGAAGCACGCTCTTTCTTTCTAGAGTCTCTAATACAGCAGGAAACGTGACTGTACTTAGACCAAAAGAACGGGGTTTCCTGCACATATGGACCATATCTACTTCAACTCTGCTTATGAAACTGATACAAACCACAGGTCCTCTAACATCAAATGCTTTTCAGTTAAGAGCGAGAAACATGTGAGCTTCGTGAACAATGCAGCTACCTTTGAGCTGAAAAGTGACTGTGTTAACCTGAAAGGAAGTCTTGCTTGTAGGAAGACACAGAGCCTGGGATTTAACTCCGTTTCTTAAGGCAAAGACACAGCACAGTTCTCATCCATGAAACACACTCTGCTTTACAGCAAGAAGCACGCTCTTGCTTTCTACGGTCTCTAATTCAGCATGAAACAGGGTTGTACTGAGACCAAATGAACGGGGTTTCCTACACATACGGACCATATCTACTTCAACTCTGCTTCTGACACTGATACAAACCACAGGTCCTCTAATATCCAATGCTTTTCAATAAGAGCGAGAAACGGTGAACTTCGTGAATGATGTAGCTTCCTTTGAGCTGAAAAGTGACTGCGTTTATCTGAAATGAAGTCTTGCTTGTAGGGAGACACAGAGCCTGTGATTTAACTCCATTTCTGATTGGAAACACACAGCACAGTTCTCATCCATGAAACACACTGTGCTGTAGATCAAGAAGCACGCTCTTGCTTTTTGGAGTCTCTAATACAGCAAGAAACGTGAGTGTACTTACACCAAAAGAACGGGGTTTCCTACACATAAGGACCATATCTAGTTCAACTCTGCTTCTGAAACTAATAGAAAGCACCGGTCCTCTAACATCCAATGCTTTTCTGTTAAGAGCGAGAAACGTGTGAGCTTCGTGAACGATGCAGCTTCCTTTGAGCTGAAAAGTGACAGTGTTTACCTGAAAGGAAATCTTGCTTGTAGGAAGACACAGAGCCTGGTATTTAACTCCATTTCTGAAGGCAAACGCACAGCACAGATCTCTTCCATGAAACACACTCTGCTTTACAGCAGGAAGCACGCTCTTTCTTTCTAGAGTCTCTAATACAGCAGGAAACATGAGTGTACTGAGATCAAAAGAACGGTGTTTCCTACACATACGCACCATATCTACTTCAATTCTGCTTCTGAAACTGGTATAAACCACAGGTCCTATAACATCCAATGCTTTTCAGTTAAGACTGAGAAACGTGTGAGCTTCGTGAACCATGTAGCTTCCTTTGAGCTGAAAAGTGACTGTGTTTACATGAAAGTAAATCTTGCTTGTAGGAAGACACAGAGCATGGGATTTAACTCCATTTCTGGGGACAAACACACAGCACAGTTCTCATCCATGAAACACACTCTGCTTTAGAGCAAGAAGCACGCTCTTGCTTTCTAGAGTCTCAAATATATCAGGAAACGGGAGTGTACTGAGACCAAACGAACGGGGTTTCCTACACATATGGACCATATCTAGTTCAACTCTGCTTCTGAAACTGATACAAACCACGAGTCCTCTAACATTCAATGCTTTTCATTTAAGAGCAAAACACGTGTGAGCTGGCTGAACATTGTAGCTTCATTTGAGGTGAAAAGTGTCTGCGTTTACCTGATACGTAATTTTGTTTGTAAGAAGACACATAGCCTGTTATTTAACTCCATTTCTGAAGTGAAACACACAGCAAAGTTCTCATCCATTAAATATACTCTGCTTTAATGCAAGAAGCACACTCTTCCTTTCTAGAGTCTCTAATACAGCAGGAAACATGAGTGTGCTCAGAACAAAAGAATGGTGTCTCCTACAATATGGACCATTTCTATTTCAACTCTGTTCCCGAAACTGATACAAACCACAGGTCCTGTAACATCCAATTCTTTTCAGTTAAGACCGAAAAACGTGTGAACTTCGTGAACGATGTAGCTTCATTTGAGCTGAAAAGTGACTGTGATTACCTGAAACGAAGTCTTGCTTGTAGGAAGACAAACAGCCTGGGATTTACCTCAATTTCTGAAGGGAAACACACAGCACAGTTCTCATCGATGAAACACACTCTGCTTTAGTGCAAAAAGCATGCTCTTGCTTTCTAGAGTCTCTAATACAGCAGGAAACGTGACTGTAGTTAGACCAAAAGAACGGGGTTTCCTACACATATGGACCATATCTACTTCAACTCTGCTTCTGAAACTGATGCAAACCACAGTTCATCTAACATCAAATGCTTTTCAGTTAAGAGCAAGAAACGTGTGAGCTTCGTGAACGATGCAGCTTCCTTTGAGCTGAAAAGTGACTGTGTTTACCTGAAAGGAAGTCTTGCTTGTAGGAAGACACAGAGCCTGGGATTTAACTCCGTTTCTGAAGGCAAAGACACAGCACAGTTCTCATCCATGAAACACACTCTGCTTTAGAGCAAGAAGCACACACTTGCTTTCTAGGGTCTCTAATTCAGCAGGAAACGGGAGTGTACTGAGACCAAAGGAACTGGGTTTCCTACACATACAGACCATATCTCCTCCAACTCTGCTTCTGAAACTGATAGAAACCACGGGTCCTCTAATATCCAATGCTTTTCAATAAGAGCGAGAAAAGTGTGAACTTCATGAACGATGTAGCTTCCTTTGAGCTGAAAAGTAACTGTGTTTATCTGAAATGAAGTCTTGCTTGTAGGAAGACACAGAGCCTGGAATTTAACTCCATTTCTGATTGGAAACACACAAAACAGTTCTCATCCATGAAACACACTGTGCTGTAGACCAAGAAGCACGCTCTTGCATTTTGGAGTCTCTAATACAACAGGAAACGTGAGTGTGTTCAGAAAATAAGAATGGTGTTTCCCACACATACGGACCATTTCTAGTTCAAGTCAGCTTCTGAAACTGATACAAACCACAGGTCCTGTAACATCCAATGCTTTTCAGTTAAGAGCGAGAACATGTGAGCTTTGTGAATGATGTAGCTTCATTTGAGCTGAAAAGTGATTGTTTTTACCTGAAATGAAGTCTTGCATGTAGGAAGACACAGAGCCTGGGATTTAACTCCGTTTCTGAAGGCAAAGACACAGCACAGTTCTCATCCATGAAACACACTGTGCTTTAGAGCAAGAAGCCCACTCTTGCTTTCTGGAGTCTCTAATACAGCAGGAAACGTGAGTGTGTTCAGAACAAAAGAACGGTCTTTCTCACACATAGGGACCATATCTATTTCAACTCTGCTTCTGACACTGATACAAACCACCACCGTTCCTCTAACATCCAATTCTTTTCAGTTAATACCGAGAAACGTGTGAGGTTCGTGAACGATGTAGCTTCCTTTGAGCTGAAAAGTGACTGTTTACCTGAAAGGACGTCTTTCTTGTAGGAAGACACAGAGCCTGTGATTTCACTCCATTTCTGAAGGCAAACACACAGCACAGTTCTCATCCATGAAACACACTGTGGTGTAGATCAAGAAGCACGCTCTTGCTTTCTGGAGTCTCTAATACAGCAAGAAACGTGAGTGTAGTTACACCAAAAGAACGGTGTTTCCTACACATACGGACCATATCTAGTTCAACTCTGCTTCTGAAACTGAAAGAAAACACCGGTCCTCTAACATCCAATGCTTTTCTGTTAAGAGCAAGAAACGTATGAGATTCTTGAACGTTGTAGCTTCCTTTGAGCTGAAAAGTGATTGTGGTTACCTGAAAGGAAGTCTCGCTTGTAGGAAGACACAGAGCCTGGGATTTAACTCCATTTCTGAATGCAAACACAGAGCACAGTTCTCACCCATGAAACACACTCTCCTTTAGAGCAAGAAACACGCTGTTGCTTTCTAGGGTCTCTAATGCAGCAGGAAATGTGAGTGTACTTAGACCAAAAGAACGTTATTTCCTACACATATGGACCATTTCTAGTTCAACTCTGCTTCTGATACTGATACAAACCACAGGTCCTCTAACATCCAATGCTTTTCAGTTAAGAGCGAGAAATGTGTGAGCTTCGTGAATGATGTAGCTTCATTTGAGCTGAAAAGTGACTGATTACGTGAAACAAAGTCTTGCTTGTAGGAAGACAAAGAGCCTGGGATTTACCTCCATTTCAGAAGGCAAACGCACAGCACAGATCTCATCCATGAAACACACTCTGCTTTAGAGCAGGAAGCACGCTGTTGCTTTCTAGGGTCCCTAATGCAGCAGGTACCGTGACAAAAAGAACGTTGTTTCCTACACATGAGGACCATTTCTAGGTCAACTCTGCTTCTTAAATTGATACAAACCACAGGTCCTCTAACATCCAATGCTTTTCAGTTAAGATAGAAAAACGTGTGAGCTTCGTGAATGATGTAGCTTCATTTGAGCTGAAAAGTGACTGTGATTACCTGAAACGAAGCCTTGCTTGTAGGAAGACAAAGAGGCTGGGATTTACCTCCATTTCTGAAGGGAATCACACAGCACAGTTCTCATCGATGAAACACACTCTGCTTTAGAGCAAAAAGCATGCTCTTGCTTTCTAGAGTCTCTAATACAGCAGGAAACGTGACTGTACTTATACCAATAGAACGGGGTTTCCTGCACATATGGACCATATCTACTTCAACTCTGCTTATGAAACTGATACAAACCACAGGTCCTCTAACATCAAATGCTTTTCAGTTAAGAGTGAGAAACGTGTGAGCTTCGTAAACGATGAAGCTTCCTTTGAGCTGAAAAGTGACTGTGTTAACCTGAAAGGAAGTCTTGCTTGTAGGAAGACACAGAGCCTGGGATTTAACTCCGTTTCTTAAGGCAAAGACACAGCATAGTTCTCTTCCATGAAACACACTCTGCTTTAGAGCAAGAAGCACGCTCTTGCTTTCTAGGGTCTCTAATTCAGCAGGAAACAGGATTGTACTGACACCAAAGGAACGGGGTTTCCTACACATACGGACCATATCTACTTCAAGTCTGCTTCAGACACTGATACAAACCACAGGTCCTCTAATATCCAATGCTTTTCAATAAGAGCAAGAAACGGTGAACTTCGTGAATGATGTAGCTTCATTTGAGCTGAAAAGTGACTGTGTTTACATGAAACGAATTCTTGCTTGTAGGAAGACACGGAACCTGGGCTTTAACTCCATCTCTGAAGGCAAACTGACAGCACAGTTCTCATCCATGAAACACACGCTGATTTAGAACAAGAAGCACGCTGTTGCTTTCTAGGGTCTCTAATGCAGCAGGAAACGTGAGTGTACCTAGACCAAAAGAACGTTGTTTCCTACACATATGGACCATTTCTAGTTCAACTCTGCTTCTGAAACTGATACAAACCACAGGTCCTCTAACAATCAATGCTTTTCAATTAAGAGCGAGAAACATGTGAGCTGGGTGAACAAGGTAACTTCATTTGAGGTGAAAAGTGTCTGCATTACCTGATACGAAGTCTTGCCTATAAGAATACACAGAGCGTGGGATTTAACTCCATTTCTGCAGCGAAACACACAGCACAGTTCTCATCCATGAAATATACTCTGCTTTAGAGCAAGAAGCATGCTCTTCCTTTCTAGAGTCTCTAACACAGCAGGAAACCTGAGTGTGCTCAGAACAAAAGAACGGTGTTTCCTACACATATTGACCATTTCTAGTTCAACTCTGCTTCTGAACCTGATACAAACCACGGGTCCTCTAACATATATTGCTTTTCATTTAAGTGCAAAAACCGTGTGAGCTTGCTGAACATTGTAGCTTCATTTGAGCTGAAAAGTGACTGTGTTTACCTGAAACGAAGTCTTGCTTGTAGGAAGACAAAGAGCCTGGGATTTACCACCATTTCTGAAGGGAAACACACAGCACAGTTTTCTTTGATGAAAGACACTCTGCTTTAGATCAAAAAGCACGCTCTTGCTTTAAAATGTCTCTAATACAGAGGGAAACATGACTGTACTTACACCAAAAGAACGGGGTTTTCTGCATATATGGACCATATCTAGTTCAACTCTGCTACTGAAACTGATACAAACCACAGGTCCTCTAACATCAAATGCTTTTCAGTTAAGAGCCAGAAACGTGTGAGCTTTGTGAACGATGTAGCTTCCTTTGAGCAGAAAAGTGACTGTGTTTACCTGAAAGGAAGTCTTGCTTGTAGGAAGACACAGAGCCTGGGATTTAACGCCATTTCTGAAGGAGAGCACACAGCACAGTTCGCATTCATGAAACACACTCTGCTTTAGAGCAATAAGCATGCTCTTACTTTCCACTGTCTCTAAAACAGCAGGAAACGGAAATATACTGAGACCAAATGAACGGTTTTCTTACACATACGTACCATATCTACTTCAACTGTGCTTCTGAAACTGATACAAACCACGGGTCCTCTAACATCCAATGCTTTTCAATTAAGAGCGAGAAACTTGTGAGCTAGGTGTACAGTGTAGTTTCAATTGAGCTGAAAATTGTCTGCGTTTACCTGAAACGAAGTCTTGTTTGTAAGAAGACACAGAGCCTGGGATTTAACTCCATTTCTGAATTGAAACACACAGCACAGTTCTCTTCCATGAAATATACTCTGCTTTAGAGCAAGAATCATGCTCTTCCTTTCTGGATTCTTTAATACACCAGGAAATGTGAGTGTGCTCAGAACAAAAGAACGGTGTTTCCTACACATAACGACAATTACTAGTTCAACTCTGCTTCTGAAACTGATAAAAAACCACAGGTCCTATAACATCCAATGCTTTTCACTTAAGTGCGAGAAACGTGTGAGCTTCGTGAAAGATGTAGCTTCATTTGTGCTGAAAAGTGACAGTGTTTACCTTAACGCAGTCTTGCTTGTAGGAAGACAAAGAGCCTGGGATTTACCTCCATTTCTCAAGGGAAACACACAGCACAGTTCTCATCCATAAAACACACTCTGCTTTAGAGCATGAAGCACTCTCTTGTTTTAAAGAGTCTCTAATACAGCAGGAAACGTGAGTGTACTTAGACCAAATGAATAGGGTTTCCTACACATATGTACCATATCTAGTTCAACTCTGTTTCTGAAACTGATAAAAACCACAGGTCCTCTAACATCAAATTCTTTTCGATTAACAGCGAGAAACGTGTGAGCTAGTTGAACAATTTAGCTTCATTTGAGCAGAAAATTTTCTTTATTTACCTGAAACTCAGTCTTGTTTGTAAGAAGACAAAGAGCCTGGGATTTAACTCCATTTCTGATTCGAAACACACAGCACAGTTCTCATCCATGAAATATACTCTGCTTTAGAGCAAGAAGCACACTCTTCCTTTCTAGAATCTCTAATCCAGCAGGAAACGTGAGTGTGCTCAGAACAAAAGAACGGTGTTTCCTACACATACGCACCATATCTAGTTCAATTCTGGTTCTGAAACTGATACAAACAACAGGTCCTATAACATCCAATACTTTTCAGTTAAGAGCAAGAAATGTGTGAGCTTTGTGAACGTGGTAGGATCCTTTGAGCTGAGAAGTGACTGTATTTACCTGAAATGAAGTCTTGCTTGTAGGAAGACACAGAGCCTGGGATTTAACTCCATTTCTGAAGGCAAACACACAGCACAGTTCTCATCCATGAAATATACTCTGCCTCAGAGCAAGAAGCACGCTATTGCTTGCTAGAATCTCTAATAAGGTATTCTATGTGAGAGTGCCCAGAACAAAAGTACAGTGTTTCCTACATATATCGACCATTTCTAGTTCAACTTTGCTTCTGAAACTGATACAAACCACAGGTCCTCTAACAACCAATGCTTTTCAGTTAAGACCGAGAAACGTGTGAGCTTCATGAATGATGTAGCTTCCTTTGAGCTGAGGAATGACTGGGTTTACCTGAAAGGAAGTCTTGCTTGTAGGAAGACACAGAGCCTGGGATTTAACTCCATATCTGAAGGCAAACACACAGCACAGTTCTCATCCATGAAATATACTCTGTTTTAGAGCAATGAGCACGCTCTTCCTTTCTAGAGTCTCTAATACAGCAAGAAATGTGAGTGTACTGAGACCAAACGAACGGGGTTTCCTACACATTCGGACCATATCTAGTTCAACTTTGCTTCTGAAACTGATAAAAACCACGGGTCCTCTAACATCCAATGCTTTACAATTAAGCGCGAGAAACGTTTGAGCTAGATGAACAATGTAGCTTCATTTGAGCTGAAAAGTATCTGCGTTTACCTGAAATGAAGTCTTGTTTGTAAGAAGACACAGAGCCTGGGATTTAACTCCATTTCTGAATTGAAACACACAGCACTGTTCTCTTCCATGAAATATACTCTGCTTTAGAGCAAGAATCATGCTCTTCCTTTCTAGAGTCTCTAATACAGCAGGAAACGTGAGTGTTCTCAGAACAAAAGAACGGTGTTTCCTACACATATGGACCATATCTAGTTCAACTCTGCTTCTGAAACTGATACAAACCAAAGGTCCTGTACATCAAATGCTTTTCAGTTAAGAGCAAGAATCATGTGAGCTTCGTGAACGATGTAGCTTCATTTGAGCTGAAAAGTGATTGTGTTTACCTCAAACGAAGTCTTGCTTGTACCAAGACAAGGAGCCTGGGAATTACCTCCATTTTTAAAGGAAACACACAGCACAGTTCTAATACATGAAACACGCTCTGCTTTAGAGAATGAAGCACTCTCTTCTTTTAAAGAGTCTCTAATACAGCAGGAAATGTGATTGTACTTAGACCAAATGAACGGGGTTTCCTACACATATGGACCATATCTAGTTCAACTCTGCTTCTGAAACTGATAAAAACCACAGGTCCTCTAACATCAAATGCTTTTCAGTTAAGAGCGAGAAACGTGTGAGCTTCATGAACGATGTAGCTTCATTTGACCTGAAAAGAGACTGCCTTTACCTGAAACGAAGTCTTGCTTGTAGGAAGACACAGAGCCTGGGATTTACCTCCATTTCTGAAGGGAAACACACAGCACAGTTCTCCTCCATGAAACAATCTCTGCTTTAGAGCAAGAAGGACGCTCTTGCTTTAAAGAGTCTCTAATACAGCAGGAAACTTGAGTGTACTTAGACCAAAAGAATGGTGTTTCCTACACATATGGACCATATCTACTTCAACTCTGCTTCTGAAACTGATACAATCCACAGTTCCTGTAAAATCCAATGCTTTTCAGTTAAGAGCGAGAAACATGTGACCTGGTTGTACAATATTGCATCATTTGAGGTGAAAAGTGTCTGCGTTGACCTGATACGACGTCTTCCTTGTAAGAAGACACAGAGCCTGGGATTTAACTCCATTTCTGTACTGAAAGACACAGCACAGTTCTCATCCATGAAATATACTCTGCTTTAGAGGAAGAAGCACCCTCTTCCTTTCTAGAGTGTCTAATACAGCAGGAAACGTGAGTGTGCTCAGAACAAAAGAATGGTGTTTCCTACACATGTGGACCATTTCTAGTACAACTGTGGTTCTGAAACTGATACAAACCACAGGTCCTGTAACATCAAATGCTTTTCAGTTAAGAGCGAGACACATGTGAGCTGGCTGTACAATGTAGCATCATTTGAGGTGAAAAGTGTTTGCGTTTACCTGATACGAAGTCTTCCTTATAAGAAGACGCAGAGCATGGGATTTAACTGCATTTCTTAATCGAACACACAGCACATTTATCATCCATGAAATATACTCTGCTTAATAGCAAGAAGCACACTCTTCCTTTGTCGAGTCTCTAATACAGCAGGAAACGTTAGTGTACTGAGACCAAATGAACGGGGTTTCCTACACTTACGGACCATATCTAGTTCAACTCTGCTTCTGCAACTGATACATACCAAGGGGCCTCTATCATCCAATGCTTTTCAGATAAGAGGGAGAAACACGTAAGCTTCGTGAACGATGTAGCTTCATTTGAGCTGAAAAGTGACTGTGTTTACCTCAAACGAAGTCTTGCTTGTAGGAAGACACAGAGCCTGGTATTTAACTCCATTTCTGAAGGGAAACACACAGCACAGTTCTCATCTAGGAAACACACTCTGCTTTAGAGCAAGAAGCACGCTCTTGCTTTCTAGAGTCTCTAATACAGCATTCTATGTGAGAGTGCTCAGAACAAAAGAACGTTGTTGCCTATACATATCGACCATTTCTAATTCAACTCTGCTTCTGAAACTAATACAAACCACAGGTCCTGTAACATCCAATGCTTTTCAGTTAAGTGCAAGAAAAGTGTGAACTTAGTGAACGATGTAGCTTCATTTGAGCTGAAATGTGAGTGTGTTTACCTGAAACGAAGTCTTGTTTGTAAGAAGACACAGAGCCTGGGATTTAATTTCAATTCTTAAACGAAACACACAGCACATTTCTAATCCATGAAACAATCTCTGCTTTAGGACAAGAAGCAAGCTCTTGCTTTCTTGAGTCCCTTATACAGCAGGAAAACGGAGTGCACTTAGACAAAAGAACGGGGTTTCCTACAAATATGGACCATATCTAGATCAACTCTGCTTCTGCAACTGATATACACCACTGGTCCTCTATCATCCAATGCTTTTCAGTTAAGAGCGAGAACCATGTGAGCTTGTGAACGATCTAGTTTCATTTGAGCTGAAAATTGATGGTGTTTACCTCAAACGAACTCTTGCTTGTACAAAGACAAGGATCCTGGGATTTACCTCCATTTCTGAAGGGAAACAGACAGCATAGTTCTCATCCATGAAACACACTCTGCTTTAGAGCAAGAAGCACGCTCTTGCTTTTTAGAGTCTCTAATACAGCATTCTACATGAGAGTGCTCAGAACAAATGAACGGTGTTTCCTACACACATCGACCATTTCTAGTTCAACTCTGCTTCTGAAACTGATACAAACCACAGGTCCAGTAAAATCCAATGCTTTTCAATTAAGTACAAGAAACGTGTGAGCTTCGTGAACGATGTAGCATCATTTGACCTGAAAAGTGACTGCTTTTACCTGAAATGAAGTCTTGCTTGTAGGAAGACACAGAGCCTGGTATTTAACTCCATTTCTGAAGGGAAACATACAGCACAGTTCTCTTCCATGAAACAATCTCTGCTTTAGAGCAAGAAGCACGCTCTTCCTTTCTAGAGTCTCTAATACAGCAAGAAACGGGAGTGTACTTAGACCAAAAGAACGGTGTCGCCTACACATATGGACCATTTCTAGTTCAACTCTGATTCTGAAATTGATACAAACCACAGTCCCTGTAAAATCCAATGCTTTTCAGTTAAGAGCGAGAAACATGTGAGCTTCGTGAAAGATGTAGCTTCATTTGAGGTGAAAAGTGTCTGCGTTGACCTGATACGAAGTCTTCCTTGTAAGAAGACACAGAGCCTGGGATATAACTCCATTACTGAAGCGAAACACACAGCACAGTTCTCTTCCATGAAATATACTCTGTTTTAGAGCAAGAAGCACGATCTTCATTTCTAGAGTCTCTAATACAGCAGGAAACATGAGTGTGCTCAGAACAAAAGAACGGGGTTTCCTGCACATAAGGACCATACCTAGTTCAACTCTGCTTCTGAAACTGATACATACCACGGGTCCTCTAACACCCAATGCTTTTGAATTAAGAGCGAGAAACGTGTGAGCTATTTGAACAAATTAGCTTCATTTGAGCTGAAAATTGTCTGCACTTACCTGAAACGAAGTCTTGTTTGTAAGAATACACAGAGCCTGGGATTTAACTGAATATCTTAATCGAAACACACAGCACATTTCTCATCCATGAAATATACTCTGCTTTATAGCAAGAAGCACGCTCTTCCTTTGTAGAGTCTCTAATACAGCAGGAAATATGAGTGTACTTAGACCAAATGAACGGGGTTTACTACACATATGGACCATATCTAGTTCAACTCAGCTTTCAAACTGATACAAACCACAGGTCCTCTATCATCAAATCCTTTTTGTTTAAGAGCGAGAAACGTGTGAGCTTCATGAATGATGTAGATTCATTTGAGCTGAAAAGTGACTGCTTTTACCTGAAATGAAGTCTTGCTTGTAGGAAGACATAGAGCCTGGGATTTATCTCCATTTCTGAAGGGAAACAGACAGCACAGTTCTCATCCATGAAACATACTCTGCTTTAGAGCAAGAAGCACGCTCTTGCTTTCTAGAGTCTCTAATACAGCATTCTACATGAGAGTGCTCAGAACAAAAGAACGGTGTTTCCTACACATATCGACCGTTTCTAATTCAACTCTGCTTCTGAAACTGATACAAACCACAGGTCCTGTAACATCCAATGCTTTTCAGTTAAGTTCAGGAAACGTGTGAGCTTCGCGAACGATGTAGCTTCATTTGAGCTGAAAAGTGACTGTGTTTACCTGAAAGGAAGTCTTGCTTGTAGGAAGACACAGAGCCTGGGATTTACCTCCATTTCTGAAGGGAAACACACAGCACAGTTCTAATCCATGAAACACACTCTGCTTTAGAGCAAGAAGCCCGCTCTTGCTTTCTTGATTCCCTTATACAGCAGGAAACCTGAGTGTACTTAGACCAAAAGAACGGGGTTTCCTACACATATGGACCATATCTAGTTCAACTCTGCTTCTGCAACTGATACAAACCACAGGTCTTGTAACATCAAATAATTTTCAGTTAAGAGCGAGAATCATGTGACCTCGTGAACGATGTAGCTTCATTTGAGCTGAAAACGGATTGTGTTTACCTCAAACGAACTCTTGCTTGTAGGAAGACACAGAGCCTGGGATTTACCTCCATTTCTGAAGGGAAACACATCACAGTTGTCATCCATGAAAAAATCTCTGCATTAGAGCACGAAGGACGCTCTTGCTTTAAAGAGTCTCTAATACAGCAGGAAACGTGAGTGTACTTAGACCAAATGAAAGGGGTTTCCTACACATATGGACCATATCTAGTTTAACTCTGCTTCTAAAACTGATACAAACCACAGGTCCTCTAACATCAAATGCTTTTCGAGTAAGAGCGAGAAACGTGTGAGCTTCATGAATGATGTAGATTCATTTGAGCTGAAAAGTGACTGTGTTTACCTCAAACGAACACTTAATGTACGAAGACAAGGAGCCTGGGATTTACCTCCATTTCTGAAGGGAAACAGACAACACAGTTCTAATCCATGAAACACACTCTGCTTTAGAGCAAGAAGCACGCTCTTGCTTCTAGAGTCTCTAATACAGCATTCTACAGGAGAGTGCTCAGAACAAAAGAACGGTGTTTCCTACACATATCGACCATTTCTAGTTCAACTCTGCTTCTGAAACTGATACAAACCACAGGTCCTGTAACATCCAATGCTTTTCAGTTAAGTGCATGAAACGTGTGAGCTTCATGAACGATGTAGCTTCATTTGAGCTGAAAAGTGACTGTGTTTACCTGAAACGAAGTCTTACTTGTAGGAAGACACAGAGCCTGAGATTTACCTCCATTTCTGAAGGGAAACACACAGCACAGTTTTCATCCATGAAACAATCTCTGCTTTAGAGCAAGAAGGACGCTCTTGCTTTAAAGATTCTCTAATTCTGCAGGAAACGTGAGTGTACTTAGACCAAATGAACGGGGTTTCCTACACATATGCACCATATCTAGTTCAACTCTGCTTCTGAAACTGATACAAACCACAGGTAGTCTAACATCAAATGGTTTTTGGTTAAGAGCACGAAACGTGTGAGCTTCATGAACGATGTAGCTTCATTTTACCTTAAAAGAGACTGCTTTTAACTGAAATGAAGTCTTGCTTGTAGGAAAACATAGAGCCTGTGATTTACCTCCATTTCTGAAGGGAAACAGACAGCACAGTTCTCATCCATGAAACAATGTCTGCTTTAGAGCAAGAAGCACGATCTTCCTTTCTAGAGTCTCTAATACAGGAGGAAACGTGAGTGTACTTAGACAAAAAGAACGGTGTTTCCTACACTTATGGACCATTTGTAGTTCAACTCTGCTTCTGAAACTGATACAAACCACAGTCCCTGTAAAATCCAATGCTTTTCAGTTAATAGTGAGAAACATGTGATCTGGCTGTACAATGTAGCTTCATTTGAGCTGAAAATTGTCTGCATTTACCTGAAACGTAGTCTTGTTTGTAAGAAGACACAGAGCCTGGGATTTCACTGCATTTGTTAATCGAAACACACAGCACATTTCTCATACATGAAACATACTCTGCTTTATAGCAAGAATCACACTCTTCTTTTGTAGAGTCTCTAATACAGCAGGAAACGTGAGTGTACTGAGACCAAACAAATGGGGTTTCCTACACATACGGACCATATCTAGTTCAACTCTGCTTCTGAAACTGATACACACCACTGGTACTCTATCATACAATGCTTTTCATTTAAGAGCGAGAAACATGTAAGCTTCCTGAATGATGTAGCTTCATTTGAGCTGAAAAGTGACTGTGTTTACCTCAAATGAAGTCTTGCTTGTACTAAGACAAGGATCCTGGGATTTACCTCCATTTCTGAAGGGAAACAGACAGCACAGTTATCATCCATGTAATACACTCTGCTTTAGAGCAAGAAGCACGCTCTTGCTTTCTAGAGTCTCTAATACAGCATTCTACGGGAGAGTGCTAAGAACAAAAGAACGGTGTTTCCTACACATATCGACCGTTTCTAATTCAACTCTGCTTCTGAAACTGATACAAACCACAGGTCCTGTAACATCCAATGTTTTTCAGTTAAGTGCAAGAAACGTGTGAGCTTCGTGAACTATGTAGCTTCATTTGAGCTGAAAAGTGACTGTGTTTACCTGAAACAAAGTCTTGCTTGTAGGAAGACACAGAACCTGGGATTTACCTCCATTTCTGAAGGGAAACACACAGCACAGTTCTCATCCATGAAACACACTCTGCTTTAGAGCAAGAAGCCCGCTCTTGCTTTCTTGAGTCCCTTATACAGCAGGAAACCTGAGTGTACTTAGACCAAAAGAACGGGGTTTCCTACACATATGGACCATATCTAGTTCTACTCTGCTTCTGCAACTGATACAAACCACAGGTCTTGTAACATCAAATAATTTTCAGTTAAGAGCGAGAATCATGTGACCTCGTGAACGATGTAGCTTCATTTGAGCTGAAAAAGGATTGTGTTTACCTGAACTGAACTCTTGCTTGTAGTAAGACACAGAGCCTGGGATTTACCTCCATTTCTGAAGGGAAACAGACAACACAGTTCTCATTCATGAAACACACTCTGCTTTAGAGCAAGAAGCACGCTCTTGCTTTCTAGAGTCTCTAATACAGCATTCTACATGAGAGTGCTCAGAACAAAAGAACGGTGTTTCCTACACATATCGACCATTTCTAGTTCAACTCTGCTTCTGAAACTGATACAAACCACAGGTCCTGTAACATCCAATGCTTTTCAGTTAAGTGCAGGAAACGTGTGAGCTTCGTGAACGATGTAGCTTCATTTGAGCTGAAAAGTGACTGTGTTTACCTGAAACGAAGTCTTACTTGTAGGAAGACACAAAGCCTGAGATTTACCTCCATTTCTGAAGGGAAACACACAGCACAGTTTTCATCCATGAAACACACTCTGCTTTAGAGCAAGAAGGACGCTCTTGCTTTAAAGATTCTCTAATACTGCAGGAAACGTGAGTGTACTTAGACCAAATGAACGGGGTTTCCTACACATATGCACCATATCTAGTTCAACTCTGCTTCTGAAACTGATACACACCACGGTCCTCTATCATACAATGCTTTTCAGTTAAGAGCGAGAAACATGTAGCTTCATGAACGATGTAGCTTCATTTGAGCTGAAAAGTGACTGTGTTTGCCTCAAACGAAGTCTTGCTTGTACGAAGACAAGGATCCTGGGATTTACCTCAATTTCTGAAGGGAAACAGACAGCACAGTTCCCATCCATTAAACACAGTCTGCTTTAGAGCAAGAAGTATGCTCTTGCTTTCTAGTGTCTCTAATACAGCATTCTACGGGAGAGTGCTCAGAACAAAAGAACGGTGTTTCCTACACATATCGACCGTTTCTAATTCAACTCTGCTTCTGAAACTGATACAAACCACAGGTCCTGTAACATCCAATGTTTTTCAGTTAAGTGCAAGAAACGTGTGAGCTTCGTGAACTATGTAGCTTCATTTGAGCTGAAAAGTGACTGTGTTTACCTGAAACAAATTCTTGCTTGTAGGAAGACACAGAACCTGGGATTTACCTCCATTTCTGAAGGGAAACACACAGCACAGTTCTCATCCATGAAATATACTCTGTTGTAGAGCAAGAAGCACGATCTTCCTTTCTAGAGTCTCTAATAGAGCTGGAAAAGTGAGTGTACTGAGACCAAACGATTGGGGTTCCTACACATACGGACCATATCTAGTTCAACTCTGCTTCTGAAACTGATACACACCACGGGTCTTCTATCATCCAATGCTTTTCAGTTAAGAGCGAGAAACATGTGAGCTTCGTGAACGATGTAGCTTCATTTGAGCTGAAAAGTGACTGTGTTTACCTGAAAGGAAGTCTTGCTTGTAGGAAGACACAGAGCCTGGGATTTACCTCCATTTCTGAATCGAAGCACACAGCACAGTTCCCATCCATGAAACATTCTCTGCTTCCGAGCAAGAACCACACTTTTGCTTTCTTGAGTCCCTTATACAGCTGGAAACCTGAGTGTACTCAGATCAAAAGAACGGTGTTTCCTACACATATGGACCATATCTAGTTCAACTCTGCTTTGAAACTGATACAAACCACGGGTCCTCTATCATCCAGTGCTTTTCAGTTAAGAGCGAGAATCATGTGAGCTTCGTGAACGATGTAGCTTCATTTGTGTTGAAAACTGACTGTGTTTACCTCAAACGAAGTCTTGCTTGTACGAAGACAAGGATCCTGGGATTTACCTCCATTTCTGAAGGGAAACAGACAGCACAGTTCTCATCCATGAAACACACTCTCCTTTAGAGCAAGAAGCACGCTCTTGCTTTCTAGAGTCTCTAATACAGCATTCTACGGGAGAGTGCTCAGAACAAAAGAACGGTGTTTCCTACACATATCGACCGTTTCTAATTCAACTCTGCTTCTGAAACTGATACAAACCACAGGTCCTGTAACATCCAATGTTTTTCAGTTAAGTGCAAGAAACGTGTGAGCTTAGTGAACGATGTAGCTTCATTTGAGCTGAAAAGTGACTGTGTTTACCTGAAACGAAGTCTTGTTTGTAAGAAGACACAGAGCCTGGGATTTAACTGCATTTCTTAATTGAAACACAGCACATTTCTCATCCTTGAAATATACACTACTTTATAGCAAGAAGCACGCTCTTCCTTTCCAGAGTCTCTAATACAGCAGGAAACGTGAGTGTACTGAGACCAAACGATTGGGGTTCCTACACATATGGACCATATCTAGTTCAACTCTGCTTCTGAAACTGATACACACCACGGGTCCTCTATCATCCAATGCTTTTCAGTTAAGAGCGATAAACATGTGAGCTGGCTGCCCAATGTAGCATCATTTGAGGTGAATAGTGTCTGCGTTTACCTGATATGAAGTCTTCCTTGTAAGAACACACAGAGCCTGGGATTTAACTCCATTTCTGAAGCGAAACAAACAGCACAGTTCTCATCCATGAAATATACTCTGTTGTAGAGCAAGAAGCACGATCTTCCTTTCTAGAGTCTCTAATAGAGCAGGAAACGTGAGTGTACTGAGACCAAATGTGTGGGTTCCTACACATAAGGACCATATCTAGTTCAACTCTGCTTCTGAAACTGATACACACCACGGGTCCTCTATCATCCAATGCTTTTCAGTTAAGAGCGAGAAACATGTGAGCTTCGTGAACAATATAGCTTCATTTGAGCTGAAAAGTGACTGTGTTTACCTGAAAGGAAGTCTTGCTTGTAGGAAGATACAGAGCCTGGGATTTACCTCCATTTCTGAATCGAAGCACACAGCAAAGTTCTCATCTATGAAACATACTCTGCTTTCGAGCAAGAACCACACTCTTGCTTTCTTGAGTCCCTTATACAGCAGGAAACCTGAGTGTACTTAGACCAAAAGAACGGTGTTTCCTACACATATGGACCATATCTAGTTCAACTCAGCTTTGAAACTGATACAAACCACGGGTCCTCTATCATCCAATGCTTTTCAGTTAAGAGCGAGAAACATGTGAGCTTCGTGAACGATGTAGCTTCATTTGAGCTGAAAACTGACTGTGTTTACCACAAACGAAGTCTTGCTTGTACGAAGACAAGGATCCGGGGACTTACCTAGATTTCTGAAGGGAAACAGACAGCACAGTTCTCATCCATGAAACACACTCTGCTTTATAGCAAGAAGCACGCTCTTGCTTTCTAGAGTTTCTAATACGGCATTCTATGTGAGAGTGCTTAGAACAAAAGAACGGTGTTTCCTACACATGTCGACCATTTCTAGTTCAACTCTCCTTCTGAAAGTGATACAAACCACAGGTCCTGTAACATCCAATGCTTTTCAGTTAAGTGCAAGAAACGTGTGAGCTTCGTGAACGATGTAGCTTCATTTGAGCTGAAAAGTGACAGTGTTTACCTTAAACGAAGTCTTGCTTGTAGGAAGACACAGAGCCTGGGATTTACCTCTAATTCTGAAGGGAAACACACCGCACAGTTCTCATCCATGAAACACACTCCGCTTTATAGCAAGAAGCACGCTCTTCCTTTGTAGAGTCTCTAATACAGCAGGGAACGTGAGTGTACTGAGACCAAACGAACGGGGTTTCCTACACATACGGACCATATCTAGTTCAACTCTGCTTCTGAAACTGATACACACCACGGGTCCTCTATCATACAATGCTTTTCAGTTAAGAGCGAGTAACATGTAAGCTTCCTGAACGATGTAGTTTCATTTGAGCTGAAAAGTGACTGTGTTTACCTCAAACGAAGTCTTGCTTGTATGAAGACAAGGATCCTGGGATTTACCTCAATTTCTGAAGGGAAACAGACAGCACAGTTCCCATCCATTAAACACAGTCTGCTTTATAGCAAGAAGTACGCTCTTGCTTTCTAGAGTCTCTAATACAGCATTCTACGGGAGAGTGCTCAGAACAAAAGAACGGTGTTTCCTACACATATCGACCGTTTCTAATTCAACTCTGCTTCTGAAACTGATACACACCACGGGTCCTCTATCATACAATGCTTTTCAGTTAAGAGCGAGAAACATGTGAGCTGGCTGCCCAATGTAGCATCATTTGAGGTGAATTGTGTCTGCGTTTACCTGATACGAACTCTTCCTTGTTAGAACACACAGAGCCTGGGATTTAACTCCATTTCTGAAGCAGAACAAACAGCACAGTTCTCATCCATGAAATATACTCTGTTGTAGAGCAAGAAGCACGATCTTCCTTTCTAGAGTCTCTAATAGAGCAGGAAACGTGAGTGTACTGAGACCAAACGATTGGGGTTCCTACACATACGGACCATATCTAGTTCAACTCTGCTTCTGAAACTGATACACACCACGGGTCCTCTATCATCCAATGCTTTTCAGTTAAGAGCGAGAAACATGTAGCTTCCTGAACGATGTAGCTTCATTTGAGCTGAAAAGTGACTGTGTTTACCTCAAACGAAGTCTTGCTTGTACGAAGACAAGGATCCTGGGATTTACCTCAATTTCTGAAGGGAAACAGACAGCACAGTTCCCATCCATTAAACACAGTCTGCTTTAGAGCAAGAAGTACGCTCTTGCTTTCTAGAGTCTCTAATACAGCATTCTACGGGAGAGTGCTAAGAACAAAAGAACGGTGTTTCCTACACATATCGACCGTTTCTAATTCAACTCTGCTTCTGAAACTGATACAAACCACAGGTCCTGTAACATCCAATGTTTTTCAGTTAAGTGCAAGAAACGTGTGAGCTTCGTGAACGATGTAGCTTCATTTGAGCTGAAAATTGACTGTGTTTACCTGAAACAAATTCTTGCTTGTAGGAAGACACAGAACCTGGGATTTACCTCCATTTCTGAAGGGAAACACACAGCACAGTTCTCATCCATGAAATATACTCTGTTGTAGAGCAAGAAGCACGATCTTCCTTTCTAGAGTCTCTAATAGAGCAGGAAAAGTGAATGTACTGAGACCAAACGATTGGGGTTCCTACACATACGGACCATATCTAGTTCAACTCTGCTTCTGAAACTGATACACACCACGGGTCCTCTATCATCCAATGCTTTTCAGTTAAGAGCGAGAAACATGTGAGCTTCGTGAACGATGTAGCTTCATTTGAGCTGAAAAGTGACTGTGTTTACCTGAAAGGAAGTCTTGCTTGTAGGAAGACACAGAGCCTGGGATTTACCTCCATTTCTGAATCGAAGCACACAGCACAGTTCCCATCCATGAAACATTCTCTGCTCCCGAGCAAGAACCACACTTTTGCTTTCTTGAGTCCCTTATACAGCTGGAAACCTGAGTGTACTTAGACCAAAAGAACGGTGATTCCTACACGTATGGACCATATCTAGTTCAACTCTGCTTTGAAACTGATACAAACCACGGGTCCTCTATCATCCAATGCTTTTCAGTTAAGAGTGAGAATCATGTGAGCTTCGTGAACGATGTATCTTCATTTGTGTTGAAAAATGACTGTGTTTACCTCAAACGAAGTCTTGCTTGTACGAAGACAAGGATCCTGGGATTTACCTCAATTTCTGAAGGGAAACAGACAGCACAGTTCCCATCCATTAAACACAGTCTGCTTTAGAGCAAGAAGTACGCTCTTGCTTTCTAGAGTCTCTAATACAGCATTCTACGGGAGAGTGCTCAGAACAAAAGAACGGTGTTAACTACACATATCGACCGTTTCTAATTCAACTCTGCTTCTGCAACTGATACAAACCACAGGTCCTGTAACATCCAATGTTTTTCAGTTAAGTGCAAGAAACGTGTGAGCTTAGTGAACGATGTAGCTTCATTTGAGCTGAAAAGTGACTGTGTTTACCTGAAACGAAGTCTTGTTTGTAAGAAGACACAGAGCCTGGGATTTAACTGCATTTCTTAATTGAAACACAGCACATTTCTCATCCTTGAAATATACACTACTTTATAGCAAGAAGCACGCTCTTCCTTTCCAGAGTCTCTAATACAGCAGGAAACGTGAGTGTACTGAGACCAAACGATTGGGGTTCCTACACATATGGACCATATCTAGTTCAACTCTGCTTCTGAAACTGATACACACCACGGGTCCTCTATCATCCAATGCTTTTCAGTTAAGAGCGAGAAACATGTGAGCTTTGTGAACAATGTAGCTTCATTTGAGCTGAAAAGTGACTGTGTTAACTTAAAGGAATTCTTGCTTGTAGGAAGACACACAGCCTGGGATTTACCTCTAATTCTGAAGGGAAACACACCGCACAGTTCTCATCCATGAAACACACTCTGCTTTATAGCAAGAAGCACGCTCTTCCTTTGTAGAGTCTCTAATACAGCAGGAAACGTGAGTGTACTGAGACCAAACGATTGGGGTTCCTACACATACGGACCATATCTAGTTCAACTCTGCCTCTGAAACTGATACACACCACGGGTCCTCTATCATCCAATGCTTTTCAGTTAAGAGCGAGAAACATGTGAGCTTCGTGAACGATGTAGCTTCATTTGAGCTGAAAAGTGACTGTGTTTACCTGAAAGGAAGTCTTGCTTGTAGGAAGACACAGAGCCTGGGATTTACCTCCATTTCTGAATCGAAGCACACAGCACAGTTCCCATCCATGAAACATTCTCTGCTTCCGAGCAAGAACCACACTCTTGCTTTCGTGAGTCCCTTGTACAGCTGGAAACCTGAGTGTACTTAGACCAAAAGAACGGTGATTCCTACACATATGGACCATATCTAGTTCAACTCTGCTTTGAAACTGATACAAACCACGGGTCCTCTATCATCCAATGCTTTTCAGTTAAGAGCGAGAATCATGTGAGCTTCGTGAACGATGTAGCTTCATTTGTGTTGAAAAATGACTGTGTTTACCTCAAACGAAGTCTTGCTTGTACGAAGACAAGTATCCTGGGATTTACCTCCATTTCTGAAGGGAAACAGACAGCACAGTTCTCATCCATGAAACACACTCTGCTTTAGAGCAAGAAGCATGCTCTTGCTTTCTAGAGTCTCTAATACAGCAGGGAACGTGAGTGTAATGAGACCAAACGAACGGGGTTTCCTACACATACGGACCATATCTATTTCATCTCTGCTTCTGAAACTGATACACACCACGGTCCTGTATCTTACAATGCTTTTCAGTTAAGAGCGAGAAACATGTAAGCTTCCTGAACGATGTAGCTTTATTTGAGCTGAAAAGTGACTGTGTTTACCTCAAAGGAAGTCTTGCTTGTACAAAGACAAGGATCCGGGGACTTACCTAGATTTCTGAAGGGAAACAGACAGCACAGTTCTCATCCATGAAACACACTCTGCTTTATAGCAAGAAGCACGCTCTTGCTTTCTAGAGTTTCTAATACAGCATTCTATGTGAGAGTGCTCAATACAAAAGAACGGTGTTTCCTACACATATCGACCGTTTCTAATTCAACTCTGCTTCTGAAACTGATACACACCACGGGTCCTCTATCATCCAATGCTTTTCAGTTAAGAGCGAGAAACATGTGAGCTGGCTGCCCAATGTAGCATCATTTGAGGTGAATTGTGTCTGTGTTTACATGATACGAACTCTTCCTTGTTAGAACACACAGAGCCTGGGATTTAACTCCATTTCTGAAGCAGAACAAACAGCACAGTTCTCATCCATGAAATATACTCTGTTGTAGAGCAAGAAGCACGATCTTCCTTTCTAGAGTCTCTAATAGAGCAGGAAACGTGAGTGTACTGAGACCAAACGATTGGGGTTCCTACACATACGGACCATATCTAGTTCAACTCTGCTTCTGAAACTGATACACACCACGGGTCCTCTATCATCCAATGCTTTTCAGTTAAGAGCGAGAAACATGTGATCTTTGTGAACGATGTAGCTTCATTTGAGCTGAAAAGTGACTGTGTTTACCTGAAAGGAAGTCTTGCTTGTAGGAAGACACAGAGCCTGGGATTTACCTCCATTTCTGAATCGAAGCACACAGCAAAGTTCTCATCCATGAAACATACTCTGCTTTCGAGCAAGAACCACACTCTTGCTTTCTTGAGTCCCTTATACAGCAGGAAACCTGAGTGTACTTAGACCAAAAGAACGGTGTTTCCTACACATATGGACCATATCTAGTTCAACTCTGCCTCTGAAACTGATACAAACCACAGGTCCTCTAACATCGAATGTTTTTCATTTAAAACCGAGAAACGTGTGTGCTTCGTGTACGATGTAGCTTCCTTTGAGATGAAAAGTGACTGTGTTTACCTGAAAGGAAATCTTGCTTGTAGGAAGACACAGATCCTGGGATTTAAATCCATTTATGAAGGGAAACACACTGCACAGTTCTCATCCAGGAAAGGCACTCTGCTTTAGAGCAAGAAGCACTCTCTTGCTTTCGATAGTCTCTAATACAGCATTCTATGTGAGAGTGCTCAGAACAAAAGAACGGTGTTTCCTACAAATATCGACCATTTCTAGCTCAACTCTGCTTCAGAAACTGATACAAACCACAGGTCCTGTAACATCCAATGCTTTTCAGTAAAGTGAAAGAAACGTGTGAGCTTAGTGAACGATGTATCTTCATTTGAGCTGAAAAGTGACTGTGTTTACCTGAAACGAAGTCTTGTTTGTAAGAAGACACAGAGCCTGGGATTTAACTGCATTTCTTAATTGAAACACAGCACATTTCTCATCCTTGAAATATACACTACTTTATAGCAAGAAGCACGCTCTTCCTTTCTAGAGTCTCTAATACAGCAGGAAACGTGAGTGTACTGAGACCAAACGATTGGGGTTCCTACACATACGGACCATATCTAGTTCAACTCTGCTTCTGAAACTGATACACACCACGGGTCCTCTATCATCCAATGCTTTTCAGTTAAGAGCGAGAAACATGTGAGCTTCGTGAACGATGTAGCTTCATTTGAGCTGAAAAGTGACTGTGTTTACCTGAAAGGAAGTCTTGCTTGTAGGAAGACACAGAGCCTGGGGTTTACCTCCATTTCTGAATCGAAGCACACAGCACAGTTCCCATCCATGAAACATTCTCTGCTTCCGAGCAAGAACCACACTCTTGCTTTCTTGAGTCCCTTATACAGCTTGAAACCTGAGTGTACTTAGACCAAAAGAACGGTGTTTCCTATACATATGGACCATATCTAGTTCAACTCTGCTTTGAAACTGATACAAACCACGGGTCCTCTATCATCCAATGCTTTTCAGTTAAGAGCGAGAAACATGTAAGCTTCCTGAACGATGTAGCTTCATTTGAGCTGAAAAATGACTGTGTTTACCTCAAACGAAGTCTTGCTTGTACGAAGACAAGGATCCTGGGATTTACCTCCATTTCTGAAGGGAAACACACAGCACAGTTCTCATCCATGAAATATACTCTGTTGTAGAGCAAGAAGCACGATCTTCCTTTCTAGAGTCTCTAATAGAGCAGGAAAAGTGAATGTACTGAGACCAAACGATTGGGGTTCCTACACATACGGACCATATCTAGTTCAACTCTGCTTCTGAAACTGATACACACCACGGGTCCTCTATCATCCAATGCTTTTCAGTTAAGAGCGAGAAACATGTGAGCTTCGTGAACGATGTAGCTTCATTTGAGCTGAAAAGTGACTGTGTTTACCTGAAAGGAAGTCTTGCTTGTAGGAAGACACAGAGCCTGGGATTTACCTCCATTTCTGAATCGAAGCACACAGCACAGTTCCCATCCATGAAACATTCTCTGCTCCCGAGCAAGAACCACACTTTTGCTTTCTTGAGTCCCTTATACAGCTGGAAACCTGAGTGTACTTAGACCAAAAGAACGGTGATTCCTACACGTATGGACCATATCTAGTTCAACTCTGCTTTGAAACTGATACAAACCACGGGTCCTCTATCATCCAATGCTTTTCAGTTAAGAGTGAGAATCATGTGAGCTTCGTGAACGATGTATCTTCATTTGTGTTGAAAAATGACTGTGTTTACCTCAAACGAAGTCTTGCTTGTACGAAGACAAGGATCCTGGGATTTACCTCAATTTCTGAAGGGAAACAGACAGCACAGTTCCCATCCATTAAACACAGTCTGCTTTAGAGCAAGAAGTACGCTCTTGCTTTCTAGAGTCTCTAATACAGCATTCTACGGGAGAGTGCTCAGAACAAAAGAACGGTGTTAACTACACATATCGACCGTTTCTAATTCAACTCTGCTTCTGCAACTGATACAAACCACAGGTCCTGTAACATCCAATGTTTTTCAGTTAAGTGCAAGAAACGTGTGAGCTTAGTGAACGATGTAGCTTCATTTGAGCTGAAAAGTGACTGTGTTTACCTGAAACGAAGTCTTGTTTGTAAGAAGACACAGAGCCTGGGATTTAACTGCATTTCTTAATTGAAACACAGCACATTTCTCATCCTTGAAATATACACTACTTTATAGCAAGAAGCACGCTCTTCCTTTCCAGAGTCTCTAATACAGCAGGAAACGTGAGTGTACTGAGACCAAACGATTGGGGTTCCTACACATATGGACCATATCTAGTTCAACTCTGCTTCTGAAACTGATACACACCACGGGTCCTCTATCATCCAATGCTTTTCAGTTAAGAGCGAGAAACATGTGAGCTTTGTGAACAATGTAGCTTCATTTGAGCTGAAAAGTGACTGTGTTAACTTAAAGGAATTCTTGCTTGTAGGAAGACACACAGCCTGGGATTTACCTCTAATTCTGAAGGGAAACACACCGCACAGTTCTCATCCATGAAACACACTCTGCTTTATAGCAAGAAGCACGCTCTTCCTTTGTAGAGTCTCTAATACAGCAGGAAACGTGAGTGTACTGAGACCAAACGATTGGGGTTCCTACACATACGGACCATATCTAGTTCAACTCTGCCTCTGAAACTGATACACACCACGGGTCCTCTATCATCCAATGCTTTTCAGTTAAGAGCGAGAAACATGTGAGCTTCGTGAACGATGTAGCTTCATTTGAGCTGAAAAGTGACTGTGTTTACCTGAAAGGAAGTCTTGCTTGTAGGAAGACACAGAGCCTGGGATTTACCTCCATTTCTGAATCGAAGCACACAGCACAGTTCCCATCCATGAAACATTCTCTGCTTCCGAGCAAGAACCACACTCTTGCTTTCGTGAGTCCCTTGTACAGCTGGAAACCTGAGTGTACTTAGACCAAAAGAACGGTGATTCCTACACATATGGACCATATCTAGTTCAACTCTGCTTTGAAACTGATACAAACCACGGGTCCTCTATCATCCAATGCTTTTCAGTTAAGAGCGAGAATCATGTGAGCTTCGTGAACGATGTAGCTTCATTTGTGTTGAAAAATGACTGTGTTTACCTCAAACGAAGTCTTGCTTGTACGAAGACAAGTATCCTGGGATTTACCTCCATTTCTGAAGGGAAACAGACAGCACAGTTCTCATCCATGAAACACACTCTGCTTTAGAGCAAGAAGCATGCTCTTGCTTTCTAGAGTCTCTAATACAGCAGGGAACGTGAGTGTAATGAGACCAAACGAACGGGGTTTCCTACACATACGGACCATATCTATTTCATCTCTGCTTCTGAAACTGATACACACCACGGTCCTGTATCTTACAATGCTTTTCAGTTAAGAGCGAGAAACATGTAAGCTTCCTGAACGATGTAGCTTTATTTGAGCTGAAAAGTGACTGTGTTTACCTCAAAGGAAGTCTTGCTTGTACAAAGACAAGGATCCGGGGACTTACCTAGATTTCTGAAGGGAAACAGACAGCACAGTTCTCATCCATGAAACACACTCTGCTTTATAGCAAGAAGCACGCTCTTGCTTTCTAGAGTTTCTAATACAGCATTCTATGTGAGAGTGCTCAATACAAAAGAACGGTGTTTCCTACACATATCGACCGTTTCTAATTCAACTCTGCTTCTGAAACTGATACACACCACGGGTCCTCTATCATCCAATGCTTTTCAGTTAAGAGCGAGAAACATGTGAGCTGGCTGCCCAATGTAGCATCATTTGAGGTGAATTGTGTCTGTGTTTACATGATACGAACTCTTCCTTGTTAGAACACACAGAGCCTGGGATTTAACTCCATTTCTGAAGCAGAACAAACAGCACAGTTCTCATCCATGAAATATACTCTGTTGTAGAGCAAGAAGCACGATCTTCCTTTCTAGAGTCTCTAATAGAGCAGGAAACGTGAGTGTACTGAGACCAAACGATTGGGGTTCCTACACATACGGACCATATCTAGTTCAACTCTGCTTCTGAAACTGATACACACCACGGGTCCTCTATCATCCAATGCTTTTCAGTTAAGAGCGAGAAACATGTGATCTTTGTGAACGATGTAGCTTCATTTGAGCTGAAAAGTGACTGTGTTTACCTGAAAGGAAGTCTTGCTTGTAGGAAGACACAGAGCCTGGGATTTACCTCCATTTCTGAATCGAAGCACACAGCAAAGTTCTCATCCATGAAACATACTCTGCTTTCGAGCAAGAACCACACTCTTGCTTTCTTGAGTCCCTTATACAGCAGGAAACCTGAGTGTACTTAGACCAAAAGAACGGTGTTTCCTACACATATGGACCATATCTAGTTCAACTCTGCCTCTGAAACTGATACAAACCACAGGTCCTCTAACATCGAATGTTTTTCATTTAAAACCGAGAAACGTGTGTGCTTCGTGTACGATGTAGCTTCCTTTGAGATGAAAAGTGACTGTGTTTACCTGAAAGGAAATCTTGCTTGTAGGAAGACACAGATCCTGGGATTTAAATCCATTTATGAAGGGAAACACACTGCACAGTTCTCATCCAGGAAAGGCACTCTGCTTTAGAGCAAGAAGCACTCTCTTGCTTTCGATAGTCTCTAATACAGCATTCTATGTGAGAGTGCTCAGAACAAAAGAACGGTGTTTCCTACAAATATCGACCATTTCTAGCTCAACTCTGCTTCAGAAACTGATACAAACCACAGGTCCTGTAACATCCAATGCTTTTCAGTAAAGTGAAAGAAACGTGTGAGCTTAGTGAACGATGTATCTTCATTTGAGCTGAAAAGTGACTGTGTTTACCTGAAACGAAGTCTTGTTTGTAAGAAGACACAGAGCCTGGGATTTAACTGCATTTCTTAATTGAAACACAGCACATTTCTCATCCTTGAAATATACACTACTTTATAGCAAGAAGCACGCTCTTCCTTTCTAGAGTCTCTAATACAGCAGGAAACGTGAGTGTACTGAGACCAAACGATTGGGGTTCCTACACATACGGACCATATCTAGTTCAACTCTGCTTCTGAAACTGATACACACCACGGGTCCTCTATCATCCAATGCTTTTCAGTTAAGAGCGAGAAACATGTGAGCTTCGTGAACGATGTAGCTTCATTTGAGCTGAAAAGTGACTGTGTTTACCTGAAAGGAAGTCTTGCTTGTAGGAAGACACAGAGCCTGGGGTTTACCTCCATTTCTGAATCGAAGCACACAGCACAGTTCCCATCCATGAAACATTCTCTGCTTCCGAGCAAGAACCACACTCTTGCTTTCTTGAGTCCCTTATACAGCTTGAAACCTGAGTGTACTTAGACCAAAAGAACGGTGTTTCCTATACATATGGACCATATCTAGTTCAACTCTGCTTTGAAACTGATACAAACCACGGGTCCTCTATCATCCAATGCTTTTCAGTTAAGAGCGAGAAACATGTAAGCTTCCTGAACGATGTAGCTTCATTTGAGCTGAAAAGTCACTGTGTTTACCTCAAATGAAGTCTTGCTTGTACGAAGACAAGGATCCTGGGATTTACCTCAATTTCTGAAGGGAAACAGACAGCACAGTTCCCATCCATTAAACACAGTCTGCTTTAGAGCAAGAAGTACGCTCTTGCTTTCTAGAGTCTCTAATACAGCATTCTACGGGAGAGTGCTCAGAACAAAAGAACGGTGTTTCCTACACATATCGACCGTTTCTAATTCCACTCTGCTTCTGAAACTGATACAAACCACAGGTCCTGTAACATCCAATGTTTTTCAGTTAAGTGCAAGAAACGTGTGAGCTTAGTGAACGATGTAGCTTCATTTGAGCTGAAAAGTGACTGTGTTTACCTGAAACGAAGTCTTGTTTGTAAGAAGACACAGAGCCTGGGATTTAACTCCATTTCTTAATTGAAACACAGCACATTTCTCATCCTTGAAATATACACTACTTTATAGCATGAAGCATGCTCTTCCTTTCCAGAGTCTCTAATACAGCAGGAAACGTGAGTGTACTGAGACCAAACGATTGGGGTTCCTACACATACGGACCATATCTCTATCATCCAATGCTTTTCAGTTAAGAGCGAGAAACATGTGAGCTGGCTGCCCAATGTAGCATCATTTGAGGTGAATAGTGTCTGCGTTTACCTGATATGAAGTCTTCCTTGTAAGAACACACAGAGCCTGGGATTTAACTCCATTTCTGAAGCGAAACAAACAGCACAGTTCTCATCCATGAAATATACTCTGTTGTAGAGCAAGAAGCACGATCTTCCTTTCTAGAGTCTCTAATAGAGCAGGAAACGTGAGTGTACTGAGACCAAACGATTGGGGTTCCTACACATAAGGACCATATCTAGTTCAACTCTGCTTCTGAAACTCATACACACCACGGGTCCTCTATCATCCAATGCTTTTCAGTTAAGAGCGAGAAACATGTGATCTTTGTGAACGATGTAGCTTCATTTGAGCTGAAAAGTGACTGTGTTTACCTGAAAGGAAGTCTTGCTTGTAGGAAGACACAGAGCCTGGGATTTACCTCCATTTCTGAATCGAAGCACACAGCAAAGTTCTCATCTATGAAACATACTCTGCTTTCGAGCAAGAACCACACTCTTGCTTTCTTGAGTCCCTTATACAGCAGGAAACCTGAGTGTACTTAGACCAAAAGAACGGTGTTTCCTACATATATGGACCATAACTAGTTCAACTCAGCTTTGAAACTGATACAAACCACGGGTCCTCTATCATCCAATGCTTTTCAGTTAAGAGCGAGAAACATGTGAGCTTCGTGAACGATGTAGCTTCATTTGAGCTGAAAACTGACTGTGTTTACCACAAACGTAGTCTTGCTTGTACGAAGAAAGGATCCGGGGACTTACCTAGATTTCTGAAGGGAAACAGACAGCACAGTTCTCATCCATGAAACACACTCTGCTTTATAGCAAGAAGCACGCTCTTGCTTTCTAGAGTTTCTAATACAGCATTCTATGTGAGAGTGCTCAGAACAAAAGAACGGTGTTTCCTACACATATCGACCATTTCTAGTTCAACTCTCCTTCTGAAAGTGATACAAACCACAGGTCCTGTAACATCCAATGCTTTTCAGTTAAGTGCAAGAAACGTGTGAGCTTCGTGAACGATGTAGCTTCATTTGAGCTGAAAAGTGACTGTGTTTACCTTAAACGAAGTCTTGCTTGTAGGAAGACACAGAGCCTGGGATTTACCTCTAATTCTGAAGGGAAACACACCGCACAGTTCTAATCCATGAAACACACTCTGCTTTATAGCAAGAAGCACGCTCTTCCTTTATAGAGTCTCTAATACAGCAGGAAACGTGAGTGTACTGAGACCAAACGAACGGGGTTTCCTACACATACGGACCATATCTAGTTCAACTCTGCTTCTGAAACTGATACACACCATGGTCTTCTATCATACAATGCTTTTCAGTTAAGAGCGAGTAACATGTAAGCTTCCTGAACGATGTAGCTTCATTTGAGCTGAAAAGTGACTGTGTTTACCTCAAAGGAAGTCTTGCTTGTATGAAGACAAGGATCCTGGGATTTACCTCAATTTCTGAAGGGAAACAGACAGCACAGCTCCCATCCATTAAACACAGTCTGCTTTAGAGGAAGAAGTACGCTCTTGCTTTCTAGAGTCTCTAATACAGCATTCTACGGGAGAGTGCTCAGAACAAAAGAACGGTGTTTCCTACACATATCGACCGTTTCTAATTCAACTCTGCTTCTGAAACTGATACAAACCACGGGTCCTCTAACATCCAATGCTTTTCAGTTAAGAGCGAGAAACATGTGAGCTTCGTGAACGATGTAGCTTCATTTGAGCTGAAAACTGACTGTGTTTACCTCAAACGAAGTCTTGCTTGTACGAAGACAAGGATCCTGGGATTTACCTCCATTTCTGAAGGGAAACAGACAGCACAGTTCTCATCCATGAAACACACTCTGCTTTATAGCAAGAAGCACGCTCTTGCTTCTAGAGTCTCTAATACAGCATTCTATGTGAGAGTGCTCAGAACAAAAGAACGGTGTTTCCTACACATATCGACCATTTCTAGTTCAACTCTGCTACTGAAAGTGATACGAACCACAGGTCCTGTAACATCCAATGCTTTTCACTTAAGTGCAAGAAACGTGTGAGCTTAGTGAACGATGTAGCTTCATTTGAGCTGAAAAGTGACTGTGTTAACTTAAAGGAAGTCTTGCTTGTAGGAAGACACAGAGCCTGGGATTTACCTCTAATTCTGAAGGGAAACACACCGCACAGTTCTCATCCATGAAACACACTCTGCTTTATAGCAAGAAGCACGCTCTTCCTTTATAGAGTCTCTAATACAGCAGGAAACGTGAGTGTACTGAGACCAAACGATTGGGGTTCCTACACATACGGACCATATCTAGTTCAACTCTGCTTCTGAAACTGATACACACCACGGGTCCTCTATCATCCAATGCTTTTCAGTTAAGAGCGAGAAACATGTGAGCTTCGTGAACGATGTAGCTTCATTTGAGCTGAAAAGTGACTGTGTTTACCTGAAAGGAAGTCTTGCTTGTAGGAAGATGCAGAGCCTGGGATTTACCTCCATTTCTGAATCGAAGCACACAGCACAGTTCCCATCCATGAAACATTCTCTGCTTCCGAGCAAGAACCACACTCTTGCTTTCTTGAGTCCCTTATACAGCTTGAAACCTGAGTGTACTTAGACCAAAAGAACGGTGTTTCCTACACATATGGACCATATCTAGTTCAACTCTGCTTTGAAACTGATACAAACCACGGGTCCTCTATCATCCAATGCTTTTCAGTTAAGAGCGAGAATCATGTGAGCTTCGTGAACGATGTAGCTTCATTTGTGCTGAAAAGTGACTGTGTTTACCTCAAACGAAGTCTTGCTTGTACGAAGACAAGGATCCTGGGATTTACCTCAATTTCTGAAGGGAAACAAACAGCACAGTTCTCATCCATGAAATATACTCTGTTGTAGAGCAAGAAGCACGATCTTCCTTTCTACAGTCTCTAATAGAGCAGGAAACGTGAGTGTACTGAGACCAAACGATTGGGGTTCATACACATAAGGACCATATCTAGTTCAACTCTGCTTCTGAAACTGATACACACCACGGGTCCTCTATCATCCAATGCTTTTCAGTTTAGAGCGAGAAACATGTGAGCTTCGTGAACGATGTAGCTTCATTTGAGCTGAAAAGTGACTGTGGTTACCTGAAAGGAAGTCTTGCTTGTAGGAAGACACAGAGCCTGGGATTTACCTCCATTTCTGAATCGAAGCACACAGCAAAGTTCTCATCTATGAAACATACTCTGCTTTCGAGCAAGAACCACACTCTTGCTTTCTTGAGTCCCTTATACAGCAGGAAACCTGAGTGTACTTAGACCAAAAGAACGGTGTTTCCTACATATATGGACCATATCTAGTTCAACTCAGCTTTGAAACTGATACAAACCATGGGTCCTCTATCATCCAATGCTTTTCAGTTAAGAGCGAGAAACATGTGAGCTTCGTGAACGATGTAGCTTCATTTGAGCTGAAAACTGACTGTGTTTACCACAAACGAAGTCTTGCTTGTACGAAGACAAGGATCCGGGGACTTACCTAGATTTCTGAAGGGAAACAGACAGCACAGTTCTCATCCATGAAACACACTCTGCTTTATAGCAAGAAGCACGCTCTTGCTTTCTAGAGTTTCTAATACAGCATTCTATGTGAGAGTGCTCAGAACAAAAGAACGGTGTTTCCTACACATATCGACCATTTCTCGTTCAACTCTCCTTCTGAAAGTGATACAAACCACAGGTCCTGTAACATCCAATGCTTTTCAGTTAAGTGCAAGAAACGTGTGAGCTTCGTGAACGATGTAGCTTCATTTGAGCTGAAAAGTGACTGTGTTTACCTCAAACGAAGTCTTGCTTGTACGAAGACAAGGATCCTGGGATTTACCTCAATTTCTGAAGGGAAACAAACAGCACAGTTCTCATCCATGAAATATACTCTGTTGTAGAGCAAGAAGCACGATCTTCCTTTCTACAGTCTCTAATAGAGCAGGAAACGTGAGTGTACTGAGACCAAACGATTGGGGTTCATACACATAAGGACCATATCTAGTTCAACTCTGCTTCTGAAACTGATACACACCACGGGTCCTCTATCATCCAATGCTTTTCAGTTAAGAGCGAGAAACATGTGAGCTTCGTGAACGATGTAGCTTCATTTGAGCTGAAAAGTGACTGTGGTTACCTGAAAGGAAGTCTTGCTTGTAGGAAGACACAGAGCCTGGGATTTACCTCCATTTCTGAATCAAAGCACACAGCAAAGTTCTCATCTATGAAACATACTCTGCTTTAGAGCAAGAACCACACTCTTGCTTTCTTGAGTCCCTTATACAGCAGGAAACCTGAGTGTACTTAGACCAAAAGAACGGTGTTTCCTACATATATGGACCATATCTAGTTCAACTCAGCTTTGAAACTGATACAAACCACGGGTCCTCTATCATCCAATGCTTTTCAGTTAAGAGCGAGAAACATGTGAGCTTCGTGAACGATGTAGCTTCATTTGAGCTGAAAACTGACTGTGTTTACCACAAACGAAGTCTTGCTTGTACGAAGACAAGGATCCGGGGACTTACCTAGATTTCTGAAGGGAAACAGACAGCACAGTTCTCATCCATGAAACACACTCTGCTTTATAGCAAGAAGCACGCTCTTGCTTTCTAGAGTTTCTAATACAGCATTCTATGTGAGAGTGCTCAGAACAAAAGAACGGTGTTTCCTACACATATCGACCATTTCTCGTTCAACTCTCCTTCTGAAAGTGATACAAACCACAGGTCCTGTAACATCCAATGCTTTTCAGTTAAGTGCAAGAAACGTGTGAGCTTCGTGAACGATGTAGCTTCATTTGAGCTGAAAAGTGACTGTGTTTACCTTAAACGAAGTCTTGCTTGTAGGAAGACACAGAGCCTGGGATTTACCTCTAATTCTGAAGGGAAACACACCGCACAGTTCTCATCCATGAACCACACTCTGCTTTATAGCAAGAAGCACGCTCTTCCTTTATAGAGTCTCTAATACAGCAGGAAACGTGAGTGTACTGAGACCAAACGAACGGGGTTTCCTACACATACGGACCATATCTAGTTCAACTCTGCTTCTGAAACTGATACACACCATGGTCTTCTATCATACAATGCTTTTCAGTTAAGAGCGAGTAACATGTAAGCTTCCTGAACGATGTAGCTTCATTTGAGCTGAAAAGTGACTGTGTTTACCTCAAAGGAAGTCTTGCTTGTATGAAGACAAGGATCCTGGGATTTACCTCAATTTCTGAAGGGAAACAGACAGCACAGCTCCCATCCATTAAACACAGTCTGCTTTAGAGGAAGAAGTACGCTCTTGCTTTCTAGAGTCTCTAATACAGCATTCTACGGGAGAGTGCTCAGAACAAAAGAACGGTGTTTCCTACACATATCGACCGTTTCTAATTCAACTCTGCTTCTGAAACTGATACAAACCACGGGTCCTCTAACATCCAATGCTTTTCAGTTAAGAGCGAGAAACATGTGAGCTTCGTGAACGATGTAGCTTCATTTGAGCTGAAAACTGACTGTGTTTACCTCAAACGAAGTCTTGCTTGTACGAAGACAAGGATCCTGGGATTTACCTCCATTTCTGAAGGGAAACAGACAGCACAGTTCTCATCCATGAAACACACTCTGCTTTATAGCAAGAAGCACGCTCTTGCTTCTAGAGTCTCTAATACAGCATTCTATGTGAGAGTGCTCAGAACAAAAGAACGGTGTTTCCTACACATATCGACCATTTCTAGTTCAACTCTGCTACTGAAAGTGATACGAACCACAGGTCCTGTAACATCCAATGCTTTTCACTTAAGTGCAAGAAACGTGTGAGCTTAGTGAACGATGTAGCTTCATTTGAGCTGAAAAGTGACTGTGTTAACTTAAAGGAAGTCTTGCTTGTAGGAAGACACAGAGCCTGGGATTTACCTCTAATTCTGAAGGGAAACACACCGCACAGTTCTCATCCATGAAACACACTCTGCTTTATAGCAAGAAGCACGCTCTTCCTTTATAGAGTCTCTAATACAGCAGGAAACGTGAGTGTACTGAGACCAAACGATTGGGGTTCCTACACATACGGACCATATCTAGTTCAACTCTGCTTCTGAAACTGATACACACCACGGGTCCTCTATCATCCAATGCTTTTCAGTTAAGAGCGAGAAACATGTGAGCTTCGTGAACGATGTAGCTTCATTTGAGCTGAAAAGTGACTGTGTTTACCTGAAAGGAAGTCTTGCTTGTAGGAAGATGCAGAGCCTGGGATTTACCTCCATTTCTGAATCGAAGCACACAGCACAGTTCCCATCCATGAAACATTCTCTGCTTCCGAGCAAGAACCACACTATTGCTTTCTTGAGTCCCTTATACAGCTTGAAACCTGAGTGTACTTAGACCAAAAGAACGGTGTTTCCTACACATATGGACCATATCTAGTTCAACTCTGCTTTGAAACTGATACAAACCACGGGTCCTCTATCATCCAATGCTTTTCAGTTAAGAGCGAGAATCATGTGAGCTTCGTGAACGATGTAGCTTCATTTGTGCTGAAAAATGACTGTGTTTACCTCAAACGAAGTCTTGCTTGTACGAAGACAAGGATCCTGGGATTTAACTCCATTTCTGAAGGGAAACAGACAGCACAGTTCTCATCTATGAAACACACTCTGCTTTAGAGCAAGAAGCACGCTCTTGCTTTCTAGAGTCTCTAATACAGCAGGGAACGTGAGTGTACTGAGACCAAACGAACGGGGTTTCCTACACATACGGACCATATCTATTTCATCTCTGCTTCTGAAACTGATACACACCACGGTCCTCTATCATACAATGCTTTTCAGTTAAGAGCGAGAAACATGTAAGCTTCCTGAACGATGTAGCTTCATTTGAGCTGAAAAGTGACTGTGTTTACCTCAAACGAAGTCTTGCTTGTACGAAGACAAGGATCCTGGGATTTACCTCAATTTCTGAAGGGAAACAAACAGCACAGTTCTCATCCATGAAATATACTCTGTTGTAGAGCAAGAAGCACGATCTTCCTTTCTACAGTCTCTAATAGAGCAGGAAACGTGAGTGTACTGAGACCAAACGATTGGGGTTCATACACATAAGGACCATATCTAGTTCAACTCTGCTTCTGAAACTGATACACACCACGGGTCCTCTATCATCCAATGCTTTTCAGTTAAGAGCGAGAAACATGTGAGCTTCGTGAACGATGTAGCTTCATTTGAGCTGAAAAGTGACTGTGGTTACCTGAAAGGAAGTCTTGCTTGTAGGAAGACACAGAGCCTGGGATTTACCTCCATTTCTGAATCGAAGCACACAGCAAAGTTCTCATCTATGAAACATACTCTGCTTTCGAGCAAGAACCACACTCTTGCTTTCTTGAGTCCCTTATACAGCAGGAAACCTGAGTGTACTTAGACCAAAAGAACGGTGTTTCCTACATATATGGACCATATCTAGTTCAACTCAGCTTTGAAACTGATACAAACCACGGGTCCTCTATCATCCAATGCTTTTCAGTTAAGAGCGAGAAACATGTGAGCTTCGTGAACGATGTAGCTTCATTTGAGCTGAAAACTGACTGTGTTTACCACAAACGAAGTCTTGCTTGTACGAAGACAAGGATCCGGGGACTTACCTAGATTTCTGAAGGGAAACAGACAGCACAGTTCTCATCCATGAAACACACTCTGCTTTATAGCAAGAAGCACGCTCTTGCTTTCTAGAGTTTCTAATACAGCATTCTATGTGAGAGTGCTCAGAACAAAAGAACGGTGTTTCCTACACATATCGACCATTTCTCGTTCAACTCTCCTTCTGAAAGTGATACAAACCACAGGTCCTGTAACATCCAATGCTTTTCAGTTAAGTGCAAGAAACGTGTGAGCTTCGTGAACGATGTAGCTTCATTTGAGCTGAAAAGTGACTGTGTTTACCTCAAACGAAGTCTTGCTTGTACGAAGACAAGGATCCTGGGATTTACCTCAATTTCTGAAGGGAAACAAACAGCACAGTTCTCATCCATGAAATATACTCTGTTGTAGAGCAAGAAGCACGATCTTCCTTTCTACAGTCTCTAATAGAGCAGGAAACGTGAGTGTACTGAGACCAAACGATTGGGGTTCATACACATAAGGACCATATCTAGTTCAACTCTGCTTCTGAAACTGATACACACCACGGGTCCTCTATCATCCAATGCTTTTCAGTTAAGAGCGAGAAACATGTGAGCTTCGTGAACGATGTAGCTTCATTTGAGCTGAAAAGTGACTGTGGTTACCTGAAAGGAAGTCTTGCTTGTAGGAAGACACAGAGCCTGGGATTTACCTCCATTTCTGAATCGAAGCACACAGCAAAGTTCTCATCTATGAAACATACTCTGCTTTCGAGCAAGAACCACACTCTTGCTTTCTTGAGTCCCTTATACAGCAGGAAACCTGAGTGTACTTAGACCAAAAGAACGGTGTTTCCTACATATATGGACCATATCTAGTTCAACTCAGCTTTGAAACTGATACAAACCACGGGTCCTCTATCATCCAATGCTTTTCAGTTAAGAGCGAGAAACATGTGAGCTTCGTGAACGATGTAGCTTCATTTGAGCTGAAAACTGACTGTGTTTACCACAAACGAAGTCTTGCTTGTACGAAGACAAGGATCCGGGGACTTACCTAGATTTCTGAAGGGAAACAGACAGCACAGTTCTCATCCATGAAACACACTCTGCTTTATAGCAAGAAGCACGCTCTTGCTTTCTAGAGTTTCTAATACAGCATTCTATGTGAGAGTGCTCAGAACAAAAGAACGGTGTTTCCTACACATATCGACCATTTCTCGTTCAACTCTCCTTCTGAAAGTGATACAAACCACAGGTCCTGTAACATCCAATGCTTTTCAGTTAAGTGCAAGAAACGTGTGAGCTTCGTGAACGATGTAGCTTCATTTGAGCTGAAAAGTGACTGTGTTTACCTTAAACGAAGTCTTGCTTGTAGGAAGACACAGATCCTGGGATTTACCTCTAATTCTGAAGGGAAACACACCGCACAGTTCTCATCCATGAAACACACTCCGCTTTATAGCAAGAAGCACGCTCTTCCTTTGTAGAGTCTCTATTACAGCAGGGAACGTGAGTGTACTGAGACCAAACGAACGGGGTTTCCTACACATACGGACCATATCTAGTTCAACTCTGCTTCTGAAACTGATACACACCATGGTCTTCTATCATACAATGCTTTTCAGTTAAGAGCGAGTAACATGTAAGCTTCCTGAACGATGTAGCTTCATTTGAGCTGAAAAGTGACTGTGTTTACCTCAAACGAAGTCTTGCTTGTATGAAGAAAAGTATCCTGGGATTTACCTCAATTTCTGAAGGGAAACAGACAGCACAGTTCCCATCCATTAAACACAGTCTGCTTTAGAGCAAGAAGTACGCTCTTGCTTTCTAGAGTCTCTGATACAGCATTCTACGGGAGAGTGCTCAGAACAAAAGAACGGTGTTTCCTACACATATCGACCGTTTCTAATTCAACTCTGCTTCTGAAACTGATACAAACCACAGGTCCTGTAACATCCAATGTTTTTCAGTTAAGTGCAAGAAACGTGTGAGCTTAGTGAACGATGTAGCTTCATTTGAGCTGAAAAGTGACTGTGTTTACCTGAAACGAAGTCTTGTTTGTAAGAAGACACAGAGCCTGGGATTTAACTCCATTTCTTAATTGAAACACAGCACATTTCTCATCCTTGAAATATACACTACTTTATAGCATGAAGCATGCTCTTCCTTTCCAGAGTCTCTAATACAGCAGGAAACGTGAGTGTACTGAGACCAAACGATTGGGGTTCCTACACATACGGACCATATCTAGTTCAACTCTGCTTCTGAAACTGATACACACCACGGGTCCTCTATCATCCAATGCTTTTCAGTTAAGAGCGAGAAACATGTGAACTGGCTGCCCAATGTAGCATCATTTGAGGTGAATAGTGTCTGCGTTTACCTGATATGAAGTCTTCCTTGTAAGAACACACAGAGCCTGGGATTTAACTCCATTTCTGAAGCGAAACAAACAGCACAGTTCTCATCCATGAAATATACTCTGTTGTAGAGCAAGAAGCACGATCTTCCTTTCTACAGTCTCTAATAGAGCAGGAAACGTGAGTGTACTGAGACCAAACGATTGGGGTTCATACACATAAGGACCATATCTAGTTCAACTCTGCTTCTGAAACTGATACACACCACGGGTCCTCTATCATCCAATGCTTTTCAGTTAAGAGCGAGAAACATGTGAGCTTCGTGAACGATGTAGCTTCATTTGAGCTGAAAAGTGACTGTGGTTACCTGAAAGGAAGTCTTGCTTGTAGGAAGACACAGAGCCTGGGATTTACCTCCATTTCTGAATCGAAGCACACAGCAAAGTTCTCATCTATGAAACATACTCTGCTTTCGAGCAAGAACCACACTCTTGCTTTCTTGAGTCCCTTATACAGCAGGAAACCTGAGTGTACTTAGACCAAAAGAACGGTGTTTCCTACATATATGGACCATATCTAGTTCAACTCAGCTTTGAAACTGATACAAACCACGGGTCCTCTATCATCCAATGCTTTTCAGTTAAGAGCGAGAAACATGTGAGCTTCGTGAACGATGTAGCTTCATTTGAGCTGAAAACTGACTGTGTTTACCACAAACGAAGTCTTGCTTGTACGAAGACAAGGATCCGGGGACTTACCTAGATTTCTGAAGGGAAACAGACAGCACAGTTCTCATCCATGAAACACACTCTGCTTTATAGCAAGAAGCACGCTCTTGCTTTCTAGAGTTTCTAATACAGCATTCTATGTGAGAGTGCTCAGAACAAAAGAACGGTGTTTCCTACACATATCGACCATTTCTCGTTCAACTCTCCTTCTGAAAGTGATACAAACCACAGGTCCTGTAACATCCAATGCTTTTCAGTTAAGTGCAAGTAACGTGTGAGCTTCGTGAACGATGTAGCTTCATTTGAGCTGAAAAGTGACTGTGTTTACCTTAAACGAAGTCTTGCTTGTAGGAAGACACAGAGCCTGGGATTTACCTCTAATTCTGAAGGGAAACACACCGCACAGTTCTCATCCATGAAACACACTCCGCTTTATAGCAAGAAGCACGCTCTTCCTTTGTAGAGTCTCTATTACAGCAGGGAACGTGAGTGTACTGAGACCAAACGAACGGGGTTTCCTACACATACGGACCATATCTAGTTCAACTCTGCTTCTGAAACTGATACACACCATGGTCTTCTATCATACAATGCTTTTCAGTTAAGAGCGAGTAACATGTAAGCTTCCTGAACGATGTAGCTTCATTTGAGCTGAAAAGTGACTGTGTTTACCTCAAACGAAGTCTTGCTTGTATGAAGACAAGTATCCTGGGATTTACCTCAATTTCTGAAGGGAAACAGACAGCACAGTTCCCATCCATTAAACACAGTCTGCTTTAGAGCAAGAAGTACGCTCTTGCTTTCTAGAGTCTCTAATACAGCATTCTACAGGAGAGTGCTCAGAACAAAAGAATGGTGTTTCCTACACATTTCGACCGTTTCTAATTCAACTCTGCTTCTGAAACTGATACACACCACGGGTCCTCTATCATCCAATGCTTTTCAGTTAAGAGCGAGAAACATGTGAGCTGGCTGCCCAATGTAGCATCATTTGAGGTGAATTGTGTCTGCGTTTACCTGATACGAACTCTTCCTTGTTAGAACACACAGAGCCTGGGATTTAACTCCATTTCTGAAGCGAAACAAACAGCACAGTTCTCATCCATGAAATATACTCTGTTGTAGAGCAAGAAGCACGATCTTCCTTTCTAGAGTCTCTAATAGAGCAGGAAACGTGAGTGTACTGAGACCAAACGATTGGGGTTCCTACACATATGGACCATATCTACTTCAACTCTGCTTCTGAAACTGATACACACCACGGGTCCTCGATCATCCAATGCTTTTCAGTTAAGAGCGAGAAACATGTGAGCTTCGTGAACGATGTAGCTTCATTTGAGCTGAAAAGTGACTGTGTTTACCTGAAAGGAAGTCTTGCTTGTAGGAAGACACAGAGCCTGGGATTTACCTCCATTTCTGAATCGAAGCACACAGCAAAGTTCTCATCCATGAAACATACTCTGCTTTCGAGCAAGAACCACACTCTTGCTTTCTTGAGTCCCTTATACAGCAGGAAACCTGAGTGTACTTAGACCAAAAGAACGGTGTTTCCTACACATATGGACCATATCTAGTTCAACTCTGCCTCTGAAACTGATACAAACCACAGGTCCTCTAACATCGAATGTTTTTCATTTAAAACCGAGAAATGTGTGTGCTTCGTGTACGATGTAGCTTCCTTTGAGATGAAAAGTGACTGTGTTTACCTGAAAGGAAATCTTGCTTGTAGGAAGACACAGATCCTGGGATTTAAATCCATTTATGAAGGGAAACACACTGCACAGTTCTCATCCAGGAAAGGCTCTCTGCTTTAGAGCAAGAAGCACTCTCTTGCTTTCGATAGTCTCTAATACAGCATTCTATGTGAGAGTGCTCAGAACAAAAGAACGGTGTTTCCTACAAATATCGACCATTTCTACTTCAACTCTGCTTCTGAAACTGATACAAACCGCAGGTCCTGTAACATCCAATGCTTTTCAGTAAAGTGAAAGAAACGTGTGAGCTTAGTGAACGATGTATCTTCATTTGAGCTGAAAAGTGACTGTGTTTACCTGAAACGAAGTCTTGTTTGTAAGAAGACACAGAGCCTGGGATTTAACTGCATTTCTTAATTGAAACACAGCACATTTCTCATCCTTGAAATATACACTACTTTATAGCAAGAAGCACACTCTTCCTTTCTAGAGTCTCTAATATAGCAGGAAACGTGAGTGTACTGAGACCAAACGATTGGGGTTCCTACACATAAGGACCATATCTAGTTCAACTCTGCTTCTGAAACTGATACACACCACGGGTCCTCTATCATCCAATGCTTTTCAGTTAAGAGAGAGAATCCTGTGATCTTCGTGAACGATGTAGCTTCATTTGAGCTGAAAAGTGACTGTGTTTACCTGAAAGGAAGTCTTGCTTGTAGGAAGACACAGAGCCTGGGATTTACCTCCATTTCTGAATCGAAGCACACAGCACAGTTCCCATCCATGAAACATTCTCTGCTTCCGAGCAAGAACCACACTCTTGCTTTCTTGAGTCCCTTATACAGAAGGAAACCTGAGTGTACTTAGACCAAAAGAACGGTGTTTCCTACACATATGGACCATATCTAGTTCAACTCTGCTTTGAAACTGATACAAACCACGGGTCCTCTATCATCCAATGCTTTTCAGTTAAGAGCGAGAAACATGTGAGCTTCGTGAATGATGTAGCTTCATTTGAGCTGAAAACTGACTGTGTTTACCTCAAACGAAGTCTTGCTTGTACGAAGACAAGGATCCTGGGATTTACCTCCATTTCTGAAGGGAAACAGACAGCACAGTTCTCATCCATGAAACACACTCTGCTTTATAGCAAGAAGCACGCTCTTGCTTCTAGAGTCTCTAATACAGCATTCTATGTGAGAGTGCTCAGAACAAAAGAACGGTGTTTCCTACACATATCGACCATTTCTAGTTCAACTCTGCTTCTGAAAGTGATACGATCCACAGGTCCTGTAACATCCAATGCTTTTCAGTTAAGTGCAAGAAACATGTGAGCTTCGTGAACGATGTAGCTTCATTTGAGCTGAAAAGTGACTGTGTTAACTTAAAGGAAGTCTTGCTTGTAGGAAGACACAGAGCCTGGGATGTACCTCTAATTCTGAAGGGAAACACACCGCACAGTTCTCATCCATGAAACACACTCTGCTTTATAGCAAGAAGCACGCTCTTCCTTTGTAGAGTCTCTAATACAGCAGGAAACGTGAGTGTACTGAGACCAAACGATTGGGGTTCCTACACATACGGACCATATCTAGTTCAACTCTGCTTCTGAAACTGATACACACCACGGGTCCTCTATCATCCAATGCTTTTCAGTTAAGAGCGAGAAACATGTGAGCTTCGTGAACGATGTAGCTTCATTTGAGCTGAAAAGTGACTGTGTTTACCTGAAAGGAAGTCTTGCTTGTAGGAAGACACAGAGCCTGGGATTTACCTCCATTTCTGAATCGAAGCACACAGCACAGTTCCCATCCATGAAACATTCTCTGCTTCCGAGCAAGAACCACACTCTTGCTTTCTTGAGTCCCTTATACAGCTTGAAACCTGAGTGTAGTTAGACCAAAAGAACGGTGTTTCCTACACATATGGAACATATCTAGTTCAACTCTGCTTTGAAACTGATACAAACCACGGGACCTCTATCATCCAATGCTTTTCAGTTAAGAGCGAGAATCATGTGAGCTTCGTGAACGATGTAGCTTCATTTGTGCTGAAAAATGACTGTGTTTACCTCAAACGAAGTCTTGCTTGTACGAAGACAAGGATCCTGGGATTTACCTCCATTTCTGAAGGGAAACAGAAAGCACAGTTCTCATCTATGAAACACACTCTGCTTTAGAGCAAGAAGCACGCTCTTGCTTTCTAGAGTCTCTAATACAGCAGGGAACGTGAGTGTACTGAGACCAAACGAACGGGGTTTCCTAAACATACGGACCATATCTATTTCATCTCTGCTTCTGAAACTGATACACACCACGGTCCTCTATCATACAATGCTTTTCAGTTAAGAGCGAGAAACATGTAAGCTTCCTGAACGATGTAGCTTCATTTGAGCTGAAAAGTCACTGTGTTTACCTCAAACGAAGTCTTGCTTGTACGAAGACAAGGATCCTGGGATTTACCTCAATTTCTGAAGGGAAACAGACAGCACAGTTCCCATCCATTAAACACAGTCTGCTTTAGAGCAAGAAGTACGCTCTTGCTTTCTAGAGTCTCTAATACAGCATTCTACGGGAGAGTGCTCAGAACAAAACAACGGTGTTTCCTACACATATCGACCGTTTCTAATTCAACTCTGCTTCTGAAACTGATACACACCACGGGTCCTCTATCATCCAATGCTTTTCAGTTAAGAGCGAGAAACATGTGATCTTTGTGAACGATGTAGCTTCATTTGAGCTGAAAAGTGACTGTGTTTACCTGAAAGGAAGTCTTGCTTGTAGGAAGACACAGAGCCTGGGATTTACCTCCATTTCTGAATCGAAGCACACAGCAAAGTTCTCATCCATGAAACATACTCTGCTTTAGAGCAAGAACCACACTCTTGCTTTCTTGAGTCCCTTATACAGCAGGAAACCTGAGTGTACTTAGACCAAAAGAACGGTGTTTCCTACACATATGGACCATATCTAGTTCAACTCTGCCTCTGAAACTGATACAAACCACAGGTCCTCTAACATCGAATGTTTTTCTTTTAAAACCGAGAAACGTGTGTGCTTCGTGTACGATATAGCTTCCTTTGAGATGAAAAGTTACTGTGTTTACCTGAAAGGAAATCTTGCTTGTAGGAAGACACAGATCCTGGGATTTAAATCCATTTATGAAGGGAAACACACTGCACAGTTCTCATCCAGGAAAGGCACTCTGCTTTAGAGCAAGAAGCACTCTCTTGCTTTCGATAGTCTCTAATACAGCATTCTATGTGAGAGTGCTCAGAACAAAAGAACGGTGTTTCCTACAAATATCGACCATTTCTAGTTCAACTCTGCTTCTGAAACTGATACAACCACAGGTCCTGTAACATCCAATGCTTTTCAGTAAAGTGAAAGAAACGTGTGAGCTTAGTGAACGATGTGTCTTCATTTGAGCTGAAAAGTGACTGTATTTACCTGAAACGAAGTGTTGTTTGTAAGAAGACACAGAGCCTGGGATTTAACTGCATTTCTTAATTGAAACACAGCACATTTCTCATCCTTGAAATATACACTACTTTATAGCAAGAAGCACGCTCTTCCTTTCTAGAGTCTCTAATACAGCAGGAAACGTGAGTGTACTGAGACCAAACGATTGGGGTTCCAACACATAAGGACCATATCTAGTTCAACTCTGCTTCTGAAACTGATACACACCACGGGTCCTCTATCATCCAATGCTTTTCAGTTAAGAGCGAGAATCCTGTGAGCTTCGTGAACGATGTAGCTTCATTTGAGCTGAAAAGTGACTGTGTTTACCTGAAAGGAAGTCTTGCTTGTAGGAAGACACAGAGCCTGGGATTTACCTCCATTTCTGAATCGAAGCACACAGCACAGTTCTCATCCATGAAACATACTCTGCTTTCGAGCAAGAACCACACTCTTGCTTTCTTGAGTCCCTTATACAGAAGGAAACCTGAGTGTACTTAGACCAAAAGAACGGTGTTTCCTACACATATGGACCATATCTAGTTCAACTCTGCTTTGAAACTGATACAAACCACGGGTCCTCTAACATCCAATGCTTTTCAGTTAAGAGCGAGAAACATGTGAGCTTCGTGAACGATGTAGCTTCATTTGAGCTGAAAACTGACTGTGTTTACCTCAAACGAAGTCTTGCTTGTACGAAGACAAGGATCCTGGGATTTACCTCCATTTCTGAAGGGAAACAGACAGCACAGTTCTCATCCATGAAACACACTCTGCTTTATAGCAAGTAGCACGCTCTTGCTTCTAGAGTCTCTAATACAGCATTCTATGTGAGAGTGCTCAGAACAAAAGAACGGTGTTTCCTACACATATCGATCATTTCTAGTTCAACTCTGCTTCTGAAAGTGATACGAACCACAGGTCCTGTAACATCCAATGCTTTTCAGTTAAGTGCAAGAAACGTGTGAGCTTCGTGAACGATGTAGCTTCATTTGAGCTGAAAAGTGACTGTGTTAACTTAAAGGAAGTCTTGCTTGTAGGAAGACACAGAACCTGGGATTTACCTCTAATTCTGAAGGGAAACACACCGCACAGTTCTCATCCATGAAACACACTCTGCTTTATAGCAAGAAGCACGCTCTTCCTTTGTAGAGTCTCTAATACAGCAGGAAACGTGAGTGTACTGAGACCAAACGATTGCCGTTCCTACACATACGGACCATATCTAGTTCAACTCTGCTTCTGAAACTGATACACACCACGGGTCCTCTATCATCCAATGCTTTTCAGTTAAGAGGGAGAAACATGTGAGCTTCGTGAACGATGTAGCTTCATTTGAGCTGAAAAGTGACTGTGTTTACCTGAAAGGAAGTCTTGCTTGTAGGAAGACACAGAGCCTGGGATTTACCTCCATTTCTGAATCGAAGCACACAGCACAGTTCCCATCCATGAAACATTCTCTGCTTCCGAGCAAGAACCACACTCTTGCTTTCTTGAGTCCCTTATACAGCTGGAAACCTGAGTGTACTTAGACCAAAAGAACGGTGTTTCCTACACATATGGACCATATCTAGTTCAACTCTGCTTTGAAACTGATACAAACCACGGGTCCTCTATCATCCAATCCTTTTCAGTTAAGAGCGAGAATCATGTGAGCTTCGTGAACGATGTAGCTTCATTTGTGCTGAAAAATGACTGTGTTTACCTCAAACGAAGTCTTGCTTGTACGAAGACAAGGATCCTGGGATTTACCTCCATTTCTGAAGGGAAACAGACAGCACAGTTCTCATCTATGAAACACACTCGGCTTTAGAGCAAGAAGCACACTCTTGCTTTCTAGAGTCTCTAATACAGCAGGGAACGTGAGTGTACTGAGACCAAACGAACGGGGTTTCCTACACATACGGACCATATCTATTTCATCTCTGCTTCTGAACCTGATACACACCACGGTCCTCTATCTTACAATGCTTTTCAGTTAAGAGCGAGGAACATGTAAGCTTCCTGAACGATGTAGCTTCATTTGAGCTGAAAAGTGACTGTGTTTACCTCAAACGAAGTCTTGCTTGTACGAAGACAAGGATCCTGGGATTTACCTCAATTTCTGAAGGGAAACAGACAGCACAGTTCCCATCCATTAAACACAGTCTGCTTTAGAACAAGAAGTACGCTCTTGCTTTCTAGAGTCTCTAATACAGCATTCTACGGGAGAGTGCTCAGAACAAAAGAATGGTGTTTCCTACACATATTGACCGTTTCTAATTCAACTCTGCTTCTGAAACTGATACAAACCACAGGTCCTGTAACATCCAATGTTTTTCAGTTAAGTGCAAGAAACGTGTGAGCTTAGTGAACGATGTAGCTTCATTTGAGCTGAAAAGTGACTGTGTTTACCTGAAACGACGTCTTGTTTGTAAGAAGACACAGAGCCTGGGATTTAACTGCATTTCTTAATTGAAACACAACACATTTCTCATCCTTGAAATATACACTACTTTATAGCAAGAAGCACACTCTTCCTTTCCAGAGTCTCTAATACAGCAGGAAACGTGAGTGTACTGAGACCAAATGATTGGGGTTCCTACACATACGGACCATATCTAGTTCAACTCTGCTTCTGAAACTGATACACACCACGGGTCCTCTATCATCCAATGCTTTTCAGTTAAGAGCGAGAAACATGTGAGCTGGCTGCCCAATGTAGCATCATTTGAGGTGAATAGTGTCTGCGTTTACCTGATATGAAGTCTTCCTTGTAAGAACACACAGAGCCTGGGATTTAACTCCATTTCTGAAGCGAAACAAACAGCGCAGTTCTCATCCATGAAATATACTCTGTTGTAGAGCAAGAAGCACGATCTTCCTTTCTAGAGTCTCTAATAGAGCAGGAAACGTGAGTGTACTGAGACCAATCGATTGGGGTTCCTACACATAAGGACCATATCTAGTTCAATTCTGCTTCTGAAACTGATACACACCACGGGTCCTCTATCATCCAATGCTTTTCAGTTAAGAGCGAGAAACATGTGATCTTTGTGAACGATGTAGCTTCATTTGAGCTGAAAAGTGACTGTGTTTACCTGAAAGGAAGTCTTGCTTGTAGGAAGACACAGAGCCTGGGATTTACCTCCATTTCTGAATCGAAGCACACAGCAAAGTTCTCATCCATGAAACATACTCTGCTTTAGAGCAAGAACCACACTCTTGCTTTCTTGAGTCCCTTATACAGCAGGAAACCTGAGTGTACTTAGACCAAAAGAACGGTGTTTCCTACACATATGGACCATATCTAGTTCAACTCTGCCTCTGAAACTGATACAAACCACAGGTCCTCTAACATCGAATGTTTTTCTTTTAAAACCGAGAAACGTGTGTGCTTCGTGTACGATATAGCTTCCTTTGAGATGAAAAGTTACTGTGTTTACCTGAAAGGAAATCTTGCTTGTAGGAAGACACAGATCCTGGGATTTAAATCCATTTATGAAGGGAAACACACTGCACAGTTCTCATCCAGGAAAGGCACTCTGCTTTAGAGCAAGAAGCACTCTCTTGCTTTCGATAGTCTCTAATACAGCATTCTATGTGAGAGTGCTCAGAACAAAAGAACGGTGTTTCCTACAAATATCGACCATTTCTAGTTCAACTCTGCTTCTGAAACTGATACAAACCACAGTTCCTGTAACATCCAATGCTTTTCAGTAAAGTGAAAGAAACGTGTGAGCTTAGTGAACGATGTGTCTTCATTTGAGCTGAAAAGTGACTGTATTTACCTGAAACGAAGTGTTGTTTGTAAGAAGACACAGAGCCTGGGATTTAACTGCATTTCTTAATTGAAACACAGCACATTTCTCATCCTTGAAATATACACTACTTTATAGCAAGAAGCACGCTCTTCCTTTCTAGAGTCTCTAATACAGCAGGAAACGTGAGTGTACTGAGACCAAACGATTGGGGTTCCAACACATAAGGACCATATCTAGTTCAACTCTGCTTCTGAAACTGATACACACCACGGGTCCTCTATCATCCAATGCTTTTCAGTTAAGAGCGAGAATCCTGTGAGCTTCGTGAACGATGTAGCTTCATTTGAGCTGAAAAGTGACTGTGTTTACCTGAAAGGAAGTCTTGCTTGTAGGAAGACACAGAGCCTGGGATTTACCTCCATTTCTGAATCGAAGCACACAGCACAGTTCTCATCCATGAAACATACTCTGCTTTCGAGCAAGAACCACACTCTTGCTTTCTTGAGTCCCTTATACAGAAGGAAACCTGAGTGTACTTAGAACAAAAGAACGGTGTTTCCTACAAATATGGACCATATCTAGTTAAACTCTGCTTTGAAACTGATACAAACCACGGGTCCTCTAACATCCAATGCTTTTCAGTTAAGAGCGAGAAACATGTGAGCTTCGTGAACGATGTAGCTTCATTTGAGCTGAAAACTGACTGTGTTTACCTCAAACGAAGTCTTGCTTGTACGAAGACAAGGATCCTGGGATTTACCTCCATTTCTGAAGGGAAACAGACAGCACAGTTCTCATCCATGAAACACACTCTGCTTTATAGCAAGTAGCACGCTCTTGCTTCTAGAGTCTCTAATACAGCATTCTATGTGAGAGTGCTCAGAACAAAAGAACGGTGTTTCCTACACATATCGATCATTTCTAGTTCAACTCTGCTTCTGAAAGTGATACGAACCACAGGTCCTGTAACATCCAATGCTTTTCAGTTAAGTGCAAGAAACGTGTGAGCTTCGTGAACGATGTAGCTTCATTTGAGCTGAAAAGTGACTGTGTTAACTTAAAGGAAGTCTTGCTTGTAGGAAGACACAGAGCCTGGGATTTACCTCTAATTCTGAAGGGAAACACACCGCACAGTTCTCATCCATGAAACACACTCTGCTTTATAGCAAGAAGCATGCTCTTCCTTTGTAGAGTCTCTAATACAGCAGGAAACGTGAGTGTACTGAGACCAAACGATTGCCGTTCCTACACATACGGACCATATCTAGTTCAACTCTGCTTCTGAAACTGATACACACCACGGGTCCTCTATCATCCAATGCTTTTCAGTTAAGAGGGAGAAACATGTGAGCTTCGTGAACGATGTAGCTTCATTTGAGCTGAAAAGTGACTGTGTTTACCTGAAAGGAAGTCTTGCTTGTAGGAAGACACAGAGCCTGGGATTTACCTCCATTTCTGAATCGAAGCACACAGCACAGTTCCCATCCATGAAACATTCTCTGCTTCCGAGCAAGAACCACACTCTTGCTTTCTAGAGTCCCTTATACAGCTGGAAACCTGAGTGTACTTAGACCAAAAGAACGGTGTTTCCTACACATATGGACCATATCTAGTTCAACTCTGCTTTGAAACTGATACAAACCACGGGTCCTCTATCATCCAATCCTTTTCAGTTAAGAGCGAGAATCATGTGAGCTTCGTGAACGATGTAGCTTCATTTGTGCTGAAAAATGACTGTGTTTACCTCAAACGAAGTCTTGCTTGTACGAAGACAAGGATCCTGGGATTTACCTCCATTTCTGAAGGGAAACAGACAGCACAGTTCTCATCTATGAAACACACTCGGCTTTAGAGCAAGAAGCACACTCTTGCTTTCTAGAGTCTCTAATACAGCAGGGAACGTGAGTGTACTGAGACCAAACGAACGGGGTTTCCTACACATACGGACCATATCTATTTCATCTCTGCTTCTGAACCTGATACACACCACGGTCCTCTATCTTACAATGCTTTTCAGTTAAGAGCGAGGAACATGTAAGCTTCCTGAACGATGTAGCTTCATTTGAGCTGAAAAGTGACTGTGTTTACCTCAAACGAAGTCTTGCTTGTACGAAGACAAGGATCCTGGGATTTACCTCAATTTCTGAAGGGAAACAGACAGCACAGTTCCCATCCATTAAACACAGTCTGCTTTAGAACAAGAAGTACGCTCTTGCTTTCTAGAGTCTCTAATACAGCATTCTACGGGAGAGTGCTCAGAACAAAAGAATGGTGTTTCCTACACATATTGACCGTTTCTAATTCAACTCTGCTTCTGAAACTGATACAAACCACAGGTCCTGTAACATCCAATGTTTTTCAGTTAAGTGCAAGAAACGTGTGAGCTTAGTGAACGATGTAGCTTCATTTGAGCTGAAAAGTGACTGTGTTTACCTGAAACGAAGTCTTGTTTGTAAGAAGACATAGAGCCTGGGATTTAACTGCATTTCTTAATTGAAACACAACACATTTCTCATCCTTGAAATATACACTACTTTATAGCAAGAAGCACACTCTTCCTTTCCAGAGTCTCTAATACAGCAGGAAACGTGAGTGTACTGAGACCAAATGATTGGGGTTCCTACACATACGGACCATATCTAGTTCAACTCTGCTTCTGAAACTGATACACACCACGGGTCCTCTATCATCCAATGCTTTTCAGTTAAGAGCGAGAAACATGTGAGCTGGCTGCCCAATGTAGCATCATTTGAGGTGAATAGTGTCTGCGTTTACCTGATATGAAGTCTTCCTTGTAAGAACACACAGAGCCTGGGATTTAACTCCATTTCTGAAGCGAAACAAACAGCGCAGTTCTCATCCATGAAATATACTCTGTTGTAGAGCAAGAAGCACGATCTTCCTTTCTAGAGTCTCTAATAGAGCAGGAAACGTGAGTGTACTGAGACCAATCGATTGGGGTTCCTACACATAAGGACCATATCTAGTTCAATTCTGCTTCTGAAACTGATACACACCACGGGTCCTCTAACATCCAATGCTTTTCAGTTAAGAGCGAGAAACATGTGAGCTTCGTGAACAATGTAGCTTCATTTGAGCTGAAAAGTGACTGTGTTTACCTGAAAGGAAGTCTTGCTTGTAGGAAGACACAGAGCCTGGGATTTACCTCCATTTCTGAATCGAAGCACACAGCAAAGTTCTCATCCATGAAACATACTCTGCTTTCGAGCAAGAACCACACTCTTGCTTTCTTGAGTCCCTTATACAGCAGGAAACCTGAGTGTACTTAGACCAAAAGAACGGTGTTTCCTACACATATGGACCATATCTAGTTCAACTCAGCTTTGAAACTGATACAAACCACGGGTCCTATATCATCCAATGCTTTTCAGTTAAGAGCGAGAAACATGTGAGCTTCGTGAACGATGTAGCTTCATTTGAGCTGAAAACTGACTGTGTTTACCACAAACGAAGTCTTGCTTCTACGAAGACAAGGATCCGGGGACTTACCTAGATTTCTGAAGGGAAACAGACAGCACAGTTCTCATCCATGAAACACACTCTGCTTTATAGCAAGAAGCACGCTCTTGCTTTCTAGAGTTTCTAATACAGCATTCTATGTGAGAGTGCTCAGAACAAAAGAACGGTGTTTCCTACACATATCGACCATTTCTAGTTCAACTCTCCTTCTGAAAGTGATACAAACCACAGGTCCTGGAACATCCAATGCTTTTCACTTAAGTGCAAGAAACGTGTGAGCTTCGTGAACGATGTAGCTTCATTTGAGCTGAAAAGTGACTGTGTTTACCTTAAAAGAAGTCTTGCTTGTAGGAAGACACAGAGCCTGGGATTTACCTCTAATTCTGAAGGGAAACACACCGCACAGTTCTCATCCATGAAACACACTCCGCTTTATAGCAAGAAGCACGCTCTTCCTTTGTAGAGTCTCTAATACAGCAGGGAACGTGAGTGTACTGAGACCAAACGAACGGGGTTTCCTACACATACGGACCATATCTAGTTCAACTCTGCTTCTGAAACTGATACACACCACGGGTCCTCTATCATCCAATGCTTTTCAGTTAAGAGCGAGAAACATGTGAGCTGGCTGCCCAATGTAGCATCATTTGAGGTGAATTGTGTCTGTGTTTACCTGATACGAACTCTTCCTTGTTAGAACACACAGAGCCTGGGATTTAACTCCATTTCTGAAGCGAAACAAACAGCACAGTTCTCATCCATGAAATATACTCTGTTGTAGAGCAAGAAGCACGATCTTCCTTTCTAGAGTCTCTAATAGAGCAGGAAACGTGAGTGTACTGAGACCAAACGATTGGGGTTCCTACACATACGGACCATATCTAGTTCAACTCTGCTTCTGAAACTGATACACACCAAGGGTCCTCTATCATCCAATGCTTTTCAGTTAAGAGCGAGAAACATGTGAGCTTCGTGAACGATGTAGCTTCATTTGAGCTGAAAAGTGACTGTGTTTACCTGAAAGGAAGTCTTGCTTGTAGGAAGACACAGAGCCTGGGATTTACCTCCATTTCTGAATCGAAGCACACAGCAAAGTTCTCATCCATGAAACATTTCTGCTTTCGAGCAAGAACCACACTCTTGCTTTCTTGAGTCCCTTATACAGCAGGAAACCTGAGTGTACTTAGACCAAAAGAACGGTGTTTCCTACACATATGGACCATATCTAGTTCAACTCTGCCTCTGAAACTGATACAAACCACAGGTCCTCTAACATCGAATGTTTTTCATTTAAAACCGAGAAACGTGTGTGCTTCGTGTACGATGTAGCTTCCTTTGAGATGAAAAGTGACTGTGTTTACCTGAAAGGAAATCTTGCTTGTAGGAAGACACAGATCCTGGGATTTAAATCCATTTATGAAGGGAAACACACTGCACAGTTCTCATCCAGGAAAGGCACTCTGCTTTAGAGCAAGAAGCACTCTCTTGATTTCGATAGTCTCTAATACAGCATTCTATGTGAGAGTGCTCAGAACAAAAGAACGGTGTTTCCTACAAATATCGACCATTTCTAGTTCAACTCTGCTTCTGAAACTGATACAAACCACAGGTCCTGTTACATCCAATGCTTTTCAGTAAAGTGAAAGAAACGTGTGAGCTTAGTGAACGATGTATCTTCATTTGAGCTGAAAAGTGACTGTGTTTACCTGAAACGAAGTGTTGTTTGTAAGAAGACACAGAGCCTGGGATTTAACTGCATTTCTTAATTGAAACACAGCACATTTCTCATCCTTGAAATATACACTACTTTATAGCAAGAAGCACGCTCTTCCTTTCTAGAGTCTCTAATACAGCAGGAAACGTGAGTGTACTGAGACCAAACGATTGGGGTTCCTACACATATGGACCATATCTAGTTCAACTCTGCTTCTGAAACTGATACACACCACGGGTCCTCTATCATCCAATGCTTTTCAGTTAAGAGCGAGAAACATGTGAGCTTCGTGAACGATGTAGCTTCATTTGAGCTGAAAACTGACTGTGTTTACCACAAACGAAATCTTGCTTGTACGAAGACAAGGATCCGGGGACTTACCTAGATTTCTGAAGGGAAACAGACAGCACAGTTCTCATCCATGAAACACACTCTGCTTTATAGCAAGAAGCACGCTCTTGCTTTCTAGAGTTTCTAATACAGCATTCTATGTGAGAGTGCTCAGAACAAAAGAACGGAGTTTCCTACACATATCGACCATTTCTAGTTCAACTCTCCTTCTGAAAGTGATACAAACCACAGGTCCTGTAACATCCAATGCTTTTCAGTTAAGTGCAAGAAACGTGTGAGCTTCGTGAACGATGTAGCTTCATTTGTCCTGAAAAGTGACTGTGTTTACCTTAAACGAAGTCTTGCTTGTAGGAAGACACAGAGCCTGGGATTTACCTCTAATTCTGAAGGGAAACACACAGCACAGTTCTCATCCATGAAACACACTCCGCTTTATAGCAAGAAGCACGCTCTTCCTTTGTAGAGTCTCTAATACAGCAGGGAACGTGAGTGTACTGAGACCAAACGAACGGGGTTTCCTACACATACGGAACATATCTAGTTCAACTCTGCTTCTGAAACTGATACACACCACGGTCCTCTATCATACAATGCTTTTCAGTTAAGAGCGAGTAACATGTAAGCTTCCTGAACGATGTAGCTTCATTTGAGCTGAAAAGTGACTGTGTTTACCTCAAAGGAAGTCTTGCTTGTATGAAGACAATGATCCTGGGTTTTACCTCAATTTCTGAAGGGAAACAGACAGCACAGTTCCCATCCATTAAACACAGTCTGCTTTAGAGCAAGAAGTACGCTCTTGCTTTCTAGAGTCTCTAATACAGCATTCTACGGGAGAGTGCTCAGAACAAAAGAACGGTGTTTCCTACACATATCGACCGTTTCTAATTCAACTCTGCTTCTGAAACTGATACAAACCACAGGTCCTGTAACATCCAATGTTTTTCGGTTAAGTGCAAGAAACGTGTGAGCTTAGTGAACGATGTAGCTTCATTTGAGCTGAAAAGTGACTGTGTTTACCTGAAACGAAGTCTTGTTTTTAAGAAGACACAGAGCCTGGGATTTAACTGCATTTCTTAATTGAAACACAGCACATTTCTCATCCTTGAAATATACACTACTTTATAGCAAGAAGCACGCTCTTCCTTTCCAGAGTCTCTAATACAGCAGGAAACGTGAGTGTACTGAGACCAAACGATTGGGGTTCCTACACATACAGACCATATCTAGTTCAACTCTGCTTCTGAAACTGATACACACCACGGGTCCTCTATCATCCAATGCTTTTCAGTTAAGAGCGAGAAACATGTGAGCTGGCTGCCCAATGTAGCATCATTTGAGGTGAATAGTGTCTGCGTTTACCTGATATGAAGTCTTCCTTGTAGGAACACACAGAGCCTGGGATTTAACTCCATTTCTGAAGCGAAACAAACAGCACAGTTCTCATCCATGAAATATACTCTGTTGTAGAGCAAGAAGCACGATCTTCCTTTCTAGAGTCTCTAATACAGCAGGAAACGTGAGTGTACTGAGACCAAACGATTGGGGTTCCTACACATAAGGACCATATCTAGTTCAACTCTGCTTCTGAAACTGATACACACCACGGGTCCTCTATCATCCAATGCTTTTCAGTTAAGAGCGAGAAACATGTGAGCTTCGTGAACGATGTAGCTTCATTTGAGCTGAAAAGTGACTGTGTTTACCTGAAAGGAAGTCTTGCTTGTAGGAAGACACAGAGCCTGGGATTTACCTCCATTTCTGAATCGAAGCACACAGCAAAGTTCTCATCTATGAAACATACTCTGCTTTCGAGCAAGAACCACACTCTTGCTTTCTTGAGTCCCTTATACAGCAGGAAACCTGAGTGTACTTAGACCAAAAGAACGGTGTTTCCTACACATATGGACCATATCTAGTTCAACTCAGCTTTGAAACTGATACACACCACGGGTCCTCTATCATCCAATGCTTTTCAGTTAAGAGCGAGAAACATGTGAGCTTCGTGAACCGTGTAGCTTCATTTGAGCTGAAAAATGACTTGTTTACCACAAAGGAAGTCTTGCTTGTATGAAGACAAGGATCCTGGGATTTACCTAGATTTCTGAAGGGAAACAGACAGCACAGTTCTCATCCATGAAACACACTCTGCTTTAGAGCAAGAAGCACGCTCTTGCTTTCTAGAGTTTCTAATACAGCATTCTATGTGAGAGTGCTCAGAACAAAAGAACGGTGTTTCCTACACATATCGTCCATTTCTATTTCAACTCTCCTTCTGATAGTGATACAAACCACAGGTCCTGTAACATCCAATGCTTTTCAGTTAAGTGCAAGAAACGTGTGAACTTCGTGAACGATGTAGCTTCATTTGAGCTGAAAAGTGACTGTGTTTACCTTAAACGAAGTCTTGCTTGTAGGAAGACACAGAGCCTGGGATTTACCTCTAATTCTGAAGGGAAACACACAGCACAGTTCTCATCCATGAAACACACTCCGCTTTATAGCAAGAAGCACGCTCTTCCTTTGTAGAGTCTCTAATACTGCAGGGAACGTGAGTGTACTGAGACCAAACGAACGATGTTTCCTACACATACGGACCATATCTATTTCATCTCTGCTTCTGAAACTGATACACACCACGGTCCTCTATCATACAATGCTTTTCAGTTAAGAGCGAGAAACAATTAGCTTCCTGAACGATGTAGCTTCATTTGAGCTGAAAAGTCACTGTGTTTACCTCAAAGGAAGTCTTGCTTGTATGAAGACAAGGATCCTGGGATTTACCTCAATTTCTGAAGGGAAACAGACAGCACAGTTCCCATCCATTAAACACAGTCTGCTTTAGAGCAAGAAGTACGCTCTTGCTTTCTTGAGTCTCTAATACAGCATTCTACGGGAGAGTGCTCAGAACAAAAGAATGGTGTTTCCTACACATATCGACCGTTTCTAATTCAACTCTGCTTCTGAAACTGATACAAACCACAGGTCCTGTAACATCCAATGTTTTTCAGTTAAGTGCAAGAACGTGTGAGCTTAGTGAACGATGTAGCTTCATTTGAGCTGAAAAGTGACTGTGTTTACCTGAAACGAAGTCTTGTTTGTAAGAAGACACAGAGCCTGGGATTTAACTGCATTTCTTAATTAAAACACAGCACATTTCTCATCCTTGAAATATACACTACTTTATAGCAAGAAGCACGCTCTTCCTTTCTAGAGTCTCTAATAGAGCAGGAAATGTGAGTGTACTGAGACCAAACGATTGGGGTTCCTACAAATACGGACAATATCTAGTACAACTCTGCTTCTGAAACTGATACACACCACGGGTCCTCTATCATCCAATGCTTTTCAGTTAAGAGCGAGAAACATGTGAGCTGGCTGCCCAATGTAGCATCATTTGAGGTGAATAGTTTCTGCGTTTACCTGATATGAAGTCTTCCTTGTAAGAACACACAGAGCCTGGGATTTAACTCCATTTCTGAAGCGAAACAAACAGCACAGTTCTCATCCATGAAATATACTCTGTTGTAGAGCAAGAAGCACGATCTTCCTTTCTAGAGTCTCTAATAGAGCAGGAAACGTGAGTGTACTGAGACCAAACGATTGGGGTTCCTACACATAAGGACCATATCTAGTTCAACTCTGCTTCTGAAACTGATACACACCACGGGTCCTCTATCATCCAATGCTTTTCAGTTAAGAGCGAGAAACATGTGAGTTTCGTGAACAATGTAGCATCATTTGAGCTGAAAAGTGACTGTGTTTACCTGAAAGGAAGTCTTGCTTGTAGGAAGACACAGAGCCTGGGATTTACCTCCATTTCTGAATCGAAGCACACAGCAAAGTTCTCATCTATGATACATACTCTGCTTTCGAGCAAGAACCACACTCTTGCTTTCTTGAGTCCCTTATACAGCAGGAAACCTGAGTGTACTTAGACCAAAAGAACGGTGTTTCCTACACATATGGACCATATCTAGTTCAACTCAGCTTTGAAACTGATACAAACCACGGGTCCTCTATCATCCAATGCTTTTCAGTTAAGAGCGAGAAACATGTGAGCTTCGTGAACCGTGTAGCTTCATTTGAGCTGAAAAGTGACTGTGTTTACCTTAAACGAAGTCTTGCTTGTAGGAAGACACAGAGCCTGGGATTTACCTCTAATTCTGAAGGGAAACACACCGCACAGTTCTCATCCATGAAACACACTCCGCTTTATAGCAAGAAGCACGCTCTTCCTTTGTAGAGTCTCTAATACAGCAGGGAACGTGAGTGTACTGAGACCAAACGAACGGGGTTTCCTACACATACGGACCATATCTAGTTCAACTCTGCTTCTGAAACTGATACACACCACGGTCTTCTATCATACAATGCTTTTCAGTTAAGAGCGAGTAACATGTAAGCTTCCTGAACGATGTAGCTTCATTTGAGCTGAAAAGTGACTGTGTTTACCTCAAAGGAAGTCTTGCTTGTATGAAGACAAGGATCCTGGGTTTTACCTCAATTTCTGAAGGGAAACAGACAGCACAGTTCCCATCCATTAAACACAGTCTGCTTTAGAGCAAGAAGTACACTCTTGCTTTCTAGAGTCTCTAATACAGCATTCTACGGGAGAGTGCTCAGAACAAAAGAACGGTGTTTCCTACACATATCGACCGTTTCTAATTCAACTCTGCTTCTGAAACTGATACAAACCACAGGTCCTGTAACATCCAATGTTTTTCGGTTAAGTGCAAGAAACGTGTGAGCTTAGTGAACGATGTAGCTTCATTTGAGCTGAAAAGTGACTGTGTTTACCTGAAACGAAGTCTTCTTTTTAAGAAGACACAGAGCCTGGGATTGACCTCTAATTCTGAAGGGAAACACACCGCACAGTTCTCATCCATGAAACACACTCCGCTTTATAGCAAGAAGCACGCTCTTCCTTTGTAGAGTCTCTAATACAGCAGGGAACGTGAGTGTACTGAGACCAAATGAACGGGGTTTCCTACACATACGGACCATATCTAGTTCAACTCTGCTTCTGAAACTGATACACACCATGGTCTTCTATCATACAATGCTTTTCAGTTAAGGGCGAGTAACATGTAAGCTTCCTGAACGATGTAGCTTCATTTGAGCTGAAAAGTGACTGTGTTTGCCTCAAAGGAAGTCTTGCTTGTATGAAGACAAGGATCCTGGGATTTACCTCAATTTCTGAAGGGAAACAGACAGCACAGTTCCCATCCATTAAACACAGTCTGCTTTAGAGCAAGAAGTACGCTCTTGCTTTCTAGAGTCGCTAATACAGCATTCTACGGGAGAGTGCTCAGAACAAACGAACGGTGTTTCCTACACATATCGACCGTTTCTAATTCAACTCTGCTTCTGAAACTGATACACACCACGGGTCCTCTATCATCCAATGCTTTTCAGTTAAGAGCGAGAAACATGTGAGCTGGCTGCCCAATGTAGCATCATTTGAGGTGAATAGTGTCTGCGTTTACCTGATATGAAGTCTTCCTTGTAGGAACACACAGAGCCTGGGATTTAACTCTATTTCTGAAGCGAAACAAACAGCACAGTTCTCATCCATGAAATATACTCTGTTGTAGAGCAAGAAGCACGATCTTCCTTTCTAGAGTCTCTAATAGAGCAGGAAACGTGAGTGTACTGAGACCAAACGATTGGGGTTCCTACACATAAGGACCATATCTAGTTCAACTCTGCTTCTGAAACTGATACACACCACGGGTCCTCTATCATCCAATGCTTTTCAGTTAAGAGCGAGAAACATGTGAGCTTCGTGAACGATGTAGCTTCATTTGAGCTGAAAAGTGACTGTGTTTACCTGAAAGGAAGTCTTGCTTGTAGGAAGACGCAGAGCCTGGGATTTACCTCCATTTCTGCATCGAAGCACACAGCAAAGTTCTCATCTATGAAACATACTCTGCTTTCGAGCAAGAACCACACTCTTGCTTTCTTGAGTCCCTTATACAGCAGGAAACCTGAGTGTACTTAGACCAAAAGAACGGTGTTTCCTACACATATGGACCATATCTAGTTCAACTCAGCTTTGAAACTGATACACACCACGGGTCCTCTATCATCCAATGCTTTTCAGTTAAGAGCGAGAAACATGTGAGCTTCGTGAACCGTGTAGCTTCATTTGAGCTGAAAAATGACTTGTTTACCACAAAGGAAGTCTTGCTTGTATGAAGACAAGGATCCTGGGATTTACCTAGATTTCTGAAGGGAAACAGACAGCACAGTTCTCATCCATGAAACACACTCTGCTTTAGAGCAAGAAGCACGCTCTTGCTTTCTAGAGTTTCTAATACAGCATTCTATGTGAGAGTGCTCAGAACAAAAGAACGGTGTTTCCTACACATATCGTCCATTTCTATTTCAACTCTCCTTCTGAAAGTGATACAAACCACAGGTCCTGTAACATCCAATGCTTTTCAGTTAAGTGCAAGAAACGTGTGAGCTTCGTGAACGATGTAGCTTCATTTGAGCTGAAAAGTGACTGTGTTTACCTTAAACGAAGTCTTGCTTGTAGGAAGACACAGAGCCTGGGATTTACCTCTAATTCTGAAGGGAAACACACAGCACAGTTCTCATCCATGAAACACACTCCGCTTTATAGCAAGAAGCACGCTCTTCCTTTGTAGAGTCTCTAATACAGCAGGGAACGTGAGTGTACTGAGACCAAACGAACGGGGTTTCCTACACATACGGACCATATCTAGTTCAACTCTGCTTCTGAAACTGATACACACCACGGTCTTCTATCATACAATGCTTTTCAGTTAAGAGCGAGTAACATGTAAGCTTCCTGAACGATGTAGCTTCATTTGAGCTGAAAAGTGACTGTGTTTACCTCAAAGGAAGTCTTGCTTGTATGAAGACAAGGATCCTGGGTTTTACCTCAATTTCTGAAGGGAAACAGACAGCACAGTTCCCATCCATTAAACACAGTCTGCTTTAGAGCAAGAAGTACGCTCTTGCTTTCTAGAGTCTCTAATACAGCATTCTACGGGAGAGTGCTCAGAACAAAAGAACGGTGTTTCCTACACATATCGACCGTTTCTAATTCAACTCTGCTTCTGAAACTGATACAAACCACAGGTCCTGTAACATCCAATGTTTTTCGGTTAAGTGCAAGAAACGTGTGAGCTTAGTGAACGATGTAGCTTCATTTGAGCTGAAAAGTGACTGTGTTTACCTGAAACGAAGTCTTGTTTTTAAGAAGACACAGAGCCTGGGATTTAACTGCATTTCTTAATTGAAACACAGCACATTTCTCATCCTTGAAATATACACTACTTTATAGCAAGAAGCACGCTCTTCCTTTCCAGAGTCTCTAATACAGCAGGAAACGTGAGTGTACTGAGACCAAACGATTGGGGTTCCTACACATACAGACCATATCTAGCTCAACTCTGCTTCTGAAACTGATACACACCACGGGTCCTCTATCATCCAATGCTTTTCAGTTAAGAGCGAGAAACATGTGAGCTGGCTGCCCAATGTAGCATCATTTGAGGTGAATAGTGTCTGCGTTTACCTGATATGAAGTCTTCCTTGTAGGAACACACAGAGCCTGGGATTTAACTCCATTTCTGAAGCGAAACAAACAGCACAGTTCTCATCCATGAAATATACTCTGTTGTAGAGCAAGAAGCACGATCTTCCTTTCTAGAGTCTCTAATACAGCAGGAAACGTGAGGGTACTGAGACCAAACGATTGGGGTTCCTACACATAAGGACCATATCTAGTTCAACTCTGCTTCTGAAACTGATACACACCACGGGTCCTCTATCATCCAATGCTTTTCAGTTAAGAGCGAGAAACATGTGAGCTTCGTGAACGATGTAGCTTCATTTGAGCTGAAAAGTGACTGTGTTTACCTGAAAGGAAGTCTTGCTTGTAGGAAGACACAGAGCCTGGGATTTACCTCCATTTCTGAATCAAAGCACACAGCAAAGTTCTCATCTATGATACATACTCTGCTTTCGAGAAAGAACCACACTCTTGCTTTCTTGAGTCCCTTATACAGCAGGAAACCTGAGTGTACTTAGACCAAAAGAACGGTGTTTCCTACACATATGGACCATATCTAGTTCAACTCAGCTATGAAACTGATACAAACCACGGGTCCTCTATTATCCAATGCTTTTCAGTTAAGAGCGAGAAACATGTGAGCTTCGTGAACGATGTAGCTTCATTTGAGCTGAAAACTGACTGTGTTTACCTTAAACGAAGTCTTGCTTGTAGGAAGACACAGAGCCTGGGATTTACCTCTAATTCTGAAGGGAAACACACCGCACAGTTCTAATCCATGAAACACACTCTGCTTTATAGCAAGAAGCACGCTCTTCCTTTGTACAGTCTCTAATACAGCAGGGAACGTGAGTGTACTGAGACCAAACGAACGGGTTTTCCTACACATACGGACCATATCTAGTTCAACTCTGCTTCTGAAACTGATACACACCACGGTCTTCTATCATACAATGCTTTTCAGTTAAGAGCCAGTAACATGTAAGCTTCCTGAACGATGTAGCTTCATTTGAGCTGAAAAGTGACTGTGTTTACCTCAAACGAAGTCTTGCTTGTATGAAGACAAGGATCCTGGGATTTACCTCAATTTTTGAAGGTAAACAGACAGCACAGTTCCCATCCATAAAACACAGTCTGCTTTAGAGCAAGAAGTACGCTCTTGCTTTCTAGAGTCTCTAATACAGCATTCTACGGGAGAGTGCTCAGAACAAAAGAACGGTGTTTCCTACACATATCGACCGTTTCTAATTCAACTCTGCTTCTGAAACTGATACAAACCACAGGTCCTGTAACATCCAATGTTTTTCGGTTAAGTGCAAGAAACGTGTGAGCTTAGTGAACGATGTAGCTTCATTTGAGCTGAAAAGTGACTGTGTTTACCTGAAACGAAGTCTTGTTTTTAAGAAGACACAGAGCCTGGGATTGACCTCTAATTCTGAAGGGAAACACACCGCACAGTTCTCATCCATGAAACACACTCCGCTTTATAGCAAGAAGCACGCTCTTCCTTTGTAGAGTCTCTAATACAGCAGGGAACGTGAGTGTACTGAGACCAAACGAACGGGGTTTCCTACACATACGGACCATATCTAGTTCAACTCTGCTTCTGAAACTGATACACACCATGGTCTTCTATCATACAATGCTTTTCAGTTAAGGGCGAGTAACATGTAAGCTTCCTGAACGATGTAGCTTCATTTGAGCTGAAAAGTGACTGTGTTTGCCTCAAAGGAAGTCTTGCTTGTATGAAGACAAGGATCCTGGGATTTACCTCAATTTCTGAAGGGAAACAGACAGCACAGTTCCCATCCATTAAACACAGTCTGCTTTAGAGCAAGAATTACGCTCTTGCTTTCTAGAGTCGCTAATACAGCATTCTACGGGAGAGTGCTCAGAACAAACGAACGGTGTTTCCTACACATATCGACCGTTTCTAATTCAACTCTGCTTCTGAAACTGATACACACCACGGGTCCTCTATCATCCAATGCTTTTCAGTTAAGAGCGAGAAACATGTGAGCTGGCTGCCCAATGTAGCATCATTTGAGGTGAATAGTGTCTGCGTTTACCTGATATGAAGTCTTCCTTGTAGGAACACACAGAGCCTGGGATTTAACTCCATTTCTGAAGCGAAACAAACAGCACAGTTCTCATCCATGAAATATACTCTGTTGTAGAGCAAGAAGCACGATCTTCCTTTCTAGAGTCTCTAATAGAGCAGGAAACGTGAGTGTACTGAGACCAAACGATTGGGGTTCCTACACATAAGGACCATATCTAGTTCAACTCTGCTTCTGAAACTGATACACACCACGGGTCCTCTATCATCCAATGCTTTTCAGTTAAGAGCGAGAAACATGTGAGCTTCGTGAACGATGTAGCTTCATTTGAGCTGAAAAGTGACTGTGTTTACCTGAAAGGAAGTCTTGCTTGTAGGAAGACACAGAGCCTGGGATTTACCTCCATTTCTGAATCGAAGCACACAGCAAAGTTCTCATCTATGAAACATACTCTGCTTTCGAGCAAGAACCACACTCTTGCTTTCTTGAGTCCCTTATACAGCAGGAAACCTGAGTGTACTTAGACCAAAAGAACGGTGTTTCCTACACATATGGACCATATCTAGTTCAACTCAGCTTTGAAACTGATACACACCACGGGTCCTCTATCATCCAATGCTTTTCAGTTAAGAGCGAGAAACATGTGAGCTTCGTGAACCGTGTAGCTTCATTTGAGCTGAAAAATGACTTGTTTACCACAAAGGAAGTCTTGCTTGTATGAAGACAAGGATCCTGGGATTTACCTAGATTTCTGAAGGGAAACAGACAGCACAGTTCTCATCCATGAAACACACTCTGCTTTAGAGCAAGAACCACGCTCTTGCTTTCTAGAGTTTCTAATACAGCATTCTATGTGAGAGTGCTCAGAACAAAAGAACGGTGTTTCCTACACATATCGTCCATTTCTATTTCAACTCTCCTTCTGAAAGTGATACAAACCACAGGTCCTGTAACATCCAATGCTTTTCAGTTAAGTGCAAGAAACGTGTGAGCTTCGTGAACGATGTAGCTTCATTTGAGCTGAAAAGTGACTGTGTTTACCTTAAACGAAGTCTTGCTTGTAGGAAGACACAGAGCCTGGGATTTACCTCTAATTCTGAAGGGAAACACACAGCACAGTTCTCATCCATGAAACACACTCCGCTTTATAGCAAGAAGCACGCTCTTCCTTTGTAGAGTCTCTAATACTGCAGGGAACGTGAGTGTACTGAGACCAAACGAACGATGTTTCCTACACATATGGACCATATCTATTTCATCTCTGCTTCTGAAACTGATACACACCACGGTCCTCTATCATACAATGCTTTTCAGTTAAGAGCGAGAAACATGTAAGCTTCCTGAACGATGTAGCTTCATTTGAGCTGAAAAGTCACTGTGTTTACCTCAAAGGAAGTCTTGCTTGTATGAAGACAAGGATCCTGGGATTTACCTCAATTTCTGAAGGGAAACAGACAGCACAGTTCCCATCCATTAAACACAGTCTGCTTTAGAGCAAGAAGTACGCTCTTGCTTTCTTGAGTCTCTAATACAGCATTCTACGGGAGAGTGCTCAGAACAAAAGAATGGTGTATCCTACACATATCGACCGTTTCTAATTCAACTCTGCTTCTGAAACTGATACAAACCACAGGTCCGGTAACATCCAATGTTTTTCAGTTAAGTGCAAGAACGTGTGAGCTTAGTGAACGATGTAGCTTCATTTGAGCTGAAAAGTGACTGTGTTTACCTGAAACGAAGTCTTGTTTGTAAGAAGACACAGAGCCTGGGATTTAACTGCATTTCTTAATTAAAACACAGCACATTTCTCATCCTTGAAATATACACTACTTTATAGCAAGAAGCACGCTCTTCCTTTCTAGAGTCTCTAATAGAGCAGGAAATGTGAGTGTACTGAGACCAAACGATTGGGGTTCCTACAAATACGGACAATATCTAGTACAACTCTGCTTCTGAAACTGATACACACCACGGGTCCTCTATCATCCAATGCTTTTCAGTTAAGAGCGAGAAACATGTGAGCTGGCTGCCCAATGTAGCATCATTTGAGGTGAATAGTTTCTGCGTTTACCTGATATGAAGTCTTCCTTGTAAGAACACACAGAGCCTGGGATTTAACTCCATTTCTGAAGCGAAACAAACAGCACAGTTCTCATCCATGAAATATACTCTGTTGTAGAGCAAGAAGCACGATCTTCCTTTCTAGAGTCTCTAATAGAGCAGGAAACGTGAGTGTACTGAGACCAAACGATTGGGGTTCCTACACATAAGGACCATATCTAGTTCAACTCTGCTTCTGAAACTGATACACACCACGGGTCCTCTATCATCCAATGCTTTTCAGTTAAGAGCGAGAAACATGTGAGTTTCGTGAACAATGTAGCATCATTTGAGCTGAAAAGTGACTGTGTTTACCTGAAAGGAAGTCTTGCTTGTAGGAAGACACAGAGCCTGGGATTTACCTCCATTTCTGAATCGAAGCACACAGCAAAGTTCTCATCTATGATACATACTCTGCTTTCGAGCAAGAACCACACTCTTGCTTTCTTGAGTCCCTTATACAGCAGGAAACCTGAGTGTACTTAGACCAAAAGAACGGTGTTTCCTACACATATGGACCATATCTAGTTCAACTCAGCTTTGAAACTGATACAAACCACGGGTCCTCTATCATCCAATGCTTTTCAGTTAAGAGCGAGAAACATGTGAGCTTCGTGAACCGTGTAGCTTCATTTCAGCTGAAAACTGACTGTGTTTACCACAAACGAAGTCTTGCTTGTACGAAGACAAGGATCCGGGGACTTACCTAGATTTCTGAAGGGAAACAGACAGAACAGTTCTCATCCATGAAACACACTCTGCTTTAGAGCAAGAAGCACGCTCTTGCTTTCTAGAGTTTCTAATACAGCATTCTATGTGAGAGTGCTCAGAACAAAAGAACGGTGTTTCCTACACATATCGTCCATTTCTATTTCAACTCTCCTTCTGAAAGTGATACAAACCACAGGTCCTGTAACATCCAATGCTTTTCAGTTAAGTGCAAGAAACGTGTGAGCTTCGTGAACGATGTAGCTTCATTTGAGCTGAAAAGTGACTGTGTTTACCTTAAACGAAGTCTTGCTTGTAGGAAGACACAGAGCCTGGGATTTACCTCTAATTCTGAAGGGAAACACACCGCACAGTTCTCATCCATGAAACACACTCCGCTTTATAGCAAGAAGCACGCTCTTCCTTTGTAGAGTCTCTAATACAGCAGGGAACGTGAGTGTACTGAGACCAAACGAACGGGGTTTCCTACACATACGGACCATAACTAGTTCAACTCTGCTTCTGAAACTGATACACACCACGGTCTTCTATCATACAATGCTTTTCAGTTAAGCGCGAGTAACATGTAAGCTTCCTGAACGATGTAGCTTCATTTGAGCTGAAAAGTGACTGTGTTTACCTCAAAGGAAGTCTTGCTTGTATGAAGACAAGGATCCTGGGTTTTACCTCAATTTCTGAAGGGAAACAGACAGCACAGTTCCCATCCATTAAACACAGTCTGCTTTAGAGCAAGAAGTACGCTCTTGCTTTCTAGAGTCTCTAATACAGCATTCTACGGGAGAGTGCTCAGAACAAAAGAACGGTGTTTCCTACACATATCGACCGTTTCTAATTCAACTCTGCTTCTGAAACTGATACAAACCACAGGTCCTGTAACATCCAATGTTTTTCGGTTAAGTGCAAGAAACGTGTGAGCTTAGTGAACGATGTAGCTTCATTTGAGCTGAAAAGTGACTGTGTTTACCTGAAACGAAGTCTTGTTTTTAAGAAGACACAGAGCCTGGGATTTAACTGCATTTCTTAATTGAAACACAGCACATTTCTCATCCTTGAAATATACACTACTTTATAGCAAGAAGCACGCTCTTCCTTTCCAGAGTCTCTAATACAGCAGGAGACGTGAGTGTACTGAGACCAAACGATTGGGGTTTCTACACATACAGACCATATCTAGTTCAACTCTGCTTCTGAAACTGATACACAGCACGGGTCCTCATTCATCCAATGCTTTTCAGTTAAGAGCAAGAATCATGTGAGCTGGCTGCCCAATGTAGCATCATTTGAGGTGAATAGTGTCTGCGTTTACCTGATATGAAGTCTTCCTTGTAGGAACACACAGAGCCTGGGATTTAACTCCATTTCTGAAGCGAAACAAACAGCACAGTTCTCATCCATGAAATATACTCTGTTGTAGAGCAAGAAGCACGATCTTCCTTTCTAGAGTCTCTAATACAGCAGGAAACGTGAGGGTACTGAGACCAAACGATTGGGGTTCCTACACATAAGGACCATATCTAGTTCAACTCTGCTTCTGAAACTGATACACACCACGGGTCCTCTATCATCAAATGCTTTTCAGTTAAGAGCAAGAAACATGTGAGCTTCGTGAACGATGTAGCTTCATTTGAGCTGAAAAGTGACTGTGTTTACCTGAAAGGAAGTCTTGCTTGTAGGAAGACACAGAGCCTGGGATTTACCTCCATTTCTGAATTGAAGCACACAGCAAAGTTCTCATCTATGATACATACTCTGCTTTCGAGAAAGAACCACACTCTTGCTTTCTTGAGTCCCTTATACAGCAGGAAACCTGAGTGTACTTAGACCAAAAGAACGGTGTTTCCTACACATATGGACCATATCTAGTTCAACTCAGCTTTGAAACTGATACAAACCACGGGTCCTCTATCATCCAATGCTTTTCAGTTAAGAGCGAGAAACATGTGAGCTTCGTGAATGATGTAGCTTCATTTGAGCTGAAAACTGACTGTGTTTACCACAAACGAAGTCTTGCTTGTACGAAGACAAGGATCCGGGGACTTACCTAGATTTCTGAAGGGAAACAGACAGCACAGTTCTCATCCATGAAACACACTCTGCTTTAGAGCAAGAAGCACGCTCTTGCTTTCTAGAGTTTCTAATACAGCATTCTATGTGAGAGTGCTCAGAACAAAAGAACGGTGTTTCCTACACATATCGACCATTTCTAGTTCAACTCTCCTTCTGAAAGTGATACAAACCACAGGTCCTCTAACATCCAATGCTTTTCAGTTAAGTGCAAGAAACGTGTGAGCTTCGTGAACGATGTAGCTTCATTTGAGCTGAAAAGTGACTGTGTTTACCTTAAACGAAGTCTTGCTTGTAGGAAGACACAGAGCCTGGGATTTACCTCTAATTCTGAAGGGAAACACACCGCACAGATCTCATCCATGAAACACACTCTGCTTTATAGCAAGAAGCACGCTCTTCCTTTGTAGAGTCTCTAATACAGCAGGGAACGTGAGTGTACTGAGACCAAATGAACGGGTTTTCCTACACATACGGACCATATCTAGTTCAACTCTGCTTCTGAAACTGATACACACCACGGTCCTCTATCATACAATGCTTTTCAGTTAAGAGCCAGTAACATGTAAGCTTCCTGAACGATGTAGCTTCATTTGAGCTGAAAAGTGACTGTGTTTACCTCAAACGAAGTCTTGCTTGTATGAAGACAAGGATCCTGGGATTTACCTCAATTTCTGAAGGGAAACAGACAGCACAGTTCCCATCCATAAAACACAGTCTGCTTTAGAGCAAGAAGTACGCTCTTGCTTTCTAGAGTCTCTAATACAGCATTCTACAGGAGAGTGCTCAGAACAAAAGAACGGTGTTTCCTACACATATCGACCGTTTCTAATTCAACTCTGCTTCTGAAACTGATACAAACCACAGGTCCTGTAACATCCAATGTTTTTGGGTTAAGTGCAAGAAACGTGTGAGCTTAGTGAACGATGTAGCTTCATTTGAGCTGAAAAGTGACTGTGTTTACCTGAAACGAAGTCTTGTTTTTAAGAAGACACAGAGCCTGGGATTTAACTGCATATCTTAATTGAAACACAGCACATTTCTCATCCTTGAAATATACACTACTTTATAGCAAGAAGCACGCTCTTCCTTTCCAGAGTCTCTAATACAGCAGGAAACGTGAGTGTACTGAGACCAAACGATTGGGGTTCCTACACATACAGACCATATCTAGTTCAACTCTGCTTCTGAAACTGATACACACCACGGGTCCTCTATCATCCAATGCTTTTCAGTTAAGAGCGAGAAACATGTGAGCTTCGTGAACGATGTAGCTTCATTTGAGCTGAAAAGTGACTGTGTTTACCTGAAAGGAAGTCTTGCTTGTAGGAAGACACAGAGCCTGGGATTTACCTCCATTTCTGAATAGAAGCACACAGCAAAGTTCTCATCCATGAAACATACTCTGCTTTCGATCAAGAACCACACTCTTGCTTTCTTGAGTCCCTTATACAGCAGGAAACCTGAGTGTACTTAGACCAAAAGAACGGTGTTTCCTGCACATTTGGACCATATCTAGTTCAACTCAGCTTTGAAACTGATACAAACCACGGGTCCTCTATCATCCAATGCTTTTCAGTTAAGAGCGAGAAACATGTGAGCTTCGTGAACCGTGTAGCTTCATTTGAGCTGAAAAATGACCGTGTTTACCACAAAGGAAGTCTTGCTTGTATGAAGACAAGGATCCTGGGATTTACCTAGATTTCTGAAGGGAAACAGACAGCACAGTTCTCATCCATGAAACACACTCTGCTTTAGAGCAAGAAGCACGCTCTTGCTTTCTAGAGTTTCTAATACAGCATTCTATGTGAGAGTGCTCAGAACAAAAGAACGGTGTTTCCTACACATATCGTCCATTTCTAGTTCAACTCTCCTTCTGAAAGTGATACAAACCACAGGTCCTGTAACATCCAATGCTTTTCAGTTAAGTGCAAGAAACGTGTGAGCTTCGTGAACGATGTAGCTTCATTTGAGCTGAAAAGTGACTGTGTTTACCTTAAACGAAGTCTTGCTTGTAGGAAGACACAGAGCCTGGGATTTACCTCTAATTCTGAAGGGAAACACACAGCACAGTTCTCATCCATGAAACACACTCCGCTTTATAGCAAGAAGCACGCTCTTCCTTTGTAGAGTCTCTAATACTGCAGGGAACGTGAGTGTACTGAGACCAAACGAACGATGTTTCCTACACATACGGACCATATCTATTTCATCTCTACTTCTGAAACTGATACACACCACGGTCCTCTATCATACAATGCTTTTCAGTTAAGAGCGAGAAACATGTAAGCTTCCTGAACGATGTAGATTCATTTGAGCTGAAAAGTCACTGTGTTTACCTCAAAGGAAGTCTTGCTTGTATGAAGACAAGGATCCTGGGATTTACCTCAATTTCTGAAGGGAAACAGACAGCACAGTTCCCATCCATTAAACACAGTCTGCTTTAGAGCAAGAAGTACGCTCTTGCTTTCTTGAGTCTCTAATACAGCATTCTACGGGAGAGTGCTCAGAACAAAAGAATGGTGTTTCCTACACATATCGACCGTTTCTAATTCAACTCTGCTTCTGAAACTGATACAAACCACAGGTCCTGTAACATCCAATGTTTTTCAGTTAAGTGCAAGAACGTGTGAGCTTAGTGAACGATGTAGCTTCATTTGAGCTGAAAAGTGACTGTGTTTACCTGAAACGAAATCTTGTTTGTAAGAAGACACAGAGCCTGGGATTTAACTGCATTTCTTAATTAAAACACAGCACATTTCCCATCCTTGAAATATACACTACTTTATAGCAAGAAGCACGCTCTTCCTTCCTAGAGTCTCTAATAGAGCAGGAACCGTGAGTGTACTGAGACCAAACGATTGGGGTTCCTACACATACGGACAATATCTAGTTCAACTCTGCTTCTGAAACTGATACACACCACGGGTCCTCTATCATCCAATGCTTTTCAGTTAAGAGCGAGAAACATGTGAGCTGGCTGCCCAATGTAGCATCATTTGAGGTGAATAGTGTCTGCGTTTACCTGATATGAAGTCTTCCTTGTAAGAACACACAGAGCCTGGGATTTAACTCCATTTCTGAAGCGAAACAAACAGCACAGTTCTCATCCATGAAATATACTCTGTTGTAGAGCAAGAAGCACGATCTTCCTTTCTAGAGTCTCTAATAGAGCAGGAAACGTGAGTGTACTGAGACCAAACGATTGGGGTTCCTACACATAAGGACCATATCTAGTTCAACTCTGCTTCTGAAACTGATACACACCACGGGTCCTCTATCATCCAATGCTTTTCAGTTAAGAGCGAGAAACATGTGAGCTTCGTGAACGATGTAGCATCATTTGAGCTGAAAAGTGACTGTGTTTACCTGAAAGGAAGTCTTGCTTGTAGGAAGACACAGAGCCTGGGATTTACCTCCATTTCTGAATCGAAGCACACAGCAAAGTTCTCATCTATGAAACATACTCTGCTTTCGAGCAAGAACCACACTCTTGCTTTCTTGAGTCACTTATACAGCAGGAAACCTGAGTGTACTTAGACCAAAAGAACGGTGTTTCCTACACATATGGACCATATCTAGTTCAACTCAGCTTTGAAACTGATACAAACCACGGGTCCTCTATCAGCCAATGCTTTTCAGTTAAGAGCGAGAAACATGTGAGCTTCGTGAACGGTGTAGCTTCATTTGAGCTAAAAACTGACCGTGTTTACCACAAACGAAGTCTTGCTTGTACGAAGACAAGGATCCTGGGATTTACCTAGATTTCTGAAGGGAAACAGACAGCACAGTTCTCATCCATGAAACACACTCTGCTTTAGAGCAAGAAGCACGCTCTTGCTTTCTAGAGTTTCTAATACAGCATTCTATGTGAGAGTGCTCAGAACAAAAGAACGGTGTTTCCTACACATATCGTCCATTTCTATTTCAACTCTCCTTCTGAAAGTGATACAAACCACAGGTCCTCTAACATCCAATGCTTTTCAGTTAAGTGCAAGAAACGTGTGAGCTTCGTGAATGATGTAGCTTCATTTGAGCTGAAAAGTGACTGTGTTTACCTTAAACGAAGTCTTGCTTGTAGGAAGACACAGAGCCTGGGATTTACCTCTAATTCTGAAGGGAAACACACAGCACAGTTCTCATCCATGAAACACACTCCGCTTTATAGCAAGAAGCACGCTCTTCCTTTGTAGAGTCTCTAATACAGCATGGAACGTGAGTGTACTGAGACCAAACGAACGGGTTTTCCTACACATACGGACCATATCTATTTCATCTCTGCTTCTGAAACTGATACACACCACGGTCCTCTATCATACAATGATTTTCAGTTAAGAGCGAGAAACATGTAAGCTTCCTGAACGATGTAGCTTCATTTGAGCTGAAAAGTCACTGTGTTTACCTCAAAGGAAGTCTTGCTTGTATGAAGACAAGGATCCTGGGATTTACCTCAATTTCTGAAGGGAAACAGACAGCACAGTTCCCATCCATAAAACACAGTCTGCTTTAGAGCAAGAAGTACGCTCTTGCTTTCTAGAGTCTCTAATATAGCATTCTATGGGAGAGTGCTCAGAACAAAAGAACGGTGTTTCCTACACATATCGACCGTTTCTAATTCAACTCTGCTTCTGAAACTGATACAAACCACAGGTCCTGTAACATCCAATGTTTTTCAGTTAAGTGCAGGAAACGTGTGAGCTTAGTGAACGATGTAGCTTCATTTGAGCTGAAAAGTGACTGTGTTTACCTGAAACGAAGATTTGTTTTTAAGAAGACACAGAGCCTGGGATTTAACTGCATTTCTTAATTGAAACACAGCACATTTCTCATCCTTGAAATATACACTACTTTATAGCAAGAAGCACGCTCTTCCTTTCCAGAGTCTCTAATACAGCAGGAAACGTGAGTGTACTGAGACCAAACGATTGGGGTTCCTACACATACAGACCATATCTAGTTCAACTCTGCTTCTGAAACTGATACACACCACGGGTCCTCTATCATCCAATGCTTTTCAGTTAAGAGCGAGAAACATGTGAGCTGGCTGCCCAATGTAGCATCATTTGAGGTGAATAGTGTCTGCGTTTACCTGATATGAAGTGTTCCTTGTAAGAACACACAGAGCCTGGGATTTAACTCCATTTCTGAAGCGAAACAAACAGCACAGTTCTCATCCATGAAATATACTCTGTTGTAGAGCAAGAAGCACGATCTTCCTTTCTAGAGTCTCTAATAGAGCAGGAAACGTGAGTGTACTGAGACCAAACGATTGGGGTTCCTACACATAAGGACCATATCTAGTTCAACTCTGCTTCTGAAACTGATACACACCACGGGTCCTCTATCATCCAATGCTTTTCAGTTAAGAGCGAGAAACATGTGAGCTTCGTGAACGATGTAGCTTCATTTGAGCTGAAATTGACTGTGTTTACCTGAAAGGAAGTCTTGCTTGTAGGAAGACACAGAGCCTGGGATTTACCTCCATTTCTGAATCGAAGCACACAGCAAAGTTCTCATCCATAAAACATACTCTGCTTTCGAGCAAGAACCACACTCTTGCTTTCTTGAGTCCCTTATACAGCAGGAAACCTGAGTGTACTTAGACCAAAAGAACGGTGTTTCCTACACATTTGGACCATATCTAGTTCAACTCAGCTTTGAAACTGATACAAACCACGGGTCCTCTATCATCCAATGCTTTTCAGTTAAGAGCGAGAAACATGTGAGCTTCGTGAACGATGTAGCTTCATTTGAGCTGAAAACTGACTGTGTTTACCACAAACGAAGTCTTGCTTGTACGAAGACAAGGATCCTGGGATTTACCTAGATTTCTGAAGGGAAACAGACAGCACAGTTCTCATCCATGAAACACACTCTGCTTTAGAGCAAGAAGCACGCTCTTGCTTTCTAGAGTTTCTAATACAGCATTCTACGGGAGAGTGCTCAGAACAAAAGAACGGTGTTTCCTACACATATCGACCGTTTCTAATTCAACTCTGCTTCTGAAACTGATACAAACCACAGGTCCTGTAACATCCAATGTTTTTCAGTTAAGTGCAAGAAACGTGTGAGCTTTGTGAACGATGTAGCTTCATTTGAGCTGAAAAGTGACTGTGTTTACCTGAAACGAAGTCTTGTTTGTAAGAAGACACAGAGCCTGGGATTTAACTGCATTTCTTAATTGAAACACAGCACATTTCTCAACCTTGAAATATACACTACTTTATAGCAAGAAGCACGCTCTTCCTTTCCAGAGTCTCTAATACAGCAGGAAACGTGAGTGTACTGAGACCAAACGATTGGGGTTCCTACACATACGGACCATATCTAGATCTAGTTCAACTCTGCTTCTGAAACTGATACACACCACGGGTCCTTTATCATCCAATGCTTTTCAGTTAAGAGCGAGAAACATGTGAGCTGGCTGCCCAATGTAGCATCATTTGAGGTGAATAGTGTCTGCGTTTACCTGATATGAAGTCTTCCTTGTAAGAACACACAGAGCCTGGGATTTAACTCCATTTCTGAAGCGAAACAAACAGCACAGTTATCATCCATGAAATATACTCTGTTGTAGAGCAAGAAGCACGATCTTCCTTTCTAGAGTCTCTAATAGAGCAGGAAACGTGAGTGTACTGAGACCAAACGATTGGGGTTCCTACACATAAGGACCATATCTAGTTCAACTCTGCTTCTGAAACTGATACACACCACGGGTCCTCTATCATCCAATGCTTTTCAGTTAAGAGCGAGAAACATGTGAGCTTCGTGAACGATGTAGCTTCATTTGAGCTGAAAAGTGACTGTGTTTACCTGAAAGGAAGTCTTGCTTGTAGGAAGACACAGAGCCTGGGATTTACCTCCATTTCTGAATCGAAGCACACAGCAAAGTTCTCATCCATGAAACATACTCTGCTTTTGAGCAAGAACCACACTCTTGCTTTCTTGAGTCCCTTATACAGCAGGAAACCTGAGTGTACTTAGACCAAAAGAACGGTGTTTCCTACACATTTGGACCATATCTAGTTCAACTCAGCTTTGAAACTGATACAAACCATGGGTCCTCTATCATCCAATGCTTTTCAGTTAAGAGCGAGAAACATGTGAGCTTCGTGAACGGTGTAGTTCATTTGAGCTGAAAACTGACTGTGTTTACCACAAATGAAGTCTTGCTTGTATGAAGACAAGGATCCTGGGATTTACCTAGATTTCTGAAGGGAAACAGACAGCACAGTTCTCATCCATGAAACACACTCTGCTTTAGAGCAAGAAGCACGCTCTTGCTTTCTAGAGTTTCTAATACAGCATTCTATGTGAGAGTGCTCAGAACAAAAGAACGGTGTTTCCTACACATATCGTCCATTTCTAGTTCAACTCTCCTTCTGAAAGTGATACAAACCACAGGTCCTGTAACATCCAATGCTTTTCAGTTAAGTGCAAGAAACACGTAAGCTTCCTGAACGATGTAGCTTCATTTGAGCTGAAAAGTCACTGTGTTTACCTCAAACGAAGTCTTGCTTGTACGAAGACAAGGATCCTGGGATTTACCTCAATTTCTGAAGCGAAACAAACAGCACAGTTCTCATCCATGAAATATACTCTGTTGTAGAGCAAGAAGCATGATCTTCCTTTCTAGAGTCTCTAATAGAGCAGGAAACCTGAGTGTACTGAGACCAAACGATTGGGGTTCCTACACATACGGACCATATCCAGTTCAACTCTGCTTCTGAAACTTGTACACACCACGGGTCCTCTATCATCCAATGCTTTTCAGTTAAGAGCGAGAAACATGTGAGCTTCGTGAACGATGTAGCTTCATTTGAGCTGAAAAGTGACTGTGTTTACCTGAAAGGAAGTCTTGCTTGTAGGAAGACACAGAGCCTGGGATTTACCTCCATTTCTGAATCGAAGCACACAGCAAAGTTCTCATCCATGAAACATACTCTGCTTTCGAGCAAGAACCACACTCTTGCTTTCTTGAGTCCCTTATACAGCAGGAAACCTGAGTGTACTTAGACCAAAAGAACGGTGCTTCCTACACATATGGACCATATCTAGTTCAACACAGCTTTGAAACTGATACAAACCACGGGTACTCTATCATCCAATGCTTTTCAGTTAAGAGCGAGAAACATGTGAGCTTCGTGAACGGTGTAGCTTCATTTGAGCTGAAAAATGACTGTGTTTACCACAAAAGAAATCTTGCTTGTACGAAGACAAGGATCCTGGGATTTACCTAGATTTCTGAAGGGAAACAGACAGCACAGTTCTCATCCATGAAACACACTCCGCTTTATAGCAAGAAGCACGCTCTTCCTTTGTAGAGTCTCTAATACTGCAGGGAACGTGAGTGTACTGAGAAAAAACGAACGGGGTTTCCTACACATATGGATCATATCTATTTCATCTCTGCTTCTGAAACTGATACACACCACAGTCCTCTATCCTACAATGCTTTTCAGTTAAGAGCGAGAAACATGTAAGCTTCCTGAACGATGTAGCTTCATTTGAGCTGAAAAGTCACTGTGTTTACCTCAAACGAAGTCTTGCATTTACGAAGACAAGGATCCTGGGATTTACCTCAATTTCTGAAGGGAAACAGACAGCACAGTTCCCATCCATTAAACACAGTCTGCTTTAGAGCAAGATGTACGCTCTTGCTTTCTAGAGTCTCTAATACAGCATTCTATGGGAGAGTGCTCAGAACAAAAGAACGGTGTTTCCTACACATATCGACCGTTTCTAATTAAACTCTGCTTCTGAAACTGATACAAACCACAGGTCCTGTAACATCCAATGTTTTTCAGTTAAGTGCAAGAAACGTGTGAGCTTAGTGAACGATGTAGCTTCATTTGAGCAGAAAAGTGACTGTGTTTACCTGAAACGAAGTCTTGTTTGTAAGAAGACACAGAGCCTGGGATTTAACTGCATTTCTTAATTGAAACACAGCACATTTCTCATCCTTGAAATATACACTACTTTATAGCAAGAAGCACGCTCTTCCTTTCTAGAGTCTCTAATACAGCAGGAAACGTGAGTGTACTGAGACCAAACGATTGGGGTTCCTACACATACGGACAATATCTAGTTCAACTCTGCTTCTGAAACTGATACACACCACGGGTCCTCTATCATCCAATGCTTTACAGTTAAGAGCGAGAAACATGTGAGCTGGCTGCCCAATGTAGCATCATTTGAGGTGAATAGTGTCTGCGTTTACCTGATACGAACTCTTCCTTGTAAGAACATACAGAGCCTGGGATTTAACTCCATTTCTGAAGCGAAACAAACAGCACAGATCTCATCCATGAAATATACTCTGTTGTAGAGCAAGAAGCACGATCTTCCTTTCTAGAGTCTCTAATAGAGCAGGAAACGTGAGTGTACTGAGACCAAATGATTGGGGTTCCTACACATAAGGACCATATCTAGTTCAACTCTGCTTCTGAAACTGATACACACCACGGGTCCTCTATCATCCAATGCTTTTCAGTTAAGAGCGAGAAACATGTGAGCTTCGTGAACGATGTAGCTTCATTTGAGCTGAAAAGTGACTGTGTTTACCTGAAAGGAAGTCTTGCTTGTAGGAAGACACAGAGCCTGGGATTTACCTCCATTTCTGAATCGAAGCACACAGCAAAGTTCTCATCCATGAAACATACTCTGCTTTCGAGCAAGAACCACACTCTTGCTTTCTTGAGTCCCTTATACAGCAGGAAACCTGAGTGTACTTAGACCAAAAGAACGGTGTTTCCTACACATTTGGACCATATCTAGTTCAACTCAGCTTTGAAACTGATACAAACCACAGGTCCTCTATCATCCAATGCTTTTCAGTTAAGAGCGAGAAACATGTGAGCTTCGTGAACGGTGTAGTTCATTTGAGCTGAAAACTGACTGTGTTTACCACAAATGAAGTCTTGCTTGTATGAAGACAAGGATCCTGGGATTTACCTAGATTTCTGAAGGGAAACAGACAGCACAGTTCTCATCCATGAAACACACTCTGCTTTAGAGCAAGAAGCACGCTCTTGCTTTCTAGAGTTTCTAATACAGCATTCTATGTGAGAGTGCTCAGAACAAAAGAACGGTGTTTCCTACACATATCGTCCATTTCTAGTTCAACTCTCCTTCTGAAAGTGATACAAACCACAGGTCCTGTAACATCCAATGCTTTTCAGTTAAGTGCAAGAAACACGTAAGCTTCCTGAACGATGTAGCTTCATTTGAGCTGAAAAGTCACTGTGTTTACCTCAAACGAAGTCTTGCTTGTACGAAGACAAGGATCCTGGGATTTACCTCAATTTCTGAAGCGAAACAAACAGCACAGTTCTCATCCATGAAATATACTCTGTTGTAGAGCAAGAAGCATGATCTTCCTTTCTAGAGTCTCTAATAGAGCAGGAAACCTGAGTGTACTGAGACCAAACGATTGGGGTTCCTACACATACGGACCATATCCAGTTCAACTCTGCTTCTGAAACTTGTACACACCACGGGTCCTCTATCATCCAATGCTTTTCAGTTAAGAGCGAGAAACATGTGAGCTTCGTGAACGATGTAGCTTCATTTGAGCTGAAAAGTGACTGTGATTACCTGAAAGGAAGTCTTGCTTGTAGGAAGACACAGAGCCTGGGATTTACCTCCATTTCTGAATCGAAGCACACAGCAAAGTTCTCATCCATGAAACATACTCTGCTTTCGAGCAAGAACCACACTCTTGCTTTCTTGAGTCCCTTATACAGCAGGAAACCTGAGTGTACTTAGACCAAAAGAACGGTGCTTCCTACACATATGGACCATATCTAGTTCAACACAGCTTTGAAACTGATACAAACCACGGGTACTCTATCATCCAATGCTTTTCAGTTAAGAGCGAGAAACATGTGAGCTTCGTGAACGGTGTAGCTTCATTTGAGCTGAAAAATGACTGTGTTTACCACAAAAGAAATCTTGCTTGTACGAAGACAAGGATCCTGGGATTTACCTAGATTTCTGAAGGGAAACAGACAGCACAGTTCTCATCCATGAAACACACTCCGCTTTATAGCAAGAAGCACGCTCTTCCTTTGTAGAGTCTCTAATACTGCAGGGAACGTGAGTGTACTGAGAAAAAACGAACGGGGTTTCCTACACATATGGATCATATCTATTTCATCTCTGCTTCTGAAACTGATACACACCACAGTCCTCTATCCTACAATGCTTTTCAGTTAAGAGCGAGAAACATGTAAGCTTCCTGAACGATGTAGCTTCATTTGAGCTGAAAAGTCACTGTGTTTACCTCAAACGAAGTCTTGCATTTACGAAGACAAGGATCCTGGGATTTACCTCAATTTCTGAAGGGAAACAGACAGCACAGTTCCCATCCATTAAACACAGTCTGCTTTAGAGCAAGATGTACGCTCTTGCTTTCTAGAGTCTCTAATACAGCATTCTATGGGAGAGTGCTCAGAACAAAAGAACGGTGTTTCCTACACATATCGACCGTTTCTAATTAAACTCTGCTTCTGAAACTGATACAAACCACAGGTCCTGTAACATCCAATGTTTTTCAGTTAAGTGCAAGAAACGTGTGAGCTTAGTGAACGATGTAGCTTCATTTGAGCAGAAAAGTGACTGTGTTTACCTGAAACGAAGTCTTGTTTGTAAGAAGACACAGAGCCTGGGATTTAACTGCATTTCTTAATTGAAACACAGCACATTTCTCATCCTTGAAATATACACTACTTTATAGCAAGAAGCACGCTCTTCCTTTCTAGAGTCTCTAATACAGCAGGAAACGTGAGTGTACTGAGACCAAACGATTGGGGTTCCTACACATACGGACAATATCTAGTTCAACTCTGCTTCTGAAACTGATACACACCACGGGTCCTCTATCATCCAATGCTTTACAGTTAAGAGCGAGAAACATGTGAGCTGGCTGCCCAATGTAGCATCATTTGAGGTGAATAGTGTCTGCGTTTACCTGATACGAACTCTTCCTTGTAAGAACACACAGAGCCTGGGATTTAACTCCATTTCTGAAGCGAAACAAACAGCACAGTTCTCATCCATGAAATATACTCTGTTGTAGAGCAAGAAGCACGATCTTCCTTTCTAGAGTCTCTAATAGAGCAGGAAACGTGAGTGTACTGAGACCAAATGATTGGGGTTCCTACACATAAGGACCATATCTAGTTCAACTCTGCTTCTGAAACTGATACACACCACGGGTCCTCTATCATCCAATGCTTTTCAGTTAAGAGCGAGAAACATGTGAGCTTCGTGAACGATGTAGCTTCATTTGAGCTGAAAAGTGACTGTGTTTACCTGAAAGGAAGTCTTGCTTGTAGGAAGACACAGAGCCTGGGATTTACCTCCATTTCTGAATCGAAGCACACAGCAAAGTTCTCATCCATGAAACATACTCTGCTTTCGAGCAAGAACCACACTCTTGCTTTCTTGAGTCCCTTATACAGCAGGAAACCTGAGTGTACTTAGACCAAAAGAACGGTGTTTCCTACACATTTGGACCATATCTAGTTCAACTCAGCTTTGAAACTGATACAAACCACAGGTCCTCTATCATCCAATGCTTTTCAGTTAAGAGCGAGAAACTTGTGAGCTTCGTGAACGGTGTAGCTTCATTTGAGCTGAAAACTGACTGTGTTTACCACAAACGAAGTCTTGCTTGTACGAAGACAAGGATCCTGGGATTTACCTAGATTTCTGAAGGGAAACAGACAGCACAGTTCTCATCCATGAAACACACTCTGCTTTAGAGCAAGAAGCACGCTCTTGCTTTCTAGAGATTCTAATACAGCATTCTATGTGAGAGTGCTCAGAACAAAAGAACGGTGTTTCCTACACATATCGACCATTTCTAGTTCAACTCTCCTTCTGAAAGTGATACAAACCACAGGTCCTGTATCATCCAATGCTTTTCAGTTAAGTGCAGGAAACGTGTGAGCTTCGTGAACGATGTAGCTTCATTTGAGCTGAAAAGTGACTGTGTTTACCTTAAACGAAGTCTTGCTTGTAGGAAGACACAGAGCCTGGGATTTACCTCTAATTCTGAAGAGAAACACACAGCACAGTTCTCATCCATGAAACACACTCTGCTTTATAGCAAGAAGCACGCTCTTCCTTTGTAGAGTCTCTAATACAGCATGGAACGTGAGTGTACTGAGACAAAACGAACGGGTTTTCCTACACATATGGATCATATCTAGTTCAACTCTGCTTCTGAAACTGATACACACCACGGTCCTCTATCATACAATTTTTTTCAGTTAAGAGCGAGAAACATGTGAGATTCCTGAACGATGTAGCTTCATTTGAGCTGAAAAGTGACTGTGTTTACCTCAAATGAAGTCTTGCTTGTACGAAGACAAGGATCCTGGGATTTACCTCAATTTCTGAAGGGAAACAGACAGCACAGTTCCCATCCATGAAACACACTCTGCTTTAGAGCAAGGAGTACGCTCTTGCTTTCTAGAGTCTCTAATACAGCATTCTACGGGAGAGTGCTCAGAACAAAAGAACGGTGTTTCCTACACATATCGACCGTTTCTAATTCAACTCTGCTTCTGAAACTGATACAAACCACAGGTCCTGTAACATCCAATGTTTTTCAGTTAAGTGCAAGAAACGTGTGAGCTTAGTGAATGATGTAGCTTCATTTGAGCTGAAAAGTGACTGTGTTTACCTGAAACGAAGTCTTGTTTGTAAGAAGACACAGAGCCTGGGATTTAACTGCATTTCTTAATTGAAACACAGCACATTTCTCATCCTTGAAATATACACTACTTTATAGCAAGAAGCACGCTCTTCCTTTCCAGAGTCTCTAATACAGCAGGAAACGTGAGTGTACTGAGACCAAACGATTGGGGTTCCTACACATACGGACCATATCTAGTTCAACTCTGCTTCTGAAACTGATACACACCACGGGTCCTCTATCATCCAATGCTTTTCAGTTAAGAGCGAGAAACATGTGAGCTGGCTGCCCAATGTAGCATCATTTGAGGTGAATAGTGTCTGCGTTTACCTGATATGAAGTCTTCCTTGTAAGAACACACAGAGCCTGGGATTTAACTCCATTTCTGAAGCGAAACAAACAGCACAGTTATCATCCATGAAATATACTCTGTTGTAGAGCAAGAAGCACGATCTTCCTTTCTAGAGTCTCTAATAGAGCAGGAAACGTGAGTGTACTGAGACCAAACGATTGGGGTTCCTACACATAAGGACCATATCTAGTTCAACTCTGCTTCTGAAACTGATACACACCACGGGTCCTCTATCATCCAATGCTTTTCAGTTAAGAGCGAGAAACATGTGAGCTTCGTGAACGATGTAGCTTCATTTGAGCTGAAAAGTGACTGTGTTTACCTGAAAGGAAGTCTTGCTTGTAGGAAGACACAGAGCCTGGGATTTACCTCCATTTCTGAATCGAAGCACACAGCAAAGTTCTCATCTATGAAACATACTCTGCTTTCGAGCAAGAACCACACTCTTGCTTTCTTGAGTCCCTTATACAGCAGGAAACCTGAGTGTACTTAGACCAAAAGAACGGTGTTTCCTACACATTTGGACCATATCTAGTTCAACTCAGCTTTGAAACTGATACAAACCACAGGTCCTCTATCATCCAATGCTTTTCAATTAAGAGCGAGAAACATGTGAGCTTCGTGAACGGTGTAGCTTCATTTGAGCTGAAAACTGACTGTGTTTACCACAAACGAAGTCTTGCTTGTACGAAGACAAGGATCCTGGGATTTACCTAGATTTCTGAAGGGAAACAGACAGCACAGTTCTCATCCATGAAACACACTCTGCTTTAGAGCAAGAAGCACGCTCTTGCTTTCTAGAGTTTCTAATACAGCATTCTATGTGAGAGTGCTCAGAACAAAAGAACGGTGTTTCCTACACATATCGTCCATTTCTAGTTCAACTCTCCTTCTGAAAGTGATACAAACCACAGGTCCTGTAACATCCAATGCTTTTCAGTTAAGTGCAAGAAACGTGTGAGCTTAGTGAACGATGTAGCTTCATTTGAGCTGAAAAGTGACTGTGTTTACCTTAAACGAAGTCTTGCTTGTAGGAAGACACAGAGCCTGGGATTTACCTCTAATTCTGAAGGGAAACACACAGCACAGTTCTCATCCATGAAACACACTCCGCTTTATAGCAAGAAGCACGCTCTTCCTTTGTAGAGTCTCTAATACTGCAGGGAACGTGAGTGTACTGAGACCAAACGAACGGGGTTTCCTACACATACGGACCATATCTATTTCATCTCTGCTTCTGAAACTGATACACACCACGGTCCTCTATCATACAATGCTTTTCAGTTAAGAGCGAGAAACATGTGAGCTTCCTGAACGATGTAGCTTCATTTGAGCTGAAAAGTGACTGTGTTTACCTCAAACGAAGTCTTGCTTGTACGAAGACAAGGATCCTGGGATTTAACTCAATTTCTGAAGGGAAACAGACAGCACAGTTCCCATCCATGAAACACACTCTGCTTTAGAGCAAGAAGTATGCTCTTGCTTTCTAGAGTCTCTAATACAGCATTCTATGGGAGAGTGCTCAGAACAAAAGAACGGTGTTTCCTACACATATCGACCGTTTCTAATTCAACTCTGCTTCTGAAACTGATACAAACCACAGGTCCTGTAACATCCAATGTTTTTCAGTTAAGTGCAAGAAACGTGTGAGCTTAGTGAACGATGTAGATTCATTTGAGCTGAAAAGTGACTGTGTTTACCTGAAACGAAGTCTTGTTTGTAAGAAGACACAGAGCCTGGGATTTAACTGCATTTCTTAATTGAAACACAGCACATTTCTCAACCTTGAAATATACACTACTTTATAGCAAGAAGCACGCTCTTCCTTTCCAGAGTCTCTAATACAGCAGGAAACGTGAGTGTACTGAGACCAAACGATTGGGGTTCCTACACATACGGACCATATCTAGATCTAGTTCACCTCTGCTTCTGAAGCTGATACACACCACGGGTCCTCTATCATCCAATGCTTTTCAGTTAAGAGCGGGAAACATGTGAGCTGGCTGCCCAATGTAGCATCATTTGAGGTGAATAGTGTCTGCGTTTACCTGATATGAAGTCTTCCTTGTAAGAACACACAGAGCCTGGGATTTAACTCCATTTCTGAAGCGAAACAAACAGCACAGTTCTCATCCATGAAATATACTCTGTTGTAGAGCAAGAAGCACGATCTTCCTTTCTAGAGTCTCTAATAGAGCAGGAAACGTGAGTGTACTGAGACCAAACGATTGGGGTTCCTACACATAAGGACCATATCTAGTTCAACTCTGCTTCTGAAACTCATACACACCACGGGTCCTCTATCATCCAATGCTTTTCAGTTAAGAGCGAGAAACATGTGAGCTTCGTGAACGATGTAGCTTCATTTGAGCTGAAAAGTGACTGTGTTTACCTGAAAGGAAGTCTTGCTTGTAGGAAGACACAGAGCCTGGGATTTACCTCCATTTCTGAATCGAAGCACACAGCAAAGTTCTCATCCATGAAACATACTCTGCTTTCGAGCAAGAACCACACTCTTGCTTTCTTGAGTCCCTTATACAGCAGGAAACCTGAGTGTACTTAGACCAAAAGAACGGTGTTTCCTACACATTTGGACCATATCTAGTTCAACTCAGCTTTGAAACTGATACAAACCACAGGTCCTCTATCATCCAATGCTTTTCAGTTAAGAGCGAGAAACATGTGAGCTTCGTGAACGGTGTAGCTTCATTTGAGCAGAAAACTGACTGTGTTTACCACAAACGAAGTCTTGCTTGTACGAAGACAAGGATCCTGGGATTTACCTAGATTTCTGAAGGGAAACAGACAGCACAGTTCTCATCCATGAATCACACTCTGCTTTAGAGCAAGAAGCACGCTCTTGCTTTCTAGAGTTTCTAATACAGCATTCTATGTGAGAGTGCTCAGAACAAAAGAACAGTGTTTCCTACACATATCGTCCATTTCTAGTTCAACTCTCCTTCTGAAAGTGATACAAACCACAGGTCCTGTAACATCCAATGCTTTTCAGTTAAGTGCAAGAATCATGTAAGCTTCCTGAACGATGTAGCTTCATTTGAGCTGAAAAGTCACTGTGTTTACCTCAAACGAAGTCTTGCTTGTATGAAGACAAGGATCCTGGGATTTACCTCAATTTCTGAAGCGAAACAAACAGCACAGTTCTCATCCATGAAATATACTCTGTTGTAGAGCAAGAAGCATGATCTTCCTTTCTAGAGTCTCTAATAGAGCAGGAAACCTGAGTGTACTGAGACCAAACGATTGGGGTTCCTACACATACGGACCATATCCAGTTCAACTCTGATTCTGAAACTTGTACACACCACGGGTCCTCTATCATCCAATGCTTTTCAGTTAAGAGCGAGAAACATGTGAGCTTCGTGAACGATGTAGCTTCATTTGAGCTGAAAAGTGACTGTGTTTACCTGAAAGGAAGTCTTGCTTGTAGGAAGACACAGAGCCTGGGATTTACCTCCATTTCTGAATCGAAGCACACAGCAAAGTTCTCATCCATGAAACATACTCTGCTTTCGAGCAAGAACCACACTCTTGCTTTCTTGAGTCCCTTATACAGCAGGAAACCTGAGTGTACTTAGACCAAAAGAACGGTGCATCCTACACATTTGGACCATATCTAGTTCAACACAGCTTTGAAACTGATACAAACCACGGGTACTCTATCATCCAATGCTTTTCAGTTAAGAGCGAGAAACATGTGAGCTTCGTGAACGGTGTAGCTTCATTTGAGCTGAAAAATGACTGTGTTTACCACAAAAGAAATCTTGCTTGTACGAAGACAAGGATCCTGGGATTTACCTAGATTTCTGAAGGGAAACAGACAGCACAGTTCTCATCCATGAAACACACTCCGCTTTATAGCAAGAAGCACGCTCTTCCTTTGTAGAGTCTCTAATACTGCAGGGAACGTGAGTGTACTGAGACCAAACGAACGGGGTTTCCTACACATATGGACCATATCTATTTCATCTCTGCTTCTGAAACTGATACACACCACAGTCCTCTATCATACAATGCTTTTCAGTTAAGAGCGAGAAACATGTAAGCTTCCTGAACGATGTAGCTTCATTTGAGCTGAAAAGTCACTGTGTTTACCTCAAACGAAGTCTTGCTTTTACGAAGACAAGGATCCTGGGATTTACCTCAATTTCTGAAGGGAAACAGACAGCACAGTTCCCATCCATTAAACACAGTCTGCTTTAGAGCAAGATGTACGCTCTTGCTTTCTAGAGTCTCTAATACAGCATTCTACGGGAGAGTGCTCAGAACAAAAGAACGGTGTTTCCTACACATATCGACCGTTTCTAATTCAACTCTGCTTCTGAAACTGATACAAACCACAGGTCCTGTAACATCCAATGTTTTTCAGTTAAGTGCAAGAAACGTGTGAGCTTAGTGAACGATGTAGCTTCATTTGAGCAGAAAAGTGACTGTGTTTACCTGAATCGAAGTCTTGTTTGTAAGAAGACACAGAGCCTGGGATTTAACTGCATTTCTTAATTGAAACACAGCACATTTCTCATCCTTGAAATATACACTACTTTATAGCAAGAAGCACGCTCTTCCTTTCTAGAGTCTCTAATACAGCAGGAAACGTGAGTGTACTGAGACCAAACGATTGAGGTTCCTACACATACGGACAATATCTAGTTCAACTCTGCTTCTAAAACTGATACACACCACGGGTCCTCTATCATCCAATGCTTTTCAGTTAAGAGCGAGAAACATGTGAGCTGGCTGCCCAATGTAGCATCATTTGAGGTGAATAGTGTCTGCGTTTACCTGATACGAACTCTTCCTTGTAAGAACACACAGAGCCTGGGATTTAACTCCATTTCTGAAGCGAAACAAACAGCACAGTTCTCATCCATGAAATATACTCTGTTGTAGAGCAAGAAGCACGATCTTCCTTTCTAGAGTCTCTAATAGAGCAGGAAACCTGAGTGTACTGAGACCAAACGATTGGGGTTCCTACACATAAGGACCATATCTAGTTCAACTCTGCTTCTGAAACTGATACACACCACGGGTCCTCTATCATCCAATGCTTTTCAGTTAAGAGCGAGAAACATGTGAGCTTCGTGAACGATGTAGCTTCATTTGAGCTGAAAAGTGACTGTGTTTACCTGAAAGGAAGTCTTGCTTGTAGGAAGACACAGAGCCTGGGATTTACCTCCATTTCTGAATCGAAGCACACAGCAAAGTTCTCATCCATGAAACATACTCTGCTTTCGAGCAAGAACCACACTCTTGCTTTCTTGAGTCCCTTATACAGCAGGAAACCTGAGTGTACTTAGACCAAAAGAACGGTGTTTCCTACACATTTGGATCATATCTAGTTCAACTCAGCTTTGAAACTGATACAAACCACAGGTCCTCTATCATCCAATGCTTTTCAGTTAAGAGCGAGAAACATATGAGCTTCGTGAACGGTGTAGCTTCATTTGAGCTGAAAACTGACTGTGTTTACCACAAACGAAGTCTTGCTTGTACGAAGACAAGGATCCTGGGATTTACCTAGATTTCTGAAGGGAAACAGACAGCACAGTTCTCATCCATGAAACACACTCTGCTTTAGAGCAAGAAGCACGCTCTTGCTTTCTAGAGTTTCTAATACAGCATTCTATGTGAGAGTGCTCAGAACAAAAGAACGGTGTTTCCTACACATATCGACCATTTCTAGTTCAACTCTCCTTCTGAAAGTGATACAAACCACAGGTCCTGTACCATCCAATGCTTTTCAGTTAAGTGCAAGAAACGTGTGAGCTTCGTGAACGATGTAGCTTCATTTGAGCTGAAAAGTGACTGTGTTTACCTTAAACGAAGTCTTGCTTGTAGGAAGACACAGAGCCTGGGATTTACCTCTAATTCTGAAGAGAAACACACAGCACAGTTCTCATCCATGAAACACACTCCGCTTTATAGCAAGAAGCACGCTCTTCCTTTGTAGAGTCTCTAATACAGCATGGAACGTGAGTGTACTGAGACAAAACGAACGGGTTTTCCTACACATATGGATCATATCTAGTTCAACTCTGCTTCTGAAACTGATACACACCACGGTCCTCTATCATACAATGCTTTTCAGTTAAGAGCGAGAAACATGTGAGCTTCCTGAATGATGTAGCTTCATTTGAGCTGAAAAGTGACTGTGTTTACCTCAAATGAAGTCTTGCTTGTACGAAGACAAGGATCCTGGGATTTACCTCAATTTCTGAAGGGAAACAGACAGCACAGTTCCCATCCATGAAACACACTCTGCTTTAGAGCAAGGAGTACGCTCTTGCTTTCTAGAGTCTCTAATACAGCATTCTACGGGAGAGTACTCAGAACAAAAGAACGGTGTTTCCTACACATATCGACCGTTTCTAATTCAACTCTGCTTCTGAAACTGATACAAACCACAGGTCCTGTAACATCCAATGTTTTTCAGTTAAGTGCAAGAAACGTGTGAGCTTAGTGAATGATGTAGCTTCATTTGAGCTGAAAAGTGACTGTGTTTACCTGAAACGAAGTCTTGTTTGTAAGAAGACACAGAGCCTGGGATTTAACTGCATTTCTTAATTGAAACACAGCACATTTCTCATCCTTGAAATATACACTACTTTATAGCAAGAAGCACGCTCTTCCTTTCCAGAGTCTCTAATACAGCAGGAAACGTGAGTGTACTGAGACCAAACGATTGGGGTTCCTACACATACGGACCATATCTAGTTCAACTCTGCTTCTGAAACTGATACACACCACGGGTCCTCTATCATCCAATGCTTTTCAGTTAAGAGCGAGAAACATGTGAGCTGGCTGCCCAATGTAGCATCATTTGAGGTGAATAGTGTCTGCGTTTACCTGATATGAAGTCTTCCTTGTAAGAACACACAGAGCCTGGGATTTAACTCCATTTCTGAAGCGAAACAAACAGCACAGTTATCATCCATGAAATATACTCTGTTGTAGAGCAAGAAGCACGATCTTCCTTTCTAGAGTCTCTAATAGAGCAGGAAACGTGAGTGTACTGAGACCAAACGATTGGGGTTCCTACACATAAGGACCATATCTAGTTCAACTCTGCTTCTGAAACTGATACACACCACGGGTCCTCTATCATCCAATGCTTTTCAGTTAAGAGCGAGAAACATGTGAACTTCATGAACGATGTAGCTTCATTTGAGCTGAAAAGTGACTGTGTTTACCTGAAAGGAAGTCTTGCTTGTAGGAAGACACAGAGCCTGGGATTTACCTCCATTTCTGAATCGAAGCACACAGCAAAGTTCTCATCTATGAAACATACTCTGCTTTCGAGCAAGAACCACACTCTTGCTTTCTTGAGTCCCTTATACAGCAGGAAACCTGAGTGTACTTAGACCAAAAGAACGGTGTTTCCTACACATATGGACCATATCTAGTTCAACTCAGCTTTGAAACTGATACAAACCACGGGTCCTCTATCATCCAATGCTTTTCAGTTAAGAGCGAGAAACATGTGAGCTTCGTGAACGGTGTAGCTTCATTTGAGCTGAAAACTGACTGTGTTTACCACAAACGAAGTCTTGCTTGTACGAAGACAAGGATCCTGGGATTTACCTAGATTTCTGAAGGGAAACAGACAGCACAGTTCTCATCCATGAAACACACTCTGCTTTAGAGCAAGAAGCACGCTCTTGCTTTCTAGAGTTTCTAATACAGCATTCTATGTGAGAGTGCTCAGAACAAAAGAACGGTGTTTCCTACACATATCGTCCATTTCTAGTTCAACTCTCCTTCTGAAAGTGATACAAACCACAGGTCCTGTAACATCCAATGCTTTTCAGTTAAGTGCAAGAAACGTGTGAGCTTCGTGAACGATGTAGCTTCATTTGAGCTGAAAAGTGACTGTGTTTACCTTAAACGAAGTCTTGCTTATAGGAAGACACAGGGCCTGGGATTTACCTCTAATTCTGAAGAGAAACACACAGCACAGTTCTCATCCATGAAACACACTCCGCTTTATAGCATGAAGCACGCTCTTCCTTTGTAGAGTCTCTAATACAGCATGGAACGTGAGTGTACTGAGACCAAACGAACGGGTTTTCCTACACATATGGATCATATCTAGTTCAACTCTGCTTCTGAAACTGATACACACCACGGTCCTCTATCATACAATGCTTTTCAGTTAAGAGCGAGAAACATGTGAGCTTCCTGAACAATGTAGCTTCATTTGAGCTGAAAAGTGACTGTGTTTACCTCAAACGAAGTCTTGCTTGTACGAAGACAAGGATCCTGGGATTTACCTCAATTTCTGAAGGGAAACAGACAGCACAGTTCCCATCCATGAAACACACTCTGCTTTAGAGCAAGAAGTACGCTCTTGCTTTCTAGAGTCTCTAATACAGCATTCTACGGGAGAGTGCTCAGAACAAAAGAACGGTGTTTCCTACACATATCGACCGTTTCTAATTCAACTCTGCTTCTGAAACTGATACAAACCACAGGTCCTGTAACATCCAATGTTTTTCAGTTAAGTGCAAGAAACGTGTGAGCTTAGTGAACGATGTAGCTTCATTTGAGCTGAAAAGTGACTGTGTTTACCTGAAACGAAGTCTTGTTTGTAAGAAGACACAGAGCCTGGGATTTAACTGCATTTCTTAATTGAAACACAGCACATTTCTCATCCTTGAAATATACACTACTTTATAGCAAGAAGCACGCTCTTCCTTTCTAGAGTCTCTAATACAGCAGGAAACGTGAGTATACTGAGACCAAACGATTGGGGTTCCTACACATACGGACCATATCTAGTTCAACTCTGCTTCTGAAACTGATACACACCACGGGTCCTCTATCATCCAATGCTTTTCAGTTAAGAGCGAGAAACATGTGAGCTTCGTGAACGATGTAGCTTCATTTGAGCTGAAAAGTGACTGTGTTTACCTGAAAGGAAGTCTTGCTTGTAGGAAGACACAGAGCCTGGGATTTACCTCCATTTCTGAATCGAAGCACACAGCAAAGTTCTCATCCATGAAACATACTCTGCTTTCGAGCAAGAACCACACTCTTGCTTTCTTGAGTCCCTTATACAGCAGGAAACCTGAGTGTACTTAGACCAAAAGAACGGTGTTTCCTACACATATGGACCATATCTAGTTCAACTCAGCTTTGAAACTGATACAAACCACGGGTCCTCTACCATCCAATGCTTTTCAGTTAAGAGCGAGAAACATGTGAGCTTCGTGAATGGTGTAGCTTCATTTGAGCTGAAAACTGACTGTGTTTACCACAAACGAAGTCTTGCTTGTACGAAGACAAGGATCCTGGGATTTACCTAGATTTCTGAAGGGAAACAGACAGCACAGTTCTCATCCATGAAACACACTCTGCTTTAGAGCAAGAAGCACGCTCTTGCTTTCTAGAGTTTCTAATACAGCATTGTATGTGAGAGTGCTCAGAACAAAAGAACGGTGTTTCCTACACATATCATCCATTTCTAGTTCAACTCTCCTTCTGAAAGTGATACAAACCACAGGTCCTGTAACATCCAATGCTTTTCAGTTAAGTGCAAGATACGTGTGAGCTTCGTGAACGATGTAGCTTCATTTGAGCTGAAAAGTGACTGTGTTTACCTTAAACGAAGTCTTTCTTGTAGGAAGACACAGAGCCTGGGATTTACCTCTAATTCTGAAGAGAAACACACAGCACAGTTCTCATCCATGAAACACACTCCGCTTTATAGCATGAAGCACGCTCTTCCTTTGTAGAGTCTCTAATACAGCATGGAACGTGAGTGTACTGAGACAAAACGAACGGGTTTTCCTACACATATGGATCATATCTAGTTCAACTCTGCTTCTGAAACTGATACACACCACGGTCCTCTATCATACAATGCTTTTCAGTTAAGAGCGAGAAACATGTGAGCTTCCTGAACGATGTAGCGTCATTTGAGCTGAAAAGTGACTGTGTTTACCTCAAACGAAGTCTTGCTTGTACGAAGACAAGGATCCTGGGATTTACCTCAATTTCTGAAGGGAAACAGACAGCACAGTTCCCATCCATGAAACACACTCTGCTTTAGAGCAAGAAGTACGCTCTTGCTTTCTAGAGTCTCTAATACAGCATTCTACGGGAGAGTGCTCAGAACAAAAGAACGGTGTTTCCTACACATATCGACCGTTTCTAATTCAACTCTGCTTCTGAAACTGATACAAACCACAGGTCCTGTAACATCCAATGTTTTTCAGTTAAGTGCAAGAAACGTGTGAGCTTAGTGAACGATGTAGCTTCATTTGAGCTGAAAAGTGACTGTGTTTACCTGAAACGAAATCTTGTTTGTAAGAAGACACAGAGCCTGGGATTTAACTGCATTTCTTAATTGAAACACAGCACATTTCTCATCCTTGAAATATACACTACTTTATAGCAAGAAGCACGATCTTCCTTTCTAGAGTCTCTAATACAGCAGGAAACGTGAGTGTACTGAGACCAAACGATTGGGGTTCCTACACATACGGACCATATCTAGTTCAACTCTGCTTCTGAAACTGATACACACCACGGGTCCTCTATCATCCAATGCTTTTCAGTTAAGAGCGAGAAACATGTGAGCTGGCTGCCCAATGTAGCATCATTTGAGGTGAATAGTGTCTGCGTTTACCTGATACGAACTCTTCCTTGTAAGAACATACAGAGCCTGGGATTTAACTCCATTTCTGAAGCGAAACAAACAGCACAGTTCTCATCCATGAAATATACTCTGTTGTAGAGCAAGAAGCACGATCTTCCTTTCTAGAGTCTCTAATAGAGCAGGAAACCTGAGTGTACTGAGACCAAACGATTGGGGTTCCTACACATACGGACCATATCCAGTTCAACTCTGCTTCTGAAACTGATACACACCACGGGTCCTCTACCATCCAATGCTTTTCAGTTAAGAGCGAGAAACATGTGAGCTTCGTGAACGATGTAGCTTCATTTGAGCTGAAAAGTGACTGTATTTACCTGAAAGGAAGTCTTGCTTGTAGGAAGACACAGAGCCTGGGATTTACCTCCATTTCTGAATCGAAGCACACAGCAAAGTTCTCATCCATGAAACATACTCTGCTTTCGAGCAAGAACCACACTCTTGCTTTCTTGAGTCCCTTATACAGCAGGAAACCTGAGTGTACTTAGACCAAAAGAACGGTGTTTCCTACACATATGGACCATATCTAGTTCAACTCAGCTTTGAAACTGATACAAACCACGGGTCCTCTATCATCCAATGCTTTTCAGTTAAGAGCGAGAGACATGTGAGCATCGTGAACGGTGTAGCTTCATTTGAGCTGAAAACTGACTGCGTTTACCACAAACGAAGTCTTGCTTGTACGAAGACAAGGATCCTGGGATTTACCTAGATTTCTGAAGGGAAACAGACAGCACAGTTCTCATCCATGAAACACACTCTGCTTTAGAGCAAGAAGCACGCTCTTGCTTTCTAGAGTTTCTAATACAGCATTCTATGTGAGAGTGCTCAGAACAAAAGAACGGTGTTTCCTACACATATTGACCATTTCTAGTTCAACTCTCCTTCTGAAAGTGATACAAACCACAGGTCCTGTAACATCCAATGCTTTTCAGTTAAGTGCAAGAAACGTGTGAGCTTCGTGAACGATGTAGCTTCATTTGAGCTGAAAAGTGACTGTGTTTACCTTAAACGAAGTCTTGCTTGTAGGAAGACACAGAGCCTGGGATTTACCTCTAATTCTGAAGAGAAACACACAGCACAGTTCTCATCCATGAAACACACTCCGCTTTATAGCAAGAAGCACGCTCTTCCTTTGTAGAGTCTCTAATACAGCATGGAACGTGAGTGTACTGAGACCAAACGAATGGGTTTTCCTACACATATGGATCATATCTAGTTCAACTCTGCTTCTGAAACTGATACACACCACGGTCCTCTATCATACAATGCTTTTCAGTTAAGAGCGAGAAACATGTGAGCTTCCTGAACGATGTAGCTTCATTTGAGCTGAAAAGTGACTGTGTTTACCTCAAATGAAGTCTTGCTTGTACGAAGACAAGGATCCTGGGATTTACCTCAATTTCTGAAGGGAAACAGACAGCACAGTTCCCGTCCATGAAACACACTCTGCTTTAGAGCAAGAAGTACGATCTTGCTTTCTAGAGTCTCTAATACAGCATTCTACGGGAGAGTGCTCAGAACAAAAGAACGGTGTTTCCTACACATATCGACCGTTTCTAATTCAACTCTGCTTCTGAAACTGATACAAACCACAGGTCCTGTAACATCCAATGTTTTTCAGTTAAGTGCAAGAAACGTGTGAGCTTAGTGAACGATGTAGCTTCATTTGAGCTGAATAGTGACTGTGTTTACCTGAAATGAAGTCTTGTTTGTAAGAAGACACAGAGCCTAGGATTTAACTGCATTTCTTAATTGAAACACAGCACATTTCTCATCCTTGAAATATACACTACTTTATAGCAAGAAGCACGCTCTTCCTTTCTAGAGTCTCTAATATAGCAGGAAACATGAGTGTATTGAGACCAAAAGATTGGGGTTCCTACACATACGGACAATATCTAGTTCAACTCTGCTTCTGAAACTGATACACACCACGGGTCCTCTATCATCCAATGCTTTTCAGTTAAGTGCGAGAAACATGTGAGCTGGCTGCCCAATGTAGCATCATTTGAGGTGAATAGTGTCTGCGTTTACCTGATAGGAACTCTTCCTTGTAAGAACACACAGAGCCTGGGATTTAACTCCATTTCTGAAGCGAAACAAACAGCACAGTTCTCATCCATGAAATATAATCTGTTGTAGAGCAAGAAGCACGATCTTCCTTTCTAGAGTCTCTAATAGAGCAGGAAACCTGAGTGTACTGAGACCAAACGATTGGGGTTCCTACACATACGGACCATATCTAGTTCAACTCTGTTTCTGAAACTGATACACACCACGGGTCCTCTATCATCCAATGCTTTTCAGTTAAGAGCGAGAAACATGTGAGCTTTGTGAACGATGTAGCTTCATTTGAGCTGAAAACTGACTGTGTTTACCACAAACGAAGTCTTGCTTGTACGAAAACAAGGATCCTGGGATTTACCTAGATTTCTGAAGGGAAACAGACAGCACAGTTCTCATCCATGAAACACACTCTGCTTTAGAGCAAGAAGCACGCTCTTGCTTTCTAGAGTTTCTAATACAGCATTGTATGTGAGAGTGCACAGAACACAAGAACGGTGTATCCTACATATATCGACCATTTCTAATTCAACTCTGCTTCTGAAACTAATACAAACCACAGGTCCTGTAACATCCAATGCTTTTCAGTTAAGTGCAAGAAACGTGTGAGCTTAGTGAACGATGTAGCTTCATTTGAGCTGAAAAGTGACTGTGTTTACCTGAAACGAAGTCTTGTTTGTAAGAAGACACAGAGCCTGGGATTTAACTGCATTTCTTAATTGAAACACAGCACATTTCTCATCCTTGAAATATACACTACTTTATAGCAAGAAGCACGATCTTCCTTTCTAGAGTCTCTAATACAGCAGGAAACGTGAGTGTACTGAGACCAAACGATTGGGGTTCCTACACATACGGACCATATCTAGTTCAACTCTGCTTCTGAAACTGATACACACCACGGGTCCTCTATCATCCAATGCTTTTCAGTTAAGAGCGAGAAACATGTGAGCTGGCTGCCCAATGTAGCATCATTTGAGGTGAATAGTGTCTGCGTTTACCTGATACGAACTCTTCCTTGTAAGAACACACAGAGCCTGGGATTTAACTCCATTTCTGAAGCGAAACAAACAGCACAGTTCTCATCCATGAAATATACTCTGTTGTAGAGCAAGAAGCACGATCTTCCTTTCTAGAGTCTCTAATAGAGCAGGAAACCTGAGTGTACTGAGACCAAACGATTGGGGTTCCTACACATACGGACCATATCCAGTTCAACTCTGCTTCTGAAACTGATACACACCACGGGTCCTCTACCATCCAATGCTTTTCAGTTAAGAGCGAGAAACATGTGAGCTTCGTGAACGATGTAGCTTCATTTGAGCTGAAAAGTGACTGTATTTACCTGAAAGGAAGTCTTGCTTGTAGGAAGACACAGAGCCTGGGATTTACCTCCATTTCTGAATCGAAGCACACAGCAAAGTTCTCATCCATGAAACATACTCTGCTTTCGAGCAAGAACCACACTCTTGCTTTCTTGAGTCCCTTATACAGCAGGAAACCTGAGTGTACTTAGACCAAAAGAACGGTGTTTCCTACACATATGGACCATATCTAGTTCAACTCAGCTTTGAAACTGATACAAACCACGGGTCCTCTATCATCCAATGCTTTTCAGTTAAGAGCGAGAGACATGTGAGCATCGTGAACGGTGTAGCTTCATTTGAGCTGAAAACTGACTGCGTTTACCACAAATGAAGTCTTGCTTGTACGAAGACAAGGATCCTGGGATTTACCTAGATTTCTGAAGGGAAACAGACAGCACAGTTCTCATCCATGAAACACACTCTGCTTTAGAGCAAGAAGCACGCTCTTGCTTTCTAGAGTTTCTAATACAGCATTCTATGTGAGAGTGCTCAGAACAAAAGAACGGTGTTTCCTACACATATTGACCATTTCTAGTTCAACTCTCCTTCTGAAAGTGATACAAACCACAGGTCCTGTAACATCCAATGCTTTTCAGTTAAGTGCAAGAAACGTGTGAGCTTCGTGAACGATGTAGCTTCATTTGAGCTGAAAAGTGACTGTGTTTACCTTAAACGAAGTCTTGCTTGTAGGAAGACACAGAGCCTGGGATTTACCTCTAATTCTGAAGAGAAACACACAGCACAGTTCTCATCCATGAAACACACTCCGCTTTATAGCAAGAAGCACGCTCTTCCTTTGTAGAGTCTCTAATACAGCATGGAACGTGAGTGTACTGAGACCAAACGAATGGGTTTTCCTACACATATGGATCATATCTAGTTCAACTCTGCTTCTGAAACTGATACACACCATGGTCCTCTATCATACAATGCTTTTCAGTTAAGAGCGAGAAACATGTGAGCTTCCTGAACGATGTAGCTTCATTTGAGCTGAAAAGTGACTGTGTTTACCTCAAATGAAGTCTTGCTTGTACGAAGACAAGGATCCTGGGATTTACCTAGATTTCTGAAGGGAAACAGACAGCACAGTTCTCATCCATGAAACACACTCTGCTTTAGAGCAAGAAGCACGCTCTTGCTTTCTAGAGTTTCTAATACAGCATTCTATGTGAGAGTGCTCAGAACAAAAGAACGGTGTTTCCTACACATATTGACCATTTCTAGTTCAACTCTCCTTCTGAAAGTGATACAAACCACAGGTCCTGTAACATCCAATGCTTTTCAGTTAAGTGCAAGAAACGTGTGAGCTTCGTGAACGATGTAGCTTCATTTGAGCTGAAAAGTGACTGTGTTTACCTTAAACGAAGTCTTGCTTGTAGGAAGACACAGAGCCTGGGATTTACCTCTAATTCTGAAGAGAAACACACAGCACAGTTCTCATCCATGAAACACACTCCGCTTTATAGCAAGAAGCACGCTCTTCCTTTGTAGAGTCTCTAATACAGCATGGAACGTGAGTGTACTGAGACCAAACGAATGGGTTTTCCTACACATATGGATCATATCTAGTTCAACTCTGCTTCTGAAACTGATACACACCATGGTCCTCTATCATACAATGCTTTTCAGTTAAGAGCGAGAAACATGTGAGCTTCCTGAACGATGTAGCTTCATTTGAGCTGAAAAGTGACTGTGTTTACCTCAAATGAAGTCTTGCTTGTACGAAGACAAGGATCCTGGGATTTACCTCAATTTCTGAAGGGAAACAGACAGCACAGTTCCCATCCATGAAACACACTCTGCTTTAGAGCAAGAAGTACGATCTTGCTTTCTAGAGTCTCTAATACAGCATTCTACGGGAGAGTGCTCAGAACAAAAGAACGGTGTTTCCTACACATATCGACCGTTTCTAATTCAACTCTGCTTCTGAAACTGATACAAACCACAGGTCCTGTAACATCCAATGTTTTTCAGTTAAGTGCAAGAAACGTGTGAGCTTAGTGAACGATGTAGCTTCATTTGAGCTGAATAGTGACTGTGTTTACCTGAAATGAAGTCTTGTTTGTAAGAAGACACAGAGCCTAGGATTTAACTGCATTTCTTAATTGAAACACAGCACATTTCTCATCCTTGAAATATACACTACTTTATAGCAAGAAGCACGCTCTTCCTTTCTAGAGTCTCTAATATAGCAGGAAACGTGAGTGTATTGAGACCAAAAGATTGGGGTTCCTACACATACGGACAATATCTAGTTCAACTCTGCTTCTGAAACTGATACACACCACGGGTCCTCTATCATCCAATGCTTTTCAGTTAAGTGCGAGAAACATGTGAGCTGGCTGCCCAATGTAGCATCATTTGAGGTGAATAGTGTCTGCGTTTACCTGATAGGAACTCTTCCTTGTAAGAACACACAGAGCCTGGGATTTAACTCCATTTCTGAAGCGAAACAAACAGCACAGTTCTCATCCATGAAATATAATCTGTTGTAGAGCAAGAAGCACGATCTTCCTTTCTAGAGTCTCTAATAGAGCAGGAAACCTGAGTGTACTGAGACCAAACGATTGGGGTTCCTACACATACGGACCATATCTAGTTCAACTCTGTTTCTGAAACTGATACACACCACGGGTCCTCTATCATCCAATGCTTTTCAGTTAAGAGCGAGAAACATGTGAGCTTTGTGAACGATGTAGCTTCATTTGAGCTGAAAACTGACTGTATTTACCACAAACGAAGTCTTGCTTGTACGAAGACAAGCATCCTGAGATTTACCTAGATTTCTGAAGGGAAACAGACAGCACAGTTCTCATCCATGAAACACACTCTGCTTTAGAGCAAGAAGCACGCTCTTGCTTTCTAGAGTTTCTAATACAGCATTCTATGTGAGAGTGCTCAGAACAAAAGAACGGTGTTTCCTACACATATCGACCATTTCTAGTTCAACTCTCCTTCTGAAAGTGATACAAACCACAGGTCCTGTAACATCCAATGCTTTTCAGTTAAGTGGAAGAAACGTGTGAGCTTAGTGAACGATGTAGCTTCATTTGAGCTGAGAGTGACTGTGTTTACCTTAAACGAAGTCTTGCTTGTAGGAAGACACAGAGCCTGGGATTTAACTCTAATTCTGAAGAGAAACACACAGCACACTTCTCATCCATGAAACACACTCTGCTTTATAGCAAGAAGCACGCTCTTCCTTTGTGGAGTCTCTAATACAGCAGGGAACGTGAGTGTACTGAGACCAAACGAACGGGTTTTCCTACACATATGGACCATATCTAGTTCAACTCTGCTTCTGAAACTGATACACACCACGGTCCTCTATCATACAATGCTTTTCAGTTAAGAGCGAGAAACATGTGAGCTTCCTGAACGATGTAGCTTCATTTCAGCTGAAAAGTGACTGTGTTTACCTCAAACGAAGTCTTGCTTGTACGAAGACAAGGATCCTGGGATTTACCTCAATTTCTGAAGGGAAACAGACAGCACAGTTCCCATCCATGAAACACACTCTGCTTTAGAGCAAGAAGTACGCTCTTGCTTTCTAGAGTCTCTAATACAGCATTGTATGGGAGAGTGCTCAGAACAAAAGAACAGGGTTTCCTACACATATCGACCGTTTCTAATTCAACTCTGCTTCTGAAACTGATACAAACCACAGGTCCTGTAACATACAATGTTTTTCAGTTAAGTGCAAGAAACGTGTGAGCTTCGTGAACTATGTAGCTTCATTTGAGCTGAAAAGTGACTGTGTTTACCTTAAACGAAGTCTTGCTTGTAGGAAGACACAGAGCCTGGGATTTATCTCTAATTCTGAAGGGAAACACACAGCACAGTTCTCATCCATGAAACACACTCCGCTTTATAACAAGAAGCACGCTCTTCCTTTCTAGAGTCTCTAATACAGCAGGGAACGTGAGTGTACTGAGATAAAATGAACGGGTTTTCCTACACATACGGACCATATCTAGTTCAACTCTGCTTCTGAAATTGATACAAACCACAGGTCCTCTAACATCAAATGGTTTTTGTTTAAGAGCACGAAACGTGTGAGCTTCATGAACGATGTAGCTTCATTTTACCTTAAAAGAGACTGCTTTTAACTGAAATGAAGTCTTGCTTGTAGGAAAACATAGAGCCTGTGTTTTACCTCCATTTCTGAAGGGAAACAGACAGCACAGTTCTCATCCATGAAACAATGTCTGCTTTAGAGCAAGAAGCACAATCTTCCTTTCTAGAGTCTCTAATACAGGAGGAAATGTGAGTGTACTTAGACAAAAAGCACAGTGTTTCCTACACTTATGGACCATTTCTAGTTCAACTCTGCTTCTGAAACTGATACAAACCACAGTCCCTGTAAAATCCAATGCTTTTCAGTTAATAGCGAGAAACATGTGATCTGGCTGTACAATGTAGCTTCATTTGAGCTGAAAATTGTCTGCATTTACCTGAAACGTAGTCTTGTTTGTAAGAAGACACAGAGCCTGGGATTTCAGTGCATTTCTTAATCGAAACACCCAGCACATTCTCATACATGAAACATACTCTGCTTTATAGCAAGAATCACGCTCTTCTTTTGTAGAGTCTCTAATACAGCAGGAAACGTGAGTGTACTGAGACCAAACGAATGGGGTTTCCTACACATACGGATCATATCTAGTTCTACTCTGCTTCTGAAACTGATAAACACCACGGGTCCTCTATCATACAATGCTTTTCATTTAAGAGTGAGAAACATGTAAGCATCCTGAATGATGTAGCTTCATTTGAGCTGAAAAGTGACTGTGTTTACCTTAAACGAAGTCTTGCTTGTACTAAGACAAGGATCCTGGGATTTACCTCCATTTCTGAAGGGAAACAGACAACACAGTTATCATCCATGTAATACACTCTGCTTTAGAGCAAGAAGCACGCTCTTGCTTTCTAGAGTCTCTAATACAGCATTCTACGGGAGAGTGCTAAGAACAAAAGAACGGTGTTTCCTACACATATCGACCATTTCTAATTCAATTCTGCTTCTGAAACTGATACAAACCACAGGTCCTGTAACGTCCAATGCTTTTAAGTTAAGTGCAAGAAACGTGTGAGCTTCGTGAATGATGTAGCTTTATTTGAGCTGAAAAGTAACTCTGTTTACCTGAAACGAAGTCTTGCTTGTAGGAAGACAAACAGCCTGGGATTTACCTCCATTTCTGAAGGGAAACAGACAGCAAAGTTCTCATCCACGAAACAATCTCTGCTTTAGAGCAAGAAGGACGCTCTTGCTTTTAAGAGTCTCAAATACAGCAGGAAACGTTACTGTACTTAGACCAAAAGAAGAGTGTTTCCTACACATATGGAACATTTCTAGTTCAACTCTGCTTCTGAAACTGATACAAACCACAATTCCTGTAAAATCCAATGCTTTTCACTTAAGAGCAAGAAACATGTGAGCTGGCTGTACAATGTAGCATCATTTCAGATGAAAAGTGTCTGCGTTTACCTGATACGAAGTCTTTCTTGTAAGATAACACAGAGCCTGGGATTTAACTACATTTCTTAATCGAAACACACAGCACATTTCTCATCCAGGAAATATACTCTGTTGTAGAGCAAAAAGCACAATCTTCCTTTCTAGAGTCTCTAATACAGCAGGAAACGTGAGTGTACTGAGACCAAATGAACGGGGTTTCCTACACATATGGACCATATCTAGTTCAACTCTGCTTCTGAAACAGATACACACCACGGGTCCACTAACATCCAATGCTTTTGAATTAAGAGCGAGAAACGTGTGAGCTAGGTGAACAATGTAGCTTCATTAGAGCTGAAAAGGGACTGTGTTTACCTGAAACGAAGTCTTGCTTGTAGGAAGACACAGCGCTTGGGATTTACCTCCATTTCTGTAGGGAAACACACAGCACAGTTTTCATCCATGAAACAATCTCTACTTTAGAGCAAGAAGCACTCTCTTGCTTTCGATAGTCGCTAATACAGCATTCTATGTGAGAGTGCTCAGAACAAAAGAACGGTGTTTCCTACCAATATCGACCATTTCTAGTTCAACTCTGCTTCTGAAACTGATACAAACCACAGGACCTGTAACATCCAATGCTTTTCAGTTAAGTGGAAGAAACGTGTGAGCTTAGTGAACGATGTAGCTTCATTTGAGCTGAAAAGTGACTGTGTTTACCTGAAACGAAGTCTTGTTTGTAAGAAGACACAGAGCCTGGGATTTAACTGCATTTTTTAATTGAAACACAGCACATTTCTCATCCTTGAAATATACACTACTTTATAGCGAGAAGCACGCTCTTCCTTTCTAGAGTCTCTAATACAGCAGGAAACGTGAGTGTACTGAGACCAAAAGATTGGGCTTCCTACACATACGGACCATATCTAGTTCAACTCTGCTTCTGAAACTGATACACATCACGGGTCCTCTATCATCCAATGCTTTTCAGTTAAGAGCGAGAAACATGTGAGCTTCATGAACGATGTAGCTTCATTTGAGCTGAAAAGTGACTGTGTTTACCTGAAAGGAAGTCTTGCTTGTAGGAAGACACAGAGCCTGGGATTTACCTCCATTTCTGAATCAAAGCACACAGCACAGTTCTCATCCATGAAACATACTCTGCTTTCGAGCAAGAACCACACTCTTGCTTTCTTGAATCCCTTATACAGAGGGAACCTGAGTGTACTTAGACAAAAAGAATGGTGTTTCCTACACATATGGACCATATCTAGTTCAACTCTACTTTGAAACTGATACAAACCACGGGTCCTCTATCATCCAATGCTTTTCAGTTAAGAGCGAGAAACATGTGAGCTTCGTGAACGATGTAGCTTCATTTGAGCTGAAAACTGACTGTGTTTAACTCAAACGAAGTCTTGCTTGTACGAAGACAAGGATCCTGGGATTTACCTCCATTTCTGAAGGGAAACAGACAGCACAGATCTCATCCATGAAACACACTCTGCTTTATAGCAAGAAGCACGCTCTTGCTTTCTAGAGTCTCTAATACAGCATTCTATGTGAGAGTGCTCAGAACAAAAGAACGGTGTTTCCTACACATATCGACCATTTCTATTTCAACTCTGCTTCTGAAAGTGATACAAACCCAGGTCCTGTAACATCCAATGCTTTTCAGTTAAGTGCAAGAAACGTGTGAGCTTCGTGAATGATGTAGCTTCATTTGAGCTGAAAAGTGACTGTGTTTACCTGAAACGAAGTCTTGCTTGTGGGAAGACACAGAGCCTGGGATTCATCTCCATTTCTGAATGGAAACACACAGCACAGTTTTCATCCATGAAACAATCTCTGCTTTAGAGCAAGAAGGATGCTCTTGCTTTAAAGAGTCTCTAACACAGCAGGAAACGTGAGTGTACTTAGACCAAATGACTGGGGTTTCCTACACATATGGACCATATCTAGGTCAACTCTGCTTCTGAAACTGATACAAACCACAGGTCCTCTAACAACAATTGCTTTTCAGTTAAGAGTGAGAAAAATGTGAGCTTCGTGAACGATGTAACTTCATTTGAGCTGAAAACTCATTGTGTTTACCTCAAACTAACTCTTGCTTGTAGGAAGACACAGAACCTGGGATTTAACTCTAATTCTGAAGGGAAACACACAGCACAGTTCTCATCCATGAAACACACTCTGGTTTATAGCAAGAAGCACGCTCTTCCTTTGTAGAGTCTCTAATACAGCAGGAAACGTGAGTGTACTGAACCAAACGAACGGGGTTTCCTACACATATGGACCATAACTAGTTCAACTCTACTTCTGAAACTGATACAACCCACAGACACTGTAAAATCCAATGCTTTTCAGTTAAGACCGAGAAACATGTGAGCTGGCTGCGCAATGTAGCATCATTTGAGGTGAATAGTGTCTGCGTTTACATGATACGAAGTCTTCCTTGTAAGAACACACAGAGCCTGGGATTTAACTCCATTTCTGAAGCGAAACAAACAGCACAGTTCTCATCCATGAAATATACTCTGTTGTAGAGCAAGAAGCACGATCTTCCTTTCTAGAGTCTCTAATACAGCAGGGAACGTGAGTGTACTGAGACCAAACGAACGGGGTTTCCTACACATACGGACCATATCTAGTTCAACTCTGCTTCTGAAACTGATACACACCACGGTCCTCTATCATACAATGCTTTTCAGTTAAGAGCGAGAAACATGTAAGCTTCCTGAACGATGTAGCTCCACTTGAGCTGAAAAGTGACTGTGTTTACCTCAAACGAAGTCTTGCTTGTACGAAGACAAGGATCCTGGGATTTAGCTCAATTTCTGAAGGGAAACAGACAGCACAGTTCCCATCCATGAAACACACTCTGCTTTAGAGCAAGAAGTACGCTCTTGCTTTCTAGAGTCTCTAATACAGCATTCTACAGGAGAGTGCTCAGAACAAAAGAACGGTGTTTCCTACACATATCGACCGTTTCTAATTCAACTCTGCTTCTGAAACTGATACAAACCACAGGTCCTGTAACATCCAATGTTTTTCAGTTAAGTGCAAGAAACGTGTAAGCATCCTTAACTATGTAGCTTCATTTGAGCTGAAAAGTGACTGTGTTTACCTGAAACGAAGTCTTGCTTGTAGGAAGACACAGAGCCTGGGATTTATCTCCATTTCTGAATGGAAACACACAGCACAGTTTTCATCCATGAAACAATCTCTGCTTTAGAGCAAGAAGGATGCTCTTGCTTTAAAGAGTCTCTAATACAGCAGGAAACGTGAGTGTACTTAGACCAAATGAATGGGGTTTCCGACACATATGAACCATATCTAGTTCAACTCTGCTTCTGAAACTGATACCAACCACAGGTCCTCAAACATCAATTGCTTTTCAGTTAAGAGCGAGAAACATGTGTGCTTGTGAACCATGTAGCTTCATTTATGCTGAAAACTGATTGTGTTTACCTCAAACTAACTCTTGCTTGTAGGAAGACACAGAGCCTGGGATTTAACTCTACTTCTGAAGGGAAACACACAGCACAGTTCTCATCCATGAAACACACTCTGCTTTATAGCAAGAAGCACGCTCTTCCTTTGTAGAGTCTCTAATACAGCAGGAAACGTGCGTGTACTGAGACCAAACGAACGGGGTTTCCTACAATTATTGACCATATCTAGTTCAACTCTCTTCTGAAACTGATACAAACCACAGGTCCTGTAACATCCCATGCTTTTGATTTAAGTGCAAGAATCGTGTGAGCTTCGTGAACGATGAAGCTTCATTTGAGCTGAAAAGTGACTCTGTTTACCTGAAACGAAGTCTTGCTTGTAGGAAGACACAGAGCCTGGGATTTAACTCCATTTCTGAAGGGAAATACATCACAGTTTCATCCATGAAACAATCTCTGCTTTAGAGCAAGAGGACGCTCTTGCTTTAAAGAGTCTCTAATACAGCAAGAAATGTGACTGTACTTAGACCAAAAGAACGGGGTTTCCAACACATATGGACCATATCTAGTTCAACTCTGCTTCTGAAATTGATACAAATCACAGTTCCTGTAACATCCAATGCTTTTCAGTTAAGTGCAAGAAACGTGTGATCTTAGTGAACGATGTAGCTTCATTTGAGCTGAAAAGTGACTGTGTTTACCCGAAACAAAGTCTTGCTTGTAGGAAGACACAGTGACTGGGATTTACCTCCATTTCTGAAGGGAAACACACAGCATAGTTCTCATCCATGAAACAATCTCTACTTTAGAGCAAGAAGCACTCTCTTGCTTTAAAGTGTCTCTAATACAGCAGGAAACGTGAGTGTACTTAGACCAAATGAAAGGGGTTTCCTACACATATCGACCCTATCTAGTTCAACTCTGCTTATGAAACTGATACAAACCACAGACCCTGTAAAATCCAATGCTTTTCAGTTAAGAGCGAGAAACATGTAAGCTGGCTGCGCAATGTAGCATCATTTGAGGTGAATAGTGTCTGCGTTTACCTGATACGAAGTATTCCTTGTAAGAACACACAGAGCCTGGGAATAATTTAGCTTCATTTGAGATGAAAATTGTCTGCATTTACCTGAAACGAAGTCTTGTTTGTAAGAAGACACAGAGCCTGGGATTTAGCTGCATTTCTTAATCGAAACACATAGCACATTTCTCATCCATGAAATATACTCTGCTTTATAGCAAGAAGCACGCTCTTCCTTTGTAGAGTCTCTAAAACAGCAGGAAACATGAGTGTACTGAGACCCAACGAACGGGGTTTCCTACACATACGGACCATATCTAGTTCAACTCTGCTTCTGAAACTGATACACACCACGCATCCTCTATCATACAATGCTTTTCATTTAAGAGCGAGAAACATGTAAGCTTCCTGAACGATGTAGCTTCATTTGAGCTGAAAAGTGACTGTGTTTACCTCAAACGAAGTCTTGCTTGTACGAAGACAAGGATCCTGTGATTTACCTCCATTTCTGAAGGAAACAGACAGCACAGTTCTCATCCATGAAACACATTCTGCTTTATAGCAAGAAGCACGCTCTTCCTTTGTAGAGTCTCTACTACAGCAGAAAACGTGAGTGTACTGACACCAAATGAACGGGGTTTCCTACACATACAGACCATATCTAGTTCAACTCTGCTTCTGAAACTGATACACACCACGGTCCTCTATCATACAATGCTTTTCAGTTACGAGCGAGAAAAATGTAAGTTTCCTGAACGATGTAGCTACATTTGAGCTGAAAAGTGACTGTGTTTACCTCAAACGAAGTCTTGCTTGTACGAAGACAAGGATCCTGGGATTTACCTCAATTTCTGAAGGGAAACAGACAGCACAGTTCTCATCAATGAAACACACTATGCTTTAGAGCAAGAAGCACGCTCTTGCTTTCTAGAGTCTCTTATACAGCATTCTATGGGAGAGTGCTCAGAACAAAAGAACGGTGTTTCCTACACATATCGACCATTTCTAATTCAACTCTGCTTCTGAAACTGATACAAACCACAGGTCCTCTAACATCAATTGCTTTTCATTTAAGAGCGAGAAACATGTGAGCTTGTGAACGATGTAGCTTCATTTGAGCTGAAAACTGATTGTGTTTACCTCAAACTAACTCTTGCTTGTAGTAAGACAAGGAGCCTGGGATTTACGTCCACTTCTGAAGGGAAACACACAGCACAGTTCTCATCCATGAAACACACTCTGATTTAGAGCAAGAAGCACGATCTTCCTTTGTAGAGGTTCTACTACAGCAGAAAACGTGAGTGTACTGAGACCAAACGATTGGGTTTCCTACACATATGGACGATATCTAGTTCAACTCTGGTTCTGAAACTGATACACACCACGGGTCCTCTATCATCCAATGCTTTTTAGTTAAGAGCGAGAAACCTGTGAGCTTCGTGAACGATGTAGCTTCATTTGAGCTGAAAAGTGACTGTGTTTACCTCAAACGAAGTCTTGCTTGTACGAAGACAAGGATCCTGGGATTTACCTCCATTTCTGAAGGGAAACACACATCACAGTTTTCATCCATGAAACAATCTCTGCTTTAGAGCAAGAAGGACGCTCTTGCTTTAAGAGTGTCTAATACAGCAGGAAACGTGAGTGTACTTCGACTAAATGAATGGGGTTTCCGTCACATATGGATAATATCTAGTTCAACTCTGCTTCTGAAACTGAAACAAACCACAGGTCCTCTAACATCAATTGCTTTTCAGTTAAGAGCGAGAAACATGTGAGCTTGTGAACGATGTAGCTTCATTTGAGCTGAAAACTGATTGTGTTTACCTCAAACTAACTCTTGCTTGTACAAGACAAGGTGCCTTGGATTTACCTCCACTTCTGAAGGGAAACAGACAGCACAGTTCTCATCCATGAAACACCCTCTGCGTTAGAGCAAGAAGCACGCTCTTGCTTTCTATACTCTCTAATACAGCATTCTATGTGAGAGTGCTCAGAACAAAAGAACGGTGTTTCCTACATATATCGACCATTTCTAGTTCAACTCTGCTTCTGAAACTGAAACAACCCACAGACCCTGTAAAATCCAATGCTTTTCAGTTAAGACCGAGAAACATGTGAGCTGGCTGCGCAATGTAGCATCATTTGAGGTGAATAGTGTCTGCGTTTACATGATACGAAGTCTTCCTTGTAAGAACACACAGAGCCTGGGATTTAACTCCATTTCTGAAGCGAAACAAACAGCACAGTTCTCATCCATGAAATATACTCTGTTGTAGAGCAAGAAGCACGATCTTCCTTTCTAGAGTCTCTAATACAGCAGGGAACGTGAGTGTACTGAGACCAAACGAACGGGGTTTCCTACACATACGGACCATATCTAGTTCAACTCTGCTTCTGAAACTGATACACACCGCGGTCCTCTATCATACAATGCTTTTCAGTTAAGAGCGAGAAACATGTAAGCTTCCTGAACGATGTAGCTCCATTTAGGCTGAAAAGTGACTGTGTTTACCTCAAACGAAGTCTTGCTTGTACGAAGACAAGGATCCTGGGATTTACCTCAATTTCTGAAGGGAAAAAGACAGCACAGTTCCCATCCATGAAACACACTCTGCTTTAGAGCAAGAAGTACGCTCTTGCTTTCTAGAGTCTCTAATACAGCATTCTACAGGAGAGTGCTCAGAACAAAAGAACGGTGTTTCCTACACATATCGACCATTTCTAGTTCAACTCTGCTTCTGAAACTGATACAAACCACAGGTCCTGTAACATCCAATGCTTTTCAGTTAAGTGGAAGAAACGTGTGATCTTAGTGAACGATGTAGCTTCATTTGAGCTGAAAAGTGACTGTGTTTACCTGAAACGAAGTCTTGCTTGTAGGAAGACACAGTGACTGGGATTTACCTCCATTTCTGAAGGGAAACACACAGCATAGTTCTCATCCATGAAACAATCTCTACTTTAGAGCAAGAAGCACTCTCTTGCTTTAAAGAGTCTCTAATACAGCAGGATACGTGAGTGTACTTAGACCAAATGAAAGGGGTTTCCTACACATATCGACCCTATCTAGTTCAACTCTGCTTATGATACTGATACAAACCACAGACCCTGTAAAATCCAATGCTTTTCATTTAAGAGCGCGAAACATGTAAGCTGGCTGCGCAATGTAGCATCATTTGAGGTGAATAGTGTCTGCGTTTACCTGATACGAAGTCTTCCTTGTAAGAACACACAGAGCCTTGGAATAATTTAGCTTCATTTGAGATGAAAATTGTCTGCATTTACCTGAAACGAAGTCTTGTTTGTAAGAAGACACAGAGCCTGGGATTTAGCTGCATTTCTTAATCGAAACACATAGCACATTTCTCATCCATGAAATATACTCTGCTTTATAGCAAGAAGCACGCTCTTCCTTTGTAGAGTCTCTAAAACAGCAGGAAACATGAGTGTACTGAGACCAAACGAAAGGGGGTTTCCTACACATACGGATCATATCTAGTTCAACTCTGCTTCTGAAACTGATACACACCACGCATCCTCTATCATACAATGCTTTTCATTTAAGAGCGAGAAACATGTAAGCTTCCTGAACGATGTAGCTTCATTTGAGCTGAAAAGTGACTGTGTTTACCTCAAACGAAGTCTTGCTTGTACGAAGACAAGGATCCTGGGATTTACCTCAATTTCTGAAGGGAAACAGACAGCACAGTTCTCATCAATGAAACACACTATGCTTTAGAGCAAGAAGCACGCTCTTGCTTTCTAGAGTCTCTTATACAGCATTCTATGGGAGAGTGCTCAGAACAAAAGAACGGTGTTTCCTACACATATCGACCATTTCTAATTCAACTCTGCTTCTGAAACTGATACAAACCACAGGTCCTCTAACATCAATTGCTTTTCATTTAAGAGCGAGAAACATGTGAGCTTGTGAACGATGTAGCTTCATTTGAGCTGAAAACTGATTGTGTTTACCTCAAACTAACTCTTGCTTGTAGTAAGACAAGGAGCCTGGGATTTACGTCCACTTCTGAAGGGAAACACACAGCACAGTTCTCATCCATGAAACACACTCTGATTTATAGCAAGAAGCACGATCTTCCTTTGTAGAGGTTCTACTACAGCAGAAAACGTGAGTGTACTGAGACCAAACGATTGGGGTTCCTACACATATGGACGATATGTAGTTCAACTCTGCTTCTGAAACTGATACACACCACGGGTCCTCTATCATCCAATGCTTTTCAGTTAAGAGCGAGAAACATGTGAGCTTCGTGAACGATGTAGCTTCATTTGAGCTGAAAAGTGACTGTGTTTACCTCAAACGAAGTCTTGCTTGTACGAAGACAAGGATCCTGGGGTTTACCTCCATTTCTGAAGGGAAACAGACAGCACAGTTCTCATCCATGAAACACCCTCTGCGTTAGAGCAAGAAGCAGGCTCTTGCTTTCTATACTCTCTAATACAGCATTCTATGTGAGAGTGCTCAGAACAAAAGAACGGTGTTTCCTACATATATCGACCATTTCTAGTTCAACTCTGCTTCTGAAACTGATACAACCCACAGACCCTGTAAAATCCAATGCTTTTCAGTTAAGACCGAGAAAGATGTGAGCTGGCTGCGCAACGTAGCATCATTTGAGGTGAATAGTGTCTGCGTTTACATGATACGAAGTCTTCCTTGTAAGAACACACAGAGCCTGGGATTTAACTCCATTTCTGAAGCGAAACAAACAGCACAGTTCTCATCCATGAAATATACTCTGTTGTAGAGCAAGAAGCACGATCTTCCTTTCTAGAGTCTCTAATACAGCAGGGAACGTGAGTGTACTGAGACCAAACGAACGGGGTTTCCTACACATACGGACCATATCTAGTTCAACTCTGCTTCTGAAACTGATACACACCGCGGTCCTCTATCATCCAATGATTTTCAGTTAAGAGCGAGAAACATGTAAGCTTCCTGAACGATGTAGCTCCACTTGAGCTGAAAAGTGACTGTGTTTACCTCAAACGAAGTCTTGCTTGTAGGAAGACAAGGATCCTGGGATTTAGCTCAATTTCTGAAGGGAAAAAGACAGCACAGTTCCCATCCATGAAACACACTCTGCTTTAGAGCAAGAAGTACGCTCTTGCTTTCTAGAGTCTCTAATACAGCATTCTACAGGAGAGTGCTCAGAACAAAAGAACGGTGTTTCCTACACATATCGACCATTTCTAGTTCAACTCTGCTTCTGAAACTGATACAAACCACAGGTCCTGTAACATCCAATGCTTTTCAGTTAAGTGGAAGAAACGTGTGAGCTTAGTGAACGATGTAGCTTCATTTGAGCTGAAAAGTGACTGTGTTTACCTGAAACGAAGTCTTGTTTGTAAGAAGACACAGAGCCTGGGATTTACGTGCATTTCTTAATTGAAACACAGCACATTTCTCATCCTTGAAATATATACTACTTTATAGCAAGAAGCACGCTCTTCCTTTCTAGAGTCTCTAAAAGAGCAGGAAACGTGAGTGTACTGAGACCAAACGATTGGGGTTCCTACACATATGGACCATATCTAGTTCAACTCTGCTTCTGAAACTGATACAACCCACAGACCCTGTAAAATCCAATGCTTTTCAGTTAAGACCGAGAAACATGTGAGCTGGCTGCGCAATGTAGCATCATTTGAGGTGAATAGTGTCTGCGTTTACATGATACGAAGTCTTCCTTGTAAGAACACACAGAGCCTGGGATTTAACTCCATTTCTGAAGCGAAACAAACAGCACAGTTCTCATCCATGAAATATACTCTGTTGTAGAGCAAGAAGCACGATCTTCCTTTCTAGAGTCTCTAATACAGCAGGGAACGTGAGTGTACTGAGACCAAACGAACGGGGTTTCCTACACATACGGACCATATCTAGTTCAACTCTGCTTCTGAAACTGATACACACCACGGTCCTCTATCATACAATGCTTTTCAGTTAAGAGCGAGAAACATGTAAGCTTCCTGAACGATGTAGCTCCATTTGAGCTGAAAAGTGACTGTGTTTACCTCAAACGAAGTCTTGCTTGTATGAAGACAAGGATCCTGGGATTTACCTCAATTTCTGAAGGGAAACAGACAGCACAGTTCCCATCCATGAAACACACTCTGCTTTAGAGCAAGGAGTACGCTCTTGCTTTCTAGAGTCTCTAATACAGCATTCTACAGGAGAGTGCTCAGAACAAAAGAACGGTGTTTCCTACACATATCGACCCTTTCTAATTCAACTCTGCTTCTGAAACTGATACAAACCACAGGTCCTATAACATCCAATGTTTTTCAGTTAAGTGCAAGAAACGTGTAAGCATCCTTAACTATGTAGCTTCATTTGAGCTGAAAATTGACTGTGTTTACCTGAAACGAAGTCTTTCTTGTAGGAAGACACAGAGCCTGGGATTTATGTCCATTTCTGAATGGAAACACACAGCACAGTTTTCATCCATGAAACAATCTCTGCTTTAGAGCAAGAAGGATGCTCTTGCTTTAAAGAGTCTCTAATACAGCAGGAAACGTGAGTGTACTTAGACCAAAAGAACGGGGTTTCCTACAATTATCGACCATATCTAGTTCAACTCTGCTTCTGAAACTGATACACACCACGCATCCTCTATCATACAATGCTTTTCAGTTAAGAGCGAGAAACATGTAAGCTTCCTGAAGGATGTAGCTTCATTTGAGCTGAAAAGTGACTGTGTTTACCTCAAACGAAGTCTTGCTTGTACGAAGACAAGGATCCTGTGATTTACCTCCATTTCTGAAGGAAACAGACAGCACAGTTCTCATCCATGAAACACACTCTGCTTTATAGCAAGAAGCACGCTCTTCCTTTGTAGAGTCTCTACTACAGCAGAAAACGTTAGTGTACTGAGATCAAATGAACGGGGTTTCCTACACATACAGACCATATCTAGTTCAACTCTGCTTCTGAAACTGATACACACCACGCATCCTCTATCATACAATGCTTTTCAGTTAAGAGCGAGAAACATGTAAGCTTCCTGAAGGATGTAGCTTTATTTGAGCTGAAAAGTGACTGTGTTTACCTCAAACGAAGTCTTGCTTGTACGAAGACAAGGATCCTGTGATTTACCTCCATTTCTGAAGGAAACAGACAGCACAGTTCTCATCCATGAAACACACTCTGCTTTATAGCAAGAAGCACGCTCTTCCTTTGTAGAGTCTCTACTACAGCAGAAAACGTTAGTGTACTGAGATCAAATGAACGGGGTTTCCTACACATACAGACCATATCTAGTTCAACTCTGCTTCTGAAACTGATACACACCACGGTCCTCTATCATACAATGCTTTTCAGATACGAGCGAGAAAAATGTAAGTTTCCTGAACGATGTAGCTTCATTTGAGCTGAAAAGTGACTGTGTTTACCTCAAACGAAGTCTTGCTTGTACGAGGACAAGGATCCTGGGATTTACCTCAATTTCTGAAGGGAAACAGACAGCACAGTTCTCATCAATGAAACACACTCTGCTTTAGAGCAAGAAGCACGCTCTTGCTTTCTAGAGTCTCTTATACAGCATTCTATGTGAGAGTGCTCAGAACAAAAGAACGGTGTTTCCTACACATATCGACCATTTCTAATTCAACTCTGCTTCTGAAACTGATACAAACCACAGGTCCTCTAACATCAATTGCTTTTCATTTAAGAGCGAGAAACATGTGAGCTTGTGAACGATGTAGCTTCATTTGAGCTGAAAACTGATTGTGTTTACCTCAAACTAACTCTTGCTTGTAGTAAGACAAGGAGCCTGGGATTTACGTCCACTTCTGAAGGGAAACACACAGCACAATTCTCATCCATGAAACACACTCTGATTTATAGCAAGAAGCACGATCTTCCTTTCTAGAGTCTCTAATAGAGCAGGAAACCTGAGTGTACTGAGACCAAACGATTGGGGTTCCTACACATACGGACCATATCCAGTTCAACTCTGCTTCTGAAACTGATACACACCACAGGTCCTCTATCATCCAATGCTTTTCAGTTAAGAGCGAGAAACACGTGAGCTTCGTGAACGATGTAGCTTCATTTGAGCTGAAAAGTGCCTGTGTTTACCTCAAACGAAGTCTTGCTTGTACGAAGACAAGGATCCTGGGATTTACCTCCATTTCTGAAGGGAAACACACATCACAGTTTTCATCCATGAAACAATCTCTGCTTTAGAGCAAGAAGGACGCTCTTGCTTTAAGAGTGTCTAATACAGCAGGAAACGTGAGTGTACTTCGACTAAATGAATGGGGTTTCCGACACATATGGATAATATCTAGTTCAACTCTGCTTCTGAAACTGATACACACCACGGGTCCTCTAACATCCAATGCTTTTGAATTAAGAGTGAGAAACGTGTGAGCTAGGTGAACAATGTAGCTTCATTTGAGCTGAAAATAGTCTGCATTTACCTGAAAAGAAGTCTTGTTTGTAAGAAGACACAGAGCCTGGGATTTACCTCCATATCTGAAGGGAAACACACAGCACATTTCTCATCCATGAAACATACTCTGATTTAGAGCAAGAATCACGCTCTTCCTTTGTAGAGTCTCTAATACAGCATTCTACGTGAGAGTGCTCAGAACAAAAGAACGGTGTTTCCTACACATATCGACCATTTCTAGTTCAACTCTGCTTCTGAAACTGATACAAACCACAGGTCCTGTATCATCCAGAGCTTTTCAGTTAAGTGCAAGAAACGTGTTAGCTTCGTGAACGATGTAGCTTCATTTGAGCTGAAAAATGACTGTGTTTACCTGAAACGAAGTCTTGCTTGTAGAAAGACACAGCGCTTGGGATTTACCTCCATTTCTGAAGGGAAACACACAGCACAGTTTTCATCCATGAAACAATCTCTGCTTTAGAGCAAGAAGCACGCTCATGCTTTCTTGAGTCCCTAGTACACCAGGAAAAGTGAGTGTACTCAGACAAAAAGAACAGTGTTTCCTACACAATGGACCATATCTATTTCAATTCTGCTTCTGAAACTGATACAAATACAGGTCCTCTAACAACAAATGCTTTTCATTTAAAACTTAGAAACATGTGTGCTTCGTGTACGATGTAGCTTCCTTTAAGATGTAAAGTGATTGTGTTTACCTGAAAGGAAATCTTGCTTGTAGGAAGACACAAAGCCTGGGTTTAACTCCATTTCTGAAGGGAAACACACTGCACAGTTCTCATCCTGGAAAGGCACTCTGCTTTAGAGCAAGAAGCATGCTCTTCCTTTCTAGAGTCTCTAATACAGCAGGAAACATGAGTGTACTGAGACCAAACGAAGGGGGTTTCCTACACATACGGACCATATCTAGTTCAACTCTGCTTCTGAAAATGATACACACCACGGGTCCTCTATCATCCAATGCTTTTCAGTTAAGAGCGAGAAACATGTGAGCTTCGTGAAAGATGTAGCTTCATCTGAGCTGAAAAGTGACTGTTTTTACATCAAACGATGTATTGCTTGTACGAAGACAAGGATCCTGGGATTTACCTCCATTTCTGAAGGGAAACGGACAGCACAGTTCTCATCTATGTAACACACTCTGCTTTAGAGGAAGAAGCACGCTCTTGCTTTCTTGAGTCCCTAATACAGCAGGAAACCTGAGTGTACTTAAACCAAAAGAACGGGGTTTGCTACACATATGGACCATATCTAGTTCAACTCTGCTTCTGCAACTGATACAAACCACAGGTCCTGTAGCATCAAATGCTTTTCAGTTAAGAGCGAGAAACATGTGAAAATGTGAATGATGTAGCTTCATTTGAGCTGAAAACTGATTGTGTTTAACTCAAAAGAACTCTTGCTTGTATGAAGACAAGGAGCCTGGGATTTACCTCCATTTCTGAAGGTACACAGACAGCACAGTTCTCATCCATGAAACAATCTCTACTTTAGAGCAAGAAGCACTCTCTTGCTTTAAAGATTCTCTAATACAGCAGGAAACTTGAGTGTACTGAGACCAAACGAACGGGGTTTCCTACACATACGGACCATATCTAGTTCAACTCTGCTTCTGAAACTGATACACACCACGGGTCCTCTAACATCAAATGCTTTTGAATTAAGAGCGAGAAACGTGTGAGCTAGGTGAATAATGTAGCTTCATTTATTCATTAAATAGTCTGAATTTACCTGAAACGAAGTCTTGTTTGTAAGAAGATACAGAGCCTGGGATTTACCTCCATTTCTGAAGGGACACACACAGCACATTTCTCATCCATGAAACATATTCTGCTTTAGAGCAAGAATCACGCTCTTCCTTTGTAGAGTCTCTAATACAGCATTATACATGAGAGTGCTCAGAACAAAAGTACGGTGTTTCCTACACATATCGACCATTTCTAATTCAACTCTCCTTCTGAAAGTGATACAAACCACAGGTCCTGTAACATCCAATGCTTTTCAGTTAAGTGCAAGAAACGTGTGAGCTTCGTGAACGATGTAGCTTCATTTGAGCTGAAAAGTGACTGTGTTTACCTTAAACGAAGTCTTGCTTGTAGGAAGACACAGAGCCTGGGATTTACCTCTAATTCTGAAGGGAAACACACAGCACAGTTCTTATCCAAGAAACACACTCCGCTTTATAGCAAGAAGCACGCTCTTCCTTTGTAGAGTCTCTAATACTGCAGGGAACATGAGTGTACTGAGACCAAACGAACGGGGTTTCCTACACATACGGACCATATCTATTTCATCTCTGCTTCTGAAACTGATACACACCACGGTCCTCTATCATACAATGCTTTTCAGTTAAGAGCGAGAAACATGTAAGCTTCCTGAACGATGTAGCTTCATTTGAGCTGAAAAGTGACTGTGTTTACCTCAAACGATGTCTTGCTTGTACGAAGACAAGGATCCTGGGATTTACCTCAATTTCTGAAGGGAAACAGACAGCACAGTTCCCATCCATGAAACACACTCTGCTTTAGAGCAAGAAGTACGCTCTTGCTTTCTAGAGTCTCTAATACAGCATTCTACAGGAGAGTGCTCAGAACAAAAGAACGGTGTTTCCAACACATATGGACCATATCTAGTTCAACTCTGCTTCTGAAATTGATACAAACCACAGGTCCTGTAACATCCAATGCTTTTCAGTTAAGTGCAAGAAACGTGTCAGCTTCGTGAACGATGTAGCTTCATTTGAGCTGAAAAGTGACTGTGTTTACCCGAAACAAAGTCTTGCTTGTAGGAAGACACAGTGACTGGGATTTACCTCCATTTCTGAAGGGAAACACACAGCATAGTTCTCATCCATGAAACAATCTCTACTTTAGAGCAAGAAGCACTCTCTTGCTTTAAAGAGTCTCTAATACAGCAGGATACGTGAGTGTACTTAGACCAAATGAAAGGGGTTTCCTACACATATCGACCCTATCTAGTTCAACTCTGCTTATGATACTGATACAAACCACAGACCCTGTAAAATCCAATGCTTTTCATTTAAGAGCGCGAAACATGTAAGCTGGCTGCGCAATGTAGCATCATTTGAGGTGAATAGTGTCTGCGTTTACCTGATACGAAGTCTTCCTTGTAAGAACACACAGAGCCTTGGAATAATTTAGCTTCATTTGAGATGAAAATTGTCTGCATTTACCTGAAACGAAGTCTTGTTTGTAAGAAGACACAGAGCCTGGGATTTAGCTGCATTTCTTAATCGAAACACATAGCACATTTCTCATCCATGAAATATACTCTGCTTTATAGCAAGAAGCACGCTCTTCCTTTGTAGAGTCTCTAAAACAGCAGGAAACATGAGTGTACTGAGACCAAACGAAAGGGGGTTTCCTACACATACGGATCATATCTAGTTCAACTCTGCTTCTGAAACTGATACACACCACGCATCCTCTATCATACAATGCTTTTCATTTAAGAGCGAGAAACATGTAAGCTTCCTGAACGATGTAGCTTCATTTGAGCTGAAAAGTGACTGTGTTTACCTCAAACGAAGTCTTGCTTGTACGAAGACAAGGATCCTGGGATTTACCTCAATTTCTGAAGGGAAACAGACAGCACAGTTCTCATCAATGAAACACACTATGCTTTAGAGCAAGAAGCACGCTCTTGCTTTCTAGAGTCTCTTATACAGCATTCTATGGGAGAGTGCTCAGAACAAAAGAACGGTGTTTCCTACACATATCGACCATTTCTAATTCAACTCTGCTTCTGAAACTGATACAAACCACAGGTCCTCTAACATCAATTGCTTTTCATTTAAGAGCGAGAAACATGTGAGCTTGTGAACGATGTAGCTTCATTTGAGCTGAAAACTGATTGTGTTTACCTCAAACTAACTCTTGCTTGTAGTAAGACAAGGAGCCTGGGATTTACATCCACTTCTGAAGGGAAACACACAGCACAGTTCTCATCCATGAAACACACTCTGATTTATAGCAAGAAGCACGATCTTCCTTTGTAGAGGTTCTACTACAGCAGAAAACGTGAGTGTACTGAGACCAAACGATTGGGGTTCCTACACATATGGACGATATGTAGTTCAACTCTGCTTCTGAAACTGATACACACCACGGGTCCTCTATCATCCAATGCTTTTCAGTTAAGAGCGAGAAACATGTGAGCTTCGTGAACGATGTAGCTTCATTTGAGCTGAAAAGTGACTGTGTTTACCTCAAACGAAGTCTTGCTTGTACGAAGACAAGGATCCTGGGGTTTACCTCCATTTCTGAAGGGAAACAGACAGCACAGTTCTCATCCATGAAACACCCTCTGCGTTAGAGCAAGAAGCAGGCTCTTGCTTTCTATACTCTCTAATACAGCATTCTATGTGAGAGTGCTCAGAACAAAAGAACGGTGTTTCCTACATATATCGACCATTTCTAGTTCACTCTGCTTCTGAAACTGATACAACCCACAGACCCTGTAAAATCCAATGCTTTTCAGTTAAGACCGAGAAACATGTGAGCTGGCTGCGCAACGTAGCATCATTTGAGGTGAATAGTGTCTGCGTTTACATGATACGAAGTCTTCCTTGTAAGAACACACAGAGCCTGGGATTTAACTCCATTTCTGAAGCGAAACAAACAGCACAGTTCTCATCCATGAAATATACTCTGTTGTAGAGCAAGAAGCACGATCTTCCTTTCTAGAGTCTCTAATACAGCAGGGAACGTGAGTGTACTGAGACCAAACGAACGGGGTTTCCTACACATACGGACCATATCTAGTTCAACTCTGCTTCTGAAACTGATACACACCGCGGTCCTCTATCATCCAATGATTTTCAGTTAAGAGCGAGAAACATGTAAGCTTCCTGAACGATGTAGCTCCACTTGAGCTGAAAAGTGACTGTGTTTACCTCAAACGAAGTCTTGCTTGTACGAAGACAAGGATCCTGGGATTTAGCTCAATTTCTGAAGGGAAACAGACAGCACAGTTCCCATCCATGAAACACACTCTGCTTTAGAGCAAGAAGTACGCTCTTGCTTTCTAGAGTCTCTAATACAGCATTCTACAGGAGAGTGCTCAGAACAAAAGAACGGTGTTTCCTACACATATCGACCATTTCTAGTTCAACTCTGCTTCTGAAACTGATACAAACCACAGGTCCTGTAACATCCAATGCTTTTCAGTTAAGTGGAAGAAACGTGTGATCTTAGTGAACGATGTAGCTTCATTTGAGCTGAAAAGTGACTGTGTTTACCTGAAACGAAGTCTTGTTTGTAAGAAGACACAGAGCCTGGGATTTAACTGCATTTCTTAATTGAAACACAGCACATTTCTCATCCTTGAAATATATACTACTTTATAGCAAGAAGCACGCTCTTCCTTTCTAGAGTCTCTAAAAGAGCAGGAAACGTGAGTGTACTGAGACCAAACGATTGGGGTTCCTACACATATGGACCATATCTAGTTCAACTCTGCTTCTGAAACTGATACAACCCACAGACCCTGTAAAATCCAATGCTTTTCAGTTAAGACCGAGAAACATGTGAGCTGGCTGCGCAATGTAGCATCATTTGAGGTGAATAGTGTCTGCGTTTACATGATACGAAGTCTTCCTTGTAAGAACACACAGAGCCTGGGATTTAACTCCATTTCTGAAGCGAAACAAACAGCACAGTTCTCATCCATGAAATATACTCTGTTGTAGAGCAAGAAGCACGATCTTCCTTTCTAGAGTCTCTAATACAGCAGGGAACGTGAGTGTACTGAGACCAAACGAACGGGGTTTCCTACACATACGGACCATATCTAGTTCAACTCTGCTTCTGAAACTGATACACACCACGGTCCTCTATCATACAATGCTTTTCAGTTAAGAGCGAGAAACATGTAAGCTTCCTGAACGATGTAGCTCCATTTGAGCTGAAAAGTGACTGTGTTTACCTCAAACGAAGTCTTGCTTGTATGAAGACAAGGATCCTGGGATTTACCTCAATTTCTGAAGGGAAACACACAGCACAGTTCTCATCCATGAAACACACTCCGCTTTATAACAAGAAGCACGCTCTTCCTTTCTAGAATCTCTAATACAGCAGGGAACGTGAGTGTACTGAGATAAAATGAACGGGTTTTCCTACACATACGGACCATATCTAGTTCAACTCTGCTTCTGAAATTGATACAAACCACAGGTCCTCTAACATCAAATGGTTTTTGTTTAAGAGCACGAAACGTGTGAGCTTCATGAACGATGTAGCTTCATTTTACCTTAAAAGAGACTGCTTTTAACTGAAATGAAGTCTTGCTTGTAGGAAAACATAGAGCCTGTGTTTTACCTCCATTTCTGAAGGGAAACAGACAGCACAGTTCTCATCCATGAAACAATGTCTGCTTTAGAGCAAGAAGCACAATCTTCCTTTCTAGAGTCTCTAATACAGGAGGAAATGTGAGTGTACTTAGACAAAAAGCACGGTGTTTCCTACACTTATGGACCATTTCTAGTTCAACTCTGCTTCTGAAACTGATACAAACCACAGTCCCTGTAAAATCCAATGCTTTTCAGTTAATAGCGAGAAACATGTGATCTGGCTGTACAATGTAGCTTCATTTGAGCTGAAAATTGTCTGCATTTACCTGAAACGTAGTCTTGTTTGTAAGAAGACACAGAGCCTGGGATTTCAGTGCATTTCTTAATCGAAACACCCAGCACATTCTCATACATGAAACATACTCCGCTTTATAGCAAGAATCACGCTCTTCTTTTGTAGAGTCTCTAATACAGCAGGAAACGTGAGTGTACTGAGACCAAACGAATGGGGTTTCCTACACATACGGATCATATCTAGTTCTACTCTGCTTCTGAAACTGATAAACACCACGGGTCCTCTATCATACAATGCTTTTCATTTAAGAGTGAGAAACATGTAAGCATCCTGAATGATGTAGCTTCATTTGAGCTGAAAAGTGACTGTGTTTACCTTAAACGAAGTCTTGCTTGTACTAAGACAAGGATCCTGGGATTTACCTCCATTTCTGAAGGGAAACAGACAACACAGTTATCATCCATGTAATACACTCTGCTTTAGAGCAAGAAGCACGCTCTTGCTTTCTAGAGTCTCTAATACAGCATTCTACGGGAGAGTGCTAAGAACAAAAGAACGGTGTTTCCTACACATATCGACCATTTCTAATTCAATTCTGCTTCTGAAACTGATACAAACCACAGGTCCTGTAACGTCCAATGCTTTTAAGTTAAGTGCAAGAAACATGTGAGCTTCGTGAATGATGTAGCTTTATTTGAGCTGAAAAGTAACTCTGTTTACCTGAAACGAAGTCTTGCTTGTAGGAAGACAAACAGCCTGGGATTTACCTCCATTTCTGAAGGGAAACAGACAGCAAAGTTCTCATCCACGAAACAATCTCTGCTTTAGAGCAAGAAGGACGCTCTTGCTTTTAAGAGTCTCAAATACAGCAGGAAACGTTACTGTGCTTAGACCAAAAGAAGAGTGTTTCCTACACATATGGAACATTTCTAGTTCAACTCTGCTTCTGAAACTGATACAAACCACAATTCCTGTAAAATCCAATGCTGTTCACTTAAGAGCAAGAAACATGTGAGCTGGCTGTACAATGTAGCATCATTTCAGATGAAAAGTGTCTGCGTTTACCTGATACGAAGTCTTTCTTGTAAGATAACACAGAGCCTGGGATTTAACTACATTTCTTAATCGAAACACACAGCACATTTCTCATCCAGGAAATATACTCTGTTGTAGAGCAAAAAGCACAATCTTCCTTTCTAGAGTCTCTAATACAGCAGGAAACGTGAGTGTACTGAGACCAAATGAACGGGGTTTCCTACACATATGGACCATATCTAGTTCAACTCTGCTTCTGAAACAGATACACACCACGGGTCCACTAACATCCAATGCTTTTGAATTAAGAGCGAGAAACGTGTGAGCTAGGTGAACAATGTAGCTTCATTAGAGCTGAAAAGGGACTGTGTTTACCTGAAACGAAGTCTTGCTTGTAGGAAGACACAGCGCTTGGGATTTACCTCCATTTCTGTAGGGAAACACACAGCACAGTTTTCATCCATGAAACAATCTCTACTTTAGAGCAAGAAGCACTCTCTTGCTTTCGATAGTCGCTAATACAGCATTCTATGTGAGAGTGCTCAGAACAAAAGAACGGTGTTTCCTACCAATATCGACCATTTCTAGTTCAACTCTGCTTCTGAAACTGATACAAACCACAGGACCTGTAACATCCAATGCTTTTCAGTTAAGTGGAAGAAACGTGTGAGCTTAGTGAACGATGTAGCTTCATTTGAGCTGAAAAGTGACTGTGTTTACCTGAAACGAAGTCTTGTTTGTAAGAAGACACAGAGCCTGGGATTTAACTGCATTTTTTAATTGAAACACAGCACATTTCTCATCCTTGAAATATACACTACTTTATAGCGAGAAGCACGCTCTTCCTTTCTAGAGTCTCTAATACAGCAGGAAACGTGAGTGTACTGAGACCAAAAGATTGGGCTTCCTACACATACGGACCATATCTAGTTCAACTCTGCTTCTGAAACTGATACACACCACGGGTCCTCTATCATCCAATGCTTTTCAGTTAAGACCGAGAAACATGTGAGCTGGCTGGGCAATGTAGCATCATTTGAGGTGAATAGTGTCTGCGTTTACATGATACGAAGTCTTCCTTGTAAGAACACACAGAGCCTGGGATTTAACTCCATTTCTGAAGCGAAACAAACAGCACAGTTCTCATCCATGAAATATACTCTGTTGTAGAGCAAGAAGCACGTTCTTCCTTTCTAGAGTCTCTAATACAGCAGGGAACGTGAGTGTACTTAGACCAAAAGAACGGGGTTTCCTACAATTATCGACCATATCTAGTTCAACTCTGCTTCTGAAACTGATACACACCACGCATCCTCTATCATACAATGCTTTTCAGTTAAGAGCGAGAAACATGTAAGCTTCCTGAAGGATGTAGCTTCATTTGAGCTGAAAAGTGACTGTGTTTACCTCAAACGAAGTCTTGCTTGTACGAAGACAAGGATCCTGTGATTTACCTCCATTTCTGAAGGAAACAGACAGCACAGTTCTCAACCATGAAACACACTCTGCTTTATAGCAAGAAGCACGCTCTTCCTTTGTAGAGTCTCTACTACAGCAGAAAACGTTAGTGTACTGAGATCAAATGAACGGGGTTTCCTACACATACAGACCATATCTAGTTCAACTCTGCTTCTGAAACTGATACACACCACGGTCCTCTATCATACAATGCTTTTCATATACGAGCGAGAAAAATGTAAGTTTCCTGAACGATGTAGCTTCATTTGAGCTGAAAAGTGACTGTGTTTACCTCAAACGAAGTCTTGCTTGTACGAGGACAAGGATCCTGGGATTTACCTCAATTTCTGAAGGGAAACAGACAGCACAGTTCTCATCAATGAAACACACTCTGCTTTAGAGCAAGAAGCACGCTCTTGCTTTCTAGAGTCTCTTATACAGCATTCTATGGGAGAGTGCTCAGAACAAAAGAACGGTGTTTCCTACACATATCGACCATTTCTAATTCAACTCTGCTTCTGAAACTGATACAAACCACAGGTCCTCTAACATCAATTGCTTTTCATTTAAGAGCGAGAAACATGTGAGCTTGTGAACGATGTAGCTTCATTTGAGCTGAAAACTGATTGTGTTTACCTCAAACTAACTCTTGCTTGTAGTAAGACAAGGAGCCTGGGATTTACGTCCACTTCTGAAGGGAAACACACAGCACAATTCTCATCCATGAAACACACTCTGATTTATAGCAAGAAGCACGATCTTCCTTTCTAGAGTCTCTAATAGAGCAGGAAACCTGAGTGTACTGAGACCAAAAGATTGGGGTTCCTACACATACGGACCATATCCAGTTCAACTCTGCTTCTGAAACTGATACACACCACGGGTCCTCTATCATCCAATGCTTTTCAGTTAAGAGCGAGAAACACGTGAGCTTCGTGAACGATGTAGCTTCATTTGAGCTGAAAAGTGCCTGTGTTTACCTCAAACGAAGTCTTGCTTGTACGAAGACAAGGATCCTGGGATTTACCTCCATTTCTGAAGGGAAACACACATCACAGTTTTCATCCATGAAACAATCTCTGCTTTAGAGCAAGAAGGACGCTCTTGCTTTAAGAGTGTCTAATACAGCAGGAAACGTGAGTGTACTTCGACTAAATGAATGGGGTTTCCGACACATATGGATAATATCTAGTTCAACTCTGCTTCTGAAACTGATACACACCACGGGTCCTCTAACATCCAATGCTTTTGAATTAAGAGTGAGAAACGTGTGAGCTAGGTGAACAATGTAGCTTCATTTGAGCTGAAAATAGTCTGCATTTACCTGAAACGAAGTCTTGTTTGTAAGAAGACACAGAGCCTGGGATTTACCTCCATATCTGAAGGGAAACACACAGCACATTTCTCATCCATGAAACATACTCTGATTTAGAGCAAGAATCACGCTCTTCCTTTGTAGAGTCTCTAATACAGCATTCTACGTGAGAGTGCTCAGAACAAAAGAACGGTGTTTCCTACACATATCGACCATTTCTAGTTCAACTCTGCTTCTGAAACTGATACAAACCACAGGTCCTGTAACATCCAGAGCTTTTCAGTTAAGTGCAAGAAACGTGTTAGCTTCGTGAACGATGTAGCTTCATTTGAGCTGAAAAATGACTGTGTTTTCCTGAAACGAAGTCTTGCTTGTAGAAAGACACAGCGCTTGGGATTTACCTCCATTTCTGAAGGGAAACACACAGCACAGTTTTCATCCATGAAACAATCTCTGCTTTAGAGCAAGAAGCACGCTCATGCTTTCTTGAGTCCCTAGTACACCAGGAAAAGTGAGTGTACTCAGACAAAAAGAACAGTGTTTCCTACACAATGGACCATATCTAGTTCAATTCTGCTTCTGAAACTGATACAAATACAGGTCCTCTAACAACAAATGCTTTTCATTTAAAACTTAGAAACATGTGTGCTTCGTGTACGATGTAGCTTCCTTTAAGATGTAAAGTGATTGTGTTTACCTGAAAGGAAATCTTGCTTGTAGGAAGACACAAAGCCTGGGTTTAACTCCATTTCTGAAGGGAAACACACTGCACAGTTCTCATCCTGGAAAGGCACTCTGCTTTAGAGCAAGAAGCATGCTCTTCCTTTCTAGAGTCTCTAATACAGCAGGAAACATGAGTGTACTGAGACCAAACGAAGGGGGTTTCCTACACATACGGACCATATCTAGTTCAACTCTGCTTCTGAAAATGATACACACCACGGGTCCTCTATCATCCAATGCTTTTCAGTTAAGAGCGAGAAACATGTGAGCTTCGTGAAAGATGTAGCTTCATCTGAGCTGAAAAGTGACTGTTTTTACATCAAACGATGTATTGCTTGTACGAAGACAAGGATCCTGGGATTTACCTCCATTTCTGAAGGGAAACAGACAGCACAGTTCCCATCCATGAAACACACTCTGCTTTAGAGCAAGAAGTACGCTCTTGCTTTCTAGAGTCTCTAATACAGCATTCTACAGGAGAGTGCTCAGAACAAAAGAACGGTGTTTCCAACACATATGGACCATATCTAGTTCAACTCTGCTTCTGAAATTGATACAAACCACAGGTCCTGTAACATCCAATGCTTTTCAGTTAAGTGCAAGAAACGTGTCAGCTTCGTGAACGATGTAGCTTCATTTGAGCTGAAAAGTGACTGTGTTTACCCGAAACAAAGTCTTGCTTGTAGGAAGACACAGTGACTGGGATTTACCTCCATTTCTGAAGGGAAACACACAGCATAGTTCTCATCCATGAAACAATCTCTACTTTAGAGCAAGAAGCACTCTCTTGCTTTAAAGAGTCTCTAATACAGCAGGATACGTGAGTGTACTTAGACCAAATGAAAGGGGTTTCCTACACATATCGACCCTATCTAGTTCAACTCTGCTTATGATACTGATACAAACCACAGACCCTGTAAAATCCAATGCTTTTCATTTAAGAGCGCGAAACATGTAAGCTGGCTGCGCAATGTAGCATCATTTGAGGTGAATAGTGTCTGCGTTTACCTGATACGAAGTCTTCCTTGTAAGAACACACAGAGCCTTGGAATAATTTAGCTTCATTTGAGATGAAAATTGTCTGCATTTACCTGAAACGAAGTCTTGTTTGTAAGAAGACACAGAGCCTGGGATTTAGCTGCATTTCTTAATCGAAACACATAGCACATTTCTCATCCATGAAATATACTCTGCTTTATAGCAAGAAGCACGCTCTTCCTTTGTAGAGTCTCTAAAACAGCAGGAAACATGAGTGTACTGAGACCAAACGAAAGGGGGTTTCCTACACATACGGATCATATCTAGTTCAACTCTGCTTCTGAAACTGATACACACCACGCATCCTCTATCATACAATGCTTTTCATTTAAGAGCGAGAAACATGTAAGCTTCCTGAACGATGTAGCTTCATTTGAGCTGAAAAGTGACTGTGTTTACCTCAAACGAAGTCTTGCTTGTACGAAGACAAGGATCCTGGGATTTACCTCAATTTCTGAAGGGAAACAGACAGCACAGTTCTCATCAATGAAACACACTATGCTTTAGAGCAAGAAGCACGCTCTTGCTTTCTAGAGTCTCTTATACAGCATTCTATGGGAGAGTGCTCAGAACAAAAGAACGGTGTTTCCTACACATATCGACCATTTCTAATTCAACTCTGCTTCTGAAACTGATACAAACCACAGGTCCTCTAACATCAATTGCTTTTCATTTAAGAGCGAGAAACATGTGAGCTTGTGAACGATGTAGCTTCATTTGAGCTGAAAACTGATTGTGTTTACCTCAAACTAACTCTTGCTTGTAGTAAGACAAGGAGCCTGGGATTTACGTCCACTTCTGAAGGGAAACACACAGCACAGTTCTCATCCATGAAACACACTCTGATTTATAGCAAGAAGCACGATCTTCCTTTGTAGAGGTTCTACTACAGCAGAAAACGTGAGTGTACTGAGACCAAACGATTGGGGTTCCTACACATATGGACGATATGTAGTTCAACTCTGCTTCTGAAACTGATACACACCACGGGTCCTCTATCATCCAATGCTTTTCAGTTAAGAGCGAGAAACATGTGAGCTTCGTGAACGATGTAGCTTCATTTGAGCTGAAAAGTGACTGTGTTTACCTCAAACGAAGTCTTGCTTGTACGAAGACAAGGATCCTGGGGTTTACCTCCATTTCTGAAGGGAAACAGACAGCACAGTTCTCATCCATGAAACACCCTCTGCGTTAGAGCAAGAAGCAGGCTCTTGCTTTCTATACTCTCTAATACAGCATTCTATGTGAGAGTGCTCAGAACAAAAGAACGGTGTTTCCTACATATATCGACCATTTCTAGTTCACTCTGCTTCTGAAACTGATACAACCCACAGACCCTGTAAAATCCAATGCTTTTCAGTTAAGACCGAGAAAGATGTGAGCTGGCTGCGCAACGTAGCATCATTTGAGGTGAATAGTGTCTGCGTTTACATGATACGAAGTCTTCCTTGTAAGAACACACAGAGCCTGGGATTTAACTCCATTTCTGAAGCGAAACAAACAGCACAGTTCTCATCCATGAAATATACTCTGTTGTAGAGCAAGAAGCACGATCTTCCTTTCTAGAGTCTCTAATACAGCAGGGAACGTGAGTGTACTGAGACCAAACGAACGGGGTTTCCTACACATACGGACCATATCTAGTTCAACTCTGCTTCTGAAACTGATACACACCGCGGTCCTCTATCATCCAATGATTTTCAGTTAAGAGCGAGAAACATGTAAGCTTCCTGAACGATGTAGCTCCACTTGAGCTGAAAAGTGACTGTGTTTACCTCAAACGAAGTCTTGCTTGTACGAAGACAAGGATCCTGGGATTTAGCTCAATTTCTGAAGGGAAACAGACAGCACAGTTCCCATCCATGAAACACACTCTGCTTTAGAGCAAGAAGTACGCTCTTGCTTTCTAGAGTCTCTAATACAGCATTCTACAGGAGAGTGCTCAGAACAAAAGAACGGTGTTTCCTACACATATCGACCATTTCTAGTTCAACTCTGCTTCTGAAACTGATACAAACCACAGGTCCTGTAACATCCAATGCTTTTCAGTTAAGTGGAAGAAACGGGTGATCTTAGTGAACGATGTAGCTTCATTTGAGCTGAAAAGTGACTGTGTTTACCTGAAACGAAGTCTTGTTTGTAAGAAGACACAGAGCCTGGGATTTAACTGCATTTCTTAATTGAAACATAGCACATTTCTCATCCTTGAAATATATACTACTTTATAGCAAGAAGCACGCTCTTCCTTTCTAGAGTCTCTAAAAGAGCAGGAAACGTGAGTGTACTGAGACCAAACGATTGGGGTTCCTACACATATGGACCATATCTAGTTCAACTCTGCTTCTGAAACTGATACAACCCACAGACCCTGTAAAATCCAATGCTTTTCAGTTAAGACCGAGAAACATGTGAGCTGGCTGCGCAATGTAGCATCATTTGAGGTGAATAGTGTCTGCGTTTACATGATACGAAGTCTTCCTTGTAAGAACACACAGAGCCTGGGATTTAACTCCATTTCTGAAGCGAAACAAACAGCACAGTTCTCATCCATGAAATATACTCTGTTGTAGAGCAAGAAGCACGATCTTCCTTTCTAGAGTCTCTAATACAGCAGGGAACGTGAGTGTACTGAGACCAAACGAACGGGGTTTCCTACACATACGGACCATATCTAGTTCAACTCTGCTTCTGAAACTGATACACACCACGGTCCTCTATCCAATGCTTTTCAGTTAAGAGCGAGAAACATGTAAGCTTCCTGAACGATGTAGCTCCATTTGAGCTGAAAAGTGACTGTGTTTACCTCAAACGAAGTCTTGCTTGTACGAAGACAAGGATCCTGGGATTTACCTCAATTTCTGAAGGGAAACAGACAGCACAGTTCTCATCAATGAAACACACTATGCTTTAGAGCAAGAAGCACGCTCTTGCTTTCTAGAGTCTCTTATACAGCATTCTATGGGAGAGTGCTCAGAACAAAAGAACGGTGTTTCCTACACATATCGACCATTTCTAATTCAACTCTGCTTCTGAAACTGATACAAACCACAGGTCCTCTAACATCAATTGCTTTTCATTTAAGAGCGAGAAACATGTGAGCTTGTGAACGATGTAGCTTCATTTGAGCTGAAAACTGATTGTGTTTACCTCAAACTAACTCTTGCTTGTAGTAAGACAAGGAGCCTGGGATTTACGTCCACTTCTGAAGGGAAACACACAGCACAGTTCTCATCCATGAAACACACTCTGATTTATAGCAAGAAGCACGATCTTCCTTTGTAGAGGTTCTACTACAGCAGAAAACGTGAGTGTACTGAGACCAAACGATTGGGGTTCCTACACATATGGACGATATGTAGTTCAACTCTGCTTCTGAAACTGATACACACCACGGGTCCTCTATCATCCAATGCTTTTCAGTTAAGAGCGAGAAACATGTGAGCTTCGTGAACGATGTAGCTTCATTTGAGCTGAAAAGTGACTGTGTTTACCTCAAACGAAGTCTTGCTTGTACGAAGACAAGGATCCTGGGGTTTACCTCCATTTCTGAAGGGAAACAGACAGCACAGTTCTCATCCATGAAACACCCTCTGCGTTAGAGCAAGAAGCAGGCTCTTGCTTTCTATACTCTCTAATACAGCATTCTATGTGAGAGTGCTCAGAACAAAAGAACGGTGTTTCCTACATATATCGACCATTTCTAGTTCACTCTGCTTCTGAAACTGATACAACCCACAGACCCTGTAAAATCCAATGCTTTTCAGTTAAGACCGAGAAAGATGTGAGCTGGCTGCGCAATGTAGCATCATTTGAGGTGAATAGTGTCTGCGTTTACATGATACGAAGTCTTCCTTGTAAGAACACACAGAGCCTGGGATTTAACTCCATTTCTGAAGCGAAACAAACAGCACAGTTCTCATCCATGAAATATACTCTGTTGTAGAGCAAGAAGCACGATCTTCCTTTCTAGAGTCTCTAATACAGCAGGGAACGTGAGTGTACTGAGACCAAACGAACGGGGTTTCCTACACATACGGACCATATCTAGTTCAACTCTGCTTCTGAAACTGATACACACCGCGGTCCTCTATCATCCAATGATTTTCAGTTAAGAGCGAGAAACATGTAAGCTTCCTGAACGATGTAGCTCCACTTGAGCTGAAAAGTGACTGTGTTTACCTCAAACGAAGTCTTGCTTGTACGAAGACAAGGATCCTGGGATTTAGCTCAATTTCTGAAGGGAAACAGACAGCACAGTTCCCATCCATGAAACACACTCTGCTTTAGAGCAAGAAGTACGCTCTTGCTTTCTAGAGTCTCTAATACAGCATTCTACAGGAGAGTGCTCAGAACAAAAGAACGGTGTTTCCTACACATATCGACCATTTCTAGTTCAACTCTGCTTCTGAAACTGATACAAACCACAGGTCCTGTAACATCCAATGCTTTTCAGTTAAGTGGAAGAAACGGGTGATCTTAGTGAACGATGTAGCTTCATTTGAGCTGAAAAGTGACTGTGTTTACCTGAAACGAAGTCTTGTTTGTAAGAAGACACAGAGCCTGGGATTTAACTGCATTTCTTAATTGAAACATAGCACATTTCTCATCCTTGAAATATATACTACTTTATAGCAAGAAGCACGCTCTTCCTTTCTAGAGTCTCTAAAAGAGCAGGAAACGTGAGTGTACTGAGACCAAACGATTGGGGTTCCTACACATATGGACCATATCTAGTTCAACTCTGCTTCTGAAACTGATACAACCCACAGACCCTGTAAAATCCAATGCTTTTCAGTTAAGACCGAGAAACATGTGAGCTGGCTGCGCAATGTAGCATCATTTGAGGTGAATAGTGTCTGCGTTTACATGATACGAAGTCTTCCTTGTAAGAACACACAGAGCCTGGGATTTAACTCCATTTCTGAAGCGAAACAAACAGCACAGTTCTCATCCATGAAATATACTCTGTTGTAGAGCAAGAAGCACGATCTTCCTTTCTAGAGTCTCTAATACAGCAGGGAACGTGAGTGTACTGAGACCAAACGAACGGGGTTTCCTACACATACGGACCATATCTAGTTCAACTCTGCTTCTGAAACTGATACACACCACGGTCCTCTATCCAATGCTTTTCAGTTAAGAGCGAGAAACATGTAAGCTTCCTGAACGATGTAGCTCCATTTGAGCTGAAAAGTGACTGTGTTTACCTCAAACGAAGTCTTGCTTGTATGAAGACAAGGATCCTGGGATTTACCTCAATTTCTGAAGGGAAACAGACAGCACAGTTCCCATCCATGAAACACACTCTGCTTTAGAGCAAGGAGTACGCTCTTGCTTTCTAGAGTCTCTAATACAGCATTCTACAGGAGAGTGCTCAGAACAAAAGAACGGTGTTTCCTACACATATCGACCCTTTCTAATTCAACTCTGCTTCTGAAACTGATACAAACCACAGGTCCTGTAACATCCAATGTTTTTCAGTTAAGTGCAAGAAACGTGTAAGCATCCTTAACTATGTAGCTTCATTTGAGCTGAAAATTGACTGTGTTTACCTGAAACGAAGTCTTGCTTGTAGGAAGACACAGAGCCTGGGATTTATGTCCATTTCTGAATGGAAACACACAGCACAGTTTTCATCCATGAAACAATCTCTGCTTTAGAGCAAGAAGGATGCTCTTGCTTTAAAGAGTCTCTAATACAGCAGGAAACGTGAGTGTACTTAGACCAAAAGAACGGGGTTTCCTACAATTATCGACCATATCTAGTTCAACTCTGCTTCTGAAACTGATACACACCACGCATCCTCTATCATACAATGCTTTTCAGTTAAGAGCGAGAAACATGTAAGCTTCCTGAAGGATGTAGCTTCATTTGAGCTGAAAAGTGACTGTGTTTACCTCAAACGAAGTCTTGCTTGTACGAAGACAAGGATCCTGGGATTTACCTCCATTTCTGAAGGGAAACACACATCACAGTTTTCATCCATGAAACAATCTCTGCTTTAGAGCAAGAAGGACGCTCTTGCTTTAAGAGTGTCTAATAAAGCAGGAAACGTGAGTGTACTTCGACTAAATGAATGGGGTTTCCGACACATATGGATAATATCTAGTTCAACTCTGCTTCTGAAACTGATACACACCACGGGTCCTCTAACATCCAATGCTTTTGAATTAAGAGTGAGAAACGTGTGAGCTAGGTGAACAATGTAGCTTCATTTGAGCTGAAAATAGTCTGCTTTTACCTGAAACGAAGTCTTGTTTGTAAGAAGACACAGAGCCTGGGATTTACCTCCATATCTGAAGGGAAACACACAGCACATTTCTCATCCATGAAACATACTCTGATTTAGAGCAAGAATCACGCTCTTCCTTTGTAGAGTCTCTAATACAGCATTCTACGTGAGAGTGCTCAGAACAAAAGAACGGTGTTTCCTACACATATCGACCATTTCTAGTTCAACTCTGCTTCTGAAACTGATACAAACCACAGGTCCTGTAACATCCAGAGCTTTTCAGTTAAGTGCAAGAAACGTGTTAGCTTCGTGAACGATGTAGCTTCATTTGAGCTGAAAAATGACTGTGTTTACCTGAAACGAAGTCTTGCTTGTAGAAAGACACAGCGCTTGGGATTTACCTCCATTTCTGAAGGGAAACACACAGCACAGTTTTCATCCATGAAACAATCTCTGCTTTAGAGCAAGAAGCACGCTCATGCTTTCTTGAGTCCCTAGTACACCAGGAAAAGTGAGTGTACTCAGACAAAAAGAACAGTGTTTCCTACACAATGGACCATATCTATTTCAATTCTGCTTCTGAAACTGATACAAATACAGGTCCTCTAACAACAAATGCTTTTCATTTAAAACTTAGAAACATGTGTGCTTCGTGTACGATGTAGCTTCCTTTAAGATGTAAAGTGATTGTGTTTACCTGAAAGGAAATCTTGCTTGTAGGAAGACACAAAGCCTGGGTTTAACTCCATTTCTGAAGGGAAACACACTGCACAGTTCTCATCCTGGAAAGGCACTCTGCTTTAGAGCAAGAAGCATGCTCTTCCTTTCTAGAGTCTCTAATACAGCAGGAAACATGAGTGTACTGAGACCAAACGAAGGGGGTTTCCTACACATACGGACCATATCTAGTTCAACTCTGCTTCTGAAAATGATACACACCACGGGTCCTCTATCATCCAATGCTTTTCAGTTAAGAGCGAGAAACATGTGAGCTTCGTGAAAGATGTAGCTTCATCTGAGCTGAAAAGTGACTGTTTTTACATCAAACGATGTATTGCTTGTACGAAGACAAGGATCCTGGGATTTACCTCCATTTCTGAAGGGAAACAGACAGCACAGTTCTCATCTATGTAACACACTCTGCTTTAGAGGAAGAAGCACGCTCTTGCTTTCTTGAGTCCCTAATACAGCAGGAAACCTGAGTGTACTTAAACCAAAAGAACGGGGTTTGCTACACATATGGACCATATCTAGTTCAACTCTGCTTCTGCAACTGATACAAACCACAGGTCCTGTAGCATCAAATGCTTTTCAGTTAAGAGCGAGAAACATGTGAAAATGTGAATGATGTAGCTTCATTTGAGCTGAAAACTGATTGTGTTTAACTCAAAAGAACTCTTGCTTGTATGAAGACAAGGAGCCTGGGATTTACCTCCATTTCTGAAGGTACACAGACAGCACAGTTCTCATCCATGAAACAATCTCTACTTTAGAGCAAGAAGCACTCTCTTGCTTTAAAGATTCTCTAATACAGCAGGAAACTTGAGTGTACTGAGACCAAACGAACGGGGTTTCCTACACATACGGACCATATCTAGTTCAACTCTGCTTCTGAAACTGATACACACCACGGGTCCTCTAACATCAAATGCTTTTGAATTAAGAGCGAGAAACGTGTGAGCTAGGTGAATAATGTAGCTTCATTTATTCATTAAATAGTCTGAATTTACCTGAAACGAAGTCTTGTTTGTAAGAAGATACAGAGCCTGGGATTTACCTCCATTTCTGAAGGGACACACACAGCACATTTCTCATCCATGAAACATATTCTGCTTTAGAGCAAGAATCACGCTCTTCCTTTGTATAGTCTCTAATACAGCATTATACATGAGAGTGCTCAGAACAAAAGTACGGTGTTTCCTACACATATCGACCATTTCTAATTCAACTCTCCTTCTGAAAGTGATACAAACCACAGGTCCTGTAACATCCAATGCTTTTCAGTTAAGTGCAAGAAACGTGTGAGCTTCGTGAACGATGTAGCTTCATTTGAGCTGAAAAGTGACTGTGTTTACCTTAAACGAAGTCTTGCTTGTAGGAAGACACAGAGCCTGGGATTTACCTCTAATTCTGAAGGGAAACACACAGCACAGTTCTCATCCAAGAAACACACTCCGCTTTATAGCAAGAAGCACGCTCTTCCTTTGTAGAGTCTCTAATACTGCAGGGAACATGAGTGTACTGAGACCAAACGAACGGGGTTTCCTACACATACGGACCATATCTATTTCATCTCTGCTTCTGAAACTGATACACACCACGGTCCTCTATCATACAATGCTTTTCAGTTAAGAGCGAGAAACATGTAAGCTTCCTGAACGATGTAGCTTCATTTGAGCTGAAAAGTGACTGTGTTTACCTCAAACGATGTCTTGCTAGTACGAAGACAAGGATCCTGGGATTTACCTCAATTTCTGAAGGGAAACAGACAGCACAGTTCCCATCCATGAAACACACTCTGCTTTAGAGCAAGAAGTACGCTCTTGCTTTCTAGAGTCTCTAATACAGCATTCTACAGGAGAGTGCTCAGAACAAAAGAACGGTGTTTCCAACACATATGGACCATATCTAGTTCAACTCTGCTTCTGAAATTGATACAAACCACAGGTCCTGTAACATCCAATGCTTTTCAGTTAAGTGCAAGAAACGTGTCAGCTTCGTGAACGATGTAGCTTCATTTGAGCTGAAAAGTGACTGTGTTTACCCGAAACAAAGTCTTGCTTGTAGGAAGACACAGTGACTGGGATTTACCTCCATTTCTGAAGGGAAACACACAGCATAGTTCTCATCCATGAAACAATCTCTACTTTAGAGCAAGAAGCACTCTCTTGCTTTAAAGAGTCTCTAATACAGCAGGATACGTGAGTGTACTTAGACCAAATGAAAGGGGTTTCCTACACATATCGACCCTATCTAGTTCAACTCTGCTTATGATACTGATACAAACCACAGACCCTGTAAAATCCAATGCTTTTCATTTAAGAGCGCGAAACATGTAAGCTGGCTGCGCAATGTAGCATCATTTGAGGTGAATAGTGTCTGCGTTTACCTGATACGAAGTCTTCCTTGTAAGAACACACAGAGCCTTGGAATAATTTAGCTTCATTTGAGATGAAAATTGTCTGCATTTACCTGAAACGAAGTCTTGTTTGTAAGAAGACACAGAGCCTGGGATTTAGCTGCATTTCTTAATCGAAACACATAGCACATTTCTCATCCATGAAATATACTCTGCTTTATAGCAAGAAGCACGCTCTTCCTTTGTAGAGTCTCTAAAACAGCAGGAAACATGAGTGTACTGAGACCAAACGAAAGGGGGTTTCCTACACATACGGATCATATCTAGTTCAACTCTGCTTCTGAAACTGATACACACCACGCATCCTCTATCATACAATGCTTTTCATTTAAGAGCGAGAAACATGTAAGCTTCCTGAACGATGTAGCTTCATTTGAGCTGAAAAGTGACTGTGTTTACCTCAAACGAAGTCTTGCTTGTACGAAGACAAGGATCCTGGGATTTACCTCAATTTCTGAAGGGAAACAGACAGCACAGTTCTCATCAATGAAACACACTATGCTTTAGAGCAAGAAGCACGCTCTTGCTTTCTAGAGTCTCTTATACAGCATTCTATGGGAGAGTGCTCAGAACAAAAGAACGGTGTTTCCTACACATATCGACCATTTCTAATTCAACTCTGCTTCTGAAACTGATACAAACCACAGGTCCTCTAACATCAATTGCTTTTCATTTAAGAGCGAGAAACATGTGAGCTTGTGAACGATGTAGCTTCATTTGAGCTGAAAACTGATTGTGTTTACCTCAAACTAACTCTTGCTTGTAGTAAGACAAGGAGCCTGGGATTTACGTCCACTTCTGAAGGGAAACACACAGCACAGTTCTCATCCATGAAACACACTCTGATTTATAGCAAGAAGCACGATCTTCCTTTGTAGAGGTTCTACTACAGCAGAAAACGTGAGTGTACTGAGACCAAACGATTGGGGTTCCTACACATATGGACGATATGTAGTTCAACTCTGCTTCTGAAACTGATACACACCACGGGTCCTCTATCATCCAATGCTTTTCAGTTAAGAGCGAGAAACATGTGAGCTTCGTGAACGATGTAGCTTCATTTGAGCTGAAAAGTGACTGTGTTTACCTCAAACGAAGTCTTGCTTGTACGAAGACAAGGATCCTGGGGTTTACCTCCATTTCTGAAGGGAAACAGACAGCACAGTTCTCATCCATGAAACACCCTCTGCGTTAGAGCAAGAAGCAGGCTCTTGCTTTCTATACTCTCTAATACAGCATTCTATGTGAGAGTGCTCAGAACAAAAGAACGGTGTTTCCTACATATATCGACCATTTCTAGTTCACTCTGCTTCTGAAACTGATACAACCCACAGACCCTGTAAAATCCAATGCTTTTCAGTTAAGACCGAGAAAGATGTGAGCTGGCTGCGCAACGTAGCATCATTTGAGGTGAATAGTGTCTGCGTTTACATGATACGAAGTCTTCCTTGTAAGAACACACAGAGCCTGGGATTTAACTCCATTTCTGAAGCGAAACAAACAGCACAGTTCTCATCCATGAAATATACTCTGTTGTAGAGCAAGAAGCACGATCTTCCTTTCTAGAGTCTCTAATACAGCAGGGAACGTGAGTGTACTGAGACCAAACGAACGGGGTTTCCTACACATACGGACCATATCTAGTTCAACTCTGCTTCTGAAACTGATACACACCGCGGTCCTCTATCATCCAATGATTTTCAGTTAAGAGCGAGAAACATGTAAGCTTCCTGAACGATGTAGCTCCACTTGAGCTGAAAAGTGACTGTGTTTACCTCAAACGAAGTCTTGCTTGTACGAAGACAAGGATCCTGGGATTTAGCTCAATTTCTGAAGGGAAACAGACAGCACAGTTCCCATCCATGAAACACACTCTGCTTTAGAGCAAGAAGTACGCTCTTGCTTTCTAGAGTCTCTAATACAGCATTCTACAGGAGAGTGCTCAGAACAAAAGAACGGTGTTTCCTACACATATCGACCATTTCTAGTTCAACTCTGCTTCTGAAACTGATACAAACCACAGGTCCTGTAACATCCAATGCTTTTCAGTTAAGTGGAAGAAACGGGTGATCTTAGTGAACGATGTAGCTTCATTTGAGCTGAAAAGTGACTGTGTTTACCTGAAACGAAGTCTTGTTTGTAAGAAGACACAGAGCCTGGGATTTAACTGCATTTCTTAATTGAAACATAGCACATTTCTCATCCTTGAAATATATACTACTTTATAGCAAGAAGCACGCTCTTCCTTTCTAGAGTCTCTAAAAGAGCAGGAAACGTGAGTGTACTGAGACCAAACGATTGGGGTTCCTACACATATGGACCATATCTAGTTCAACTCTGCTTCTGAAACTGATACAACCCACAGACCCTGTAAAATCCAATGCTTTTCAGTTAAGACCGAGAAACATGTGAGCTGGCTGCGCAATGTAGCATCATTTGAGGTGAATAGTGTCTGCGTTTACATGATACGAAGTCTTCCTTGTAAGAACACACAGAGCCTGGGATTTAACTCCATTTCTGAAGCGAAACAAACAGCACAGTTCTCATCCATGAAATATACTCTGTTGTAGAGCAAGAAGCACGATCTTCCTTTCTAGAGTCTCTAATACAGCAGGGAACGTGAGTGTACTGAGACCAAACGAACGGGGTTTCCTACACATACGGACCATATCTAGTTCAACTCTGCTTCTGAAACTGATACACACCACGGTCCTCTATCCAATGCTTTTCAGTTAAGAGCGAGAAACATGTAAGCTTCCTGAACGATGTAGCTCCATTTGAGCTGAAAAGTGACTGTGTTTACCTCAAACGAAGTCTTGCTTGTACGAAGACAAGGATCCTGGGATTTACCTCAATTTCTGAAGGGAAACAGACAGCACAGTTCTCATCAATGAAACACACTATGCTTTAGAGCAAGAAGCACGCTCTTGCTTTCTAGAGTCTCTTATACAGCATTCTATGGGAGAGTGCTCAGAACAAAAGAACGGTGTTTCCTACACATATCGACCATTTCTAATTCAACTCTGCTTCTGAAACTGATACAAACCACAGGTCCTCTAACATCAATTGCTTTTCATTTAAGAGCGAGAAACATGTGAGCTTGTGAACGATGTAGCTTCATTTGAGCTGAAAACTGATTGTGTTTACCTCAAACTAACTCTTGCTTGTAGTAAGACAAGGAGCCTGGGATTTACGTCCACTTCTGAAGGGAAACACACAGCACAGTTCTCATCCATGAAACACACTCTGATTTATAGCAAGAAGCACGATCTTCCTTTGTAGAGGTTCTACTACAGCAGAAAACGTGAGTGTACTGAGACCAAACGATTGGGGTTCCTACACATATGGACGATATGTAGTTCAACTCTGCTTCTGAAACTGATACACACCACGGGTCCTCTATCATCCAATGCTTTTCAGTTAAGAGCGAGAAACATGTGAGCTTCGTGAACGATGTAGCTTCATTTGAGCTGAAAAGTGACTGTGTTTACCTCAAACGAAGTCTTGCTTGTACGAAGACAAGGATCCTGGGGTTTACCTCCATTTCTGAAGGGAAACAGACAGCACAGTTCTCATCCATGAAACACCCTCTGCGTTAGAGCAAGAAGCAGGCTCTTGCTTTCTATACTCTCTAATACAGCATTCTATGTGAGAGTGCTCAGAACAAAAGAACGGTGTTTCCTACATATATCGACCATTTCTAGTTCACTCTGCTTCTGAAACTGATACAACCCACAGACCCTGTAAAATCCAATGCTTTTCAGTTAAGACCGAGAAAGATGTGAGCTGGCTGCGCAACGTAGCATCATTTGAGGTGAATAGTGTCTGCGTTTACATGATACGAAGTCTTCCTTGTAAGAACACACAGAGCCTGGGATTTAACTCCATTTCTGAAGCGAAACAAACAGCACAGTTCTCATCCATGAAATATACTCTGTTGTAGAGCAAGAAGCACGATCTTCCTTTCTAGAGTCTCTAATACAGCAGGGAACGTGAGTGTACTGAGACCAAACGAACGGGGTTTCCTACACATACGGACCATATCTAGTTCAACTCTGCTTCTGAAACTGATACACACCGCGGTCCTCTATCATCCAATGATTTTCAGTTAAGAGCGAGAAACATGTAAGCTTCCTGAACGATGTAGCTCCACTTGAGCTGAAAAGTGACTGTGTTTACCTCAAACGAAGTCTTGCTTGTACGAAGACAAGGATCCTGGGATTTAGCTCAATTTCTGAAGGGAAACAGACAGCACAGTTCCCATCCATGAAACACACTCTGCTTTAGAGCAAGAAGTACGCTCTTGCTTTCTAGAGTCTCTAATACAGCATTCTACAGGAGAGTGCTCAGAACAAAAGAACGGTGTTTCCTACACATATCGACCATTTCTAGTTCAACTCTGCTTCTGAAACTGATACAAACCACAGGTCCTGTAACATCCAATGCTTTTCAGTTAAGTGGAAGAAACGGGTGATCTTAGTGAACGATGTAGCTTCATTTGAGCTGAAAAGTGACTGTGTTTACCTGAAACGAAGTCTTGTTTGTAAGAAGACACAGAGCCTGGGATTTAACTGCATTTCTTAATTGAAACATAGCACATTTCTCATCCTTGAAATATATACTACTTTATAGCAAGAAGCACGCTCTTCCTTTCTAGAGTCTCTAAAAGAGCAGGAAACGTGAGTGTACTGAGACCAAACGATTGGGGTTCCTACACATATGGACCATATCTAGTTCAACTCTGCTTCTGAAACTGATACAACCCACAGACCCTGTAAAATCCAATGCTTTTCAGTTAAGACCGAGAAACATGTGAGCTGGCTGCGCAATGTAGCATCATTTGAGGTGAATAGTGTCTGCGTTTACATGATACGAAGTCTTCCTTGTAAGAACACACAGAGCCTGGGATTTAACTCCATTTCTGAAGCGAAACAAACAGCACAGTTCTCATCCATGAAATATACTCTGTTGTAGAGCAAGAAGCACGATCTTCCTTTCTAGAGTCTCTAATACAGCAGGGAACGTGAGTGTACTGAGACCAAACGAACGGGGTTTCCTACACATACGGACCATATCTAGTTCAACTCTGCTTCTGAAACTGATACACACCACGGTCCTCTATCCAATGCTTTTCAGTTAAGAGCGAGAAACATGTAAGCTTCCTGAACGATGTAGCTCCATTTGAGCTGAAAAGTGACTGTGTTTACCTCAAACGAAGTCTTGCTTGTATGAAGACAAGGATCCTGGGATTTACCTCAATTTCTGAAGGGAAACAGACAGCACAGTTCCCATCCATGAAACACACTCTGCTTTAGAGCAAGGAGTACGCTCTTGCTTTCTAGAGTCTCTAATACAGCATTCTACAGGAGAGTGCTCAGAACAAAAGAACGGTGTTTCCTACACATATCGACCCTTTCTAATTCAACTCTGCTTCTGAAACTGATACAAACCACAGGTCCTGTAACATCCAATGTTTTTCAGTTAAGTGCAAGAAACGTGTAAGCATCCTTAACTATGTAGCTTCATTTGAGCTGAAAATTGACTGTGTTTACCTGAAACGAAGTCTTGCTTGTAGGAAGACACAGAGCCTGGGATTTATGTCCATTTCTGAATGGAAACACACAGCACAGTTTTCATCCATGAAACAATCTCTGCTTTAGAGCAAGAAGGATGCTCTTGCTTTAAAGAGTCTCTAATACAGCAGGAAACGTGAGTGTACTTAGACCAAAAGAACGGGGTTTCCTACAATTATCGACCATATCTAGTTCAACTCTGCTTCTGAAACTGATACACACCACGCATCCTCTATCATACAATGCTTTTCAGTTAAGAGCGAGAAACATGTAAGCTTCCTGAAGGATGTAGCTTCATTTGAGCTGAAAAGTGACTGTGTTTACCTCAAACGAAGTCTTGCTTGTACGAAGACAAGGATCCTGGGATTTACCTCCATTTCTGAAGGGAAACACACATCACAGTTTTCATCCATGAAACAATCTCTGCTTTAGAGCAAGAAGGACGCTCTTGCTTTAAGAGTGTCTAATAAAGCAGGAAACGTGAGTGTACTTCGACTAAATGAATGGGGTTTCCGACACATATGGATAATATCTAGTTCAACTCTGCTTCTGAAACTGATACACACCACGGGTCCTCTAACATCCAATGCTTTTGAATTAAGAGTGAGAAACGTGTGAGCTAGGTGAACAATGTAGCTTCATTTGAGCTGAAAATAGTCTGCTTTTACCTGAAACGAAGTCTTGTTTGTAAGAAGACACAGAGCCTGGGATTTACCTCCATATCTGAAGGGAAACACACAGCACATTTCTCATCCATGAAACATACTCTGATTTAGAGCAAGAATCACGCTCTTCCTTTGTAGAGTCTCTAATACAGCATTCTACGTGAGAGTGCTCAGAACAAAAGAACGGTGTTTCCTACACATATCGACCATTTCTAGTTCAACTCTGCTTCTGAAACTGATACAAACCACAGGTCCTGTAACATCCAGAGCTTTTCAGTTAAGTGCAAGAAACGTGTTAGCTTCGTGAACGATGTAGCTTCATTTGAGCTGAAAAATGACTGTGTTTACCTGAAACGAAGTCTTGCTTGTAGAAAGACACAGCGCTTGGGATTTACCTCCATTTCTGAAGGGAAACACACAGCACAGTTTTCATCCATGAAACAATCTCTGCTTTAGAGCAAGAAGCACGCTCATGCTTTCTTGAGTCCCTAGTACACCAGGAAAAGTGAGTGTACTCAGACAAAAAGAACAGTGTTTCCTACACAATGGACCATATCTATTTCAATTCTGCTTCTGAAACTGATACAAATACAGGTCCTCTAACAACAAATGCTTTTCATTTAAAACTTAGAAACATGTGTGCTTCGTGTACGATGTAGCTTCCTTTAAGATGTAAAGTGATTGTGTTTACCTGAAAGGAAATCTTGCTTGTAGGAAGACACAAAGCCTGGGTTTAACTCCATTTCTGAAGGGAAACACACTGCACAGTTCTCATCCTGGAAAGGCACTCTGCTTTAGAGCAAGAAGCATGCTCTTCCTTTCTAGAGTCTCTAATACAGCAGGAAACATGAGTGTACTGAGACCAAACGAAGGGGGTTTCCTACACATACGGACCATATCTAGTTCAACTCTGCTTCTGAAAATGATACACACCACGGGTCCTCTATCATCCAATGCTTTTCAGTTAAGAGCGAGAAACATGTGAGCTTCGTGAAAGATGTAGCTTCATCTGAGCTGAAAAGTGACTGTTTTTACATCAAACGATGTATTGCTTGTACGAAGACAAGGATCCTGGGATTTACCTCCATTTCTGAAGGGAAACAGACAGCACAGTTCTCATCTATGTAACACACTCTGCTTTAGAGGAAGAAGCACGCTCTTGCTTTCTTGAGTCCCTAATACAGCAGGAAACCTGAGTGTACTTAAACCAAAAGAACGGGGTTTGCTACACATATGGACCATATCTAGTTCAACTCTGCTTCTGCAACTGATACAAACCACAGGTCCTGTAGCATCAAATGCTTTTCAGTTAAGAGCGAGAAACATGTGAAAATGTGAATGATGTAGCTTCATTTGAGCTGAAAACTGATTGTGTTTAACTCAAAAGAACTCTTGCTTGTATGAAGACAAGGAGCCTGGGATTTACCTCCATTTCTGAAGGTACACAGACAGCACAGTTCTCATCCATGAAACAATCTCTACTTTAGAGCAAGAAGCACTCTCTTGCTTTAAAGATTCTCTAATACAGCAGGAAACTTGAGTGTACTGAGACCAAACGAACGGGGTTTCCTACACATACGGACCATATCTAGTTCAACTCTGCTTCTGAAACTGATACACACCACGGGTCCTCTAACATCAAATGCTTTTGAATTAAGAGCGAGAAACGTGTGAGCTAGGTGAATAATGTAGCTTCATTTATTCATTAAATAGTCTGAATTTACCTGAAACGAAGTCTTGTTTGTAAGAAGATACAGAGCCTGGGATTTACCTCCATTTCTGAAGGGACACACACAGCACATTTCTCATCCATGAAACATATTCTGCTTTAGAGCAAGAATCACGCTCTTCCTTTGTATAGTCTCTAATACAGCATTATACATGAGAGTGCTCAGAACAAAAGTACGGTGTTTCCTACACATATCGACCATTTCTAATTCAACTCTCCTTCTGAAAGTGATACAAACCACAGGTCCTGTAACATCCAATGCTTTTCAGTTAAGTGCAAGAAACGTGTGAGCTTCGTGAACGATGTAGCTTCATTTGAGCTGAAAAGTGACTGTGTTTACCTTAAACGAAGTCTTGCTTGTAGGAAGACACAGAGCCTGGGATTTACCTCTAATTCTGAAGGGAAACACACAGCACAGTTCTCATCCAAGAAACACACTCCGCTTTATAGCAAGAAGCACGCTCTTCCTTTGTAGAGTCTCTAATACTGCAGGGAACATGAGTGTACTGAGACCAAACGAACGGGGTTTCCTACACATACGGACCATATCTATTTCATCTCTGCTTCTGAAACTGATACACACCACGGTCCTCTATCATACAATGCTTTTCAGTTAAGAGCGAGAAACATGTAAGCTTCCTGAACGATGTAGCTTCATTTGAGCTGAAAAGTGACTGTGTTTACCTCAAACGATGTCTTGCTAGTACGAAGACAAGGATCCTGGGATTTACCTCAATTTCTGAAGGGAAACAGACAGCACAGTTCCCATCCATGAAACACACTCTGCTTTAGAGCAAGAAGTACGCTCTTGCTTTCTAGAGTCTCTAATACAGCATTCTACAGGAGAGTGCTCAGAACAAAAGAACGGTGTTTCCAACACATATGGACCATATCTAGTTCAACTCTGCTTCTGAAATTGATACAAACCACAGGTCCTGTAACATCCAATGCTTTTCAGTTAAGTGCAAGAAACGTGTCAGCTTCGTGAACGATGTAGCTTCATTTGAGCTGAAAAGTGACTGTGTTTACCCGAAACAAAGTCTTGCTTGTAGGAAGACACAGTGACTGGGATTTACCTCCATTTCTGAAGGGAAACACACAGCATAGTTCTCATCCATGAAACAATCTCTACTTTAGAGCAAGAAGCACTCTCTTGCTTTAAAGAGTCTCTAATACAGCAGGATACGTGAGTGTACTTAGACCAAATGAAAGGGGTTTCCTACACATATCGACCCTATCTAGTTCAACTCTGCTTATGATACTGATACAAACCACAGACCCTGTAAAATCCAATGCTTTTCATTTAAGAGCGCGAAACATGTAAGCTGGCTGCGCAATGTAGCATCATTTGAGGTGAATAGTGTCTGCGTTTACCTGATACGAAGTCTTCCTTGTAAGAACACACAGAGCCTTGGAATAATTTAGCTTCATTTGAGATGAAAATTGTCTGCATTTACCTGAAACGAAGTCTTGTTTGTAAGAAGACACAGAGCCTGGGATTTAGCTGCATTTCTTAATCGAAACACATAGCACATTTCTCATCCATGAAATATACTCTGCTTTATAGCAAGAAGCACGCTCTTCCTTTGTAGAGTCTCTAAAACAGCAGGAAACATGAGTGTACTGAGACCAAACGAAAGGGGGTTTCCTACACATACGGATCATATCTAGTTCAACTCTGCTTCTGAAACTGATACACACCACGCATCCTCTATCATACAATGCTTTTCATTTAAGAGCGAGAAACATGTAAGCTTCCTGAACGATGTAGCTTCATTTGAGCTGAAAAGTGACTGTGTTTACCTCAAACAAAGTCTTGCTTGTACGAAGACAAGGATCCTGGGATTTACCTCAATTTCTGAAGGGAAACAGACAGCACAGTTCTCATCAATGAAACACACTATGCTTTAGAGCAAGAAGCACGCTCTTGCTTTCTAGAGTCTCTTATACAGCATTCTATGGGAGAGTGCTCAGAACAAAAGAACGGTGTTTCCTACACATATCGACCATTTCTAATTCAACTCTGCTTCTGAAACTGATACAAACCACAGGTCCTCTAACATCAATTGCTTTTCATTTAAGAGCGAGAAACATGTGAGCTTATGAACGATGTAGCTTCATTTGAGCTGAAAACTGATTGTGTTTACCTCAAACTAACTCTTGCTTGTAGTAAGACAAGGAGCCTGGGATTTACGTCCACTTCTGAAGGGAAACACACAGCACAGTTCTCATCCATGAAACACACTCTGATTTATAGCAAGAAGCACGATCTTCCTTTGTAGAGGTTCTACTACAGCAGAAAACGTGAGTGTACTGAGACCAAACGATTGGGGTTCCTACACATATGGACGATATGTAGTTCAACTCTGCTTCTGAAACTGATACACACCACGGGTCCTCTATCATCCAATGCTTTTCAGTTAAGAGCGAGAAACATGTGAGCTTCGTGAACGATGTAGCTTCATTTGAGCTGAAAAGTGACTGTGTTTACCTCAAACGAAGTCTTGCTTGTACGAAGACAAGGATCCTGGGGTTTACCTCCATTTCTGAAGGGAAACAGACAGCACAGTTCTCATCCATGAAACACCCTCTGCGTTAGAGCAAGAAGCAGGCTCTTGCTTTCTATACTCTCTAATACAGCATTCTATGTGAGAGTGCTCAGAACAAAAGAACGGTGTTTCCTACATATATCGACCATTTCTAGTTCACTCTGCTTCTGAAACTGATACAACCCACAGACCCTGTAAAATCCAATGCTTTTCAGTTAAGACCGAGAAAGATGTGAGCTGGCTGCGCAACGTAGCATCATTTGAGGTGAATAGTGTCTGCGTTTACATGATACGAAGTCTTCCTTGTAAGAACACACAGAGCCTGGGATTTAACTCCATTTCTGAAGCGAAACAAACAGCACAGTTCTCATCCATGAAATATACTCTGTTGTAGAGCAAGAAGCACGATCTTCCTTTCTAGAGTCTCTAATACAGCAGGGAACGTGAGTGTACTGAGACCAAACGAACGGGGTTTCCTACACATACGGACCATATCTAGTTCAACTCTGCTTCTGAAACTGATACACACCGCGGTCCTCTATCATCCAATGATTTTCAGTTAAGAGCGAGAAACATGTAAGCTTCCTGAACGATGTAGCTCCACTTGAGCTGAAAAGTGACTGTGTTTACCTCAAACGAAGTCTTGCTTGTACGAAGACAAGGATCCTGGGATTTAGCTCAATTTCTGAAGGGAAACAGACAGCACAGTTCCCATCCATGAAACACACTCTGCTTTAGAGCAAGAAGTACGCTCTTGCTTTCTAGAGTCTCTAATACAGCATTCTACAGGAGAGTGCTCAGAACAAAAGAACGGTGTTTCCTACACATATCGACCATTTCTAGTTCAACTCTGCTTCTGAAACTGATACAAACCACAGGTCCTGTAACATCCAATGCTTTTCAGTTAAGTGGAAGAAACGTGTGATCTTAGTGAACGATGTAGCTTCATTTGAGCTGAAAAGTGACTGTGTTTACCTGAAACGAAGTCTTGTTTGTAAGAAGACACAGAGCCTGGGATTTAACTGCATTTCTTAATTGAAACATAGCACATTTCTCATCCTTGAAATATATACTACTTTATAGCAAGAAGCACGCTCTTCCTTTCTAGAGTCTCTAAAAGAGCAGGAAACGTGAGTGTACTGAGACCAAACGATTGGGGTTCCTACACATATGGACCATATCTAGTTCAACTCTGCTTCTGAAACTGATACAACCCACAGACCCTGTAAAATCCAATGCTTTTCAGTTAAGACCGAGAAACATGTGAGCTGGCTGCGCAATGTAGCATCATTTGAGGTGAATAGTGTCTGCGTTTACATGATACGAAGTCTTCCTTGTAAGAACACACAGAGCCTGGGATTTAACTCCATTTCTGAAGCGAAACAAACAGCACAGTTCTCATCCATGAAATATACTCTGTTGTAGAGCAAGAAGCACGATCTTCCTTTCTAGAGTCTCTAATAGAGCAGGGAACGTGAGTGTACTGAGACCAAACGAACGGGGTTTCCTACACATACGGACCATATCTAGTTCAACTCTGCTTCTGAAACTGATACACACCACGGTCCTCTATCATACAATGCTTTTCAGTTAAGAGCGAGAAACATGTAAGCTTCCTGAACGATGTAGCTCCATTTGAGCTGAAAAGTGACTGTGTTTACCTCAAACGAAGTCTTGCTTGTATGAAGACAAGGATCCTGGGATTTACCTCAATTTCTGAAGGGAAACAGACAGCACAGTTCTCATCAATGAAACACACTATGCTTTAGAGCAAGAAGCACGCTCTTGCTTTCTAGAGTCTCTTATACAGCATTCTATGGGAGAGTGCTCAGAACAAAAGAACGGTGTTTCCTACACATATCGACCATTTCTAATTCAACTCTGCTTCTGAAACTGATACAAACCACAGGTCCTCTAATATCAATTGCTTTTCATTTAAGAGCGAGAAACATGTGAGCTTATGAACGATGTAGCTTCATTTGAGCTGAAAACTGATTGTGTATACCTCAAACTAACTCTTGCTTGTAGTAAGACAAGGAGCCTGGGATTTACGTCCACTTCTGAAGGGAAACACACAGCACAGTTCTCATCCATGAAACACACTCTGATTTATAGCAAGAAGCACGATCTTCCTTTGTAGAGGTTCTACTACAGCAGAAAACGTGAGTGTACTGAGACCAAACGATTGGGGTTCCTACACATATGGACGATATGTAGTTCAACTCTGCTTCTGAAACTGATACACACCACGGGTCCTCTATCATCCAATGCTTTTCAGTTAAGAGCGAGAAACATGTGAGCTTCGTGAACGATGTAGCTTCATTTGAGCTGAAAAGTGACTGTGTTTACCTCAAACGAAGTCTTGCTTGTACGAAGACAAGGATCCTGGGGTTTACCTCCATTTCTGAAGGGAAACAGACAGCACAGTTCTCATCCATGAAACACCCTCTGCGTTAGAGCAAGAAGCAGGCTCTTGCTTTCTATACTCTCTAATACAGCATTCTATGTGAGAGTGCTCAGAACAAAAGAACGGTGTTTCCTACATATATCGACCATTTCTAGTTCACTCTGCTTCTGAAACTGATACAACCCACAGACCCTGTAAAATCCAATGCTTTTCAGTTAAGACCGAGAAAGATGTGAGCTGGCTGCGCAACGTAGCATCATTTGAGGTGAATAGTGTCTGCGTTTACATGATACGAAGTCTTCCTTGTAAGAACACACAGAGCCTGGGATTTAACTCCATTTCTGAAGCGAAACAAACAGCACAGTTCTCATCCATGAAATATACTCTGTTGTAGAGCAAGAAGCACGATCTTCCTTTCTAGAGTCTCTAATACAGCAGGGAACGTGAGTGTACTGAGACCAAACGAACGGGGTTTCCTACACATACGGACCATATCTAGTTCAACTCTGCTTCTGAAACTGATACACACCGCGGTCCTCTATCATCCAATGATTTTCAGTTAAGAGCGAGAAACATGTAAGCTTCCTGAACGATGTAGCTCCACTTGAGCTGAAAAGTGACTGTGTTTACCTCAAACGAAGTCTTGCTTGTACGAAGACAAGGATCCTGGGATTTAGCTCAATTTCTGAAGGAAAACAGACAGCACAGTTCCCATCCATGAAACACACTCTGCTTTAGAGCAAGAAGTACGCTCTTGCTTTCTAGAGTCTCTAATACAGCATTCTACAGGAGAGTGCTCAGAACAAAAGAACGGTGTTTCCTACACATATCAAACATTTCTAGTTCAACTCTGCTTCTGAAACTGATACAAACCACAGGTCCTGTAACATCCAATGCTTTTCAGTTAAGTGGAAGAAACGTGTGATCTTAGTGAACGATGTAGCTTCATTTGAGCTGAAAAGTGACTGTGTTTACCTGAAACGAAGTCTTGTTTGTAAGAAGACACAGAGCCTGGGATTTAACTGCATTTCTTAATTGAAACATAGCACATTTCTCATCCTTGAAATATATACTACTTTATAGCAAGAAGCACGCTCTTCCTTTCTAGAGTCTCTAAAAGAGCAGGAAACGTGAGTGTACTGAGACCAAACGATTGGGGTTCCTACACATATGGACCATATCTAGTTCAACTCTGCTTCTGAAACTGATACAACCCACAGACCCTGTAAAATCCAATGCTTTTCAGTTAAGACCGAGAAACATGTGAGCTGGCTGCGCAATGTAGCATCATTTGAGGTGAATAGTGTCTGTGTTTACATGATACGAAGTCTTCCTTGTAAGAACACACAGAGCCTGGGATTTAACTCCATTTCTGAAGCGAAACAAACAGCACAGTTCTCATCCATGAAATATACTCTGTTGTAGAGCAAGAAGCACGATCTTCCTTTCTAGAGTCTCTAATACAGCAGGGAACGTGAGTGTACTGAGACCAAACGAACGGGGTTTCCTACACATACGGACCATATCTAGTTCAACTCTGCTTCTGAAACTGATACACACCACGGTCCTCTATCATACAATGCTTTTCAGTTAAGAGCGAGAAACATGTAAGCTTCCTGAACGATGTAGCTCCATTTGAGCTGAAAAGTGACTGTGTTTACCTCAAACGAAGTCTTGCTTGTATGAAGACAAGGATCCTGGGATTTACCTCAATTTCTGAAGGGAAACAGACAGCACAGTTCCCATCCATGAAACACACTCTGCTTTAGAGCAAGGAGTACGCTCTTGCTTTCTAGAGTCTCTAATACAGCATTCTACAGGAGAGTGCTCAGAACAAAAGAACGGTGTTTCCTACACATATCGACCCTTTCTAATTCAACTCTGCTTCTGAAACTCATACAAACCACAGGTCCTGTAACATCCAATGTTTTTCAGTTAAGTGCAAGAAACGTGTAGGCATCCTTAACTATGTAGCTTCATTTGAGCTGAAAATTGACTGTGTTTACCTGAAACGAAGTCTTGCTTGTAGGAAGACACAGAGCCTGGGATTTATGTCCATTTCTGAATGGAAACACACAGCACAGTTTTCATCCATGAAACAATCTCTGCTTTAGAGCAAGAAGGATGCTCTTGCTTTAAAGAGTCTCTAATACAGCAGGAAACGTGAGTGTACTTAGACCAAAAGAACGGGGTTTCCTACAATTATCGACCATATCTAGTTCAACTCTGCTTCTGAAACTGATACACACCACGCATCCTCTATCATACAATGCTTTTCAGTTAAGAGCGAGAAACACGTGAGCTTCGTGAACGATGTAGCTTCATTTGAGCTGAAAAGTGCCTGTGTTTACCTCAAACGAAGTCTTGCTTGTACGAAGACAAGGATCCTGGGATTTACCTCCATTTCTGAAGGGAAACACACATCACAGTTTTCATCCATGAAACAATCTCTGCTTTAGAGCAAGAAGGACGCTCTTGCTTTAAGAGTGTCTAATAAAGCAGGAAACGTGAGTGTACTTCGACTAAATGAATGGGGTTTCCGACACATATGGATAATATCTAGTTCAACTCTGCTTCTGAAACTGATACACACCACGGGTCCTCTAACATCCAATGCTTTTCAATTAAGAGTGAGAAACGTGTGAGCTAGGTGAACAATGTAGCTTCATTTGAGCTGAAAATAGTCTGCATTTACCTGAAACGAAGTCTTGTTTGTAAGAAGACACAGAGCCTGGGATTTACCTCCATATCTGAAGGGAAACACACAGCACATTTCTCATCCATGAAACATACTCTGATTTAGAGCAAGAATCACGCTCTTCCTTTGTAGAGTCTCTAATACAGCATTCTACGTGAGAGTGCTCAGAACAAAAGAACGGTGTTTCCTACACATATCGACCATTTCTAGTTCAACTCTGCTTCTGAAACTGATACAAACCACAGGTCCTGTAACATCCAGAGCTTTTCAGTTAAGTGCAAGAAACGTGTTAGCTTCGTGAACGATGTAGCTTCATTTGAGCTGAAAAATGACTGTGTTTACCTGAAACGAAGTCTTGCTTGTAGAAAGACACAGCGCTTGGGATTTACCTCCATTTCTGAAGGGAAACACACAGCACAGTTTTCATCCATGAAACAATCTCTGCTTTAGAGCAAGAAGCACGCTCATGCTTTCTTGAGTCCCTAGTACACCAGGAAAAGTGAGTGTACTCAGACAAAAAGAACAGTGTTTCCTACACAATGGACCATATCTAGTTCAATTCTGCTTCTGAAACTGATACAAATACAGGTCCTCTAACAACAAATGCTTTTCATTTAAAACTTAGAAACATGTGTGCTTCGTGTACGATGTAGCTTCCTTTAAGATGTAAAGTGATTGTGTTTACCTGAAAGGAAATCTTGCTTGTAGGAAGACACAAAGCCTGGGTTTAACTCCATTTCTGAAGGGAAACACACTGCACAGTTCTCATCCTGGAAAGGCACTCTGCTTTAGAGCAAGAAGCATGCTCTTCCTTTCTAGAGTCTCTAATACAGCAGGAAACATGAGTGTACTGAGACCAAACGAAGGGGGTTTCCTACACATACGGACCATATCTAGTTCAACTCTGCTTCTGAAAATGATACACACCACGGGTCCTCTATCATCCAATGCTTTTCAGTTAAGAGCGAGAAACATGTGAGCTTCGTGAAAGATGTAGCTTCATCTGAGCTGAAAAGTGACTGTTTTTACATCAAACGATGTATTGCTTGTACGAAGACAAGGATCCTGGGATTTACCTCCATTTCTGAAGGGAAACAGACAGCACAGTTCTCATCTATGTAACACACTCTGCTTTAGAGGAAGAAGCACGCTCTTGCTTTCTTGAGTCCCTAATACAGCAGGAAACCTGAGTGTACTTAAACCAAAAGAACGGGGTTTGCTACACATATGGACCATATCTAGTTCAACTCTGCTTCTGCAACTGATACAAACCACAGGTCCTGTAGCATCAAATGCTTTTCAGTTAAGAGCGAGAAACATGTGAAAATGTGAATGATGTAGCTTCATTTGAGCTGAAAACTGATTGTGTTTAACTCAAAAGAACTCTTGCTTGTATGAAGACAAGGAGCCTGGGATTTACCTCCATTTCTGAAGGTACACAGACAGCACAGTTCTCATCCATGAAACAATCTCTACTTTAGAGCAAGAAGCACTCTCTTGCTTTAAAGATTCTCTAATACAGCAGGAAACTTGAGTGTACTGAGACCAAACGAACGGGGTTTCCTACACATACGGACCATATCTAGTTCAACTCTGCTTCTGAAACTGATACACACCACGGGTCCTCTAACATCAAATGCTTTTGAATTAAGAGCGAGAAACGTGTGAGCTAGGTGAATAATGTAGCTTCATTTATTCATTAAATAGTCTGAATTTACCTGAAACGAAGTCTTGTTTGTAAGAAGATACAGAGCCTGGGATTTACCTCCATTTCTGAAGGGACACACACAGCACATTTCTCATCCATGAAACATATTCTGCTTTAGAGCAAGAATCACGCTCTTCCTTTGTATAGTCTCTAATACAGCATTATACATGAGAGTGCTCAGAACAAAAGTACGGTGTTTCCTACACATATCGACCATTTCTAATTCAACTCTCCTTCTGAAAGTGATACAAACCACAGGTCCTGTAACATCCAATGCTTTTCAGTTAAGTGCAAGAAACGTGTGAGCTTCGTGAACGATGTAGCTTCATTTGAGCTGAAAAGTGACTGTGTTTACCTTAAACGAAGTCTTGCTTGTAGGAAGACACAGAGCCTGGGATTTACCTCTAATTCTGAAGGGAAACACACAGCACAGTTCTCATCCAAGAAACACACTCCGCTTTATAGCAAGAAGCACGCTCTTCCTTTGTAGAGTCTCTAATACTGCAGGGAACATGAGTGTACTGAGACCAAACGAACGGGGTTTCCTACACATACGGACCATATCTATTTCATCTCTGCTTCTGAAACTGATACACACCACGGTCCTCTATCATACAATGCTTTTCAGTTAAGAGCGAGAAACATGTAAGCTTCCTGAACGATGTAGCTTCATTTGAGCTGAAAAGTGACTGTGTTTACCTCAAACGATGTCTTGCTAGTACGAAGACAAGGATCCTGGGATTTACCTCAATTTCTGAAGGGAAACAGACAGCACAGTTCCCATCCATGAAACACACTCTGCTTTAGAGCAAGAAGTACGCTCTTGCTTTCTAGATACTCTAATACAGCATTCTACAGGAGAGTGCTCAGAACAAAAGAACGGTGTTTCCAACACATATGGACCATATCTAGTTCAACTCTGCTTCTGAAATTGATACAAACCACAGGTCCTGTAACATCCAATGCTTTTCAGTTAAGTGCAAGAAACGTGTCAGCTTCGTGAACGATGTAGCTTCATTTGAGCTGAAAAGTGACTGTGTTTACCCGAAACAAAGTCTTGCTTGTAGGAAGACACAGTGACTGGGATTTACCTCCATTTCTGAAGGGAAACACACAGCATAGTTCTCATCCATGAAACAATCTCTACTTTAGAGCAAGAAGCACTCTCTTGCTTTAAAGAGTCTCTAATACAGCAGGATACGTGAGTGTACTTAGACCAAATGAAAGGGGTTTCCTACACATATCGACCCTATCTAGTTCAACTCTGCTTATGATACTGATACAAACCACAGACCCTGTAAAATCCAATGCTTTTCATTTAAGAGCGCAAAACATGTAAGCTGGCTGCGCAATGTAGCATCATTTGAGGTGAATAGTGTCTGCGTTTACCTGATACGAAGTCTTCCTTGTAAGAACACACAGAGCCTTGGAATAATTTAGCTTCATTTGAGATGAAAATTGTCTGCATTTACCTGAAACGAAGTCTTGTTTGTAAGAAGACACAGAGCCTGGGATTTAGCTGCATTTCTTAATCGAAACACATAGCACATTTCTCATCCATGAAATATACTCTGCTTTATAGCAAGAAGCACGCTCTTCCTTTGTAGAGTCTCTAAAACAGCAGGAAACATGAGTGTACTGAGACCAAACGAAAGGGGGTTTCCTACACATACGGATCATATCTAGTTCAACTCTGCTTCTGAAACTGATACACACCACGCATCCTCTATCATACAATGCTTTTCATTTAAGAGCGAGAAACATGTAAGCTTCCTGAACGATGTAGCTTCATTTGAGCTGAAAAGTGACTGTGTTTACCTCAAACGAAGTCTTGCTTGTACGAAGACAAGGATCCTGGGATTTACCTCAATTTCTGAAGGGAAACAGACAGCACAGTTCTCATCAATGAAACACACTATGCTTTAGAGCAAGAAGCACGCTCTTGCTTTCTAGAGTCTCTTATACAGCATTCTATGGGAGAGTGCTCAGAACAAAAGAACGGTGTTTCCTACACATATCGACCATTTCTAATTCAACTCTGCTTCTGAAACTGATACAAACCACAGGTCCTCTAACATCAATTGCTTTTCATTTAAGAGCGAGAAACATGTGAGCTTGTGAACGATGTAGCTTCATTTGAGCTGAAAACTGATTGTGTTTACCTCAAACTAACTCTTGCTTGTAGTAAGACAAGGAGCCTGGGATTTACGTCCACTTCTGAAGGGAAACACACAGCACAGTTCTCATCCATGAAACACACTCTGATTTATAGCAAGAAGCACGATCTTCCTTTGTAGAGGTTCTACTACAGCAGAAAACGTGAGTGTACTGAGACCAAACGATTGGGGTTCCTACACATATGGACGATATGTAGTTCAACTCTGCTTCTGAAACTGATACACACCACGGGTCCTCTATCATCCAATGCTTTTCAGTTAAGAGCGAGAAACATGTGAGCTTCGTGAACGATGTAGCTTCATTTGAGCTGAAAAGTGACTGTGTTTACCTCAAACGAAGTCTTGCTTGTACGAAGACAAGGATCCTGGGGTTTACCTCCATTTCTGAAGGGAAACAGACAGCACAGTTCTCATCCATGAAACACCCTCTGCGTTAGAGCAAGAAGCAGGCTCTTGCTTTCTATACTCTCTAATACAGCATTCTATGTGAGAGTGCTCAGAACAAAAGAACGGTGTTTCCTACATATATCGACCATTTCTAGTTCACTCTGCTTCTGAAACTGATACAACCCACAGACCCTGTAAAATCCAATGCTTTTCAGTTAAGACCGAGAAACATGTGAGCTGGCTGCGCAACGTAGCATCATTTGAGGTGAATAGTGTCTGCGTTTACATGATACGAAGTCTTCCTTGTAAGAACACACAGAGCCTGGGATTTAACTCCATTTCTGAAGCGAAACAAACAGCACAGTTCTCATCCATGAAATATACTCTGTTGTAGAGCAAGAAGCACGATCTTCCTTTCTAGAGTCTCTAATACAGCAGGGAACGTGAGTGTACTGAGACCAAACGAACGGGGTTTCCTACACATACGGACCATATCTAGTTCAACTCTGCTTCTGAAACTGATACACACCGCGGTCCTCTATCATCCAATGATTTTCAGTTAAGAGCGAGAAACATGTAAGCTTCCTGAACGATGTAGCTCCACTTGAGCTGAAAAGTGACTGTGTTTACCTCAAACGAAGTCTTGCTTGTACGAAGACAAGGATCCTGGGATTTAGCTCAATTTCTGAAGGGAAACAGACAGCACAGTTCCCATCCATGAAACACACTCTGCTTTAGAGCAAGAAGTACGCTCTTGCTTTCTAGAGTCTCTAATACAGCATTCTACAGGAGAGTGCTCAGAACAAAAGAACGGTGTTTCCTACACATATCGACCATTTCTAGTTCAACTCTGCTTCTGAAACTGATACAAACCACAGGTCCTGTAACATCCAATGCTTTTCAGTTAAGTGGAAGAAACGTGTGATCTTAGTGAACGATGTAGCTTCATTTGAGCTGAAAAGTGACTGTGTTTACCTGAAACGAAGTCTTGTTTGTAAGAAGACACAGAGCCTGGGATTTAACTGCATTTCTTAATTGAAACATAGCACATTTCTCATCCTTGAAATATATACTACTTTATAGCAAGAAGCACGCTCTTCCTTTCTAGAGTCTCTAAAAGAGCAGGAAACGTGAGTGTACTGAGACCAAACGATTGGGGTTCCTACACATATGGACCATATCTAGTTCAACTCTGCTTCTGAAACTGATACAACCCACAGACCCTGTAAAATCCAATGCTTTTCAGTTAAGACCGAGAAACATGTGAGCTGGCTGCGCAATGTAGCATCATTTGAGGTGAATAGTGTCTGCGTTTACATGATACGAAGTCTTCCTTGTAAGAACACACAGAGCCTGGGATTTAACTCCATTTCTGAAGCGAAACAAACAGCACAGTTCTCATCCATGAAATATACTCTGTTGTAGAGCAAGAAGCACGATCTTCCTTTCTAGAGTCTCTAATACAGCAGGGAACGTGAGTGTACTGAGACCAAACGAACGGGGTTTCCTACACATACGGACCATATCTAGTTCAACTCTGCTTCTGAAACTGATACACACCACGGTCCTCTATCATACAATGCTTTTCAGTTAAGAGCGAGAAACATGTAAGCTTCCTGAACGATGTAGCTCCATTTGAGCTGAAAAGTGACTGTGTTTACCTCAAACGAAGTCTTGCTTGTATGAAGACAAGGATCCTGGGATTTACCTCAATTTCTGAAGGGAAACAGACAGCACAGTTCCCATCCATGAAACACACTCTGCTTTAGAGCAAGGAGTACGCTCTTGCTTTCTAGAGTCTCTAATACAGCATTCTACAGGAGAGTGCTCAGAACAAAAGAACGGTGTTTCCTACACATATCGACCCTTTCTAATTCAACTCTGCTTCTGAAACTCATACAAACCACAGGTCCTGTAACATCCAATGTTTTTCAGTTAAGTGCAAGAAACGTGTAAGCATCCTTAACTATGTAGCTTCATTTGAGCTGAAAATTGACTGTGTTTACCTGAAACGAAGTCTTGCTTGTAGGAAGACACAGAGCCTGGGATTTATGTCCATTTCTGAATGGAAACACACAGCACAGTTTTCATCCATGAAACAATCTCTGCTTTAGAGCAAGAAGGATGCTCTTGCTTTAAAGAGTCTCTAATACAGCAGGAAACGTGAGTGTACTTAGACCAAAAGAACGGGGTTTCCTACAATTATCGACCATATCTAGTTCAACTCTGCTTCTGAAACTGATACACACCACGCATCCTCTATCATACAATGCTTTTCAGTTAAGAGCGAGAAACATGTAAGCTTCCTGAAGGATGTAGCTTCATTTGAGCTGAAAAGTGACTGTGTTTACCTCAAACGAAGTCTTGCTTGTACGAAGACAAGGATCCTGTGATTTACCTCCATTTCTGAAGGAAACAGACAGCACAGTTCTCATCCATGAAACACACTCTGCTTTATAGCAAGAAGCACGCTCTTCCTTTGTAGAGTCTCTACTACAGCAGAAAACGTTAGTGTACTGAGACCAAATGAATGGGGTTTCCTACACATACAGACCATATCTAGTTCAACTCTGCTTCTGAAACTGATACACACCACGGTCCTCTATCATACAATGCTTTTCAGATACGAGCGAGAAAAATGTAAGTTTCCTGAACGATGTAGCTTCATTTGAGCTGAAAAGTGACTGTGTTTACCTCAAACGAAGTCTTGCTTGTACGAGGACAAGGATCCTGGGATTTACCTCAATTTATGAAGGGAAACAGACAGCACAGTTCTCATCAATGAAACACACTCTGCTTTAGAGCAAGAAGCACGCTCTTGCTTTCTAGAGTCTCTTATACAGCATTCTATGTGAGAGTGCTCAGAACAAAAGAACGGTGTTTCCTACACATATCGACCATTTCTAATTCAACTCTGCTTCTGAAACTGATACAAACCACAGGTCCTCTAACATCAATTGCTTTTCATTTAAGAGCGAGAAACATGTGAGCTTGTGAACGATGTAGCTTCATTTGAGCTGAAAACTGATTGTGTTTACCTCAAACTAACTCTTGCTTGTAGTAAGACAAGGAGCCTGGGATTTACGTCCACTTCTGAAGGGAAACACACAGCACAATTCTCATCCATGAAACACACTCTGATTTATAGCAAGAAGCACGATCTTCCTTTCTAGAGTCTCTAATAGAGCAGGAAACCTGAGTGTACTGAGACCAAACGATTGGGGTTCCTACACATACGGACCATATCCAGTTCAACTCTGCTTCTGAAACTGATACACACCACGGGTCCTCTATCATCCAATGCTTTTCAGTTAAGAGCGAGAAACACGTGAGCTTCGTGAACGATGTAGCTTCATTTGAGCTGAAAAGTGCCTGTGTTTACCTCAAACGAAGTCTTGCTTGTACGAAGACAAGGATCCTGGGATTTACCTCCATTTCTGAAGGGAAACACACATCACAGTTTTCATCCATGAAACAATCTCTGCTTTAGAGCAAGAAGGACGCTCTTGCTTTAAGAGTGTCTAATACAGCAGGAAACGTGAGTGTACTTCGACTAAATGAATGGGGTTTCCGACACATATGGATAATATCTAGTTCAACTCTGCTTCTGAAACTGATACACACCACGGGTCCTCTAACATCCAATGCTTTTGAATTAAGAGTGAGAAACGTGTGAGCTAGGTGAACAATGTAGCTTCATTTGAGCTGAAAATAGTCTGCATTTACCTGAAACGAAGTCTTGTTTGTAAGAAGACACAGAGCCTGGGATTTGCCTCCATATCTGAAGGGAAACACACAGCACATTTCTCATCCATGAAACATACTCTGATTTAGAGCAAGAATCACGCTCTTCCTTTGTAGAGTCTCTAATACAGCATTCTACGTGAGAGTGCTCAGAACAAAAGAACGGTGTTTCCTACACATATCGACCATTTCTAGTTCAACTCTGCTTCTGAAACTGATACAAACCACAGGTCCTGTATCATCCAGAGCTTTTCAGTTAAGTGCAAGAAACGTGTTAGCTTCGTGAACGATGTAGCTTCATTTGAGTTGAAAAATGACTGTGTTTACCTGAAACGAAGTCTTGCTTGTAGAAAGACACAGCGCTTGGGATTTACCTCCATTTCTGAAGGGAAACACACAGCACAGTTTTCATCCATGAAACAATCTCTGCTTTAGAGCAAGAAGCACGCTCATGCTTTCTTGAGTCCCTAGTACACCAGGAAAAGTGAGTGTACTCAGACAAAAAGAACAGTGTTTCCTACACAATGGACCATATCTATTTCAATTCTGCTTCTGAAACTGATACAAATACAGGTCCTCTAACAACAAATGCTTTTCATTTAAAACTTAGAAACATGTGTGCTTCGTGTACGATGTAGCTTCCTTTAAGATGTAAAGTGATTGTGTTTACCTGAAAGGAAATCTTGCTTGTAGGAAGACACAAAGCCTGGGTTTAACTCCATTTCTGAAGGGAAACACACTGCACAGTTCTCATCCTGGAAAGGCACTCTGCTTTAGAGCAAGAAGCATGCTCTTCCTTTCTAGAGTCTCTAATACAGCAGGAAACATGAGTGTACTGAGACCAAACGAAGGGGGTTTCCTACACATACGGACCATATCTAGTTCAACTCTGCTTCTGAAAATGATACACACCACGGGTCCTCTATCATCCAATGCTTTTCAGTTAAGAGCGAGAAACATGTGAGCTTCGTGAAAGATGTAGCTTCATCTGAGCTGAAAAGTGACTGTTTTTACATCAAACGATGTATTGCTTGTACGAAGACAAGGATCCTGGGATTTACCTCCATTTCTGAAGGGAAACAGACAGCACAGTTCTCATCTATGTAACACACTCTGCTTTAGAGGAAGAAGCACGCTCTTGCTTTCTTGAGTCCCTAATACAGCAGGAAACCTGAGTGTACTTAAACCAAAAGAACGGGGTTTGCTACACATATGGACCATATCTAGTTCAACTCTGCTTCTGCAACTGATACAAACCACAGGTCCTGTAGCATCAAATGCTTTTCAGTTAAGAGCGAGAAACATGTGAAAATGTGAATGATGTAGCTTCATTTGAGCTGAAAACTGATTGTGTTTAACTCAAAAGAACTCTTGCTTGTATGAAGACAAGGAGCCTGGGATTTACCTCCATTTCTGAAGGTACACAGACAGCACAGTTCTCATCCATGAAACAATCTCTACTTTAGAGCAAGAAGCACTCTCTTGCTTTAAAGAGTCTCTAATACAGCAGGAAACTTGAGTGTACTGAGACCAAACGAACGGGGTTTCCTACACATACGGACCATATCTAGTTCAACTCTGCTTCTGAAACTGATACACACCACGGGTCCTCTAACATCAAATGCTTTTGAATTAAGAGCGAGAAACGTGTGAGCTAGGTGAATAATGTAGCTTCATTTATTCATTAAATAGTCTGAATTTACCTGAAACGAAGTCTTGTTTGTAAGAAGATACAGAGCCTGGGATTTACCTCCATTTCTGAAGGGACACACACAGCACATTTCTCATCCATGAAACATATTCTGCTTTAGAGCAAGAATCACGCTCTTCCTTTGTAGAGTCTCTAATACAGCATTATACATGAGAGTGCTCAGAACAAAAGTACGGTGTTTCCTACACATATCGACCATTTCTAATTCAACTCTCCTTCTGAAAGTGATACAAACCACAGGTCCTGTAACATCCAATGCTTTTCAGTTAAGTGCAAGAAACGTGTGAGCTTCGTGAACGATGTAGCTTCATTTGAGCTGTAAAGTGACTGTGTTTACCTTAAACGAAGTCTTGCTTGTAGGAAGACACAGAGCCTGGGATTTACCTCTAATTCTGAAGGGAAACACACAGCACAGTTCTCATCCAAGAAACACACTCCGCTTTATAGCAAGAAGCACGCTCTTCCTTTGTAGACTCTCTAATACTGCAGGGAACATGAGTGTACTGAGACCAAACGAACGGGGTTTCCTACACATACGGACCATATCTATTTCATCTCTGCTTCTGAAACTGATACACACCACGGTCCTCTATCATACAATGCTTTTCAGTTAAGAGCGAGAAACATGTAAGCTTCCTGAACGATGTAGCTTCATTTGAGCTGAAAAGTGACTGTGTTTACCTCAAACGAAGTCTTGCTTGTACGAGGACAAGGATCCTGGGATTTACCTCAATTTCTGAAGGGAAACAGACAGCACAGTTCCCATCCATGAAACACACTCTGCTTTAGAGCAAGAAGTACGCTCTTGCTTTCTAGAGTGTCTAATACAGCATTCTACGGGAGAGTGCTCAGAACAAAAGAACAGTGTTTCCTACACATATCGACCGTTTCTAATTCAACTCTGCTTCTGAAACTGATACAAACCACAGGTCCTGTAACATCCAATGTTTTTCAGTTAAGTGCAAGAAACGTGTGAGCTTAGTGAACGATGTAGCTTCATTTGAGCTGAAAAGTGACTGTGATTACCTGAAACGAAGTCTTGTTTGTAAGAAGACACAGAGCCTGGGATTTAACTGCATTTCTTAATTGAAACACAGCACATTTCTCATCCTTGAAATACACACTACTTTATAGCAAGAAGCACGCTCTTCCTTTCTAGAGTCTCTAAAAGAGCAGGAAACGTGAGTGTACTGAGACCAAACGATTGGGGTTCCTACACATATGGACCATATCTAGTTCAACTCTGCTTCTGAAACTGATACAACCCACAGACCCTGTAAAATCCAATGCTTTTCAGTTAAGACCGAGAAACATGTGAGCTGGCTGCGCAATGTAGCATCATTTGAGGTGAATAGTGTCTGCGTTTACATGATACGAAGTCTTCCTTGTAAGAACACACAGAGCCTGGGATTTAACTCCATTTCTGAAGCGAAACAAACAGCACAGTTCTCATCCATGAAATATACTCTGTTGTAGAGCAAGAAGCACGATCTTCCTTTCTAGAGTCTCTAATACAGCAGGGAACGTGAGTGTACTGAGACCAAACGAACGGGGTTTCCTACACATACGGACCATATCTAGTTCAACTCTGCTTCTGAAACTGATACACACCACGGTCCTCTATCATACAATGCTTTTCAGTTAAGAGCGAGAAACATGTAAGCTTCCTGAACGATGTAGCTCCATTTGAGCTGAAAAGTGACTGTGTTTACCTCAAACGAGGTCTTGCTTGTACGAAGACAAGGATCCTGGGATTTACCTCAATTTCTGAAGGGAAACAGACAGCACAGTTCCCATCCATGAAAGACACTCTGCTTTAGAGCAAGGAGTACGCTCTTGCTTTCTAGAGTCTCTAATACAGCATTCTACAGGAGAGTGCTCAGAACAAAAGAACGGTGTTTCCTACACATATCGACCCTTTCTAATTCAACTCTGCTTCTGAAACTGATACAAACCACAGGTCCTGTAACATCCAATGTTTTTCAGTTAAGTGCAGGAAACGTGTAAGCATCCTTAATTATGTAGCTTCATTTGAGCTGAAAAGTGACTGTGTTTACCTGAAACGAAGTCTTGCTTGTAGGAAGACACAGAGCCTGGGATTTATCTCCATTTCTGAATGGAAACACACAGCACAGTTTTCATCCATGAAACAATCTCTGCTTTAGAGCAAGAAGGATGCTCTTGCTTTAAAGAGTCTCTAATACAGCAGGAAACGTGAGTGTACTTAGACCAAAAGAACGGGGTTTCCTACAATTATCGACCATATCTAGTTCAACTCTGCTTCTGAAACTGATACAAACCACAGGTCCTGTAACATCCCATGCTTTTGATTTAAGTGCAAGAATCGTGTGAGCTTCGTGAACGATGAAGCTTCATTTGAGCTGAAAAGTGACTGTGTTTACTTGAAATGAAGTCTTGCTGGAAGACACAGAGCCTGGGATTTAACTCCATTTCTGAAGGGAAACACATCACAGTTTTCATCCATGAAACAATCTCTGCTTTAGAGCAAGAAGGACGCTCTTGCTTTAAAGAGTCTCTAATACAGCAGGAAACGTGACTGTACTTAGACCAAAAGAACGGGGTTTCCAACACATATGGACCATATCTAGTTCAACTCTGCTTCTGAAATTGATACAAGCCACAGGTCCTTTAACATCCAATGCTTTTCAGTTAAGTGCAAGAAACGTGTCAGCTTCGTGAACGATGTAGCTTCATTTGAGCTGAAAAGTGACTGTGTTTACCCGAAACAAAGTCTTGCTTGTAGGAAGACACAGTGACTGGGATTTACCTCCATTTCTGAAGGGAAACACACAGCATAGTTCTCATCCATGAAACAATCTCTACTTTAGAGCAAGAAGCACTCTCTTGCTTTAAAGAGTCTCTAATACAGCAGGAAACGTGAGTGTACTTAGACCAAATGAACGGGGTTTCCTACACATATCGACCCTATCTAGTTCAACTCTGCTTATGAAACTGATACAAACCACAGACCCTGTAAAATCCAATGCTTTTCAGTTAAGAGCGAGAAACATGTAAGCTGGCTGCGCAATGTAGCATCATTTGAGGTGAATAGTGTCTGAGTTTACCTGATACGAAGTCTTCCTTGTAAGAACACACAGAGCCTGGGAATAATTTAGCTTCATTTGAGCTGAAAATTGTCTGCATTTACCTGAAACGAAGTCTTCTTTGTAAGAAGACACAGAGCCTGGGATTTAGCTGCATTTCTTAATCGAAACACATAGCACATTTCTCATCCATGAAATATACTCTGCTTTATAGCAAGAAGCATGCTCTTCCTTTGTAGAGTCGCTAAAACAGCAGGAAACATGAGTGTACTGAGACCCAACGAACGGGGTTTCCTACACATACGGACCATATCTAGTTCAACTCTGCTTCTGAAACTGATACACACCACGCATCCTCTATCATACAATGCTTTTCAGTTAAGAGCGAGAAACATGTAAGCTTCCTGAAGGATGTAGCTTCATTTGAGCTGAAAAGTGACTGTGTTTACCTCAAACGAAGTCTTGCTTGTACGAAGACAAGGATCCTGTGATTTACCTCCATTTCTGAAGGAAACAGACAGCACAGTTCTCATCCATGAAACACACTCTGCTTTATAGCAAGAAGCACGCTCTTCCTTTGTAGAGTCTCTACTACAGCAGAAAACGTTAGTGTACTGAGACCAAATGAACGGGGTTTCCTACACATACAGACCATATCTAGTTCAACTCTGCTTCTGAAACTGATACACACCACGGTCCTCTATCATAAAATGCTTTTCAGTTACGAGCGAGAAAAATGTAAGTTTCCTGAACGATGTAGCTTCATTTGAGCTGAAAAGTGACTGTGTTTACCTCAAACGAAGTCTTGCTTGTACGAAGACAAGGATCCTGGGATTTACCTCAATTTCTGAAGGGAAACAGACAGCACAGTTCTCATCAATGAAACACACTCTGCTTTAGAGCAAGAAGCACGCTCTTGCTTTCTAGAGTCTCTTATACAGCATTCTATGGGAGAGTGCTCAGAACAAAAGAACGGTGTTTCCTACACATATCGACCATTTCTAATTCAACTCTGCTTCTGAAACTGATACAAACCACAGGTCCTCTAACATCAATTGCTTTTCATTTAAGAGCGAGAAACATGTGAGCTTGTGAACGATGTAGCTTCATTTGAGCTGAAAACTGATTGTGTTTACCTCAAACCAACTCTTGCTTGTAGTAAGACAAGGAGCCTGGGATTTACGTCCACTTCTGAAGGGAAACACACAGCACAGTTCTCATCCATGAAACACACTCTGATTTATAGCAAGAAGCACGATCTTCCTTTCTAGAGTCTCTAATACAGCAGGAAACGTGAGTGTACTGAGACCAAAAGATTGGGGTTCCTACACATACGGACAATATCTAGTTCAACTCTGCTTCTGAAACTGATACACACCACGGGTCCTCTATCATCCAATGCTTTTCAGTTAAGAGCGAGAAACATGTGAGCTGGCTGCCCAATGTAGCATCATTTGAGGTGAATAGTGTCTGCGTTTACCTGATACGAACTCTTCCTTGTAAGAACACACAGAGCCTGGGATTTAACTCCATTTCTGAAGCGAAACAAACAGCACAGTTCTCATCCATGAAATATACTCTGTTGTAGAGCAAGAAGCACGATCTTCCTTTCTAGAGTCTCTAATAGAGCAAGAAACCTGAGTGTACTGAGACCAAACAATTGGGTTCCCTACACATACGGACCATATCTAGTTCAACTCTGCTTCTGAAACTGATACACACCACGGGTCCTCTATCATCCAATGCTTTACAGTTAAGAGCGAGAAACATGTGAGCTTCGTGAACGATGTAGCTTCATTTGAGCTGAAAAGTGACTGTGTTTACCTGAAAGGAAGTCTTGCTTGTAGGAAGACACAGAGCCTGGGATTTACCTCCATTTCTGAATCGAAGCACACATCAAAGTTCTCATCCATGAAACATACTCAGCTTTTGAGCAAGAACCACACTCTTGCTTTCTTGAGTCCCTTATACAGCAGGAAACCTGAGTGTACTTAGACCAAAAGAACGGTGTTTCCTACACATATGGACCATATCTAGTTCAACTCAGCTTTGAAACTGATACAAACAACGGGTCCTCTATCATCCAATGCTTTTCAGTTAAGAGCGAGAAACATGTGAGCTTCGTGAACGATGTAGCTTCATTTGAGCTGAAAACTGACTGTGTTTACCACAAACGAAGTCTTGCTTGTACGAAGACAAGGATCCTGGGATTTACCTAGATTTCTGAAGGGAAACAGACAGCACAGTTCTCATCCATGAAACACACTCTGCTTTCGAGCAAGAAGCACGCTCTTGCTTTCTAGAGTTTCTAATACAGCATTCTATGTGAGAGTGCTCAGAACAAAAGAACGGTGTTTCCTACACATATCGACCATTTCTAGTTCAACTCTCCTTCTGAAAGTGATACAAACCACAGGTCCTGTAACATCCAATGCTTTTCAGTTAAGTGCAAGAAACGTGTGAGCTTAGTGAACTATGTAGCTTCATTTGAGCTGAAAAGTGACTGTGTTTACCTGAAACGAAGTCTTGCTTGTAGGAAGACACAGAGGCTGAGATTTACCTCCAGTTCTGAAGGGAAACACACAGCACAGTTTTCATCCATGAAACAATCTCTGCTTTAGAGCAAGAAGGACGCTCTTGCTTTAAAGATTCTCTAATACTGCATGAAACGTGAGTGTACTTAGACCAAATGAACGGGGTTTCCTACACTTATGCACCATATCTAGTTCAACTCTGCTTCTGAAACTGATACAAACCACAGGTCCTCTAACATCAAATGGTTTTTGGTTAAGAGCACGAAACCTGTGAGCTTCATGAACGATGTAGCTTCATTTTACCTTAAAAGAGACTGCTTTTAACTGAAATGAAGTCTTGCTTGTAGGAAAACATAGAGTCTGTGATTTACCTCCATTTCTGATGGGAAACAGACAGTACAGTTCTCATCCATGAAACAATGTCTGCTTTAGAGCAAGAAGCACGATCTTCCTTTCTAGAGTCTCTAATACAGGAGGAAACGTGAGTGTACTTAGACAAAAAGAACGGTGTTTCCTACACTTATGGACCATTTCTAGTTCAACTCTGCTTCTGAAACTGATACAAACCACAGTCCCTGTAAACCCAATGCTTTTCACTTAATAGCGAGAAACATGTGATCTGGCTGTACAATGTAGCTTCATTTGAGCTGAAAATTGTCTGCATTTACCTGAAACGAAGTCTTCTTTGTAAGAAGACACAGAGCCTGGGATTTAGCTGCATTTCTTAATCGAAACACATAGCACATTTCTCATCCATGAAATATACTCTGCTTTATAGCAAGAAGCATGCTCTTCCTTTGTAGAGTCGCTAAAACAGCAGGAAACATGAGTGTACTGAGACCCAACGAACGGGGTTTCCTACACATACGGACCATATCTAGTTCAACTCTGCTTCTGAAACTGATACACACCACGCATCCTCTATCATACAATGCTTTTCAGTTAAGAGCGAGAAACATGTAAGCTTCCTGAAGGATGTAGCTTCATTTGAGCTGAAAAGTGACTGTGTTTACCTCAAACGAAGTCTTGCTTGTACGAAGACAAGGATCCTGTGATTTACCTCCATTTCTGAAGGAAACAGACAGCACAGTTCTCATCCATGAAACACACTCTGCTTTATAGCAAGAAGCACGCTCTTCCTTTGTAGAGTCTCTACTACAGCAGAAAACGTTAGTGTACTGAGACCAAATGAACGGGGTTTCCTACACATACAGACCATATCTAGTTCAACTCTGCTTCTGAAACTGATACACACCACGGTCCTCTATCATAAAATGCTTTTCAGTTACGAGCGAGAAAAATGTAAGTTTCCTGAACGATGTAGCTTCATTTGAGCTGAAAAGTGACTGTGTTTACCTCAAACGAAGTCTTGCTTGTACGAAGACAAGGATCCTGGGATTTACCTCAATTTCTGAAGGGAAACAGACAGCACAGTTCTCATCAATGAAACACACTCTGCTTTAGAGCAAGAAGCACGCTCTTGCTTTCTAGAGTCTCTTATACAGCATTCTATGGGAGAGTGCTCAGAACAAAAGAACGGTGTTTCCTACACATATCGACCATTTCTAATTCAACTCTGCTTCTGAAACTGATACAAACCACAGGTCCTCTAACATCAATTGCTTTTCATTTAAGAGCGAGAAACATGTGAGCTTGTGAACGATGTAGCTTCATTTGAGCTGAAAACTGATTGTGTTTACCTCAAACCAACTCTTGCTTGTAGTAAGACAAGGAGCCTGGGATTTACGTCCACTTCTGAAGGGAAACACACAGCACAGTTCTCATCCATGAAACACACTCTGATTTATAGCAAGAAGCACGATCTTCCTTTCTAGAGTCTCTAATACAGCAGGAAACGTGAGTGTACTGAGACCAAAAGATTGGGGTTCCTACACATACGGACAATATCTAGTTCAACTCTGCTTCTGAAACTGATACACACCACGGGTCCTCTATCATCCAATGCTTTTCAGTTAAGAGCGAGAAACATGTGAGCTGGCTGCCCAATGTAGCATCATTTGAGGTGAATAGTGTCTGCGTTTACCTGATACGAACTCTTCCTTGTAAGAACACACAGAGCCTGGGATTTAACTCCATTTCTGAAGCGAAACAAACAGCACAGTTCTCATCCATGAAATATACTCTGTTGTAGAGCAAGAAGCACGATCTTCCTTTCTAGAGTCTCTAATAGAGCAAAAAACCTGAGTGTACTGAGACCAAACAATTGGGTTCCCTACACATACGGACCATATCTAGTTCAACTCTGCTTCTGAAACTGATACACACCACGGGTCCTCTATCATCCAATGCTTTACAGTTAAGAGCGAGAAACATGTGAGCTTCGTGAACGATGTAGCTTCATTTGAGCTGAAAAGTGACTGTGTTTACCTGAAAGGAAGTCTTGCTTGTAGGAAGACACAGAGCCTGGGATTTACCTCCATTTCTGAATCGAAGCACACATCAAAGTTCTCATCCATGAAACATACTCAGCTTTTGAGCAAGAACCACACTCTTGCTTTCTTGAGTCCCTTATACAGCAGGAAACCTGAGTGTACTTAGACCAAAAGAACGGTGTTTCCTACACATATGGACCATATCTAGTTCAACTCAGCTTTGAAACTGATACAAACAACGGGTCCTCTATCATCCAATGCTTTTCAGTTAAGAGCGAGAAACATGTGAGCTTCGTGAACGATGTAGCTTCATTTGAGCTGAAAACTGACTGTGTTTACCACAAACGAAGTCTTGCTTGTACGAAGACAAGGATCCTGGGATTTACCTAGATTTCTGAAGGGAAACAGACAGCACAGTTCTCATCCATGAAACACACTCTGCTTTCGAGCAAGAAGCACGCTCTTGCTTTCTAGAGTTTCTAATACAGCATTCTATGTGAGAGTGCTCAGAACAAAAGAACGGTGTTTCCTACACATATCGACCATTTCTAGTTCAACTCTCCTTCTGAAAGTGATACAAACCACAGGTCCTGTAACATCCAATGCTTTTCAGTTAAGTGCAAGAAACGTGTGAGCTTAGTGAACTATGTAGCTTCATTTGAGCTGAAAAGTGACTGTGTTTACCTGAAACGAAGTCTTGCTTGTAGGAAGACACAGAGGCTGAGATTTACCTCCAGTTCTGAAGGGAAACACACAGCACAGTTTTCATCCATGAAACAATCTCTGCTTTAGAGCAAGAAGGACGCTCTTGCTTTAAAGATTCTCTAATACTGCATGAAACGTGAGTGTACTTAGACCAAATGAACGGGGTTTCCTACACTTATGCACCATATCTAGTTCAACTCTGCTTCTGAAACTGATACAAACCACAGGTCCTCTAACATCAAATGGTTTTTGGTTAAGAGCACAAAACCTGTGAGCTTCATGAACGATGTAGCTTCATTTTACCTTAAAAGAGACTGCTTTTAACTGAAATGAAGTCTTGCTTGTAGGAAAACATAGAGTCTGTGATTTACCTCCATTTCTGATGGGAAACAGACAGTACAGTTCTCATCCATGAAACAATGTCTGCTTTAGAGCAAGAAGCACGATCTTCCTTTCTAGAGTCTCTAATACAGGAGGAAACGTGAGTGTACTTAGACAAAAAGAACGGTGTTTCCTACACTTATGGACCATTTCTAGTTCAACTCTGCTTCTGAAACTGATACAAACCACAGTCCCTGTAAACCCAATGCTTTTCACTTAATAGCGAGAAACATGTGATCTGGCTGTACAATGTAGCTTCATTTGAGCTGAAAATTGTCTGCATTTACCTGAAACGTAGTCTTGTTTGTAAGAAGTCACAGAGCCTGGGATTTCACTGCATTTCTTAATCGAAACACACAGCACATTTCTCATACATGAAACATACTCTGCTTTATAGCAAGAATCACGCTCTTCTTTTGTAGAGTCTCTAATACAGCAGGGAACGTGAGTGTACTGAGACCAAACGAACGGGGTTTCCTACACATATGGACAATATCTAGTTCAACTCTGCTTCTGAAACTGATACACACCACGGTCCTCTATCATACAATGCTTTTCAGTTAAGAGCGAGAAACATGTAAGCTTCCTGAACGATGTAGCTTCATTTGAGCTGAAAAGTGACTGTGTTTACCTCAAACGAAGTCTTGCTTGTACGAAGACAAGGATCCTGGGATTTACCTCAATTTCTGAAGGGAAACAGACAGCACAGTTCCCATCCATTAAACACAGTCTGCTTTAGAGCAAGAAGTACGCTCTTGCTTTCTAGAGTCTCTAATACAGCATTGTACGGGAGAGTGCTCAGAACAAAAGAACGGTGTTTCCTACACATATCGACCGTTCCTAATTCAACTCTGCTTCTGATACTGATACAAACCACAGGTCCTGTAACATCCAATGTTTTTCAGTTAAGTGCAAGAAACGTGTGAGCTTAGTGAACGATGTAGCTTCATTTGAGCTGAAAAGTGACTGTTTACCTGAAACGAAGTCTTGTTTGTAAGAAGACACAGAGCCTGGGATTTAACTGCATTTCTTAATTGAAACACAGCACATTTCTCATCCTTGAAATATACACTACTTTATAGCAAGAAGCACGCTCTTCCTTTCCAGAGTCTCTAATACAGCAGGAAACGTGAGTGTACTGAGACCAAATGATTGGGGTTCCTACACATACGGACCATATCTAGTTCAACTCTGCTTCTGAAACTGATACACACCACGGGTCCTCTATCATCCAATGCTTTTCAGTTAAGAGCGAGAAACATGTGAGCTTCGTGAACGATGTAGCTTCATTTGAGCTGAAAAGTGACTGTGTTTACCTGAAAGGAAGTCTTGCTTGTAGGAAGACACAGAGCCTGGGATTTACCTCCATTTCTAAATCGAAGCACACAGCATAGTTCTCATCTATGAAACATACTCTGCTTTCGAGCAAGAACCACACTCTTGTTTTCTTGAGTCCCTTATACAGCAGGAAACCTGAGTGTACTTAGACCAAAGAACGGTGTTTCCTACACATATGGACCATATCTAGTTCAACTCAGCTTTGAAACTGATAGAAACCACGGGTCCTCTATCATCCAATGCTTTTCAGTTAAGAGCGAGAAACATGTGAGCTTCGTGAATGGTGTAGCTTCATTTGAGCTGAAAACTGACTGTGTTTACCACAAACGATGTCTTGCTTGTACGAAGACAAGGATCCTGGGATTTACCTAGATTTCTGAAGGGAAACAGACAGCACAGTTCTCATCCATGAAACACACTCTGCTTTAGAGCAAGAAGCACGCTCTTGCTTTCTAGAGTTTCTAATACAGCATTCTATGTGAGAGTGCTCAGAACAAAAGAACGGTGTTTCCTACACATATCGACCATTTCTAGTTCAACTCTCCTTCTGAAAGTGATACAAACCACAGGTCCTGTAACATCCAATGCTTTTCAGTTAAGTGCAAGAAACGTGTGAGCTTAGTGAACGATGTAGCTTCATTTGAGCTGAAAAGTGACTGTGTTTACCTTAAACGAAGTCTTGCTTGTAGGAAGACACAGAGCCTGGGATTTACCTCTAATTCTGAAGGGAAACACACAGCACAGTTGTCATCCATGAAACACACTCTGATTTATAGCAAGAAGCACGCTCTTCCTTTGTAGAGTCTCTGCAGGGAATGTGAGTGTACTGAGACCAAATGCACGGGGTTTCCTAAACATACGGACCATATCTATTTCATCTCTGCTTCTGAAACTGATACACACCACGGTCCTCTATCATACAATGCTTTTCAGTTAAGAGCGAGAAACATGTAAGCTTCCTGAACTATGTAGCTTCATTTGAGCTGAAAAGTGACTGTGTTTACCTCAAACGAAGTCTTGTTTGTACGAAGACAAGGATCCTGGGATTTACCTCAATTTCTGAAGGGAAACAGACAGCACAGTTCCCATCCATTAAACACAGTCTGCTTTAGAGCAAGAAGTACGCTCTTGCTTTCTAGAGTCTCTAATACAGCATTGCACGGGAGAGTGCTCAGAACAAAAGAACGGTATTTCCTACACATATCGACCGTTTCTAATTCAACTCTGCTTCTGAAACTGATACAAACCACAGGTCCTGTAACATCCAATGTTTTTCAGTTAAGTGCAAGAAACGTGTGAGCTTCGTGAACTATGTAGCTTCATTTGAGCTGAAAAGTGACTGTGTTTACCTGAAACGAAGTCTTGCTTGTAGGAAGACACAGAGCCTGGGATTTACCTCTAATTCTGAAGGGAAACACACAGCACAGTTCTCATCCATGAAACACACTCCGCTTTATAGCAAGAAGCACGCTCTTCCTAGGTAGAGTATCTAATAAAGCAGGGAACGTGAGTGTACTGAGACCAAACGAACAGGTTTTCCAACACATACGGACCATAACTAGTTCAACTCTGCTTCTGAAATTGATACAAACCACAGGTCCTCTAACATCAAATGGTTTTTGTTTAAGAGCACGAAACGTGTGAGCTTCATGAACGATGTAGCTTCATTTTACCTTAAAAGAGACTGCTTTTAACTGAAATGAAGTCTTGCTTGTAGGAAAACATAGAGCCTGTGATTTACCTCCATTTCTGAAGGGAAACAGACAGCACAGTTCTCATCCATGAAACAATGTCTGCTTTAGAGCAAGAAGCACAATCTTCCTTTCTAGAGTCTCTAATACAGGAGGAAATGTGAGTGTACTTAGACAAAAAGCACGGTGTTTCCTACACTTATGGACCATTTCTAGTTCAACTCTGCTTCTGAAACTGATACAAACCACAGTCCCTCTAAACCCAATGCTTTTCACTTAATAGCGAGAAACATGTGATCTGGCTGTACAATGTAGCTTCATTTGAGCTGAAAATTGTCTGCATTTACCTGAAACGTAGTCTTGTTTGTAAGAAGTCACAGAGCCTGGGATTTCACTGCATTTCTTAATCGAAACACACAGCACATTTCTCATACATGAAACATACTCTGCTTTATAGCAAGAATCACGCTCTTCTTTTGTAGAGTCTCTAATACAGCAGGAAACGTGAGTGTACTGAGACCAAACGAATGGGGTTTCCTACACATACGGACCATATCTAGTTCAACTCTGCTTCTGAAACTGATACACACCACGGGTACTCTATCATACAATGCTTTTCATTTATCAGCGAGAAACATGTAAGCTTCCTGAACTATGTAGCTTCATTTGAGCTGAAAAGTGACTGTGTTTACCTCAAACGAAGTCTTGCTTGTACGAAGACAAGGATCCTGGGATTTACCTCAATTTCTGAAGGGAAACAGACAGCACAGTTCCCATCCATTAAACACAGTCTGCTTTAGAGCAAGAAGTACGCTCTTGCTTTCTAGAGTCTCTAATACAGCATTCTACGGGAGAGTGCTCAGAACAAAAGAACGGTGTTTCCTACACATATCGACCGTTTCTAATTCAACTCTGCTTCTGAAACTGATACAAACCACAGGTCCTGTAACATCCAATGTTTTTCAGTTAAGTGCAAGAAACGTGTGAGCTTAGTGAACGATGTAGCTTCATTTGAGCTGAAAAGTGACTGTTTACCTGAAACGAAGTCTTGTTTGTAAGAAGACACAGAGCCTGGGATTTAACTGCATTTCTTAATTGAAACACAGCACATTTCTCATCCTTGAAATATACAATAATTTATAGCAAGAAGCACGCTCTTCCTTTCCAGAGTCTCTAATACAGCAGGAAACGTGAGTGTACTGAGACCAAATGATTGGGGTTCCTACACATACGGACCATATCTAGTTCAACTCTGCTTCTGAAACTGATACAACCCACAGACCCTGTAAAATCCAATGCTTTTCAGTTAAGACCGAGAAACATGTGAGCTGGCTGCGCAATGTAGCATCATTTGAGGTGAATAGTGTCTGCGTTTACATGATACGAAGTCTTCCTTGTAAGAACACACAGAGCCTGGGATTTAACTCCATTTCTGAAGCGAAACAAACAGCACAGTTCTCATCCATGAAATATACTCTGTTGTAGAGTAAGAAGCACGATCTTCCTTTCTAGAGTCTCTAATACAGCAGGGAACGTGAGTGTACTGAGACCAAACGAAAGGGGTTTCCTACACATACGGACCATATCTAGTTCAACTCTGCTTCTGAAACTGATACACACCACGGTCCTCTATCATACAATGCTTTTCAGTTAAGAGCGAGAAACATGTAAGCTTCCTGAACGATGTAGCTCCATTTGAGCTGAAAAGTGACTGTGTTTACCTCAAACGAAGTCTTGCTTGTACGAAGACAAGGATCCTGGGATTTACCTCAATTTCTGAAGGGAAACAGACAGCACAGTTCCCATCCATGAAACACACTCTGCTTTAGAGCAAGAAGTACGCTCTTGCTTTCTAGAGTCTCTAATACAGCATTCTACAGGAGAGTGCTCAGAACAAAAGAACGGTGTTTCCTACACATATCGACCGTTTCTAATTCAACTCTGCTTCTAAAACTGATACAAACCACAGTTCCTGTAACATCCAATGTTTTTCAGTTAAGTGCAAGAAACGTGTAAGCATCCTTAACTATGTAGCTTCATTTGAGCTGAAAAGTGACTGTGTTTACCTGAAACGAATTCTTGCTTGTAGGAAGACACAGAGCCTGGGATTTATCTCCATTTCTGAATGGAAACACACAGCACAGTTTTCATCCATGAAACAATCTCTGCTTTAGAGCAAGAAGGATGCTCTTGCTTTAAAGAGTCTCTAATACAGCAGGAAACGTGAGTGTACTTAGACCAAATGAATGGGGTTTCCTACACATATGGACCATATCTAGTTCAACTCTGCTTCTGAAACTGATACCAACCACAGGTCCTCTAACATCAATTGCTTTTCAGTTAAGAGCGAGAAACATGTGAGCTTGTGAACCATGTAGCTTCATTTGAGCTGAAAACTGATTATGTTTACCTCAAACTAACTCTTGCTTGTAGGAAGACACAGAGCCTGGGATTTAACTCTACTTCTGAAGGGAAACACACAGCACAGTTCTCATCCATGAAACACACTCTGCTTTATAGCAAGAAGCACGCTCTTCCTTTGTAGAGTCTCTAATACAGCAGGAAACGTGCGTGTACTGAGACCAAACGAACGGGGTCCCCTACAATTATCGACCATATCTAGTTCAACTCTGCTTCTGAAACTGATACAAACCACAGGTCCTGTAACATCCCATGCTTTTGATTTAAGTGCAAGAATCGTGTGAGCTTCGTGAACGATGAAGCTTCATTTGAGCTGAAAAGTGACTGTGTTTACCCGAAACAAAGTCTTGCTTGTAGGAAGACACAGTGACTGGGATTTACCTCCATTTCTGAAGGGAAACACACAGCATAGTTCTCATCCATGAAACAATCTCTACTTTAGAGCAAGAAGCACTCTCTTGCTTTAAAGATTCTCTAATACAGCACGAAACGTGAGTGTACTTAGACCAAATGAACGGGGTTTCCTACACATATACCCTATCTAGTTCAACTCTGCTTATGAAACTGATACAAACCACAGACCCTGTAAAATCCAATGCTTTTCAGTTAAGAGCGAGAAACATGTATGCATCCTGAACGATGTAGCTTCATTTGAGCTGAAAAGTGACTGTGTTTACCTCAAACGAAGTCTTGCTTGTACGAAGACAAGGATCCTGTGATTTACCTCCATTTCTGAAGGGAAACAGACCGCACAGTTCTCATCCATGAAACACACTCTGCTTTATAGCAAGAAGCACGCTCTTCCTTTGTAGAGTCTCTACTACAGCAGAAAACGTGAGTGTACTGAGACCAAATGAACGGGGTTTCCTACACATACACACCATATCTAGTTCAACTCTGCTTCTGAAACTGATACACACCACGGTCCTCTATCATAAAATGCTTTTCAGTTACGAGCGAGAAAAATGTAAGTTTCCTGAACGATGTAGCTTCATTTGAGCTGAAAAGTGACTGTGTTTACCTCAAACGAAGTCTTGCTTGTACGAAGACAAGGATCCTGGGATTTACCTCAATTTCTGAAGGGAAACAGACAGCACAGTTCTCATCAATGAAACACACTCTGCTTTAGAGCAAGAAGCACGCTCTTGCTTTCTAGAGTCTCTTATACAGCATTCTAAGGGAGAGTGCTCAGAACAAAAGAACGGTGTTTCCTACACATATCGACCATTTCTAATTCAACTCTGCTTCTGAAACTGATAAAAACCACAGGTCCTGTATCATCCAATATTTTTCAGTTAAGTGCAAGAAACGTGTGAGCTTCGTGAACTATGTAGCTTCATTTGAGCTGAAAAGTCACTGTGTTTACCTGAAATGAAGTCTTGCTTGTAGGAAGACACAGAGACTGGGATTTAATTCCATTTCTGAATGGAAACACACAGCACAGTTTTCATTCATGAAACAATCTCTGCTTTAGAGCAGGAAGGACGCTCTTGCTTTAAAGAATCTCTAATACAGCAGGAAACGTGAGTGTACTTAGACCAAATGAATGGGGTTTCCTACACATATGGACCATATCTAGTTCAACTCTGCTTCTGAAACTGATAAAAAGCACAGGTCCTCTAACATCAATTGCTTTTCATTTAAGAGCGAGAAACATGTGAGCTTGTGAACGATGTAGCTTCATTTGAGCTGAAAACTGATAGTGTTTACCTCAAACTAACTCTTGCTTGTAGTAAGACAAGGAGCCTGGGATTTACGTCCACTTCTGAAGGGAAACACACAGCACAGTTCTCATCCATGAAACACACTCTGATTTATAGCAAGAAGCACGATCTTCCTTTGTAGAGGTTCTACTACAGCAGAAAACGTGAGTGTACTGAGACCAAACGATTGGGGTTCCTACACATATGGACCATATCTAGGTCAACTCTGCTTCTGAAACTGATACACACCACGGGTCCTCTATCATCCAATGCTTTTCAGTTAAGAGCGAGAAACATGTGAGCTTCGTGAACGATGTAGCTTCATTTGAGCTGAAAAGTGACTGTGTTTACCTCAAACGAAGTCTTGCTTGTACGAAGACAAGGATCCTGGGATTTACCTCCATTTCTGAAGGGAAACACACATCACAGTTTTCATCCATGAAACAATCTCTGCTTTAGAGCAAGAAGGACGCTCTTGCTTTAAGAGTGTCTAATACAGCAGGAAACGTGAGTGTACTTCGACTAAATGAATGGGGTTTCCGACACATATGGATAATATCTAGTTCAACTCTGCTTCTGAAACTGAAACAAACCACAGGTCCTCTAACATCAATTGCTTTTCAGTTAAGAGCGAGAAACATGTGAGCTTGTGAACGATGTAGCTTCATTTGAGCTGAAAACTGATTGTGTTTACCTCAAACTAACTCTTGCTTGTACAAGACAAGGAGCCTGGGATTTACCTCCACTTCTGAAGGGAAACAGACAGCACAGTTCTCATCCATGAAACACCCTCTGCGTTAGAGCAAGAAGCACGCTCTTGCTTTCTATACTCTCTAATACAGCATTCTATGTGAGAGTGCTCAGAACAAAAGAACGGTGTTTCCTACATATATCGACCATTTCTAGTTCAACTCTGCTTCTGAAACTGATACACACCACGGGTCCTCTAACATCCAATGCTTTTGAATTAAGAGTGAGAAACGTGTGAGCTAGGTGAACAATGTAGCTTCATTTGAGCTGAAAATAGTCTGCATTTACCTGAAACGAAGTCTTGCTTGTAGAAAGACACAGCGCTTGGGATTTACCTCCATTTCTGAAGGGAAACACACAGCAGAGTTTTCATCCATGAAACAATCTCTGCTTTAGAGCAAGAAGCACGCTCATGCTTTCTTGAGTCCCTAGTACACCAGGAAAAGTGAGTGTACTTAGACAAAAAGAACAGTGTTTCCTACACAATGGACCATATCTAGTTCAATTCTGCTTCTGAAACTGATACAAATACAGGTCCTCTAACAACAAATGCTTTTCATTTAAAACTTAGAAACGTGTGTGCTTCGTGTACGATGTAGCTTCCTTTAAGATGTAAAGTGACTGTGTTTACCTGAAAGGAAATCTTGCTTGTAGGAAGACACAAAGCCTGGGTTTAACTCCATTTCTGAAGGGAAACACACTGCACAGTTCTCATCCAGGAAAGGCACTCTGCTTTAGAGCAAGAAGCATGCTCTTCCTTTCTAGAGTCTCTAATACAGCAGGAAATGTGAGTGTACTGAGACCAAACGAACGGGGTTTCCTACACATACGGACCATATCTAGTTCAACTCTGCTTCTGAAAATGATACACACCACGGGTCCTCTATCATCCAATGCTTTTCAGTTAAGAGCGAGAAACATGTGAGCTTCGTGAACGATGTAGCTTCATCTGAGCTGAAAAGTGACTGTTTTTACATCAAACGAAGTATTGCTTGTACGAAGACAAGGATCCTGGGATTTACCTCCATTTATGAAGGGAAACAGACAGCACAGTTCTCATCGATGTAACACACTCTGCTTTAGAGGAAGAAGCACGCTCTTGCTTTCTTGAGTCCCTAATACAGCAGTAAACCTGAGTGTTCTTAAACCAAAAGAACGGGGTTTGCTACACATATGGACCATATCTAGTTCAACTCTGCTTCTGCAACTGATACAAACCACAGGTCCTGTAGCATCAAATGCTTTTCAGTTAAGAGCGAGAAACATGTGAAAATGTGAACGATGTAGCTTCATTTGAGCTGAAAACTGATTGTGTTTAACTCAAAAGAACTCTTGCTTGTATGAAGACAAGGAGCCTGGGATTTACCTCCATTTCTGAAGGTACACAGACAGCACAGTTCTCATCCATGAAACAATCTCTACTTTAGAGCAAGAAGCACTCTCTTGCTTTAAAGATTCTCTAATACAGCAGGAAACTTGAGTGTACTGAGACCAAACGAATGGGGTTTCCTACACATACGGACCATATCTAGTTCAACTCTGCTTCTGAAACTGATACACACCACGGTTCCTCTAACATCAAATGCTTTTGAATTAAGAGCGAGAAACGTGTGAGCTAGGTGAATAATGTAGCTTCATTTGAACTGAAAATAGTCTGAATTTACCTGAAACGAAGTCTTGTTTGTAAGAAGACACAGAGCCTGGGATTTACCTCCATTTCTGAAGGGACACACACAGCACATTTCTCATACATGAAACATATTCTGCTTTAGAGCAAGAATCACGCTCTTCCTTTGTAGAGTCTCTAATATAGCAGGAAACGTGATTGTGCTCAGAACAAAAGAACGGTGTTTCCTACACATATGGACCATTTGTAGTTCAACACTGCTTCTGCAACTGATACAAACCACAGGTCCTGTAACATCAAATGCTTTTCAGTTAAGACCGAGAAACATGTGAGATTCGTGAACAATGTAGCTTCCTTTGAGCTGAAAAGTGACTGTGTTTACCTGAAACGAAGTCTTGCTTGTAGGAAGACAAAGAGCCTGGGATTTACCTCCATTTCTGAATCAACACACACAGCACATTTCTCATCCATGAAATATACTCTGTTTTAGAGCAAGAAGCAAGACCTTCCTTTCTAGAGTCTCTAATACAGCAGGAAATGTGAGTGAACTGAGACCAAACAAACGGGGTTTCCTACACAGACCGATTATATCTAGTTCAACTCTGCTTCTGTAACTGATACAAACCACGGGTCCTCTAACATCCAATGCTTTTCAATTAAGAGCGAGAAACGTGTGAGCTAGGTGAACAATGTAGCTTCATTTGAGCTGAAAATTGTCTGTGCTTACCTGAAACGAAGTCTTGTTTGTAAGAAGACACAGAGCCTGGGATTTATCTCCATTTGTGAAGGGTACACACATCACAGTTCTCATCCATGAAACACACTCTGCTTTAGAGCAAGAAGCACGCACTTGCTTTAAAGAGTCTCTAATTCCGCAGGAAATGTGAGTGTACTTACACCAAATGAACGGGTTTCCTACACATATGGACCATATCTAGTTCAACTCTGCTTCTGAAACTGATATAAACCACAGGTCCTCTAACATCAAATGCTTTTCAGTTAAGAGCGAGAAATGTGTGTGCTTCATGAACAATGTAGATTCATTTTGACAACAAGAGTGACTGCGTTTACCTGAAATGAAGTCTTGCTTGTAGGAAGTCACAGAGCCTGGGATTTACCTCCATTTCTGAAGGGAAACCCACAGCACAGTTCTCATCCATGAAACACACTCTGCTTTAGACTAAGAAGCACTCTCTTTCTTTCTAGAGTCTCTAATACAGAAGGAAACTGGAATGTACTGAGACCAAAAGAACGGTGTTTCCTACACATACGGAGCATGCCAAGTTCAACTCTGCTTCTGAAACTGATACAAACCACGGGTCCTCTAACATCCAATGCTTTTCAATTAACAGCGAGAAACGTGTGAGCTAGGTGAACAATGTAGCTTCATTTGAGCTGAAAATTGTCTGCGTTTACCTGAATTGAAGTCTTCTTTGTAAGAAGACAAAGAGCCAGGGATTTATTTCCATTTGTGAAGGGAAACACACATCACAGTTCTCATCCATGAAACACAAACTGCTTTAGAGCAAGAAGCACGCTCTTGCTTTAAAGAGTCTCTAATACAGCAGGAAACGTGAGTGTACTTACACAAAATGAACGGGGTTTCCTACACATATGGACCATATCTAGTTCAACTCTGCTTCTGAAACTGATATAAAACACAGGTCCTCTAACATCAAATGCTTTTCATTTAAGAGCGAGAAATGTGTGAGCTTCATGAACGATGTAGATTCATTTTGACATCAAAAGTGACTGCGTTTACCTGAAATAAATTCTTGCTTGTAGGAAGTCGCAGAACCTGGGATTTACCTCCATTTCTGAAGGGAAACACACAGCACAGTTCTCATCCATGAAACACACTCTGCTTTAGACTAAGAAGCACTCTCTTGCTTTCTAGAGTCTCTAATACAGCAGGAAACTGGAATGTACTGAGACCAAAAGAACGGTGTTTCCTACACATACAGACGATGTCTAGTTCAACTATGGTCTGAAACTGATATAAACCACGGGTACTCTAACATCCAATGCTTTTCAATTACGAGCGAAAAACATGTGAGCTAGGTGACCAATGTAGCTTCATTTGAGCTGAAAATTGTCTGCGTTTACCTGAATCGAAGTCTTATTTGTAAGAAGACCCAGAGCCTGGGATTTAACTCCATTTCTGAATCGAAACACACAGCACAGTTCTCATCCATGAAATCTACTATGTTTTAGAGCAAGAGGCACGCTCTTCCTTTTTAGAGTCTCTAATACACCAGGAACCGTGAGTGTGCTCAGAACAAAAGAACGGTGTTTCCTACACATATGGACCCTTTGTAGTTCAACTCTGGTTCTGCAACTGATACAAACCACAGGTCCTGTAACATCAAATGCATTTCAGTTAAGACCGAGAATCATGTGAGATTCGTGAAAAATGTAGCTTCCTTTGAGCTGAAAAGTGACGGTGTTTACCTGAAAGGAAGTCTTGCTTGTAGGAAGACACAGAGCCAGGGATTTAACTCCAATTATGAAGCAAAACACACAGCACAGTTCTCATCCATGAAACACACTCTGCTTTAGAGCAAGATGCACGCTCTTGCTTTCTAGAGTCTCTAATACAGCATTCTAATTGTGATTGGTCTGAACAATTGAACGTTGTTTCCTACAAATACCGACCATTTCTAGTTCTACACTGCTTTTGAAACTGATACAAACCACAGGTCCGGTAACATCTAATGCTTTTCAGTTAAGTATAAAAAATGTGTGAGCTTCATGAAAGATGTAGCTTCATTTGAGCTGAAAAGTGACTGTGTTTACCTGAAATGAAATCTTGCTTGTAGGAAGACAAAGAGCCTGGGATTTAGCTCCATTTCTGAATCAAAACACACAGCACAGTTCTCATCCATGAAATATACTCTGTTTTAGAGCAAGAAGCAAGATCTTCCTTTCTAGAGTCTCTAATACAGCAGGAAACGTGAGTGTACTGAGACCAAACAAATGGGGTTTCCTACACAGACCGACTATATCTAGTTCGCTCTGCTTCTGTAACTGATACAAACCAAGGGTCCTCTAACATCCAATGCTTTTCAATTAAGAGCGAGCAACGTGTGAGCTAGGTGAACAATGTAGCTTCATTTGAGCTGAAAATTGTCTGCGTGTACCTGAATCGAAGTCTTGTTTGTAAGAAGACAAAGAGCCAGGGATTTATCTCCATTTGTGAAGGGAAACACACATCACAGTTCTCATCCATGAAACACAATCTGCTTTAGAGCAAGAAGCACGCTCTTGCTTTAAAGAGGCTCTAATACAGGAGGAAACGTGAGTGTACTTACACAAAATGAACGTGGTTTCCTACACATATGGACCTTATCTAGTTCAACTCTGCTTCTGAAACTATATATACCACAGGTCCTCTAACATCAAATGCTTTTCAGTTAAGAGCAAGAAATGTGTGAGCTTCATGAACGATATTACATTCATTTTGACATCAAAAGTGACTGCGTTTACCTGAAATGAAGTCTTGCTTGTAGGAAGTCGCAGATCCTGGGATTTACCTCCATTTCTGAAGGGAAACACACAGCACAGTTCTCATCCATGAAACACACTCTGCTTTAGAGTAAGAAGCACTCTCTTGCTCTCTAGAGTCTCTAATATAGCAGGAAACTGGAATGTACTGAGACCAAAAGAACGGTGTTTCCTACACGTACAGACCATGTCTAGTTCAACTCTGCTTCTGAAACTGATACAAACCACGGGTCCTCTAACATCCAATGCTTTTCAATTAAGAGCGAGAAACGTGTGAGCTAGGTGACCAATGTAGCTTCATTTGAGCTGAAAATTGTCTGCGTTTACCTGAATCGAAGTCTTATTTGTAAGAAGACCCAGAGCCTGGGATTTAACTCCATTTCTGAATTGAAACACACAGCACAGTTCTTATCCATGAAATCTACTATGTTTTAGAGCAAGAGGCACGCTCTTCCTTTTTAGAGTCTCTAATACACCAGGAACTGTGAGTGTGCTCAGAACAAAAGAACGGTGTTTCCTACACATATGGACCCTTTGTAGTTCAACTCTGGTTCTGCAACTGATACAAACCACAGGTCCTGTAACATCAAATGCATTTCAGTTAAGACCGAGAATCATGTGAGATTCGTGAACAATGTAGCTTCCTTTGAGCTGAAACGTGACGGTGTTTACCTGAAAGGAAGTCTTGCTTGTAGGAAGACACAGAGACAGGGATTTAACTCCAATTATGAAGCAAAACACACAGCACAGTTCTCATCCATGAAACACACTCTGCTTTAGAGCAAGATGCACGCTCTTGCTTTCTAGTTTCTCTAATACAGCATTCTAAATGAGATTGCTCAGAACAAATGAACGGTGTTTCCTACACATATCGACCATTTCTAGTTCTACACTTCTTCTGAAACTGATACAAACCACAGGTCCGGTAACATCTAATGCTTTTCAGTTAAGTACAAAAAACATGTGAGCTTCATGAAAGATGTAGCTTCTTTTGAGCTGAAAAGTGACAGTGTTTACCTGAAACGAAGTCTTGCTTGTAGGAAGACAAAGAGCCTGGGATTTAGCTCCATTTCTGAATCAAAACACACAGCACAGTTCTCATCCATGAAATATACTCTGTTTTAGAGCAAGAAGCAAGATCTCCCTTTCTAGAGTCTCTAATACAGCAGGAAAAGTGAGTGTACTGAGACCAAACGAACGGGGTTTCCTACACAGACCGACTATATCTAGTTCAACTCTGCTTCTGTAACTGATACAAACCACGGGACCTCTAACATCCAATGCTTTTCAATTAAGAGCGAGAAACGTGTGAGCTAGGTGAACAATGTAACATCATTTGAGCTGAAAATTGTCTGCGTTTACCTGAATCGAAGTCTTGTTTGTAAGAAGACAAAGAGCCTGGGATTTGTCTCCATTTATGAAGGGAAACACATAGCACAGTTCCATCCATGAAACATACTCTGCTTTAGACATAGAAGCACTCTCTTGCTTTCTAGAGTCTCTAAAACAGCAGGAAACTGGAATGTACTGAGACCAAAAGAACGGTGTTTCCTACACATATGGACCATTTGTAGTTCAACTCTGCTTCTGAAACTGATACAAACCACGGGTCCCTAACATCCAATGCTTTACAATTAAGAGCGAGAAACGTGTGAGCTAGGTGAACAATGTTGCTTCACTTGAGCTGAAAATTGTCTGCGTTTACCTGAATTGAAGTCTTGTTTGCAAGAAGACCCAGAGCCTGGGTTTTGACTCCATTTCTGAAGCGAAACACACAGCACAGTTCTCATCCATGAAACTCACTTTACTTTAGAGCAAGATTCATGCTCTTGCTTTCTAGAGTCTCTAATACAGCATTCTAAGTGAGATTGCTCAGAACAAAAGAACGGTGTTTCCTACACATATGGACCATTTGTAGTTCAACTATGCTTCTGAAACTGATACAAACCACGGGTCCTCTAACATCCAATGCTTTACAATTAAGAGCGAGAAACGTGTGAGCTAGGTGAACAATGTAGCTTCACTTGAGCTGAAAATTGCCTGTGTTTACCTGAATTGAAGTCTTGTTTGCAAGAAGACCCAGAGCCTGGGATTTAACTCCATTTCTGAATCGAAACACACAGCACAGTTCTCATCCAGGAAATGTACTCTGTTTTAGAGCAAGAAGCACGCTCTAACTTTTTAGAGTCTTTAATACAGCCGGAAACTTGAGTGTGCTCAGAACAAAAGAATGGTGTTTCCTACACATATCTACCATTTCTAGTTCAACTCTGCTTCTGAAACTGATACAAACCACAGGTCCGATAACATCTAATGCTCTTCAGTTAAGTACAAAAAACGTGTGAGCTTCATGAAAGATGTAGCTTCATTTGAGCTGAAAAGTGACTGTGTTTACCTGAAAAGAAGTCTTGTTTGTAGGAAAACAAAGAGCCTGGGATTTAGCTCCATTTCTTAATCAAAACACACAGCACAGTTCACATCCATGAAATATACTCTGTTTTAGAGCAAGAAGCAAGATCTTCCTTTCTAGAGTCTCTAATACAGCAGGAAATGTGAGTGTACTAAGACCAAACGTACGGGGTTTCCTACACAGACCGAATATATCTAGTTCAACTCTCCTTCTGTAACTGATACAAACCACGGGTCCTCTAACATCCAATGCTTTTCAATTAAGAGCGAGAAACGTGTGAGCTAGGTGAACAATGTAGCTTCATTTGAGCAGAAAATTGTCTGCGTTTACCTGAATCGAAGTCTTGTTTGTAAGAAGACAAAGAGCCTGGGATTTGTCTCCATTTGTGAAGGGAAACACACATCACAGTTCTCATCCACGAAACACACTCTGCTTTAGAGCATGAAGCACGCTCTTGCTTTAAAGAGTCTCTAATACCGCATGAAACGTGAGTGTACTTACACCAAATGAATGGGTTTCCTACACATATGGACCATATCTAGTTCAACTCTGCTTCTGAAACTGATATAAACCACAGGTCCTCTAACATCAAATGCTTTTCAGTTAAGAGCGAGAAATGTGTGAGCTTCATGAACGATGTAGATTCATTTTGACATCAAAAGTGACTGTGTTTACCTGAAATGAATTCTTGCTTGTAGGAAGTCACAGAGCCTGGGATTTGACTCCATTTCTGAAGCGAAACACACAGCACAGTTCTCATCCATGAAACACACTCTGCTTTAGAGCAAGATGCACGCTCTTGCTTTCTAGAGTCTCTAATACAGCATTCTAAGTGAGATTGCTCAGAACAAAAGAACGGGGTTTCCTACACATATCGACCATTTCTAGTTCAACTCTGCTTCTGAAACTGATACAAACCACAGGTCCTGTAACATCCAATGCTTTTCAGTTAAGACCGAGAATCATGTGAGATTCGTGAAAAATGTAGCTTCCTTTGAGCTGAAAAGTGACGGTGTTTACCTGAAAGGAAGTCTTGCTTGTAACAAGACACAGAACCTGGGATTTAACACCATTTCTGAATCAAAACACACAGCACAGTTCTCTTCCATGAAATACACTCTGCTTTAGAGCAAGAAGCACGCTCTTCCTTTCTAGAGTCTCTAATACAGCAGGAAACTTGAGTGTGCTCAGAATAAAAGAACGGTGTTTCCTACACATATGGACCATTTCTAGTTCAATTCTGCTTCTGCAACTGATACAAAATACAGGTCCTGTAACATCCAATGCTTTTCAGTTAAGTGCAAGAAACGTGTAAGCTTCATGAAAGATGTAGATTCATTTGAGCTGAAAAGTGACTGTGTTTACCTGAAACGAAGTCTTGCTTGTAGGAAGACAAAGAGCCTGGGATTTACCTCCATTTCTGAATCAAAACATGCAGCACAGTTATCATCCATGAATTATACTCTGCTTTAGAGCAAGAAGCAAGATCTTCCTTTCTAGAGTCTCTAATACAGCAGGAAACGTGAGTGTACTGAGACCAAACAAATGGGGTTTCCTACACAGACCGACTATATCTAGTTCACTCTGCTTCTGTAACTGATACAAAATACAGGTCCTGTAACATCCAATGTTTTTCAGTTAATTGCAAGAAACGTGTGAGCTTCGTGAAGGATGTAGCTTCCTTTGAGCTGAAAAGTGACTGTGAATACCTGAAAGGAAGTCTTGCTTGTAAGAAGTCAAGGAGCTTGGGATTTACCTCCATTTATGAATCGAAACACACAGCACAGTTCTCATCCATGAAATATACTCTGCTTTAGAGCAAGAAGCACTCTCTTCTTTTCTAGAGTCTCTAATACAGCAGGAAACGTGAGTGTGCTCAGAACAAAAGAACGGTGTTTCCTACACATATGAACCATTTCTAGTTCAACTCTGCTTCTGCAACTGATACAAACCAAAGGTCCTGTAACATCAAATTCTTTTCAGTTAACAGTGAGAAACATGTGAGCTTCGTGAATGATGTACCTTCATTTGAGCTGAAAAGTGACTGTGTTTAACTCAAACGAAGTCTTGCTTGTAAGAAGACAAGGAGCCTGGGATTTACTTCCATTTCTGAAGAGAAACAGACAGCACAGTTCTCATCCATGAAGCACACTCTGCATTAGAGCAAGAAGCAAGCTCTTGCTTTCTAGACTCTCTCATACAGCATTCAAAGAAACAGTCCTCAGAACAAAAGAACGGTGTTTCCTACATATATCGACCATTTCTAGCTCAACTCAGATTCTGAAACTGATAGAAACCAGTGGGCCTCTAACATCTAATGCTTTTCAGTTAAGACCGAGAAACGTTTGAGTTTCGTGAAGGATGTAGCTGCCTTTGAGGTGAAAAGTGACTGTGTTTACCTGAAAGGAAGTCTGGCTTGTAGGAAGACAAGGAGCCTGGGATTTACCTCCATTTCTGAAGGGAAACACATCACAGTTTTCATCCATGAAACAATCTCTGCTTTAGAGCAAGAAGGACGCTTTTGCTTTAAAGAGTGTCTAATACAGCAGGAAACGTGAGTGTACTTAGACCAAAAGAACGGGGTTTCCAACACATATGGACCATATCTAGTTCAACTCTGCTTCTGAAGCTGATACAAACCACAGTTCCTGTAACATCCAATGCTTTTCAGTTAAGTGCAAGAAACGTGTGAGCTTCGTGAAAGATGTAGCTTCCTTTGAGCTGAAAAGTGACTGTGTTTACCTGAAACGAAGTCTTGCTTGTAGGAAGACACAGAGACTGGGATTTACCTCCATTTCTGAAGGGAAACACAGCATAGTTCTCATCCATGAAACAATCTCGACTTTAGAGCAAGAAGCACTCTCTTGCTTTAAAGAGTCTCTAATACAGCAGGAAACGTGATTGTACTTAGAACAAATGAACGGGGTTTCCTACACATATCGACCATATCTAGTTCAACTAGGCTTCTGAAACTGATACAAACCACAGACCCTGTAAAATCCAATGCTTTTCAGTTAAGAGCGAGATACATGTGAGCTGGCTGTGCAATGTAGCATCATTTGAGATGAAAACTGTCTCCGTTTACCTGATACGAAGTCTTCTTTGTAAGAACACACAGAGCCTGGGATTTAACTCCATTTCTGAAGCGAAACACACAGCACAGTTCTCATCCATGAAATATACTCTGTTGTAGAGCAAGAAGCACGATCTTCCTTTCTAGAGTCTCCAATAGAGCAGGAAACGTGAGTATACAGAGACCAAAGGAACGTGGTTTCCTACACATACGGACCATAACTGGTTCAACTCTGCTTCTGAAACTGATACAAACCACGGGTCCTCTAACATCCAATGCTTTTGAATTATGAGCGAGAAACGTGTGAGCTAGGAGAAATATGTAGCTTCATTTGAGCTGAAAATTGTCTACATTTACCTGAAACGAAGTCTTGTTTGTAAGAAGACACAGAGCATGGGATTTAGCTGCATTTCTTAATCGACACACATAGCACATTTCTCATCCATGAAATATACTCTGCTTTATAGCAAGAAGCACGCTCTTCCTTTGTAGAGTCTCTAATACAGCAGGAAACGTCAGTGTACTGAGACCAAACGAACGGGGTTTCCTACACATACGGACCATATCTAGTTCAACTCTGCTTCTGAAACTGATACACACCAAGGGTCCTCTATCATACAATGCTTTTCAGTTAAGAGCGAGAAACATGTAAGCTTCCTGAACGATGTAGCTTCATTTGAGCTGAAAAGTGACTGTGTTTACCTCAACCGAAGTCTTGCTTGTACGAATACAAGAATCCTGGGATTTACCTCCATTTCTGAAGGGAAACAGACAGAACAGTTCTCATCCATGAAACACACTCTGCTTTAGATCAAGAAGTATGCTATTGCTTTCTAGAGTGTCTAATACAGCATTCTACGGGAGAGTGCTCAGAACAAAAGAACGGTGTTTCCTACACATATCGACCATTTCTAATTCAACTCTGCTTCTGAAACTGATACAAACCACGGGTCCTCTATCATCCAATGCTTTTCAGTTAAGAGCGAGAAACATGTGAGCTTCGTGAACGATGTAGCTTCATTTGAGCTGAAAAGTGACTGTGTTTACCTGAAACGAAGTCTTGCTTGTAGGAAGACACAGAGCCTGGGATTTAACTCCATTTCTGAAGGGAAACACACAGCACAGTTTTTATCCATGAAACAATCTCTGCTTTAGAGCAAGAAGGACGCACTTGCTTTAAAGAATGTCTAATACAGCAGGAAACGTGAGTGTACTTAGACCAAATGAATGGGGTTTCCTACACATATGGACAATATCTAGTTCAACTCTGCTTCTGAAACTGATACAAACCACAGGTCCTGTAACAACAATTGCTTTTCAGTTAAGAGCGAGAAACCTGTGAGCTTGTGAACGATGTAGCTTCATTTGAGCTGAAAAATGATTCTGTTTACCTCAAACTCACTCTTGCTAGTACGAGACAGGGAGTCTGGGATTTACCTCCACTTCTGAAGGGAAAAACACAGCACATTTCTCATCCAGGAAAGGCACTCTGCTTTAGAGCAAGAAGCACGCTCTTGCTTTCTAGACTCTCTAATACAGCATTCTATGTGAGAGTGCTCAGAACAAAAGAACGGTGTTTCCTACACATATCGACCATTTCTAGTTCAACTCTGCTTCTGAAACTGATAGAAACCACGGGTCCTCTAACATCCAATGCTTTTCAATTAAGAGCGAGAAACGTGTGAGCTAGGTGAACATGTAGCTTCATTTGAGCTGAATATTGTCTGTGTTTACCTGAATCGAAGTCTTGTTTGTAACAAGACACAGAGCCTGGGATTTAACTCGATTTCTGAATCAAAACACACAGCACAGTTCTCATCCATGAAATATGCTCTGCTTTAGAGCAAGAAGCACACTCTTCATTTCTAGAGTCTCTAATACAGCAGGAAACTTGGGTGTGCTCAGAACAAAAGAACGGTGTTTCCTTCACACATGGACCATTTCTAGTTCACTCTGCTTCTGCAACTGATACAAATCACAGGTCCTCTAACATCAAATGCTTTTCAGTTAAAACCTACAAACGTGTGAGTTTCGTGAACAGTGTAGCTTCCTTTGAGCTGAGAAGTGACTGTGTTTACCTGAAAGGAAGTCTTGCTTGTAGGAAGACACAGAGCCTGGGATTTAACTCCATTTCTGAAACGAAACACACAGTACAGTTCTCATCCATGAAACACACTCTGCTTTAGTGCAAGAAGCACGCTCTTGCTTTCTAGACTCTCTAATACAGCATTCTACGTGAGATTGCTCAGAACAAAAGAACGGTTTTTCCTACACATATCGACCATTTCTAGTTCAAATCTGCTTCTGAACCTGATACAAACCACGGGTCCTCTAACATCCAATACTTTTCAGTTAAGACTGAGAAACGTTTGAGCTAGGTGAACAATGTAGCTTCATTTGAGCTGAAAATTGTCTTTGTTTACCTGAAACAAAGTCTTGCCTTTAGGAAGACACAGAGCCTGGGATTTAACTCCATTTCTGAAGCAAAACACACAGCACAGTTCTCATCCATGAAATATACTCTGTTTTAGATCAAGAAGCACGATCTTCCTTTTTAGAATCTCTAATACAGCAGGAAACGTGAGGGTACTGAGACGAAACGAACATGTTTTCGTACACAGACCATCTATATCTAGTTCAACTCTGCTTCTGTAACTGATACAAACCACGGGTCCTCAAACATCCAATGCTTTTCAATTAAGAGCGAGAAACGTGTGAGCTAGGTGAACAATGTAGCTTCACTTGAGCTGAAAATTGTCTGTGATTACCTTAAACGAAGTCTTGCTTGTAGGAAGACACAGAGCCTGGGATTTAACTCCATTTCTGAAGCGAAACACACAGCACAGTTCTCATCCATGAAACACACTCTGCTTTAGAGCAAGAAGCATGCTCTTGCTTTCTAGAGTCTCTAATACAGCAGGAAACGTGAGTGTACTGAGACAAAACGAACGGGGTTTCATACACAGACCGTCTGTATCTGTTCAACTCTGCTTCTGTAACTGATACAAACCACGGGAACTCAAACCTCCAATGCTTTTCAATTAAGAGCGAGAAACGTGTGAGCTAGTTGAACAATGTAGCTTCATTTGAGCTGATAATTGTCTACGTTTACCTGAAACGAAGTCTTGTTATTAAGAAGACGCAGAGCCTGGGAAATAACTCCATTTCTGAATCGAAACACACAGCACAGTTCTCATCCATGAAATATACTCTGCTTTAGAGCAAGAAGCACACTCTTCCTTTCTAGAGTCTCTAATACAGCAGGAAACGTGGGTGTGCTCAGAACAAAAGAACGGTGTTTCCTACACATATGGACCATTTCTTCTTCACTCTGCTTCTGCAACTGATACAAATCACAGGTCCTCTAACATCAAATGCTCTTCAGTTAAAACATAGAAACGTGTGAGTTTCGTGAACAATGTAGCTTCCTTTGAGCTGAAAAGTGACTGTGTTTACCAGAAAGGAATTCTTGCCTGTAGGAAGACACAGAACCTGGGATTTAACTCCATTTCTGAAGCAAAACACACAGCACAGTTCTCATCCATGAAATATACTCTGTTTTAGAGAAAGAAGCAAGATCTTCTTTTCTAGAGTCTCTAATACAGCAGGAAACATGAGTGTACTGAGACCAAACGAACGGGGTTTCCTACACAGACCGACTATATCTAGTTCAACTCTGCTTCTGTAACTGATACAAACCACTGGTCCTCTAACATCCAATGCTTTTCAGTTAAGACCAAGAAAAGTTTGAGCTTGTGAACGATGTAGCTTCATTTGAGCTGAAAATTGTCTGCGTTTACCTGAAATGAAGTCTTGTTTGTAAGAAGACATAGAGCCTAGGATTTATCTCCATTTGTGAAGGGAAACACACATCACAGTTCTCATCCATGAAACACACTCTGCTTTAGAGCAAGAAGCACTCTCTTGCTTTCTAGAGTCTCTAATACAGCAGGAAACTGGAATGTACTGAGACCAAAAGAACGGTGTTTCCTACATATACGTACAATGTCTAGTTCAAATCTGCTTCTGAAACTGATACAAACCACGGGTTCTCTAACATCCAATACTTTTCAGTTAAGACTGAGAAACGTTTGAGCTAGGTGAACAATGTAGCTTCATTTGAGCTGAAAATTGTCTTTGTTTACCTGAAACAAAGTCTTGCCTTTAGGAAGACACAGAGCCTGGGATTTAACTCCATTTCTGAAGCAAAACACACAGCACAGTTCTCATCCATGAAATATACTCTGTTTTAGATCAAGAAGCACGATCTTCCTTTCTAGAATCTCTAATACAGCAGGAAACGTGAGTGTACTGAGACGAAACGAACCTGGTTTCGTACACAGACCGTCTATATCTAGTTCAACTCTGCTTCTGTAACTGATACAAACCACGGGTCCTCAAACATCCAATGCTTTTCAATTAAGAGCGAGAAACGAGTGAGCTAGGTGAACAATGTAGCTTCACTTGAGCTGAAAATTGTCTGTGTTTACCTGAAACGAAGTCTTGCTTGTAGGAAGACACAGAGCCTGGGATTTAACTCCCTTTCTGAAGCGAAACACACAGCACAGTTCTCATCCATGAAACACACTCTGCTTTAGAGCAAGAAGCATGATCTTGCTTTCTAGAGTCTCTAATACAGTATTCTAAATGAGAAGGCTCAGAACAAAACGAAGGGGGTTTCGTACACAGACCGACTATATCTAGTTCAACTCTGCTTCTGTAACTGATACAAACCACGGGAACTCAAACCTCCAATGCTTTTCAATTAAGAGCGAGAAACGTGTGAGCTAGTTGAACAATGTAGCTTCATTTGAGCTGAAAATTGTCTACGTTTACCTGAAACGAAGTCTTGTTATTAAAAAGACACAGAGCCTGGGATTTAACTACATTTTTGAGTCGAAACACAGCACAGTTCTCATCCATGAAATATACTCTGCTTTAGAGCAAGAAGCACGCTCTTCCTTTCTAGAGTATCTAATACAGCAGGAAACGTGAGTGTGCTCAGAACAAAAGAACGGTGTTTCTTACACAGACCAAACATATCTCGTTCAACTCTGCTTCTGAAACTGATACAAACCACGGGTCCTCTAACATCCAATGCTTTTTTATTAAGAGCGAGAAACGTGTGCGCTAGGTGAAAAATGTAGCTTCATTTGAGCTGAAAATTGTCTGCGTTTTCCTGAAACGAAGTCCTGTTTGTAAGAAGACACCGACCCTGGGATTTATCTCCATTTGTGAAGGTAAACACACAACACAGTTCTAATCCATGAAACACATTCTGCTTTAGAGCAAGAAGCACGCTCTTGCTTTCTAGAGTCTCTAATACAGCATTCTCAGAACAAAAGAATGGTGTTTTCTACACATATCGACCATTTCTAGTTCAACTCTGCTTCTGAAACTGATACAAACCACAGGTCCTGTAACACCAAGTGCTTTTCAGTTAAGAGTGAGAAACATGTATGCTTCATGAATGATGTAGCTTCATTTGAGCTGATAAGTGAATGTGTTTACCTCAAGCGAAGTCTTGCATATACGAAGACAAGGATCTTGAAATTTACCTCCATTTCTGAAGGGAAACACACCGCACAGTTCTCATCCTTGAAATATACTCTGCTTTAGAGCAAGAAGCACGCTCTTCCTTTCTAGAGTATGTAATACAGCAGGAAACGTGAGTGTACTGAGACAAAACGAACGTGGTTTTGTACACAGACCGACTATATCTAGTTCAACTCTGCTTATGTAACTGATACAAACCACGGGACCTCAAACATCCAATGCTTTTCAATTAAGAGCGAGAAACGTGTGCGCTAGGTGAAAAATGTAGCTTCACTTGAGCTGAAAATTGTCTGTGTTTACCTGAAACGAAGTCTTGCTTGTAGGAAGACGCAGAGCCTGGGATTTAACTCCATTTCTGAAGCGAAACACACAGCACAGTTCTCATCCATGAAACACACTCTGCTTTAGAGCAAGAAGCATGCACTTGCTTTCTAGAGTCTCTAATACAGTATTCTAAGTGAGAGTGCTCAGAACAAAAGAACAGTGTTTTGTACACATATCGACCATTTCTAGTTCAACTCTGCTTCTGAAACTGATACAAACCACAGGTCCTGTTACATCCAATGATTTTCAGTTAAGTGCAAGATTCGTGTGAGCTTCATGAACAATGTAGCTTCATTTGAGCTGAAAAGTGACTGTGTTTACCTGAAACGATGTCTTCCTTGTAGGAAGACAAAGAGCCTGGGATTTAACTCCATTTGTGAAGGGAAACACACATCACAGTTCTCATAAATGAAACACACTCTAGTTTAGAGCAAGAAGCATGCTCTTCCTTTCTAGAGTCTCTAATACAGCAGGAAACGTGAGTGTACTGAGACAAAACGAACGGGGTTTCGTACACAGACCGACTATATCTAGTTCAAATCTGCTTCTGTAACTGATACAAACCACGGGAACTCAAACCTCCAATGCTTTTCAATTAAGAGCGAGAAACGTGTGAGCTAGTTGAACAATGTAGCTTCATTTGAGCTGAAAATTGTCTGTGTTTACCTGAAACGAAGTCTTGTTAGTAAGAAGACACAGAGCCTGGGATTTACCTCCATTTGTGAAGGGAAACACACATCACAGTTGTCATCCATGAAACACACTCTAGTTTAGAGCAAGAAGCATGCTCTTCCTTTCTAGAGTCTCTAATACAGCAGGATCCGTGAGTGTGCTCAGAACAAAAGAACATATGGACCATTTCTAGTTCAACTCTGCTTCTGAAACTGATACAAACCACAGGTCCTGTAACACCAAATGCTTTTCAGTTAAGAGTGAGAAACATGTGAGCTTCATGAATGATGTAGCTTCATTTGAGCTGATAAGTGACTTTGTTTACCTCAAGCGAAGTCTTGCATGTACGAAGACAAGGATCTTGAAATTTACCTCCATTTCTGAAGGGAAACAAACAGCAGCGTTCTCGTCCATGAAATATACTCTGCTTTAGAGCAAGAAGCACGCTCTTCCTTTCTAGAGTATGTAATACAGGAGGAAACGTGAGTGTGCTCAGAACAAAAGAACGGTGTTTCTTCCACAGACCAACCATATCTCGTTCAACTCTGCTTCTGAAACTGATACAAACCACGGGTCCTCTAACATCCAATGATTTTTTATTAAGAGCGAGAAACGTGTGCGCTAGGTGAAAAATGTAGCTTCATTTGAGGTGAAAATTGTCTGCGTTTTCCTGAAACGAAGTCCTGTTTGTAAGAAGACACAGACCCTGGGATTTATCTCCATTTGTGAAGGTAAACACACATCACAGTTCTAATCCATGAAACACACTCTGCTTTAGAGCAAGAAGCACGCTCTTGCTTTAAAGAGTCTCTAATACAGCAGGAAACATGTGTGTACTTACACCAAATGAACGGGTTTCCTACACATATGGACCATATCTAGTACAACTCTGCTTCTGAAACTGATATAAACCACAGGTCCTCTAACATCAAATGCTTTTCAGTTAAGAGAGAGAAATGCGTGAGCATCATGAACGATGTAGATTCATTTTGACATCAAAAGTGACTGCGTTTACCTGAAATGATGTCTTGCTTGTAGGAAGTCACAGAGCCTGGGATTTACCTCCATTTCTGAAGGGAAACACACAGCACCGTTCTCATCCATGAATCACACTCTGCTTTAGACTAAGAAGAACTATCTTGCTTTCTAGAGTCTCTAATACAGCAGGAAACTGGAATGTACTGAGACCAAAAGAACGGTGTTTCCTACACATACGGACCATGTCTAGTTCAACTCTGCTTCTGAAACTGACACAAACCACGGGTCCTCTAACATCCAATGCTTTTCAATTAACAGCGAAAACGTGTGAGCTACGTGAACAATGTAGCTTCATTTGAGCTGAAAAATGTCTGCGTTTACCTGAATCGAAGTCTTGTTTGTAAGAAGACACAGACCCTGGGATTTAACTCCATTTCTGAAGGGAAACACACATCACAGTTCTCATAAATGAAACACACTCTAGTTTAGAGCAAGAAGCATGCTCTTCCTTTCTAGAGACTCTAATACAGCAGGAAACGTGAGTGTACTGAGACAAAACGAACCGGGTTTCGTACACAGACCGACTATATCTAGTTCAACTCTGCTTCTGTAACTGATACAAACCACGGGAACTCAAACCTCCAATGCTTTTCAATTAAGAGCGAGAAACGTGTGAGCTAGTTGAACAATGTTGCTTCATTTGAGCTGAAAATTGTCTACGTTTACCTGAAACGAAGTCTTGTTATTAAGAAGACGCAGAGCCTGGGATTTAACTCCATTTCTGTATCGAAACACACAGCACAGTTCTCATCCATGAAATATACTCTGCATTAGAGCAAGAAGCACACTTTTCCTTTCTAGAGTCTCTAATACAGCAGGAAACGTGGGTGTGCTCAGAACAAAAGAACGGTGTTTCCTACACATATCGACCATTTCTAGATCAACTCTGCTTCTGAAACGGATACAGACCACAGGTCCTCTAACATCCAATACTTTTCAGTTAAGACTGAGAAACGTTTGAGCTAGGTGAACAATGTAGCTTCATTTGAGCTGAAAATTGTCTTTGTTTACCTGAAACAAAGTCTTGCCTTTAGGAAGACACAGAGCCTGGGATTTAACTCCATTTCTGAAGCGAAACACACAGCACAGTTCTCATCCATGAAATATACTCTGTTTTAGATCAAGAAGCACGATCTTCCTTTCTAGAATCTCTAAAACAGCAGGAAACTTGAGTGTACTGAGACAAAACGAACGTGTTTTGTACACCGACCGACTATATCTAGTTCAACTCTGATTCTGTAACTGATACAAACCACGGGACCTCAAACATCCAATGCTTTTCAATTAAGAGCGAGAAACGTGTGCGCTAGGTGAAAAATGTAGCTTCACTTGAGCTGAAAATTGTCTGTGTTTACCTGAAACGAAGTCTTGCTTGTAGGAAGACGCAGAGCCTGGGATTTAACTCCATTTCTGAAGCGAAACACACAGCACAGTTCTCATCCATGAAACACACTCTGCTTTAGAGCAAGAAGCATGCTCTTGCTTTCTAGAATCTCTAATACAGTATTCTAAGTGAGAGTGCTCAGAAAAAAAGAACAGTGTTTTGTATACATATCGACCATTTCTAGTTCAACTCTGCTTCTGAAACTGATAAAAACCACAGGTCCTGTAACATCCAATGCTTTTCAGTTAAGTGCAAGAATCGTGTGAGCTTCATGAACAATGTAGCTTCATTTGAGCTGAAAAGTGACTGTGTTTACCTGAAACGATGTCTTCCTTGTAGGAAGACAAAGAGCCTGGGATTTACCTCCATTTGTGAAGGGAAACACATATCACAGTTCTCATAAATGAAACACACTCTAGTTTAGAGCAAGAAGCATGCTCTTCCTTTCTAGAGTCTCTAATACAGCAGGAAACGTGAGTGTACTGAGACAAAACGAACGGGGTTTCGTACACAGACCGACTATATCTAGTTCAAATCTGCTTCTGTAACTGATACAAACCACGGGAACTCAAACCTCCAATGCTTTTCAATTAAGAGCGAGAAACGTGTGAGCTAGTTGAACAATGTAGCTTCATTTGAGCTGAAAATTGTCTGTGTTTACCTGAAACGAAGTCTTGTTAGTAAGAAGACACAGAGCCTGGGATTTACCTCCATTTGTGAAGGGAAACACACATCACAGTTGTCATCCATGAAACACACTCTAGTTTAGAGCAAGAAGCATGCTCTTCCTTTCTAGAGTCTCTAATACAGCAGGATCCGTGAGTGTGCTCAGAACAAAAGAACATATGGACCATTTCTAGTTCAACTCTGTTTCTGAAACTGATACAAACCACAGGTCCTGTAACACCAAATGCTTTTCAGTTAAGAGTGAGAAACATGTGAGCTTCATGAATGATGTAGCTTCATTTGAGCTGATAAGTGACTGTGTTTACCTCAAGCGAAGTCTTGCATGTACAAAGACAAGGATCTTGAAATTTACCTCCATTTCTGAAGGGAAACAAACAGCAGCATTCTCGTCCCTGAAATATACTCTGCTTTAGAGCAAGAAGCAAGATCTTCCTTTCTAGAGTCTCTAATACAGCAGGAAACGTGAGTGTACTGAGACCAAACGAACGGGGTTTCCTACACAGACCGACTATATCTAGTTCAACTCTGCTTCTGTAACTGATACAAACCACGGGTCCCCTAACATCCAATGCTTTTCAATTAAGAGCGAGAAACGTGTGAGCTAGGTGAACAATGTAGCTTCATTTGAGCTGAAAATTGTCTGCGTTTACCTGAATTGACGTCTTCATTGTAAGAAGACAAAGAGCCAGGGATTTATCTCCATTTGTGAAGGGAAACACAAATCACAGTTCTCATCCATGAAACACACTCTGCTTTAGAGCAAGAAGCACGCTCTTGCTTTAAAGGGTCTCTAATACCGCAGGAAACGTGAGTGTACTTACACCAAATGAATGCGTTTCCTACACATATAGACCATATCTAGTTCAACTCTGCTTCCGAAACTGATATAAACCACAGGTCCTCTAACATCAAATGCTTTTCAGTTAAGAGCGAGAAATGTGTGAGCTTCATGAACGATGTAGATTCATTTTGACATCAAAAGTGACTGTGTTTACCTGAAATGAATTCTTGCTTGTAGGAAGTCACAGAGCCTGGGATTTACCTCCATTTCTGAAGGGAAACACACAGCACAGGTCTCATCCATGAAACATACTCTGCTTTAGACTTAGAAGCACTGTCTTGCTTTCTAGAGTCTCTAAAACAGCAGGAAACTGGAATGTACTGAGACCAAAAGAACGGTGTTTCCTACACATACGGACCATTTGTAGTTCAACTCTGCTCCTGAAACTGATACAAACCACGGGTCCTCTAACATCCAATGCTTTACAATTAAGAGCTAGAAACGTGTGAGATAGGTGAACAATGTAGCTTCACTTGAGCTGAAAATTGTCTGCGTTTACCTGAATTGAAGTCTTGTTTGCAAGAAGACCCAGAGCCTGGGATTTAACTCCATTTCTGAATCGAAACACACAGCACAGTTCTCTGCCATGAAATGTACTCTGTTTTTGAGCAAGAAGCACGCTCTTCCTTTCTAGAGTCTCGAATACAGCAGGACACGTGAGTGTGCTCAGAACAAAAGAACGGTGTTTCCTACACATATGGACCATTTCTAGTTCAACTCTGCTTCTGCAACTGATACAAACCATAGGTCCTGTAACATCAAATGCTTTTCATTTAAGACTGAGAAACATGTGAGATTCATGAACAATGTAGCTACCTTTGAGCTGAGAAGTGACTGTGTTTACCTGAAAGGATGTCTTGCTTGTAGGAAGACACAGAGCCTGGGATTTGACTCCATTTCTGAAGCGAAACACACAGCACAGTTCTCATCTATGAAACACACTCTGCTTTAGAGCAAGATGCACGCTCTTGCTTTCTAGAGTCTATAATACAGCATTCTAAGTGAGATTGCTCAGAACAAAAGAACGGTGTTTCCTACACATATCGACCATTTCTAGTTCAACTCTGCTTCTGAAACTGATACAAACCACAGCTCCTGTAACATCCAGTGCTTTTCAGTTAAGTGCAAGAAACGTGTAAGCTTCATGAAAGATGTAGATTCATTTGAGCTGAAAAGTGACTGTGTTTACCTGAAACGAAGTCTTGCTTGTAGGAAGACAAAGAGCCTGGGATTTACCTCCATTTCTGAATCAAAACACACAGCACAGTTATCATCCATGAAATATACTCTGTTTTAGAGCAAGAAGCAAGATCTTCCTTTCTAGAGTCTCTAATACAGCAGGAAACGTGAGTGTACTGAGACCAAACAAATGGGGTTTCCTACACAGACCGACTATATCTAGTTCACTCTGCTTCTGTAACTGATACAAACCACGGGTCCTCTAACATCCAATGATTTTCAATTAAGAGCTAGCAACGTGTGAGCTAGGTGAACAATGTAGCTTCATTTGAGCTGAAAATTGTCTGCGTGTACCTGAATTGAAGACTTGTTAGTAAGAAGACAAAGAGCCTGGGATTTGTCCCCATTTGTGAAGGGAAACACACATCACAGTTCTCATCCATGAAACACACTCTGTTTTAGAGCAAGAAGCATGCTCTTGCTTTAAAGAGTCTCTAATACCACAGGAAACGTGAGTGTACTTTCACCAAATGAATGGGTTTCCTACACATATGGACCATATCTAGTTCAACTCTGCTTCTGAAACTGATATAAACCACAGGTCCTCTAAAATCAAATGCTTTTCAGTTAAGAGCGCGAAATGTGTGAGCTTCATGAACGATGTAGATTCATTTTGACATCAAAAGTGACTGTGTTTACCTGAAATGAATTCTTGCTTGTAGGAAGTCACAGAGCCTGGGATTTGACTCCATTTCTGAAGCGAAACACACAGCACAGTTCTCATCCATGAAACACACTCTGCTTTAGAGCAAGATGCACGCTCTTGCTTTCTAGAGTCTCTAATACAGCATTCTAAGTGAGATTGCTCAGAACAAAAGAACGGGGTTTCCTACACATATCGACCATTTCTAGTTCAACTCTGCTTCTGAAACTGATACAAACCACAGGTCCTGTAACATCCAATGCTTTTCAGTTAAGACCGAGAATCATGTGAGATTCGTGAAAAATGTAGCTTCCTTTGAGCTGAAAAGTGACGGTGTTTACCTGAAAGGAAGTCTTGCTTGTAACAAGACACAGAACCTGGGATTTAACACCATTTCTGAATCAAAACACACAGCACAGTTCTCTTCCATGAAATACACTCTGCTTTAGAGCAAGAAGCAAGATCTTCCTTTCTAGAGTCTCTAATACAGCAGGAAACGTGAGTGTACTGAGACCAAACAAATGGGGTTTCCTACACAGACCGAGTATATCTAGTTCACTCTGCTTCTGTAACTGATACAAAATACAGGTCCTGTAACATCCAATGTTTTTCAGTTAAGTGCAAGAAACGTGTGAGCTTCGTGAAGGATGTAGCTTCCTTTGAGCTGAAAAGTGACTGTGAATACCTGAAAGGAAGTCTTGCTTGTAAGAAGTCAAGGAGCTTGGGATTTACCTCCATTTATGAATCGAAACACACAGCACAGTTCTCATCCATGAAATATACTCTGCTTTAGAGCAAGAAGCACTCTCTTCTTTTCTAGAGTCTCTAATACAGCAGGAAACGTGAGTGTGCTCAGAACAAAAGAACGGTGTTTCCTACACATATCGACCGTTTCTAATTCAACTCTGCTTCTGCAACTGATACAAACCAAAGGTCCTGTAACATCAAATTCTTTTCAGTTAACAGCGAGAAACATGTGAGCTTCGTGAATGATGTACCTTCATTTGAGCTGAAAAGTGACTGTGTTTAACTCAAACGAAGTCTTGCTTGTAAGAAGACAAGGAGCCTGGGATTTATTCCATTTCTGAAGAGAAACAGACAGCACAGTTCTCATCCATGAAGCACACTCTGCATTAGAGCAAGAAGCACGCTCTTGCTTTCTAGACTCTCTCATACAGCATTCAAAGAAACAGTGCTCAGAACAAAAGAACGGTGTTTCCTACATATATCGACCATTTCTAGCTCAACTCAGATTCTGAAACTGATAGAAACCAGTGGGCCTCTAACATCTAATGCTTTTCAGTTAAGACCGAGAAACGTTTGAGTTTCGTGAAGGATGTAGCTGCCTTTGAGGTGAAAAGTGACTGTGTTTACCTGAAAGGAAGTCTGGCTTGTAGGAAGACAAGGAGCCTGGGATTTACCTCCATTTTGAAGGGAAACACATCACAGTTTTCATCCATGAAACAATCTCTGCTTTAGAGCAAGAAGGACGCTTTTGCTTTAAAGAGTGTCTAATACAGCAGGAAACGTGAGTGTACTTAGACCAAAAGAACGGGGTTTCCAACACATATGGACCATATCTAGTTCAACTCTGCTTCTGAAGCTGATACAAACCACAGTTCCTGTAACATCCAATGCTTTTCAGTTAAGTGCAAGAAACGTGTGAGCTTCGTGAAAGATGTAGCTTCCTTTGAGCTGAAAAGTGACTGTGTTTACCTGAAACGAAGTCTTGCTTGGAGGAAGACACAGAGACTGGGATTTACCTCCATTTCTGAAGGGAAACACACAGCATAGTTCTCATCCATGAAACAATCTCGACTTTAGAGCAAGAAGCACTCTCTTGCTTTAAAGAGTCTCTAATACAGCAGGAAACGTGATTGTACTTAGAACAAATGAATGGGGTTTCCTACACATATCGACCATATCTAGTTCAACTCTGCTTCTGAAACTGATACAAACCACAGACCCTGTAAAATCCAATGCTTTTCAGTTAAGAGCGAGATACATGTGAGCTGGCTGTGCAATGTAGCATCATTTGAGATGAAAACTGTCTCCGTTTACCTGATACGAAGTCTTCTTTGTAAGAACACACAGAGCCTGGGATTTAACTCCATTTCTGAAGCGAAACACACAGCACAGTTCTCATCCATGAAATATACTCTGTTGTAGAGCAAGAAGCACGATCTTCCTTTCTAGAGTCTCCAATAGAGCAGGAAACGTGAGTATACAGAGACCAAATGAACGTGGTTTCCTACACATACGGACCATAACTGGTTCAACTCTGCTTCTGAAACTGATACAAACCACGGGTCCTCTAACATCCAATGCTTTTGAATTAAGAGCGAGAAACGTGTGAGCTAGGAGAAATATGTAGCTTCATTTGAGCTGAAAATTGTCTACATTTACCTGAAACTAAGTCTTGTTTGTAAGAAGACACAGAGCATGGGATTTAGCTGCATTTCTTAATCGACACACATAGCACATTTCTCATCCATGAAATATACTCTGCTTTATAGCAAGAAGCATGCTCTTCCTTTGTAGAGTCTCTAATACAGCAGGAAACGTCAGTGTACTGAGACCAAACGAACGGGGTTTCCTACACATACGGACCATATCTAGTTCAACTCTGCTTCTGAAACTGATACACACCAAGGGTCCTCTATCATACAATGCTTTTCAGTTAAGAGCGAGAAACATGTAAGCTTCCTGAACGATGTAGCTTCATTTGAGCTGAAAAGTGACTGTGTTTACCTCAAACGAAGTCTTGCTTGTACGAATACAAGAATCCTGGGATTTACCTCCATTTCTGAAGGGAAACAGACAGCAGAGTTCTCATCCATGAAACACACTCTGCTTTAGATCAAGAAGTATGCTATTGCTTTCTAGAGTGTCTAATACAGCATTCTACGGGAGAGTGCTCAGAACAAAAGAACGGTGTTTCCTACACATATCGACCATTTCTAATTCAACTCTGCTTCTGAAACTGATACAAACCACAGGTCCTGTAACATCCAATGCTTTTCAGTTAAGTGCAAGAAACGTGTGAGCTTCGTGAACGATGTAGCTTCATTTGAGCTGAAAAGTGACTGTGTTTACCTGAAACGAAGTCTTGCTTGTAGGAAGACACAGAGCCTGGGATTTAACTCCATTTCTGAAGGGAAACACACAGCACAGTTTTCATCCATGAAACAATCTCTGCTTTAGAGCAAGAAGGACGCTCTTGCTTTAAAGAATGTCTAATACAGCAGGAAACGTGAGTGTACTTAGACCAAATGAATGGGGTTTCCTACACATATGTACAATATCTAGTTCAACTCTGCTTCTGAAACTGATACAAACCACAGGTCCTGTAACAACAATTGCTTTTCAGTTAAGAGCGAGAAACCTGTGAGCTTGTGAACGATGTAGCTTCATTTGAGCTGAAAACTGATTCTGTTTACCTCAAACTCACTCTTGCTAGTACGAGACAGGGAGCCTGGGATTTACTTCCACTTCTGAAGGGAAAAACACAGCACATTTCTCATCCAGGAAAGGCACTCTGCTTTAGAGCAAGAAGCACGCTCTTGCTTTCTAGACTCTCTAATACAGCATTCTACGTGAGATTGCTCAGAACAAAAGAACGGTTTTTCCTACACATATCGACCATTTCTAGTTAAAATCTGCTTCTGAACCTGATACAAACCACGGGTCCTCTAACATCCAATACTTTTCAGTTAAGACTGAGAAACGTTTGAGCTAGGTGAACAATGTAGCTTCATTTGAGCTGAAAATTGTCTGTGATTACCTTAAACGAAGTCTTGCTTGTAGGAAGACACAGAGCCTGGGATTTAACTCCATTTCTGAAGCGAAACACACAGCACAGTTCTCATCCATGAAACACACTCTGCTTTAGAGCAAGAAGCATGCTCTTGCTTTCTAGAGTCTCTAATACAGCAGGAAACGTGAGTGTACTGAGACCAAACGAACGGGGTTTCCTACACAGACCGACTATAGCTAGTTCAACTCTGCTTCTGTAACTGATACAAACCACTGGTCCTCTAACATCCAATGCTTTTCAGTTAAGACCAAGAAAAGTTTGAGCTTGTGAACGATGTAGCTTCATTTGAGCTGAAAATTGTCTGCGTTTACCTGAAATGAAGTCTTGTTTGTAAGAAGACATAGAGCCTAGGATTTAACTCCATTTGTGAAGGGAAACACACATCACAGTTCTCATCCATGAAACACACTCTGCTTTAGAGCAAGAAGCACTCTCTTGCTTTCTAGAGTCTCTAATACAGCAGGAAACTGGAATGTACTTAGACCAAAAGAACGGTGTTTCCTACATATACGTACAATGTCTAGTTCAAATCTGCTTCTGAAACTGATACAAACCACGGGTTCTCTAACATCCAATACTTTTCAGTTAAGACTGAGAAACGTTTGAGCTAGGTGAACAATGTAGCTTCATTTGAGCTGAAAATTGTCTTTGTTTACCTGAAACAAAGTCTTGCCTTTAGGAAGACACAGAGCCTGGGATTTAACTCCATTTCTGAAGCAAAACACACAGCACAGTTCTCATCCATGAAATATACTCTGTTTTAGATCAAGAAGCACGATCTTCCTTTCTAGAATCTCTAATACAGCAGGAAACGTGAGGGTACTGAGACGAAACGAACATGTTTTCGTACACAGACCGTCTATATCTAGTTCAACTCTGCTTCTGTAACTGATACAAACCACGGGTCCTCAAACATCCAATGCTTTTCAATTAAGAGCGAGAAACGTGTGAGCTAGGTGAACAATGTAGCTTCACTTGAGCTGAAAATTGTCTGTGTTTACCTTAAACGAAGTCTTGCTTGTAGGAAGACACAGAGCCTGGGATTTAACTCCATTTCTGAAGCGAAACACACAGCACAGTTCTCATCCATGACACACACTCTGCTTTAGAGCAAGAAGCATGCTCTTGCTTTCTAGAGTCTCTAATACAGCAGGAAACGTGAGTGTACTGAGACAAAACGAACGGGGTTTCGTACACAGACCGACTGTATCTAGTTCAACTCTGCTTCTGTAACTGATACAAACCACGGGAACTCAAACCTCCAATGCTTTTCAATTAAGAGCGAGAAACGTGTGAGCTAGGTGAACAATGTAGCTTCACTTGAGCTGAAAATTGTCTACGTTTACCTGAAACGAAGTCTTGTTATTAAGAAGACGCAGAGCCTGGGAAATAACTCCATTTCTGAATCGAAACACACAGCACAGTTCTCATCCATGAAATATACTCTGCTTTAGAGCAAGAAGCACACTCTTCCTTTCTAGAGTCTCTAATACAGCAGGAAACGTGGGTGTGCTCAGAACAAAAGAACGGTGTTTCCTACACATATGGACCATTTCTACTTCACTCTGCTTCTGCAACTGATACAAATCACAGGTCCTCTAACATCAAATGCTCTTCAGTTAAAACATAGAAACGTGTGAGTTTCGTGAACAATGTAGCTTCCTTTGAGCTGAAAAGTGACTGTGTTTACCTGAAAGGAATTCTTGCTTGTAGGAAGACACAGAACCTGGGATTTAACTCCATTTCTGAAGCAAAACACACAGCACAGTTCTCATCCATGAAATATACTCTGTTTTAGAGAAAGAAGCAAGATCTTCTTTTCTAGAGTCTCTAATACAGCAGGAAACATGAGTGTACTGAGACCAAACGAACGGGGTTTCCTACACAGACCGACTATATCTAGTTCAACTCTGCTTCTGTAACTGATACAAACCACTGGTCCTCTAACATCCAATGCTTTTCAGTTAAGACCAAGAAAAGTTTGAGCTTGTGAACGATGTAGCTTCATTTGAGCTGAAAATTGTCTGCGTTTACCTGAAATGAAGTCTTGTTTGTAAGAAGACATAGAGCCTAGGATTTATCTCCATTTGTGAAGGGAAACACACATCACAGTTCTCATCCATGAAACACACTCTGCTTTAGAGCAAGAAGCACTCTCTTGCTTTCTAGAGTCTCTAATACAGCAGGAAACTGGAATGTACTGAGACCAAAAGAACGGTGTTTCCTACATATACGTACAATGTCTAGTTCAAATCTGCTTCTGAAACTGATACAAACCACGGGTTCTCTAACATCCAATACTTTTCAGTTAAGACTGAGAAACGTTTGAGCTAGGTGAACAATGTAGCTTCATTTGAGCTGAAAATTGTCTTTGTTTACCTGAAACAAAGTCTTGCCTTTAGGAAGACACAGAGCCTGGGATTTAACTCCATTTCTGAAGCAAAACACACAGCACAGTTCTCATCCATGAAATATACTCTGTTTTAGATCAAGAAGCACGATCTTCCTTTCTAGAATCTCTAATACAGCAGGAAACGTGAGTGTACTGAGATGAAACGAACCTGGTTTCGTACACAGACCGTCTATATCTAGTTCAACTCTGCTTCTGTAACTGATACAAACCACGGGTCCTCAAACATCCAATGCTTTTCAATTAAGAGCGAGAAACGAGTGAGCTAGGTGAACAATGTACCTTCACTTGAGCTGAAAATTGTCTGTGTTTACCTGAAACGAAGTCTTGCTTGTAGGAAGACACAGAGCCTGGGATTTAACTCCCTTTCTGAAGCGAAACACACAGCACAGTTCTCATCCATGAAACACACTCTGCTTTAGAGCAAGAAGCATGATCTTGCTTTCTAGAGTCTCTAATACAGTATTCTAAGTGAGAAGGCTCAGAACAAAACGAAGGGGGTTTCGTACACAGACCGACTATATCTAGTTCAACTCTGCTTCTGTAACTGATACAAACCACGGGAACTCAAACCTCCAATGCTTTTCAATTATGAGCGAGAAACGTGTGAGCTAGTTGAACAATGTAGCTTCATTTGAGCTGAAAATTGTCTACGTTTACCTGAAACGAAGTCTTGTTATTAAGAAGACACAGAGCCTGGGATTTAACTACATTTCTGAGTCGAAAAACAGCACAGTTCTCATCCATGAAATATACTCTGCTTTAGAGCAAGAAGCACGCTCTTCCTTTCTAGAGTATCTAATACAGCAGGAAACGTGAGTGTGCTCAGAACAAAAGAACGGTGTTTCTTCCACAGACCAAACATATCTCGTTCAACTCTGCTTCTGAAACTGATACAAACCACGGGTCCTCTAACATCCAATGCTTTTTTATTAAGAGCGAGAAACGTGTGCACTAGGTGAAAAATGTAGCTTCATTTGCGCTAAAAATTGTCTGCGTTTTCCTGAAACGAAGTCCTGTTTGTAAGAAGACACAGACCCTGGGATTTATCTCCATTTGTGAAGGTAAACACACAACACAGTTCTAATCCCTGAAACACACTCTGCTTTAGAGCAAGAAGCACGCTCTTGCTTTCTAGAGTCTCTAATACAGCATTCTAAGTGAGATTGCTCAGAACAAAAGAACGGTGTTTTCTACACATATCGACCATTTCTAGTTCAACTCTGCTTCTGAAACTGATACAAACCACAGGTCCTGTAACACCAAATGCTTTTCAGTTAAGAGTGAGAAACATGTGAGCTTCATGTATGATGTAGCTTCATTTGAGCTGATAAGTGTCTGTGTTTACCTCAAGCGAAGTCTTGCATATACGAAGACAAGGATCTTGAAATTTACCTCCATTTCTGAAGGGAAACACATAGCACAGTTCTCATCCATGAAATATACTCTGCTTTAGAGCAAGAAGCACGCTCTTCCTTTCTAGAGTATGTAATACAGCAGGAAACGTGACTGTACTGAGACAAAACGAACGTGGTTTTGTACACAGACCGAGTATATCTAGTTCAACTCTGCTTATGTAACTGATACAAACCACGGGACCTCAAACATCCAATGCTTTTCAATTAAGAGCGAGAAACGTGTGCGCTAGGTGAAAAATGTAGCTTCACTTGAGCTGAAAATTGTCTGTGTTTACCTGAAACGAAGTCTTGCTTGTAGGAAGACGCAGAGCCTGGGATTTAACTCCATTTCTGAAGCGAAACACACAGCACAGTTCTCATCCATGAAACACACTCTGCTTTAGAGCAAGAAGCATGCACTTGCTTTCTAGAGTCTCTAATACAGTATTCTAAGTGAGAGTGCTCAGAACAAAAGAACAGTGTTTTGTACACATATCGACCATTTCTAGTTCAACTCTGCTTCTGAAACTGATACAAACCACAGGTCCTGTTACATCCAATGATTTTCAGTTAAGTGCAAGATTCGTGTGAGCTTCATGAACAATGTAGCTTCATTTGAGCTGAAAAGTGACTGTGTTTACCTGAAACGATGTCTTCCTTGTAGGAAGACAAAGAGCCTGGGATTTACCTCCATTTGTGAAGGGAAACACACATCACAGTTCTCATAAATGAAACACACTCTAGTTTAGAGCAAGAAGCATGCTCTTCCTTTCTAGAGTCTCTAATACAGCAGGAAACGTGAGTGTACTGAGACAAAACGAACGGGGTTTCGTACACAGACCGACTATATCTAGTTCAAATCTGCTTCTGTAACTGATACAAACCACGGGAACTCAAACCTCCAATGCTTTTCAATTAAGAGCGAGAAACGTGTGAGCTAGTTGAACAATGTAGCTTCATTTGAGCTGAAAATTGTCTGTGTTTACCTGAAACGAAGTCTTGTTAGTAAGAAGACACAGAGCCTGGGATTTACCTCCATTTGTGAAGGGAAACACACATCACAGTTGTCATCCATGAAACACACTCTAGTTTAGAGCAAGAAGCATGCTCTTCCTTTCTAGAGACTCTAATACAGCAGGATCCGTGAGTGTGCTCAGAACAAAAGAACATATGGACCATTTCTAGTTCAACTCTGCTTCTGAAACTGATACAAACCACAGGTCCTGTAACACCAAATGCTTTTCAGTTAAGAGTGAGAAACATGTGAGCTTCATGAATGATGTAGCTTCATTTGAGCTGATAAGTGACTGTGTTTACCTCAAGCGAAGTCTTGCATATACGAAGACAAGGATCTTGAAATTTACCTCCATTTCTGAAGGGAAACACACAGCACAGTTCTCATCCATGAAATATACTCTGCTTTAGAGCAAGAAGCACGCTCTTCCTTTCTAGAATATGTAATACAGCAGGAAACGTGACTGTACTGAGACAAAACGAACGTGGTTTTGTACACAGACCGACTATATCTAGTTCAACTCTGCTTATGTAACTGATACAAACCACGGGACCTCAAACATCCAATGCTTTTCAATTAAGAGCGAGAAACGTGTGCGCTAGGTGAAAAATGTAGCTTCACTTGAGCTGAAAATTGTCTGTGTTTACCTGAAACGAAGTCTTGCTTGTAGGAAGACGCAGAGCCTGGGATTTAACTCCATTTCTGAAGCGAAACACACAGCACAGTTCTCATCCATGAAACACACTCTGCTTTAGAGCAAGAAGCATGCACTTGCTTTCTAGAGTCTCTAATACAGTATTCTAAGTGAGAGTGCTCAGAACAAAAGAACAGTGTTTTGTACACATATCGACCATTTCTAGTTCAACTCTGCTTCTGAAACTGATACAAACCACAGGTCCTGTTACATCCAATGATTTTCAGTTAAGTGCAAGATTCGTGTGAGCTTCATGAACAATGTAGCTTCATTTGAGCTGAAAAGTGACTGTGTTTACCTGAAACGATGTCTTCCTTGTAGGAAGACAAAGAGCCTGGGATTTAACTCCATTTGTGAAGGGAAACACACATCACAGTTCTCATAAATGAAACACACTCTAGTTTAGAACAAGAAGCATGCTCTTCCTTTCTAGAGTCTCTAATACAGCAGGAAACGTGAGTGTACTGAGACAAAACGAACGGGGTTTCGTACACAGACCGACTATATCTAGTTCAAATCTGCTTCTGTAACTGATACAAACCACGGGAACTCAAACCTCCAATGCTTTTCAATTAAGAGCGAGAAACGTGTGAGCTAGTTGAACAATGTAGCTTCATTTGAGCTGAAAATTGTCTGTGTTTACCTGAAACGAAGTCTTGTTAGTAAGAAGACACAGAGCCTGGGATTTACCTCCATTTGTGAAGGGAAACACACATCACAGTTGTCATCCATGAAACACACTCTAGTTTAGAGCAAGAAGCATGCTCTTCCTTTCTAGAGTCTCTAATACAGCAGGATCCGTGAGTGTGCTCAGAACAAAAGAACATATGGACCATTTCTAGTTCAACTCTGTTTCTGAAACTGATACAAACCACAGGTCCTGTAACACCAAATGCTTTTCAGTTAAGAGTGAGAAACATGTGAGCTTCATGAATGATGTAGCTTCATTTGAGCTGATAAGTGACTTTGTTTACCTCAAGCGAAGTCTTGCATGTACGAAGACAAGGATCTTGAAATTTACCTCCATTTCTGAAGGGAAACACACAGCAGCGTTCTCGTCCATGAAATATACTCTGCTTTAGAGCAAGAAGCACGCTCTTCCTTTCTAGAGTATGTAATACAGCAGGAAACGTGAGTGTGCTCAGAACAAAAGAACGGTGTTTCTTCCACAGACCAACCATATCTCGTTCAACTCTGCTTCTGAAACTGATACAAACCACGGGTCCTCTAACATCCAATGATTTTTTATTAAGAGCGAGAAACGTGTGCGCTAGGTGAAAAATGTAGCTTCATTTGAGCTGAAAATTGTCTGCGTTTTCCTGAAACGAAGTCCTGTTTGTAAGAAGACACAGACCCTGGGATTTATCTCCATTTGTTAAGGTAAACACACATCACAGTTCTAATCCATGAAACACACTCTGCTTTAGAGCAAGAAGCACGCTCTTGCTTTAAAGAGTCTCTAATACAGCAGGAAACATGTGTGTACTTACACCAAATGAACGGGTTTCCTACACATATGGACCATATCTAGTACAACTCTGCTTCTGAAACTGATATAAACCACAGGTCCTCTAACATCAAATGCTTTTCAGTTAAGAGAGAGAAATGCGTGAGCTTCATGAACGATGTAGATTCATTTTGACATCAAAAGTGACTGTGTTTACCTGAAATGAAGTCTTGCTTGTAGGAAGTCACAGAGCCTGGGATTTACCTCCATTTCTGAAGGGAAACACACAGCACAGTTCTCATCCATGAAACACACTCTGCTTTAGACTAAGAAGAACTATCTTGCTTTCTAGAGTCTCTAATACAGCAGGAAACTGGAATGTACTGAGACCAAAAGAACGGTGTTTCCTACACATACGGACCATGTCTAGTTCAACTCTGCTTCTGAAACTGACACAAACCACGGGTCCTCTAACATCCAATGCTTTTCAATTAACAGCGAAAACGTGTGAGCTACGTGAACAATGTAGCTTCTTTTGAGCTGAAAAATGTCTGCGTTTACCAGAATCGAAGTCTTGTTTGTAAGAAGACACAGACCCTGGGATTTAACTCCATTTCTGAATTGAAACACACAGCACAGTTCTCATCCATGAAATGTACTCTGTTTTAGAGCAAGAAGCACGCTCTTCCTTTCTAGAGTCTCTAATAGAGCAGGAAACGTGAGTGTGCTCAGAACAAAAGAACGGTGTTTCCTACACATATGGACCATTTCTAGTTCAACTCTGCTTCTGCAACTGATACAAACCACAGGTCCTGTAACATCAAATGATTTTCAGTTAAGACCGAGAAACATGTTAGTTTCGTGAACAATGTAGCTACCTTTGAGCTGAAAAGTGACTGTGTTTACCTGAAACGATGTCTTCCTTGTAGGAAGACAAAGAGCCTGAGATTTACCTCCATTTGTGAAGGGAAACACACAGCACAGTTCTCATCCATGAAACACACTCTGCTTTAGACTAAGAAGAACTATCTTGCTTTCTAGAGTCTCTAATACAGCAGGAAACTGGAATGTACTGAGACCAAAAGAACGGTGTTTCCTACACATACGGACCATGTCTAGTTCAACTCTGCTTCTGAAACTGACACAAACCACGGGTCCTCTAACATCCAATGCTTTTCAATTAACAGCGAAAACGTGTGAGCTACGTGAACAATGTAGCTTCATTTGAGCTGAAAAATGTCTGCGTTTACCTGAATCAAAGTCTTGTTTGTAAGAAGACACAGACCCTGGGATTTAACTCCATTTCTGAATTGAAACACACAGCATAGTTCTCATCCATGAAATGTACTCTGTTTTAGAGCAAGAAGCACGCTCTTCCTTTCTAGAGTCTCTAATAGAGCAGGAAACGTGAGTGTGCTCAGAACAAAAGAACGGTGTTTCCTACACATATGGACCATTTCTAGTTCAACTCTGCTTCTGCAACTGATACAAACCACAGGTCCTGTAACATCAAATGATTTTCAGTTAAGACCGAGAAACATGTTAGTTTCGTGAACAATGTAGCTACCTTTGAGCTGAAAAGTGACTGTGTTTACCTGAAACGATGTCTTCCTTGTAGGAAGACAAAGAGCCTGAGATTTACCTCCATTTGTGAAGGGAAACACATATCACAGTTCTCATAAATGAAACACACTCTAGTTTAGAGCAAGAAGCATGCTCTTCCTTTCTAGAGTCTCTAATACAGCAGGAAACGTGAGTGTACTGAGACAAAACGAACGGGGTTTCGTACACAGACCGACTATATCTAGTTCAACTCTGCTTCTGTAACTGATACAAACCACGGGAACTCAAACCTCCAATGCTTTTCAATTAAGAACGAGAAACATGTGAGCTAGTTGAACAATGTTGCTTCATTTGAGCTGAAAATTGTCTACGTTTACCTGAAACGAAGTCTTGTTATTAAGAAGACGCAGAGCCTGGGATTTAACTCCATTTCTGTATCGAAACACACAGCACAGTTCTCATCCATGAAATATACTCTGCATTAGAGCAAGAAGCACACTTTTCCTTTCTAGAGTCTCTAATACAGCAGGAAACGTGGGTGTGCTCAGAACAAAAGAACAGTGTTTCCTACACATATGGACCATTTCTAGTTCACTCTGCTTCTGCAACTGATACAAATCACAGGTCCTCAAACATCAAATGCTTTTCAGTTAAAACCTAGAAACGTGTGAGTTTCGTGAACAATGTAGCTTCCTTTGAGCTGAAAACTGACTGTGTTTACCTGAAAGGAAAACTTGTTGTAGGAAGACACAGAGCCTGGGATTTAACTCCATTTCTGAAGCGAAACACACAGCAAAGTTCTCATCCATGAAACACACTCTGCTTTAGTGCAAGAAGCACGCTCTTGCTTTCTAGATTCTTTAATACAGCATTCTACGTGAGATTGCTCAGAACAAAAGAACGGTGTTTCCTACACATATCGACCATTTCTAGTTCAACTCTGCTTCTGAAACGGATACAAACCACAGGTCCCCTAACATCCAATACTTTTCAGTTAAGACTGAGAAACGTTTGAGCTAGGTGAACAATGTAGCTTCATTTGAGCTGAAAATTGTCTTTGTTTACCTGAAACAAAGTCTTGCCTTTAGGAAGAAACAGAGCCTGGGATTTAACTCCATTTCTGAAGCGAAACACACAGCAAAGTTCTCATACATGAAATATACTCTGTTTTAGATCAAGAAGCACGATCTTCCTTTCTAGAATCTCTAAAACAGCAGGAAACTTGAGTGTACTGAGACAAAACGAACGTGCTTTTGTACACCGACCGACTATATCTAGTTCAACTCTGATTCTGTAACTGATACAAACCACGGGACCTCAAACATCCAATGCTTTTCAATTAAGAGCGAGAAACGTGTGTGCTAGGTGAAAAATGTAGCTTCACTTGAGCTGAAAATTGTCTGTGTTTACCTGAAACGAAGTCTTGCTTGTAGGAAGATGCAGAGCCTGGGATTTAACTCCATTTCTGAAGCGAAACACACAGCACAGTTCTCATCCATGAAACACACTCTGCTTTAGAGCAAGAAGCATGCTCTTGCTTTCTAGAATCTCTAATACAGTATTCTAAGTGAGAGTGCTCAGAACAAAAGAACAGTGTTTTGTATACATATCGACCATTTCTAGATCAACTCTGCTTCTGAAACTGATAAAAACCACAGGTCCTGTAACATCCAATGCTTTTCAGTTAAGTGCAAGAATCGTGTGAGCTTCATGAACAATGTAGCTTCATTTGAGCTGAAAAGTGACTGTGTTTACCTGAAACGATGTCTTCCTTGTAGGAAGACAAAGAGCCTGAGATTTACCTCCATTTGTGAAGGGAAACACATATCACAGTTCTCATAAATGAAACACACTCTAGTTTAGAGCAAGAAGCATGCTCTTCCTTTCTAGAGTCTCTAATACAGCAGGAAACGTGAGTGTACTGAGACAAAACGAACGGGGTTTCGTACACAGACCGACTATATCTAGTTCAAATCTGCTTCTGTAACTGATACAAACCACGGGAACTCAAACCTCCAATGCTTTTCAATTAAGAGAGAGAAACGTGTGAGCTAGTTGAACAATGTAGCTTCATTTGAGCTGAAAATTGTCTGTGTTTACCTGAAACGAAGTCTTGTTAGTAAGAAGACACAGAGCCTGGGATTTACCTCCATTTGTGAAGGGAAACACACATCACAGTTGTCATCCATGAAACACACTCTAGTTTAGAGCAAGAAGCATGCTCTTCCTTTCTAGAGTCTCTAATACAGCAGGATCCGTGAGTGTGCTCAGAACAAAAGAACATATGGACCATTTCTAGTTCAACTCTGCTTCTGAAAATGATACAAACCACAGGTCCTGTAACACCAAATGCTTTTCAGTTAAGAGTGAGAAACATGTGAGCTTCATGAATGATGTAGCTTCATTTGAGCTGATAAGTGACTGTGTTTACCTCAAGCGAAGTCTTGCATGTACGAAGACAAGGATCTTGAAATTTACCTCCATTTCTGAAGGGAAACAAACAGCAGCATTCTCGTCCCTGAAATATACTCTGCTTTAGAGCAAGAAGCAAGATCTTCCTTTCTAGAGTCTCTAATACAGCAGGAAACGTGAGTGTACTGAGACCAAACGAACGGGGTTTCCTACACAGACCGACTATATCTAGTTCAACTCTGCTTCTGTAACTGATACAAACCACGGGTCCCCTAACATCCAATGCTTTTCAATTAAGAGCGAGAAACGTGTGAGCTAGGTGAACAATGTAGCTTCATTTGAGCTGAAAATTGTCTGCGTTTACCTGAATTGACGTCTTCATTGTAAGAAGACAAAGAGCCAGGGATTTATCTCCATTTGTGAAGGGAAACACACATCACAGTTCTCATCCATGAAACACACTCTGCTTTAGAGCAAGAAGCACGCTCTTGCTTTAAAGGGTCTCTAATACCGCAGGAAACGTGAGTGTACTTACACCAAATGAATGCGTTTCCTACACATATGGACCATATCTAGTTCAACTCTGCTTCTGAAACTGATATAAACCACACGTCCTCTAACATCTAATGCTTTTCAGTTAAGAGCGAGAAATGTGTGAGCTTCATGAACGATGTAGATTCATTTTGACATCAAAAGTGACTGTGTTTACCTGAAATGAATTCTTGCTTGTAGGAAGTCACAGAGCCTGGGATTTAACTCCATTTCTGAAGCGAAACACACAGCAAAGTTCTCATACATGAAATATACTCTGTTTTAGATCAAGAAGCACAATCTTCCTTTCTAGAATCTCTAAAACAGCAGGAAACTTGAGTGTACTGAGACAAAACGAACGTGTTTTGTACACCGACCGACTATATCTAGTTCAACTCTGATTCTGTAACTGATACAAACCACGGGACCTCAAACATCCAATGCTTTTCAATTAAGGGCGAGAAACGTGTGCGCTAGGTGAAAAATGTAGCTTCACTTGAGCTGAAAATTGTCTGTGTTTACCTGAAACGAAGTCTTGCTTGTAGGAAGACGCAGAGCCTGGGATTTAACTCCATTTCTGAAGGGAAACACACAGCACAGTTCTCATCCATGAAACACACTCTGCTTTAGAGCAAGAAGCATGCTCTTGCTTTCTAGAATCTCTAATACAGTATTCTAAGTGAGAGTGCTCAGAACAAAAGAACAGTGTTTTGTATACATATCGACCATTTCTAGTTCAACTCTGCTTCTGAAACTGATAAAAACCACAGGTCCTGTAACATCCAATGCTTTTCAGTTAAGTGCAAGAATCGTGTGATCTTCATGAACAATGTAGCTTCATTTGAGGTGAAAAGTGACTGTGTTTACCTGAAACGATGTCTTCCTTGTAGGAAGACAAAGAGCCTGAGATTTACCTCCATTTGTGAAGGGAAACACATATCACAGTTCTCATAAATGAAACACACTCTAGTTTAGAGCAAGAAGCATGCTCTTCCTTTCTAGAGTCTCTAATACAGCAGGAAACGTGAGTGTACTGAGACAAAACGAACGGGGTTTCGTACACAGACCGACTATATCTAGTTCAAATCTGCTTCTGTAACTGATACAAACCACGGGAACTCAAACCTCCAATGCTTTTCAATTAAGAGAGAGAAACGTGTGAGCTAGTTGAACAATGTAGCTTCATTTGAGCTGAAAATTGTCTGTGTTTACCTGAAACGAAGTCTTGTTAGTAAGAAGACACAGAGCCTGGGATTTACCTCCATTTGTGAAGGGAAACACACATCACAGTTTTCATCCATGAAACACACTCTAGTTTAGAGCAAGAAGCATGCTCTTCCTTTCTAGAGTCTCTAATACAGCAGGATCCGTGAGTGTGCTCAGAACAAAAGAACATATGGACCATTTCTAGTTCAACTCTGCTTCTGAAAATGATACAAACCACAGGTCCTGTAACACCAAATGCTTTTCAGTTAAGAGTGAGAAACATGTGAGCTTCATGAATGATGTAGCTTCATTTGAGCTGATAAGTGACTGTGTTTACCTCAAGCGAAGTCTTGCATGTACGAAGACAAGGATCTTGAAATTTACCTCCATTTCTGAAGGGAAACAAATAGCAGCATTCTCGTCCCTGAAATATACTCTGCTTTAGAGCAAGAAGCAAGATCTTCCTTTCTAGGGTCTCTAATACAGCAGGAAACGTGAGTGTACTGAGACCAAACGAACGGGGTTTCCTACACAGACCGACTATATCTAGTTCAACTCTGCTTCTGTAACTGATACAAACCACGGGTCCCCTAACATCCAATGCTTTTCAATTAAGAGCGAGAAACGTGTGAGCTAGGTGAACAATGTAGCTTCATTTGAGCTGAAAATTGTCTGCGTTTACCTGAATTGACGTCTTCATTGTAAGAAGACAAAGAGCCAGGGATTTATCTCCATTTGTGAAGGGAAACACACATCACAGTTCTCATCCATGAAACACACTCTGCTTTAGAGCAAGAAGCACGCTCTTGCTTTAAAGGGTCTCTAATACCGCAGGAAACGTGAGTGTACTTACAACAAATGAATGCGTTTCCTACACATATGGACCATATCTAGTTCAACTCTGCTTCTGAAACTGATATAAACCACACGTCCTCTAACATCAAATGCTTTTCAGTTAAGAGCGAGAAATGTGTGAGCTTCATGAACGATGTAGATTCATTTTGACATCAAAAGTGACTGTGTTTACCTGAAATGAATTCTTGCTTGTAGGAAGTCACAGAGCCTGGGATTTACCTCCATTTCTGAAGGGAAACACACAGCACAGGTCTCATCCATGAAACATACTCTGCTTTAGACTTAGAAGCACTGTCTTGCTTTCTAGAGTCTCTAAAACAGCAGGAAACTGGAATGTACTGAGACCAAAAGAACGGTGTTTCCTACACATATGGACCATTTGTAGTTCAACTCTGCTTCTGAAACTGATACAAACCACGGGTCCTCTAACATCCAATGCTTTACAATTAAGAGCTAGAAACGTGTGAGATAGGTGAACAATGTAGCTTCACTTGAGCTGAAAATTGTCTGCGTTTACCTGAATTGAAGTCTTGTTTGCAAGAAGACCCAGAGCCTGGGATTTAACTCCATTTCTGAATCGAAACACACAGCACAGTTCTCTGCCATGAAATGTACTCTGTTTTTGAGCAAGAAGCACGCTCTTCCTTTCTAGAGTCTCGAATACAGCAGGACACGTGAGTGTGCTCAGAACAAAAGAACGGTGTTTCCTACACATATGGACCATTTCTAGTTCAACTCTGCTTCTGCAACTGATACAAACCATAGGTCCTGTAACATCAAATGCTTTTCATTTAAGACTGAGAAACATGTGAGATTCATGAACAATGTAGCTACCTTTGAGCTGAGAAGTGACTGTGTTTACCTGAAAGGATGTCTTGCTTGTAGGAAGACACAGAGCCTGGGATTTGACTCCATTTCTGAAGCGAAACACACAGCACAGTTCTCATCCATGAAACACACTCTGCTTTAGAGCAAGATGCACGCTCTTGCTTTCTAGAGTCTCTAATACAGCATTCTACGTGAGATTGCTCAGAACAAAAGAACGGTGTTTCCTACACATATCGACCATTTCTAGTTCAACTCTGCTTCTGAAACTGATACAAACCACAGGTCCTGTAACACCAAATGCTTTTCAGTTAAGTGCAAGAAACGTGTAAGCTTCATGAAAGATGTAGATTCATTTGAGCTGAAAAGTGACTGTGATTACCTGAAACGAAGTCTTGCTTGTAGGAAGACAAAGAGCCTGGGATTTACCTCCATTTCTGAATCAAAACACACAGCACAGTTATCATCCATGAAATATACTCTGTTTTAGAGCAAGAAGCAAGATCTTCCTTTCTAGAGTCTCTAATACAGCAGGAAACGTGAGTGTACTGAGACCAAACAAATGGGGTTTCCTACACAGACCGACTATATCTAGTTCACTCTGCTTCTGTAACTGATACAAACCACGGGTCCTCTAACATCCAATGATTTTCAATTAAGAGCTAGCAACGTGTGAGCTAGGTGAACAATGTAGCTTCATTTGAGCTGAAAATTGTCTGCGTGTACCTGAATCGAAGACTTGTTAGTAAGAAGACAAAGAGCCTGGGATTTGTCCCCATTTGTGAAGGGAAACACACATCACAGTTCTCATCCATGAAACACACTCTGTTTTAGAGCAAGAAGCATGCTCTTGCTTTAAAGAGTCTCTAATACCGCAGGAAACGTGAGTGTACTTTCACCAAATGAATGGGTTTCCTACACATATGGACCATATCTAGTTCAACTCTGCTTCTGAAACTGATATAAACCACAGGTCCTCTAAAATCAAATGCTTTTCAGTTAAGAGCGAGAAATTTGTGAGCTTCATGAACGATGTAGATTCATTTTGACATCAAAAGTGACTGTGTTTACCTGAAATGAATTCTTGCTTGTAGGAAGTCACAGAGCCTGGGATTTACCTCCATTTCTGAAGGGAAACACACAGCACAGTTCTCATCCATGAAACATACTCTGCTTTAGTCATAGAAGCACTATCTTGCTTTCTAGAGTCTCTAAAACAGCAGGAAACTGGAATGTACTGAGACCAAAAGAACGGTGTTTCCTGCACATATGGACCATTTGTAGTTGAACTCTGCTTCTCAAACTGATACAAACCACGGGTCCCTAACATCCAATGCTTTACAATTAAGAGCGAGAAACGTGTGAGCTAGGCGAACAATGTTGCTTCACTTGAGCTGAAAATTGTCTGCGTTTACCTGAATTGAAGTCTTGTTTGCAAGAAGACCCAGAGCCTGGGTTTTGACTCCATTTCTGAAGCGAAACACACAGCACAGTTCTCATCCATGAAACACACTTTACTTTAGAGCAAGATGCATGCTCTTGCTTTCTAGAGTCTCTAATACAGCATTCTAAGTGAGATTGCTCAGAACAAAAGAACGGTGTTTCCTACACATATGGACCATTTGTAGTTCAACTATGCTTCTGAAACTGATACAAACCACGGGTCCTCTAACATCCAATGCTTTACAATTAAGAGCGAGAAACGTGTGAGCTAGGTGAACAATGTAGCTTCACTTGAGCTGAAAATTGCCTGTGTTTACCTGAATAAAGTCTTGTTTGCAAGAAGACCCAGAGACTGGGATTTAACTCCATTTCTGAATCGAAACACACAGCACAGTTCTCATCCATGAAATGTACTCTGTTTTAGAGCAAGAAGCACGCTCTAACTTTTTAGAGTCTCTAATACAGCGGGAAACTTGAGTGTGCTCAGAACAAAAGAATGGTGTTTCCTACACATATCTACCATTTCTAGTTCAACTCTGCTTCTGAAACTGATACAAACCACAGGTCCGATAACATCTAATGCTCTTCAGTTAAGTACAAAAAACGTGTGAGCTTCATGAAAGATGTAGCTTCATTTGAGCTGAAAAGTGACTGTGTTTACCTGAAACGAAGTCTTGCTTGTAGGAAAACAAAGAGCCTGGGATTTAGCTCCATTTCTGAATCAAAACACACAGCACAGTTCACATCCATGAAATATACTCTGTTTTAGAGCAAGAAGCAAGATCTTCCTTTCTAGAGTCTCTAATACAGCAGGAAACGTGAGTGTACTAAGACCAAACGTACGGAGTTTCCTACACAGACCGAATATATCTAGTTCAACTCTGCTTCTGTAACTGATACAAACCACGGGTCCCCTAACATCCAATGCTTTTCAATTAAGAGCGAGAAACGTGTGAGCTAGGTGAACAATGTAGCTTCATTTGAGCAGAAAATTGTCTGCGTTTACCTGAATCGAAGTCTTGTTTGTAAGAAGACAAAGAGCCTGGGATTTGTCTCCATTTGTGAAGGGAAACACACATCACAGTTCTCATCCACGAAACACACTCTGCTTTAGAGCAAGAAGCACGCTCTTGCTTTAAAGGGTCTCTAATACCGCATGAAACGTGAGTGTACTTACACCAAATGAATGGGTTTCCTACACAGACCGACTATATCTAGTTCACTCTGCTTCTGTAACTGATACAAAATACAGGTCCTGTAACATCCAATGTTTTTCAGTTAAGTGCAAGAAACGTGTGAGCTTCGTGAAGGATGTAGCTTCCTTTGAGCTGAAAAGTGACTGTGAATACCTGAAAGGAAGTCTTGCTTGTAAGAAGTCAAGGAGCTTGGGATTTACCTCCATTTATGAATCGAAACACACAGCACAGTTCTCATCCATGAAATATACTCTGCTTTAGAGCAAGAAGCACTCTCTTCTTTTCTAGAGTCTCTAATACAGCAGGAAACGTGAGTGTGCTCAGAACAAAAGAATGGTGTTTCCTACACATATGAACCATTTCTAGTTCAACTCTGCTTCTGCAACTGATACAAACCAAAGGTCCTGTAACATCAAATTCTTTTCAGTTAAGAGCGAGAAACATGTGAGCTTCGTGAATGATGTACCTTCATTTGAGCTGAAAAGTGACTGTGTTTAACTCAAACGAAGTCTTGCTTGTAAGAAGACAAGGAGCCTGGGATTTACTTCCATTTCTGAAGAGAAACAGACAGCACAGTTCTCATCCATGAAGCACACTCTGCATTAGAGCAAGAAGCACGCTCTTGCTTTCTAGACTCTCTCATACAGCATTCAAAGAAACAGTGCTCAGAACAAAAGATCGGTGTTTCCTACATATATCGACCATTTCTAGCTCAACTCAGATTCTGAAACTGATAGAAACCAGTGGGCCTCTAACATCTAATGCTTTTCAGTTAAGACCGAGAAACGTTTGAGTTTCGTGAAGGATGTAGCTGCCTTTGAGGTGAAAAGTGACTGTGTTTACCTGAAAGGAAGTCTGGCTTGTAGGAAGACAAGGAGCCTGAGATTTACCTCCATTCCTGAAGGGAAACACATCACAGTTTTCATCCATGAAACAATCTCTGCTTTAGAGCAAGAAGGATGCTTTTGCTTTAAAGAGTGTCTAATAGAGCAGGAAACGTGAGTGTACTTAGACCAAAAGAACGGGGTTTCCAACACATATGGACCATATCTAGTTCAACTCTGCTTCTGAAGCTGATACAAACCACAGTTCCTGTAACATCCAATGCTTTTCAGTTAAGTGCAAGAAACGTGTGAGCTTCGTGAAAGATGTAGCTTCCTTTGAGCTGAAAAGTGACTGTGTTTACCTGAAACGAAGTCTTGCTTGTAGGAAGACACAGAGACTGGGATTTACCTCCATTTCTGAAGGGAAACACACAGCATAGTTCTCATCCATGAAACAATCTCGACTTTAGAGCAAGAAGCACTCTCTTGCTTTAAAGAGTCTCTAATACAGCAGGAAACGTGATTGTACTTAGAACAAATGAACGGGGTTTCCTACACATATCGACCATATCTAGTTCAACTCTGCTTCTGAAACTGATACAAACCACAGACCCTGTAAAATCCAATGCTTTTCAGTTAAGAGCGAGATACATGTGAGCTGGCTGTGCAATGTAGCATCATTTGAGATGAAAACTGTCTCCGTTTACCTGATACGAAGTCTTCTTTGTAAGAACACACAGAGCCTGGGATTTAACTCCATTTCTGAAGCGAAACACACAGCACAGTTCTCATCCATGAAATATACTCTGTTGTAGAGCAAGAAGCACGATCTTACATTCTAGAGTCTCCAATAGAGCAGGAAACGTGAGTATACAGAGACCAAATGAACGTGGTTTCCTACACATACGGACCATAACTAGTTCAACTCTGCTTCTGAAACTGATACAAACCACGGGTCCTCTAACATCCAATGCTTTTGAATTAAGAGCGAGAAACGTGTGAGCTAGGAGAAATATGTAGCTTCATTTGAGCTGAAAATTGTCTACATTTACCTGAAACGAAGTCTTGTTTGTAAGAAGACACAGAGCATGGGATTTAGCTGCATTTCTTAATCGACACACATAGCACATTTCTCATCCATGAAATATACTCTGCTTTATAGCAAGAAGCACGCTCTTCCTTTGTAGAGTCTCTAATACAGCAGGAAATGTCAGTGTACTGAGACCAAACGAATGGGGTTTCCTACACATACGGACCATATCTAGTTCAACTCTGCTTCTGAAACTGATACACACCAAGGGTCCTCTATCATACAATGCTTTTCAGTTAAGAGCGAGAAACATGTAAGCTTCCTGAACGATGTAGCTTCATTTGAGCTGAAAAGTGACTGTGTTTACCTCAAACGAAGTCTTGCTTGTACGAATACAAGAATCCTGGGATTTACCTCCATTTCTGAAGGGAAACAGACAGCACAGTTCTCATCCATGAAACACACTCTGCTTTAGATCAAGAAGTATGCTATTGCTTTCTAGAGTGTCTAATACAGCATTCTACGGGAGAGTGCTCAGAACAAAAGAACAGTGTTTCCTACACATATCGACCATTTCTAATTCAACTCTGCTTCTGAAACTGATACAAACCACAGGTCCTGTAACATCCAATGCTTTTCAGTTAAGTGCAAGAAACGTGTGAGCTTCGTGAACGATGAAGCTTCATTTGAGCTGAAAAGTGACTGTGTTTACCTGAAACGAAGTCGTGCTTGTAGGAAGACACAGAGCCTGGGATTTAACTCCATTTCTGAAGGGAAACACACAGCACAGTTTTCATCCATGAAACAATCTCTGCTTTAGAGCAAGAAGGACGCTCTTGCTTTAAAGAATGTCTAATACAGCAGGAAACGTGAGTGTACTTAGACCAAATGAATGGGGTTTCCTACACATATGGACAATATCTAGTTCAACTCTGCTTCTGAAACTGATACAAACCACAGGTCCTGTAACAACAATTGCTTTTCAGTTAAGAGCGAGAAACCTGTGAGCTTGTGAATGATGTAGCTTCATTTGAGCTGAAAACTGATTCTGTTTACCTCAAACTCACTCTTGCTAGTACGAGACAGGGAGCCTGGTATTTACCTCCACTTCTGAAGGGAAAAACACAGCACATTTCTCATCCAGGAAAGGCACTCTGCTTTAGAGCAAGAAGCACGCTCTTGCTTTCTAGACTCTCTAATACAGCATTCTATGTGAGAGTGCTCAGAACAAAAGAACGGTGTTTCCTACACATATCGACCATTTCTAGTTCAACTCTGCTTCTGAAACTGATACAAACCACGGGTCCTCTAACATCCAATGCTTTTCAATTAAGAGCGAGAAACGTGTGAGCTAGGTGAACATGTAGTTTCATTTGAGCTGAATATTGTCTGTGTTTACCTGAATCGAAGTCTTGTTTGTAACAAGACACAGAGCCTGGGATTTAACTCCATTTCTGAATCAAAACACACAGCACAGTTCTCATCCATGAAATATGCTCTGCTTTAGAGCAAGAAGCACACTCTTCATTTCTAGAGTCTCTAATACAGCAGGAAACTTCGGTGTGCTCAGAACAAAAGAACGGTGTTTCCTTCACACATGGACCATTTCTAGTTCACTCTGCTTCTGCAACTGATACAAATCACAGGTCCTCTAACATCAAATGCTTTTCAGTTAAAACCTACAAACGTGTGAGTTTCGTGAACAGTGTAGCTTCCTTTGAGCTGAGAAGTGACTGTGTTTACCTGAAAGGAAGTCTTGCTTGTAGGAAGACACAGAGCCTGGGATTTAACTCCATTTCTGAAACGAAACACACAGTACAGTTCTCATCCATGAAACACACTCTGCTTTAGTGCAAGAAGCACGCTCTTGCTTTCTAGACTCTCTAATACAGCATTCTACGTGAGATTGCTCAGAACAAAAGAACGGTGTTTCCTACACATATCGACCATTTCTAGTTCAAATCTGCTTCTGAACCTGATACAAACCACGGGTCCTCTAACATCCAATACTTTTCAGTTAAGACTGAGAAACGTTTGAGCTAGGTGAACAATGTAGCTTCATTTGAGCTGAAAATTGTCTTTGTTTACCTGAAACAAAGTCTTGCCTTTAGGAAGACACAGAGCCTGGGATTTAACTCCATTTCTGAAGCAAAACACACAGCACAGTTCTCATCCATGAAATATACTCTGTTTTAGATCAAGAAGCACGATCTTCCTTTTTAGAATCTCTAATACAGCAGGAAACGTGAGGGTACTGAGACGAAACAAACATGTTTTCGTACACAGACCGTCTATATCTAGTTCAACTCTGCTTCTGTAACTGATACAAACCACGGGTCCTCAAACATCCAATGCTTTTCAATTAAGAGCGAGAAACGTGTGAGCTAGGTGAACAATGTAGCTTCACTTGAGCTGAAAATTGTCTGTGTTTACCTTAAACGATGTCTTGCTTGTAGGAAGACACAGAGCCTGGGATTTAACTCCATTTCTGAAGCGAAACACACAGCACAGTTCTCATCCATGAAACACACTCTGCTTTAGAGCAAGAAGCATGCTCTTGCTTTCTAGAGTCTCTAATACAGCAGGAAACGTGAGTGTACTGAGACAAAACGAACGGGGTTTCGTACACAGACCGACTGTATCTAGTTCAACTCTGCTTCTGTAACTGATACAAACCACGGGAACTCAAACCTCCAATGCTTTTCAATTAAGAGCGAGAAACGTGTGAGCTAGTTGAACAATGTAGCTTCATTTGAGCTGAAAATTGTCTACGTTTACCTGAAACGAAGTCTTGTTATTAAGAAGACGCAGAGCCTGGGAAATAACTCCATTTCTGAATCGAAACACACAGCACAGTTCTCATCCATGAAATATACTCTGCTTTAGAGCAAGAAGCACACTCTTCCTTTCTAGAGTCTCTAATACAGCAGGAAACGTGGGTGTGCTCAGAACAAAAGAACGGTGTTTCCTACACATATGGACCATTTCTACTTCACTCTGCTTCTGCAACTGATACAAATCACAGGTCCTCTAACATCAAATGCTCTTCAGTTAAAACATAGAAACGTGTGAGTTTCGTGAACAATGTAGCTTCCTTTGAGCTGAAAAGTGACTGTGTTTACCTGAAAGGAATTCTTGCTTGTAGGAAGACACAGAACCTGGGATTTAACTCCATTTCTGAAGCAAAACACACAGCACAGTTCTCATCCATGAAATATACTCTGTTTTAGAGAAAGAAGCAAGATCTTCTTTTCTAGAGTCTCTAATACAGCAGGAAACATGAGTGTACTGAGACCAAACGAACGGGGTTTCCTACACAGACCGACTATATCTAGTTCAACTCTGCTTCTGTAACTGATACAAACCACTGGTCCTCTAACATCCAATGCTTTTCAGTTAAGACCAAGAAAAGTTTGAGCTTGTGAACGATGTAGCTTCATTTGAGCTGAAAATTGTCTGCGTTTACCTGAAATGAAGTCTTGTTTGTAAGAAGACATAGAGCCTAGGATTTATCTCCATTTGTGAAGGGAAACACACATCACAGTTCTCATCCATGAAACACACTCTGCTTTAGAGCAAGAAGCACTCTCTTGCTTTCTAGAGTCTCTAATACAGCAGGAAACTGGAATGTACTGAGACCAAAAGAACGGTGTTTCCTACATATACGTACAATGTCTAGTTCAAATCTGCTTCTGAAACTGATACAAACCACGGGTTCTCTAACATCCAATACTTTTCAGTTAAGACTGAGAAACGTTTGAGCTAGGTGAACAATGTAGCTTCATTTGAGCTGAAAATTGTCTTTGTTTACCTGAAACAAAGTCTTGCCTTTAGGAAGACACAGAGCCTGGGATTTAACTCCATTTCTGAAGCAAAACACACAGCACAGTTCTCATCCATGAAATATACTCTGTTTTAGATCAAGAAGCACGATCTTCCTTTCTAGAATCTCTAATACAGCAGGAAACGTGAGTGTACTGAGACGAAACGAACCTGGTTTCGTACACAGACCGTCTATATCTAGTTCAACTCTGCTTCTGTAACTGATACAAACCACGGGTCCTCAAACATCCAATGCTTTTCAATTAAGAGCGAGAAACGAGTGAGCTAGGTGAACAATGTACCTTCACTTGAGCTGAAAATTGTCTGTGTTTACCTGAAACGAAGTCTTGCTTGTAGGAAGACACAGAGCCTGGGATTTAACTCCCTTTCTGAAGCGAAACACACAGCACAGTTCTCATCCATGAAACACACTCTGCTTTAGAGCAAGAAGCATGATCTTGCTTTCTAGAGTCTCTAATACAGTATTCTAAGTGAGAAGGCTCAGAACAAAACGAAGGGGGTTTCGTACACAGACCGACTATATCTAGTTCAACGCTGCTTCTGTAACTGATACAAACCACGGGAACTCAAACCTCCAATGCTTTTCAATTAAGAGCGAGAAACGTGTGAGCTAGTTGAACAATGTAGCTTCATTTGAGCTGAAAATTGTTTACGTTTACCTGAAACGAAGTCTTGTTATTAAGAAGACACAGAGCCTGGGATTTAACTACATTTCTGAGTCGAAACACAGCACATTTCTCATCCATGAAATACACTCTGCTTTAGAGCAAGAAGCACGCTCTTCCTTTCTAGAGTATCTAATACAGCAGGAAACGTGATTGTGCTCAGAACAAAAGAACGGTGTTTCTTCCACAGACCAAACATATCTCGTTTAACTCTGCTTCTGAAACTGATACAAACCACGGGTCCTCTAACATCCAATGCTTTTTTATTAAGAGCGAGAAACGTTTGCGCTAGGTGAAAAATGTAGCTTCATTTGAGCTGAAAATTGTCTGCGTTTTCCTTAAACGAAGTCCTGTTTGTAAGAAGACAAAGACCCTGGGATTTATCTCCATTTGTGAAGGTAAACACACAACACAGTTCTAATCCATGAAACACACTCTGCTTTAGAGGAAGAAGCACGCTCTTGCTTTCTAGAGTCTCTAATACAGCATTCTAAGTGTGATTGCTCAGAACAAAAGAACGGTGTTTTCTACACATATCGACCATTTCTAGTTCAACTCTGCTTCTGAAACTGATACAAACCACAGGTCCTGTAACACCAAATGCTTTTCAGTTAAGAGTGAGAAACATGTGAGCTTCATGAATGATGTAGCTTCATTTGAGCTGATAAGTGACTGTGTTTACCTCAAGCGAAGTCTTGCATATACGAAGACAAGGATCTTGAAATTTACCTCCATTTTTGAAGGGAAACACACAGCACAGTTCTCATCCATGAAATATACTCTGCTTTAGAGCAAGAAGCACGCTCTTGCTTTAAAGAGTCTCTAGTAGAGCAGGAAACGTGAGTGTGCTCAGAACCAAAGAACTGTGTTTCCTACACATATTGATCATTTGTACTTCAACTCTGCTTCTGCAACTAATACAAAAGACAGGTCCTCTAACATCGAATGCTTTTCATTTAAGACCGAGAAACATGTGAGATTCGTGAACAATGTAGCTTCCTTTGAGCTGAAAAGTGACTGTGTTTACCTGAAAGGAAGTCTTGCTTGTAGGAAGACACAGAGCCTGGGATTTAACTCCATTTCAGAAGCGAAACCCACAGCACAGTTCTCATCCATGAAACACACTCTGCTTTAGAGCAAGATGCACGCTCTTGCTTTCTAGAGTCTCTAATACAGCATTCTAAGTGAGATTGCTAAGAACAAAAGAACGGTGTTTCCTACACATATCGAGCATTTCTAGTTCAACTCTGCTTCTGAAACTTCTACAAACCACAGGTCCTGTAACATCCAATGCTTTTCAGTTGAGTGCAAGAAACGTGTGAGCTTCCTGAAAGATGTAGCTTCATTTGAGCAGAAAACTGATTGTGTTTACCTGAAGCGAATTTTTGATTATAGGAAGACAAAGAGCCTGGGATTTACGTCCATTTCTGAATCGAAACACACAGCACAGTTCTCATCCATGAAATATACTCTGTTTTAGAGCAAGAAGCAAGATCTTCCTTTCTAGAGTCTCTAAAAGTGCAAGAAACGTGAGTGTACTGAGACCAAACGAACGGGATTTCCTACACAGACCGACTATATCTAGTTCAACTCTGCTTCTGTAACTGATACAAACCACGGGTCCTCTAACATCCAATGCTTTTCAATTAAGAGCGAGAAACGTGTGAGCTAGGGGAACAATGTAGTTTCAGTTGAGCTGAAAATTGTCTGCGTTTACCTGAAACGAAGTCTTGTTTGTGAGAAGACACAGAGCCTGGGATTTGTCTCCATTTATGAAGAGAAACACATAGCACAGTTCTCATCCATGAAACATACTCTGCTTTAGAAATAGAAGCACTCTCTTGCTTTCTAGAATCTCTAAAACAGCAAGAAACTGGAATGTACTGAGACCAAAAGAACGGTGTTTCCTACACATATGGACCATTTGTAGTTCAACTCTGCTTCTGAAACTGATACAAACCAAGGGTCCCTAACATCAAATGCTTTACAATTAAGAGCGAGAAATGTGTGAGCTAGGTGAACAATGTAGATTCTCTTGAGCTGAAAATTGTCTGCGTTTACCTGAATTGAAGTCTTGTTTGCAAGAAGACCCAGAGCCTGGGTTTTGACTCCATTTCTGAAGCGAAACACACAGCACAGTTCACATCCATGAAACACACTTTACTTTAGAGCAAGATGCATGCTCTTGCTTTCTAGAATCTTTAATACAGCATTCTAAGTGAGATTGCTCAGAACAAAAGAACGGTGTTTCCTACACATATGGACCATTTGTAGTTCAACTATGCTTCTGAAACTGATACAAACCACGGGTCCTCTAACATCCAATGCTTTACAATTAAGAGTGAGAAACGTGTGAGCTAGGTGAACAATGTAGCTTCACTTGAGCTGAAAATTGCCTGCGTTTACCTGAATTGAAGTCTTGTTTGCAAGAAGACCCAGAGCTTGGGATTTAACTCCATTTCTGAATGGAAACACACAGCACAGTTCTCATCCATGAAATGTACTCTGTTTTAGAGCAAGAAGCACGCTCTAACTTTCTAGAGTCTCTAATACAGCGGGAAACTTGAGTGTGCTCAGAACAAAAGAACGGTGTTTCCTACACATATCTACCATTTCTAGTTCAACTCTGCTTCTGAAACTGATACAAACCACAGGTCCGATAACATCTAATGCTCTTCAGTTAAGTACAAAAAAGGTGTGAGCTTCATGAAAGATGTAGCTTCATTTGAGCTGAAAAGTGACTGTGTTTACCTGAAACGAAGTCTTGCTTATAGGATAACAAAGAGCCTGGGATTTAGCTCCATTTCTCAATCAAAACACACAGCACAGTTCACATCCATGAAATATACTCTGTTTTAGAGCAAGAAGCAAGATCTTCCTTTCTAGAGTCTCTATTACAGCAGGAAACGTGAGTGTACTAAGACCAAACGAACGGGGTTTCCTACACAGACCGATTATATCTAGTTCAACTCTGCTTCTGTAACTGATACAAACCACGGGTCCTCTAACATCCAATGCTTTTCAATTAAGAGCGAGAAACGTGTGAGCTAGGTGAACAATGTAGCTTCATTTGAGCAGAAAATTGTCTGCGTTTACCTGAATCGAAGTCTTGTTTGTAAGAAGACCCAGAGCCTGGGATTTAACTCCATTTCTGAATCGAAATACACAGCACAGTTCTCATCCATGAAATGTACTCTGCTTTAGAGCAAGAAGCACGCTCTTGCTTTAAAGAGTCTCTAGTAGAGCAGGAAACGTGAGTGTGCTCAGAACCAAAGAACTGTGTTTCCTACACATATTGATCATTTGTACTTCAACTCTGCTTCTGCAACTAATACAAACCACAGGTCCTCTAACATCGAATGCTTTTCATTTAAAACCGAGAAACATGTGAGATTCGTGAACAATGTAGCTTCCTTTGAGCTGAAAAGTGACTGTGTTTACCTGAAAGGAAGTCTTGCTTGTAAGAAGACACAGAGCCTGGGATTTAACTCCATTTCAGAAGCGAAACCCACAGCACAGTTCTCATCCATGAAACACACTCTGCTTTAGAGCAAGATGCACGCTCTTGCTTTCTAGAGTCTCTAATACAGCATTCTAAGTGAGATTGCTAAGAACAAAAGAACGGTGTTTCCTACACATATCTAGCATTTCTAGTTCAACTCTGCTTCTGAAACTGATACAAACCACAGGTCCTGTAACATCCAATGCTTTTCAGTTGAGTGCAAGAAACGTGTGAGCTTCCTGAAAGATGTAGCTTCATTTGAGCTGAAAAGTGACTGTGTTTACCTGAAGCGAATTCTTGATTATAGGAAGACAAAGAGCCTGGGATTTACGTCCATTTCAGAATCGAAACACACAGCACAGTTCTCATCCATGAAATATACTCTGTTTTAGAGCAAGAAGCAAGATCTTCCTTTCTAGAGTCTCTAAAAGAGCAGGAAACGTGAGTGTACTGAGACGAAACGAACGGGATTTCCTACACAGACCGACTATATCTAGTTCAACTCTGCTTCTGTAACTGATACAAACCACGGGTCCTCTAACATCCAATGCTTTTCAATTAAGAGCGAGCAACGTGTGAGCTAGGGGAACAATATAGTTTCAGTTGAGCTGAAAATTGTCTGCGTTTACCTGAATCGAAGTCTTGTTTGTAAGAAGACACAGAGCCTGGGATTTATCTCCATTTGTGAAGGGAAACACGCATCATAGTTCTCATCCATGAAACACACTCTGCTTTAGAGCAAGAAGCACGCTCTTCCTTTTTAGAGTCTCTAATACAGCAGGAAAAGTGAGTGTACTTACACCAAATGAACGGGGTTTCCTACACATATGGACCATATCTAGTTCAACTCTGCTTCTGAAACTGATATAAACCACAGGTCCTCTAACATCAAATGCTTTTCAGTTAAGAGCGAGAAATGTGTGAGCTTCATGAACAATGTAGATTCATTTTGACAGCAAAAGTGACTGTGTTTACCTGAAATGAAGTCTTGCTTATAGGAAGTCACAGAGCCTGGGATTTACCTCCATTTCTGAAGCGAAATACACAACACAGTTCTCACCCATGAAACACACTCGTCTTTCGAGCAAGATGCATGCTCTTGCTTTCTAGAGTCTCTAATACAGCATTCTAAGTGAGATTGCTCAGAACAAAAGAACGGTGTTTCCTACACATATCGACCATTTCTAGTTCAACTCTGCTTCTGAAACTGATACAAACCACAGGTCCTGTAACATCCAATGCTTTTCAGTTAAGTGCAAGAAATGTCTGAGCTTCATGAAAGATGTAGCTTCATTTGAGCTGAAAAGTGACTGTGTTTACCTGAAAGGAAGTCTTGCTGGTAGGAAGACACAAGCCTGGGATTTAACTCCATTTCTGAATCGAAACACACAGCACAGTTCTCATCCATGAAACACACTCTGCTTTCGAGCAAGGTGCACGCTCTTGCTTTCTAGAGTCTCTAATACTGCATTCTAAGTGAGATTGCTCAGAACAAAAGAACGGTGTTTCCTACACATATCGACCATTTCTAGTTCAACTCTGCTTCTGAAAGTGATACAAACCACAGGTCCTGTAACATCCAATGCTTTTCAGTTAAGTGCAAGAAACGTGTGAGCTTCATGAAAGATGTAGCTTCATTTGAGCTGAAAAGTGACTGTGTTTACCTGAAACGAAGTCTTGCTTGTAGGAAGACAAAGAGCCTAGGGTTTACCTCCATTTCTAAATCAAAACACACGGCACAGTTCTCTTCCATGAAATATACTCTGTTTTAGAGCAAGAAGCAAGACCTTCCTTTCTAGAGTCTCTAAAAGAGCAGGAAACGTGAGTGTAATGAGACCAAACGAATGGGGTTTCCTACACAGACTGACTATATCTAGTTCAACTCTGCTTCTGAAACTGATATAAACCACAGGTCCTCTGACATCAAATGCTTTTCAGTTAAGAGCGAGAAATGTGTGAGCTTCATGAATGATGTAGATTCATTTTGACATCAAAATGGACTGCAAATACCTGAAATGAAGTCTTGCATGTAGGCAGTCACAGAGCCTGGGATTTACCTCCATTTCTGAAGGGAAACACACAGCACAGTTCTCATCCATGAAACACACTCTGCTTTAGACTAAGAAGCACTCTCTTGCTTTCTAGAGTCTCTAATACAGCAGGAAACTGGAATGTACTGAGACCAAAAGAACAGTGTTTCCTATACATACGGACCATGTCTAGTTCAACTCTGCTTCTGAAACTGATACAAACCACAGGTCCTCTAACATCCAATGCTTTTCAGTTAACAGCGAGAGTCGTGTGAGCTAGGTGAACAATGTAGCTTCACTTGAGCTGAAAATAGTCTGCGTTTACCTGAATCGAAGTCTTGCTTGTAGGAAGACCCAGAACCTGGGATTTAACTCCATTTATGAATCGAAACACACAGCACAGTTCTCATCCATGAAATGTACTCTTTTTTATTGCAAGAAGCATGCTCTTCCTTTCTAGAGTCTCTAATACAGCAGGAAACGTGAGTGTGCTCAGAACAAAAGAACGGTGTTTCCTGCACATATGGACCATTTGTAGTTTAACTCTGCTTCTGCAACTGATACAAACCACACGTCCGGTAACATCAAATGCTTTTCAGTTAAGACGGAGAAACATGTGAGATTCGTGAACAATGTAGCTTCCTTTGAGCTGAAAAGTGACTCTGTTTACCTGAAAGGAAGTTTTGCTTGTAGGTAGACAAAGAGCCTGGGATTTACCTCCATTTCTGAATCGAAACACACAGCACAGTTCTCATCCATGAAATATACTCTGTTTTAGAGCAAGAAGCAATATCTTCCTTTCTAGAGACTCTAATACAGCAAGAAAGCTGAGTGAACTGAGACCAAACCAACGGGGTTTCCTACACAGACTGACTATATCTAGTTCAACTTTGCTTCTGAAACTGATACAAACCACAGGTCCTCTGACATCAAATGCTTTTCAGTTAAGAGCGAGAAATGTGTGAGCTTCATGAACGATGTAGATTCATTTTGACATCAAAAGTGACTGCGATTACCTGAATTGAAATCTGGGTTTTAGGAAGTCACAGAGCCTGGGATTTACCTCCATTTCTGAAGGGAAACACACAGGACAGTTCTAATCCATGAAACACACCCTGCTTTAGACTAAGAAGCACTCTCTTGCTTTGTAGAGTCTCTAATACAACAGGAAACTGGAATGTACTGAGACCAAAAGAACGGTGTTTCCTACACATACGGACCATGTCTAGTTCAACTCTGCTTCTGAAACTGATACAAACCACGGGTTCTCTAACATCCAATGCTTTTCAATTAACAGCGAGAAACGTGTGAGCTAGGTGAACAATGTAGCTTCACTTGAGCTGAAAATTGTCTGCGTTTACCTGAAACGAAGTCTTGTTTGTAAGAAGACACAGAGCCTGGGATTTATCTCCATTTGTGAAGGGAAACACACATCACAGTTCTCATCCATGAAACACACTCTGCTTTAGAGCAAGAAGCACGCTCTTCCTTTCTAGAGTCTCTAATACAGCAGGAAACATGAGAGTACTTACACCAAATGAACGGGGTTTCCTACACATATGGACCATATCTAGTTCAACTCTATTTCTGAAACTGATATAAACCACAGGTCCTCTAACATCAAATGCTTTTCAGTTAAGAGCGAGAAATGTGTGAGCTTCATGAATGATGTAGATTCATTTTGACATCAAAAGTGACTGCGTTTACCTGAAATGAAGTCTTGCTTGTAGGAAGTCACAGAGCCTGGGATTTACCTCCATTTCTGAAGGGAAACACACAGCACAGTTCTCATCCATGAAACACACTCGGCTTTAGACTAAGAAGCACTCTCTTGCTTTCTAGAGTCTCTAATACAGCAGGAAACTGGAATGTACTGAGACCAAAAGAACAGTGTTTCCTACACATACGGACCATGTCTAGTTAAACTTTGCTTCTGAAACTGATACAAACCACAGGTCCTCTAACATCCAATGATTTTCACTTAACACCAAGAAACATGTGATCTTCGTGAACGATGTAGGTTCCTTTCAGCTGAAAAGTGACTGTGTTTACCTGAAATGAAAGCTTGCTTGTAGGAAAACACAGATCCTAGGATTTAACTCCATTTCTGAAAGCAAACACACAGCATAGTTCTCATCCATGAAACACACTCTGCTTTAGAGCAAAAAGCACGCTCTTCCTTCCTAGAGTCTCTAATACAGAAGGAAACATGAGTGTGCTCAGAACAAAAGATCGGGGTTTCCTACACATATGGACCATTTCTAGATCAACTCTCCCTCTGAAACTGATGCAAACCACAGGTCCTCTAACATCCAATGCTTTTCAGTTAAGAGTGAGAAACGTGTGAGCTTCGTGAACAATGAAGCTTCATTTGTGCTGAAAAGTGACTGTGTTTACAGGAAACGAATTCTTGCTTGTAGGAAAACACAGAGCCTAGGATTTAAATCCATTTCTGAAGGGAAACACACAGCACAGTAATCATCCATGAAACACACTCTGCTTAGGTGCAAGAAGCACGCTCTTGGCTTCTAGAGTCTCTAATACAGCAGGAACGTTTGTGTACTTAGACGAAAAGAACGGGGTTTCCTACACATATGGACAATATCTAGATCAACTCTCCGTCTGAAACTGATGCAAAACAAAGTTCCTCTTAAATCCAATGCTTTTCAGTTAAGAGCAAGAAACGTGTGAGCTTCCTGAATGATGTGGCTGCATTTGAGCTGAAAAGTGACTGTTTTTACCTGAAAGGAAATCTTGCTTGTACGAAGACACAGAGCATGGGATTTCACTCCATTACTGAAGGAAAACACACAGTACAGTTCTCATCCATGAAACACACTCTGGTTTATAGTAACAAGCACGCTCTTGCTTTCTTGAATCTCTAATACAGCAGGGAACGTGAGTGTGCTCAGAACAAAAGAACGGTGTTTCCTACACATATGGACCATTTCAAGTTCAACTCTGCTTCTGAAACTGATACAAACCACAGGTCCTGTAACATCCAATGCTTTTCAGTTAAGTGCAAGAAACGTGTGAGCTTCATGAAAGATGTAGCTTCATTTGAGCTGAAAAGTGACTGTGTTTACCTGAAACGAAGTCTTGCTTGTAGGAAGACAAAGAGCCTAGGGTTTACCTCCATTTCTGAATCAAAACACACGGCACAGTTCTCTTCCATGAAATATACTCTGTTTTAGAGCAAGAAGCAAGACCTTCCTTTCTAGAGTCTCTAAAAGAGCAGGAAACGTGAGTGTAATGAGACCAAACGAATGGGGTTTCCTACACAGACTGACTATATCTAGTTCAACTCTGCTTCTGAAACTGATATAAACCACAGGTCCTCTGACATCAAATGCTTTTCACTTAAGAGCGAGAAATGTGTGAGCTTCATGAACGATGTAGATTCATTTTGACATCAAAAGTGACTGCAAATACCTGAAATGAAGTCTTGCATGTAGGCAGTCACAGAGCCTGGGATTTACCTCCATTTCTGAAGGGAAACACACAGCACAGAACTCATCCATGAAACACACTCTGCTTTAGACTAAGAAGCACTCTCTTGCTTTCTAGAGTCTCTAATACAGCAGGAAACTGGAATGTACTGAGACCAAAAGAACGGTGTTTCCTACACATACAGACCATGTCTAGTTCAACTCTGCTTCTGAAACTGATATAAACCACAGGTCCTCTGACATCAAATGCTTTTCAGTTAAGAGCGAGAAATGTGTGAGCTTCATGAATGATGTAGATTCATTTTGACATCAAAATGGACTGCAAATACCTGAAATGAAGTCTTGCATGTAGGCAGTCACAGAGCCTGGGATTTACCTCCATTTCTGAAGGGAAACACACAGCACAGAACTCATCCATGAAACACACTCTGCTTTAGACTAAGAAGCACTCTCTTGCTTTCTAGAGTCTCTAATACAGCAGGAAACTGGAATGTACTGAGACCAAAAGAACAGTGTTTCCTACACATACGGACCATGTCTAGTTCAACTCTGCTTCTGAAACTGATACAAACCACAGGTCCTCTAACATCCAATGCTTTTCAGTTAACAGCGAGAGTCGTGTGAGCTAGGTGAACAATGTAGCTTCACTTGAGCTGAAAATAGTCTGCGTTTACCTGAATCGAAGTCTTGCTTGTAGGAAGACCCAGAACCTGGGATTTAACTCCATTTATGAATCGAAACACACAGCACAGTTCTCATCCATGAAATGTACTCTTTTTTATTGCAAGAAGCATGCTCTTCCTTTCTAGAGTCTCTAATACAGCAGGAAACGTGAGTGTGCTCAGAACAAAAGAACGGTGTTTCCTGCACATATGGACCATTTGTAGTTTAACTCTGCTTCTGCAACTGATACAAACCACACGTCCGGTAACATCAAATGCTTTTCAGTTAAGACGGAGAAACATGTGAGATTCGTGAACAATGTAGCTTCCTTTGAGCTGAAAAGTGACTCTGTTTACCTGAAAGGAAGTTTTGCTTGTAGGTAGACACAGAACCTGGGATTTAACTCCATTTCTGAAGTGAAACACACAGCACAGTTCTCATCCATTAAACACACTCTGCTTTAGAGCAAGATGCACGCTCTTGCTTTCTGGAGTCTCTAATACAGCATTCTAAGTGAGATTGCTCAGAACAAAAGAACGGTGTTTCCTACACATATCGACCATTATTAGTTCAACTCTGCTTCTGCAATTGATACAAACCACAGGTCCTGTAACAGCCAATGCTTTTCAGTTAAGTGCAGAAACGTGTGAGCTTCAAGAAAGATGTAGCTTCATTTGAGCTGAAAAGTGACTGTGTTTACCTGAAACGAAGTCTTGCTTGTAGGAAGACAAAGAGCCTGGGATTTACCTCCATTTCTGAATCGAAACACACAGCACAGTTCTCATCCATGAAATATACTCTGTTTTAGAGCAAGAAGCAATATCTTCCTTTCTAGAGACTCTAATACAGCAAGAAAGCTGAGTGAACTGAGACCAAACCAACGGGGTTTCCTACACAGACTGACTATATCTAGTTCAACTTTGCTTCTGAAACTGATACAAACCACAGGTCCTCTGACATCAAATGCTTTTCAGTTAAGAGCGAGAAATGTGTGAGCTTCATGAACGATGTAGATTCATTTTGACATCAAAAGTGACTGCGATTACCTGAATTGAAATCTGGGTTGTAGGAAGTCACAGAGCCTGGGATTTACCTCCATTTCTGAAGGGAAACACACAGGACAGTTCTAATCCATGAAACACACCCTGCTTTAGACTAAGAAGCACTCTCTTGCTTTGTAGAGTCTCTAATACAGCAGGAAACTGGAATGTACTGAGACCAAAAGAACGGTGTTTCCTACACATATGGACCATGTCTAGTTCAACTCTGCTTCTGAAACTGATACAAACCACGGGTTCTCTAACATCCAATGCTTTTCAATTAACAGCGAGAAACGTGTGAGCTAGGTGAACAATGTAGCTTCACTTGAGCTGAAAATTGTCTGCGTTTACCTGAAACGAAGTCTTGTTTGTAAGAAGACACAGAGCCTGGGATTTATCTCCATTTGTGAAGGGAAACACACATCACAGTTCTCATCCATGAAACACACTCTGCTTTAGAGCAAGAAGCACGCTCTTCCTTTCTAGAGTCTCTAATACAGCAGGAAACATGAGAGTACTTACACCAAATGAACGGGGTTTCCTACACATATGGACCATATCTAGTTCAACTCTATTTCTGAAACTGATATAAACCACAGGTCCTCTAACATCAAATGCTTTTCAGTTAAGAGCGAGAAATGTGTGAGCTTCATGAATGATGTAGATTCATTTTGACATCAAAAGTGACTGCGTTTACCTGAAATGAAGTCTTGCTTGTAGGAAGTCACAGAGCCTGGGATTTACCTCCATTTCTGAAGGGAAACACACAGCACAGTTCTCATCCATGAAACACACTCGGCTTTAGACTAAGAAGCACTCTCTTGCTTTCTAGAGTCTCTAATACAGCAGGAAACTGGAATGTACTGAGACCAAAAGAACAGTGTTTCCTACACATACGGACCATGTCTAGTTAAACTTTGCTTCTGAAACTGATACAAACCAAAGGTCCTCTAACATCCAATGATTTTCACTTAACACCAAGAAACATGTGATCTTCGTGATCGATGTAGGTTCCTTTCAGCTGAAAAGTGACTGTGTTTACCTGAAATGAAAGCTTGCTTGTAGGAAAACACAGATCCTAGGATTTTACTCCATTTCTGAAAGCAAACACACAGCATAGTTCTCATCCATGAAACACACTCTGCTTTAGAGCAAAAAGCACGCTCTTCCTTCTTAGAGTCTCTAATACAGAAGGAAACATGAGTGTGCTCAGAACAAAAGATCGGGGTTTCCTACACATATGGACCATTTCTAGATCAACTCTCCCTCTGAAACTGATGCAAACCACAGGTCCTCTAACATCCAATGCTTTTCAGTTAAGAGTGAGAAACGTGTGAGCTTCGTGAACAATGAAGCTTCATTTGTGCTGAAAAGTGACTGTGTTTACAGGAAATGAATTCTTGCTTGTAGGAAAACACAGAGCCTAGGATTTAAATCCATTTCTGAAGGGAAACACACAGCACAGTAATCATCCATGAAACACACTCTCCTTAGGTGCAAGAAGCACGCTCTTGGCTTCTAGAGTCTCTAATACAGCAGGAACGTTTGTGTACTTAGACGAAAAGAACGGGGTTTCCTACACATATGGACAATATCTAGATCAACTCTCCGTCTGAAACTGATGCAAAACAAAGTTCCTCTTAAATCCAATGCTTTTCAGTTAAGAGCAAGAAACGTGTGAGCTTCCTGAACGATGTGGCTGCATTTGAGCTGAAAAGTGACTGTTTTTACCTGAAAGGAAATCTTGCTTGTACGAAGACACAGAGCATGGGATTTCACTCCATTACTGAAGGAAAACACACAGTACAGTTCTCATCCATGAAACACACTCTGGTTTATAGTAACAAGCACGCTCTTGCTTTCTTGAATCTCTAATACAGCAGGAAACGTGAGTGTGCTCAGAACAAAAGAACGGTGTTTCCTACACATATGGACCATTTCAAGTTCAACTCTGCTTCTGAAACTGATACAAACCACAGGTCCTGTAACATCCAATGCTTTTCAGTTAAGTGCAAGAAACGTGTGAGCTTCATGAAAGATGTAGCTTCATTTGAGCTGAAAAGTGACTGTGTTTACCTGAAACGAAGTCTTGCTTGTAGGAAGACAAAGAGCCTAGGGTTTACCTCCACTTCTGAATCAAAACACACGGCACAGTTCTCTTCCATGAAATATACTCTGTTTTAGAGCAAGAAGCAAGACCTTCCTTTCTAGAGTCTCTAAAAGAGCAGGAAACGTGAGTGTAATGAGACCAAACGAATGGGGTTTCCTACACAGACTGACTATATCTAGTTCAACTCTGCTTCTGAAACTGATATAAACCACAGGTCCTCTGACATCAAATGCTTTTCAGTTAAGAGCGAGAAATGTGTGAGCTTCATGAACGATGTAGATTCATTTTGACATCAAAAGTGACTGCAAATACCTGAAATGAAGTCTTGCATGTAGGCAGTCACAGAGCCTGGGATTTACCTCCATTTCTGAAGGGAAACACACAGCACAGAACTCATCCATGAAACACACTCTGCTTTAGACTAAGAAGCACTCTCTTGCTTTCTAGAGTCTCTAATACAGCAGGAAACTGGAATGAACTGAGACCAAAAGAACGGTGTTTCCTACACATACGGACCATGTCTAGTTCAACTCTGCTTCTGAAACTGATATAAACCACAGGTCCTCTGACATCAAATGCTTTTCAGTTAAGAGCGAGAAATGTGTGAGCTTCATGAATGATGTAGATTCATTTTGACATCAAAATGGACTGCAAATACCTGAAATGAAGTCTTGCATGTAGGCAGTCACAGAGCCTGGGATTTACCTCCATTTCTGAAGGGAAACACACAGCACAGAACTCATCCATGAAACACACTCTGCTTTAGACTAAGAAGCACTCTCTTGCTTTCTAGAGTCTCTAATACAGCAGGAAACTGGAATGTACTGAGACCAAAAGAACAGTGTTTCCTACACATACGGACCATGTCTAGTTCAACTCTGCTTCTGAAACTGATACAAACCACAGGTCCTCTAACATCCAATGCTTTTCAGTTAACAGCGAGAGTCGTGTGAGCTAGGTGAACAATGTAGCTTCACTTGAGCTGAAAATAGTCTGCGTTTACCTGAATCGAAGTCTTGCTTGTAGGAAGACCCAGAACCTGGGATTTAACTCCATTTATGAATCGAAACACACAGCACAGTTCTCATCCATGAAATGTACTCTTTTTTATTGCAAGAAGCATGCTCTTCCTTTCTAGAGTCTCTAATACAGCAGGAAACGTGAGTGTGCTCAGAACAAAAGAACGGTGTTTCCTGCACATATGGACCATTTGTAGTTTAACTCTGCTTCTGCAACTGATACAAACCACACGTCCGGTAACATCAAATGCTTTTCAGTTAAGACGGAGAAACATGTGAGATTCGTGAACAATGTAGCTTCCTTTGAGCTGAAAAGTGACTCTGTTTACCTGAAAGGAAGTTTTGCTTGTAGGTAGACACAGAACCTGGGATTTAACTCCATTTCTGAAGTGAAACACACAGCACAGTTCTCATCCATTAAACACACTCTGCTTTAGAGCAAGATGCACGCTCTTGCTTTCTGGAGTCTCTAATACAGCATTCTAAGTGAGATTGCTCAGAACAAAAGAACGGTGTTTCCTACACATATCGACCATTATTAGTTCAACTCTGCTTCTGCAATTGATACAAACCACAGGTCCTGTAACAGCCAATGCTTTTCAGTTAAGTGCAGAAACGTGTGAGCTTCAAGAAAGATGTAGCTTCATTTGAGCTGAAAAGTGACTGTGTTTACCTGAAACGAAGTCTTGCTTGTAGGAAGACAAAGAGCCTGGGATTTACCTCCATTTCTGAATCGAAACACACAGCACAGTTCTCATCCATGAAATATACTCTGTTTTAGAGCAAGAAGCAATATCTTCCTTTCTAGAGACTCTAATAAAGCAAGAAACCTGAGTGAACTGAGACCAAACCAACGGGGTTTCCTACACAGACTGACTATATCTAGTTCAACTTTGCTTCTGAAACTGATACAAACCACGGGTTCTCTAACATCCAATGCTTTTCAGTTAACAGCGAGAGTCGTGTGAGCTAGGTGAACAATGTAGCTTCACTTGAGCTGAAAATAGTCTGTGTTTACCTGAATCGAAGTCTTGCATGTAGGAAGACCCAGAACCTGGGATTTAACTCCATTTATGAATCGAAACACACAGCACAGTTCTCATCCATGAAATGTACTCTTTTTTATTGCAAGAAGCACGCTCTTCCTTTCTAGAGTCTCTAATACAGCAGGAAACGTGAGAGTACTTACTCCAAATGAACGGGGTTTCCTACACATATGGACCATATCTAGTTCAACTCTATTTCTGAAACTGATATAAACCACAGGTCCTCGAGCATCAAATGCTTTTCAGTTAAGAGCGAGAAATGTGTGAGCTTCATGAATGATGTAGATTCATTTTGACATCAAAAGTGACTGCGTTTACCTGAAATGAAGTCTTGCTTGTAGGAAGTCACAGAGCCTGGGATTTACCTCCATTTCTGAAGGGAAACACACAGCACAGTTCTCATCCATGAAACACACTCGGCTTTAGACTAAGAAGCACTCTCTTGCTTTCTAGAGTCTCTAATACAGCAGGAAACTGGAATGTACTGAGACCAAAAGAACAGTGTTTCCTACACATACGGACCATGTCTATTTAAACTCTGCTTCTGAAACTGATACAAACCAAAGGTCCTCTAACACCCATGATTTTCTCTTAACACCAAGAAACATGTGACCTTCGTGAACAATGTAGGTTCCTTTCAGCTGAAAAGTGACTGTGTTTACCTGAAATCAAAGCTTGCTTGTAGGAAAACACAGATCCTAGGATTTAAATCCATTTCTGAAAGCAAACACACAGCATAGTTCTCATCCATGAAACACACTCTGCTTTAGAGCAAAAAGCACGCTCTTCCTTCCTAGAGTCTCTAATACAGAAGGAAACATGAGTGTGCTCAGAACAAAAGATCGGGGTTTCCTACACATATGGACCATTTCTAGATCAACTATCCCTCTGAAACTGATGCAAACCACAGGTCCTCTAACATCCAATGCTTTTCAGTTAAGAGCGAGAAATGTGTGAGCTTCATGAACGATGTAGATTCATTTTGACCACAAAAGTGACTGCGTTTACCTGAAATGAAGTCTTGCTTATAGGAAGTCACAGATCCTGGGATTTACCTCCATTTCTGAAGTGAAATACACAGCACAGTTCTCACCCATGAAACACACTCTGCTTTCGAGCAAGATGCACGCTCTTGCTTTCTAGAGACTCTAATACAGCATTCTAAGTGAGATTGCTCAGAACAAAAGAACGGTGTTTCCTACAAATATGGACCATTTCTAGTTCAACTCTGCTCCTAAACTGATAGAAACCACAGATCCTCTAACATCCAATGCTTTTCTGTTAAGAGTGAGAAACGTGTGAGCTTCATGAATGATGTAGCTTCCTTTGAGCGGAAAAGTTACTGTGTTTTCCTGAAACGAAATCTTACTTGTAGGAAGTAAAGAGCCTGGGATTTACCTCCATTTCTAAAGGGAAACACACAGCACAGTTATCATCCATGAAACACACTCTGCTTTATAGCAAGAAGCACGCTCTTGCTTTCTTGAATCTCTAATACAGCAGGAAACTTGAGTGTGCTCAGTCCAAAAGAACGGTGTTTGCTACACATACGCACTTTATATAGTTCAATTCTGCTTTTGAAACTGATACAAACCACAGGTCTTATAACATCCGATGCTTTTCAGTTAAGAGCAAGAAAAGTGTGAGCATCGTGAACGATGTAGCTTCCTTTGAGCTGAAAAGTGAATCCGTTTACCTGAAACGAAGGCTTCCTTGAAAGAAGACACAGAGCCTGGGATTTCACTATGTTACTGAAAGAAAACACACAGTACAGTTCTCATCCATGAAACACACTCTGGTTTATAGCAAGAAGCATGCTCTTGCTTTCTTGAATCTATAATACAGCAGGAAACTTGAGCGTGCTCAGACCAAAAGAACGGGGTTTCCTACACATACGCACCATATCTAGTGCAATTCTGCCTCTGAAACTGAAACAAACCACAGGTCCTCTAAAATCAAATGCTTTTCAGTTAAGAACGAGAAACGTGTGAGCTTCGTGAACGATGTAGCTTCCTTTAAGCTGAAAATTGACTGTGTTTACATGAAAGGAATTCTTGCTTGTAGGAAGTAAAGAGCCTGGGATTTACCTCCATTTCTAAAGGGAAACACACAGCACAGTTATCATCCATGAAACACACTCTGCTTTATAGCAAGAAGCACGCTCTTGCTTTCTTGAATCTCTAATACAGCAGGAAACTTGAGTGTGCTCAGACCAAAAGAACGGTGTTTGCTACACATACGCGCTTTATATAGTTCAATTCTGCTTTTGAAACTGATACAAAACACAGGTCCTATAACATCCGATGCTTTTCAGTTAAGAGCAAGAAAAGTGTGAGCATCGTGAACGATGTAGCTTCCTTTGAGCTGAAAAGTGAATCCGTTTACCTGAAACGAAGGCTTCCTTGAAAGAAGACACAGAGCCTGGGATTTCACTATGTTACTGACAGAAAACACACAGTACAGTTCTCATCCATGAAACACACTCTGGTTTATAGCAAGAAGCACGCTCTTGCTTTCTTGAATCTATAATACAGCAGGAAACTTGAGCGTGCTCAGACCAAAAGAACGGGGTTTCCTACACATACGCACCATATCTAGTGCAATTCTGCCTCTGAAACTGAAACAAACCACAGGTCCTCTAAAATCAAATGCTTTTCAGTTAAGAACGAGAAACGTGTGAGCTTCGTGAACGATGTAGCTTCATTTGAGCTGAAAAGTGACTGTGTTTACCTGAAACGAAGTCTTGCTTGTAGGAAGACAAAGAGCCTGGGATTTAACTCCATATCTGAAGAGAAACACACAGCACAGTTATCATCTATGAAACACTCTCTGCTTTATAGCAAGAAGCACGCTCTTGCTTTCTAGAGTCTCTAATACAACAGGAAACATGAGTGTACTGAGACCATAGGACCGGGGTTTCATACACATATGGACCATTTTTAGTTCAACTCTGCACCTAAGCTCATAGAAACCTCAGGTCCTCTAACATACAATGCTTTCCTGTTAAGAGCGAAAAACGTGTGAGCTTCGTGAACAATGAAATTTCATTCGACCTGAAAAGTGACTGTGTTTACCTGAAACGAAGTCTTGCTTGTAGGAAGACACAGAGGCTGGGATTTACATACATTTCTGATGGGAAACACACAGCACAGTTATCATCCATGAAACACACTCTGCTTTAGTGCAAGAAGCACGCTCTTGCTTTCTATAGTCTCTAATACAGCAGGAACGTGTGTGTACTTAGACGAAAAGAACGGGGTTTCCTACACATATGGACCATATGTAGTTCAACTCTGCTTCTGAAACTGATACAAACCACAGGTCATCTAACATCCAATGCTTTTCAGTTAAGTGCGAGAAACGCGTGAGCTAGGTGAACAATTTAGCTTCATTGGAGCTTAAAAGGGTCTGTGTTTACCTGAAACGAAGTCTTGCTTGTAAGAAGACACATAGCCTGGGATTTAACTCCATTTCGTATGTGAAACACAGAGCTCAGTTCTCATCCATGAAATATAATCTGCTTCAGAGCAAGAAGCACGCTCTTGCTTTCTTGAATCTCTAATACAGCAGGAAACTTGAGTGTGCTCAGACCAAAAGAACAGGGTTTCCTACACATACGCACCATATCTAGTGCAATTCTGCCTCTGAAACTGAAACAAACCACAGGTCCTCTAAAATCAAATGCTTTTCAGTTAAGAATGAGAAACGTGTGAGCTTCGTGAACGATGTAGCTTCCTTTAAGCTGAAAAGTGACTGTGTTTACATGAAAGGAATTCTTGCTTATAGGAAGACACAGAGCCTGGGATTTAACTCCATTTCTGAAGCGAAACACACAGCACAGTCCTCAACCATGAAACACACTCTGCTTTAGAGCAAGATGCACGCTCTTGCTTTCTTGAGTCTCTAATACATCAGGAAACATGAGTGTGTTCAGACCAAAGAACATAGTCTCCTACACATATGTACCATTTCTAGTTCAACTCTGCTTCTGAACCTGATACATCCACAGGTCCTCTACCATCCAATGCTTTTCTGTTAAGAGCAAGAAACCTGAGAGCATCGTGATCGATGTAGCTTCATTTGAGCTGAAAAGTGACTGTGTTTACCTGAAACGAAGTCTTGCTTGTAGGAAGACAAAGAGCCTGGGATTTAACTCCATATCTGAAGAGAAACACACAGCACAGTTATCATCCATGAAACACACTCTGCTTTATAGCAAGAAGCACGCTCTTGCTTTCTAGAGTCTCTAATACAACAGGAAACATGAGTGTACTGAGACCATAGGACCGGGCTTTCATACACATATGGACCATTTTTAGTTCAACTCTGCACCTAAGCTCATAGAAACCTCAGGTCCTCTAACATACGATGCTTTCCTGTTAAGAGCGAAAAACGTGTGAGCTTCGTGAACAATGAAATTTCATTCGACCTGAAAAGTGACTGTGTTTACCTGAAACGAAGTCTTGCTTGTAGGAAGACACAGAGGCTGGGATTTACATACATTTCTGATGGGAAACACACAGCACAGTTATCATCCATGAAACACACTCTGCTTTAGTGCAAGAAGCACGCTCTTGCTTTCTATAGTCTCTAATACAGCAGGAACGTGTGTGTACTTAGACGAAAAGAACGGGGTTTCCTACACATATGGACCATATGTAGTTCAACTCTGCTTCTGAAACTGATACAAACCACAGGTCATCTAACATCCAATGCTTTTCAGTTATGTGCGAGAAACGCGTGAGCTAGGTGAACAATTTAGCTTCATTGGAGCTTAAAAGGGTCTGTGTTTACCTGAAACGAAGTCTTGCTTGTAAGAAGACACATAGCCTGGGATTTAACTCCATTTCGTATGTGACACACAGAGCTCAGTTCTCATCCATGAAATATAATCTGCTTTAGAGCAAGAAGCACGCTCTTGCTTTCTTGACTCTAATACAGCAGGAAACTTGAGTGTGCTCAGACCAAAAGAACAGGGTTTCCTACACATACGCACCATATCTTGTGCAATTCTGCCTCTGAAACTGAAACAAACCACAGGTCCTCTAACATCAAATGCTTTTCTTTTAAGAGCGAAATATGTGTGAGCTTCGTGAACGATGTAGCTTCATTTGAGCTGAAAAATTACTGTGTTTACCTGAAACGAATTCTTGCTTGTAGGAAGACAAAGAGCCTGGGATTTTCCACCATTTCTAAAGGGAAACACACTGCACAGTTATCATCCATGAAACACACTCTGCTTTATAGCAAGAAGCACGCTCTTGCTTTCTTGAATCTCTAATACAGCAGGAAACTTGAGTGTGCTCAGACCAAAAGAACGGTGTTTGCTACACATACACACTTTATATAGTTCAATTCTGCTTTTGAAACTGATACAAACCACAGGTCCTATAACATCCGATGCTTTTCAGTTAAGAGCAAGAAACGTGAGAGCTTCGTGAACGATGTAGCTTCCTTTGAGCTGAAAAGTGAATGCGTTTACCTGAAACGAAGGCTTCCTTGAAAGAAGACACAGAGCCTGGGATTTCACTACGTTACTAAAAGAAAACACACAGTACAGTTCTCATCCATGAAACACACTCTGGTTTATAGCAAGAAGCACGCTCTTGCTTTCTTGAATCTATAATACAGCAGGAAACTTGAGCATGCTCAGACCAAAAGAACGGGGATTCCTACACATACGCACCATATCTAGTGCAATTCTGCCTCTGAAACTGAAACAAACCACAGGTCCTCTAAAATCAAATGCTTTTCAGTTAAGAACGAGAAACGTGTGAGCTTCGTGAATGATGTAGCTTCCTTTAAGCTGAAAAGTGACTGTGTTTACATGAAAGGAATTCTTGCTTGTAGGAAGACAAAGAGCCTGGGATTTAACTCCATATCTGAAGAGAAACACACAGCACAGTTATCATCCATGAAACACACTCTGCTTTATAGCAAGAAGCACGCTCTTGCTTTCTAGAGTCTCTAATACAACAGGAAACATGAGTGTACTGAGACCATAGGACCGGGGTTTCATACACATATGGACCATTTTTAGTTCAACTCTGCACCTAAGCTCATAGAAACCTCAGGTCCTCTAACATACGATGCTTTCCTGTTAAGAGCGAAAAACGTGTGAGCTTCGTGAACAATGAAATTTCATTCGACCTGAAAAGTGACTGTGTTTACCTGAAACGAAGTCTTGCTTGTAGGAAGACACAGAGGCTGGGATTTACATACATTTCTGATGGGAAACACACAGCACAGTTCTCATCCAAGAAACACACTCTGCTTTAGAGCAGGAAGCACGCTCTTGCTTTCTAGAGTCTCTAATACAGCAGGAAACGTGAGTGTGCTAAGAACAAAAGAACAGTGTTTCCTACACATACGCACCATATCTAGTCCAATTCTGCTTCTGAAACTGATACAAACCACAGGACCTATAACATCCAATGCTTTTCAGTTAAGACCGAGAAACGTGTGAGCTTTGTGAATGATGTAGCTTCCTTTAAGCTGAAAAGTGACTGTGTTTACCTGAAAGGAATTCTTGCTTGTAGGTAGACAGAGAGCCTGGGATTTAACTCCATTTCTGAAGGGAAACACACAGCACAGTCCTCATCCATGAAACACACTCTGCTTTAGAGCAAGATGCACGCTCTTGCTTTCTAGATTCTCTAATACAGCAGGAAATATGAGCGGACTGAGACCAAACGAACGGGGTTTCCTACACATATGGACCATTTCTAGTTCAACTCTGCTCCTAACCTCATAGAAACCACAGGTCCTCTAACATCCAATGCTTTCCGGTTAAGAGCGAAAAACGTGTGAGCTTCATGAACGATGTAGATTCATTTTGACCACAAAAGTGACTGCGTTTACCTGAAATGAAGTCTTGCTTATAGGAAGTCACAGATCCTGGGATTTACCTCCATTTCTGAAGTGAAATACACAGCACAGTTCTCACCCATGAAACACACTCTGCTTTCGAGCAAGATGCACGCTCTTGCTTTCTAGAGACTCTAATACAGCATTCTAAGTGAGATTGCTCAGAACAAAAGAACGGTGTTTCCTACAAATATGGACCATTTCTAGTTCAACTCTGCTCCTAAACTGATAGAAACCACAGATCCTCTAACATCCAATGCTTTTCTGTTAAGAGTGAGAAACGTGTGAGCTTCATGAATGATGTAGCTTCCTTTGAGCGGAAAAGTTACTGTGTTTTCCTGAAACGAAATCTTACTTGTAGGAAGTAAAGAGCCTGGGATTTACCTCCATTTCTAAAGGGAAACACACAGCACAGTTATCATCCATGAAACACACTCTGCTTTATAGCAAGAAGCACGCTCTTGCTTTCTTGAATCTCTAATACAGCAGGAAACTTGAGTGTGCTCAGTCCAAAAGAACGGTGTTTGCTACACATACGCACTTTATATAGTTCAATTCTGCTTTTGAAACTGATACAAACCACAGGTCCTATAACATCCGATGCTTTTCAGTTAAGAGCAAGAAAAGTGTGAGCATCGTGAACGATGTAGCTTCCTTTGAGCTGAAAAGTGAATCCGTTTACCTGAAACGAAGGCTTCCTTGAAAGAAGACACAGAGCCTGGGATTTCACTATGTTACTGAAAGAAAACACACAGTACAGTTCTCATCCATGAAACACACTCTGGTTTATAGCAAGAAGCATGCTCTTGCTTTCTTGAATCTATAATACAGCAGGAAACTTGAGCGTGCTCAGACCAAAAGAACGGGGTTTCCTACACATACGCACCATATCTAGTGCAATTCTGCCTCTGAAACTGAAACAAACCACAGGTCCTCTAAAATCAAATGCTTTTCAGTTAAGAACGAGAAACGTGTGAGCTTCGTGAACGATGTAGCTTCCTTTAAGCTGAAAATTGACTGTGTTTACATGAAAGGAATTCTTGCTTGTAGGAAGTAAAGAGCCTGGGATTTACCTCCATTTCTAAAGGGAAACACACAGCACAGTTATCATCCATGAAACACACTCTGCTTTATAGCAAGAAGCACGCTCTTGCTTTCTTGAATCTCTAATACAGCAGGAAACTTGAGTGTGCTCAGACCAAAAGAACGGTGTTTGATACACATACGCGCTTTATATAGTTCAATTCTGCTTTTGAAACTGATACAAAACACAGGTCCTATAACATCCGATGCTTTTCAGTTAAGAGCAAGAAAAGTGTGAGCATCGTGAACGATGTAGCTTCCTTTGAGCTGAAAAGTGAATCCGTTTACCTGAAACGAAGGCTTCCTTGAAAGAAGACACAGAGCCTGGGATTTCACTATGTTACTGACAGAAAACACACAGTACAGTTCTCATCCATGAAACACACTCTGGTTTATAGCAAGAAGCACGCTCTTGCTTTCTTGAATCTATAATACAGCAGGAAACTTGAGCGTGCTCAGACCAAAAGAACGGGGTTTCCTACACATACGCACCATATCTAGTGCAATTCTGCCTCTGAAACTGAAACAAACCACAGGTCCTCTAAAATCAAATGCTTTTCAGTTAAGAACGAGAAACGTGTGAGCTTCGTGAACGATGTAGCTTCATTTGAGCTGAAAAGTGACTGTGTTTACCTGAAACGAAGTCTTGCTTGTAGGAAGACAAAGAGCCTGGGATTTAACTCCATATCTGAAGAGAAACACACAGCACAGTTATCATCTATGAAACACTCTCTGCTTTATAGCAAGAAGCACGCTCTTGCTTTCTAGAGTCTCTAATACAACAGGAAACATGAGTGTACTGAGACCATAGGACCGGGGTTTCATACACATATGGACCATTTTTAGTTCAACTCTGCACCTAAGCTCATAGAAACCTCAGGTCCTCTAACATACGATGCTTTCCTGTTAAGAGCGAAAAACGTGTGAGCTTCGTGAACAATGAAATTTCATTCGACCTGAAAAGTGACTGTGTTTACCTGAAACGAAGTCTTGCTTGTAGGAAGACACAGAGGCTGGGATTTACATAAATTTCTGATGGGAAACACACAGCACAGTTATCATCCATGAAACACACTCTGCTTTAGTGCAAGAAGCACGCTCTTGCTTTCTATAGTCTCTAATACAGCAGGAACGTGTGTGTACTTAGACGAAAAGAACGGGGTTTCCTACACATATTGACCATATGTAGTTCAACTCTGCTTCTGAAACTGATACAAACCACAGGTCATCTAACATCCAATGCTTTTCAGTTAAGTGCGAGAAACGCGTGAGCTAGGTGAACAATTTAGCTTCATTGGAGCTTAAAAGGGTCTGTGTTTACCTGAAACGAAGTCTTGCTTGTAAGAAGACACATAGCCTGGGATTTAACTCCATTTCGTATGTGAAACACAGAGCTCAGTTCTCATCCATGAAATATAATCTGCTTTAGAGCAAGAAGCACGCTCTTGCTTTCTTGAATCTCTAATACAGCAGGAAACTTGAGTGTGCTCAGACCAAAAGAACAGGGTTTCCTACACATACGCACCATATCTTGTGCAATTCTGCCTCTGAAACTGAAACAAACCACAGGTCCTCTAACATCAAATGCTTTTCTTTTAAGAGCGAAATATGTGTGAGCTTCGTGAACGATGTAGCTTCATTTGAGCTGAAAAATTACTGTGTTTACCTGAAACGAATTCTTGCTTGTAGGAAGACAAAGAGCCTGGGATTTAACTCCATTTCTGAAGCGAAACACACAGCACAGTCCTCAACCATGAAACACACTCTGCTTTAGAGCAAGATGCACGCTCTTGCTTTCTTGAGTCTCTAATACAGCAGGAAACATGAGTGTGTTCAGACCAAAGAACATAGTCTCCTACACATATGTACCATTTCTAGTTCAACTCTGCTTCTGAACCTGATACATCCACAGGTCCTCTACCATCCAATGCTTTTCTGTTAAGAGCAAGAAACCTGAGAGCATCGTGATCGATGTAGCTTCATTTGAGCTGAAAAGTGACTGTGTTTACCTGAAACGAAGTCTTGCTTGTAGGAAGACAAAGAGCCTGGGATTTAACTCCATATCTGAAGAGAAACACACAGCACAGTTATCATCCATGAAACACACTCTGCTTTATAGCAAGAAGCACGCTCTTGCTTTCTAGAGTCTCTAATACAACAGGAAACATGAGTGTACTGAGACCATAGGACCGGGCTTTCATACACATATGGACCATTTTTAGTTCAACTCTGCACCTAAGCTCATAGAAACCTCAGGTCCTCTAACATACGATGCTTTCCTGTTAAGAGCGAAAAACGTGTGAGCTTCGTGAACAATGAAATTTCATTCGACCTGAAAAGTGACTGTGTTTACCTGAAACGAAGTCTTGCTTGTAGGAAGACACAGAGGCTGGGATTTACATACATTTCTGATGGGAAACACACAGCACAGTTATCATCCATGAAACACACTCTGCTTTAGTGCAAGAAGCACGCTCTTGCTTTCTATAGTCTCTAATACAGCAGGAACGTGTGTGTACTTAGACGAAAAGAACGGGGTTTCCTACACATATGGACCATATGTAGTTCAACTCTGCTTCTGAAACTGATACAAACCACAGGTCATCTAACATCCAATGCTTTTCAGTTAAGTGCGAGAAACGCGTGAGCTAGGTGAACAATTTAGCTTCATTGGAGCTTAAAAGGGTCTGTGTTTACCTGAAACGAAGTCTTGCTTGTAAGAAGACACATAGCCTGGGATTTAACTCCATTTCGTATGTGACACACAGAGCTCAGTTCTCATCCATGAAATATAATCTGCTTTAGAGCAAGAAGCACGCTCTTGCTTTCTTGAATCTCTAATACAGCAGGAAACTTGAGTGTGCTCAGACCAAAAGAACAGGGTTTCCTACACATACGCACCATATCTTGTGCAATTCTGCCTCTGAAACTGAAACAAACCACAGGTCCTCTAACATCAAATGCTTTTCTTTTAAGAGCGAAATATGTGTGAGCTTCGTGAACGATGTACCTTCATTTGAGCTGAAAAATTACTGTGTTTACCTGAAACGAATTCTTGCTTGTAGGAAGACAAAGAGCCTGGGATTTTCCACCATTTCTAAAGGGAAACACACTGCACAGTTATCATCCATGAAACACACTCTGCTTTATAGCAAGAAGCACGCTCTTGCTTTCTTGAATCTCTAATACAGCAGGAAACTTGAGTGTGCTCAGACCAAAAGAACGGTGTTTGCTACACATACACACTTTATATAGTTCAATTCTGCTTTTGAAACTGATACAAACCACAGGTCCTATAACATCCGATGCTTTTCAGTTAAGAGCAAGAAACGTGAGAGCTTCGTGAACGATGTAGCTTCCTTTGAGCTGAAAAGTGAATGCGTTTACCTGAAACGAAGGCTTCATTGAAAGAAGACACAGAGCCTGGGATTTCACTACGTTACTAAAAGAAAACACACAGTACAGTTCTCATCCATGAAACACACTCTGGTTTATAGCAAGAAGCACGCTCTTGCTTTCTTGAATCTATAATACAGCAGGAAACTTGAGCGTGCTCAGACCAAAAGAACGGGGATTCCTACACATACGCACCATATCTAGTGCAATTCTGCCTCTGAAACTGAAACAAACCACAGGTCCTCTAAAATCAAATGCTTTTCAGTTAAGAACGAGAAACGTGTGAGCTTCGTGAATGATGTAGCTTCCTTTAAGCTGAAAAGTGACTGTGTTTACATGAAAGGAATTCTTGCTTGTAGGAAGACAAAGAGCCTGGGATTTAACTCCATATCTGAAGAGAAACACACAGCACAGTTATCATCCATGAAACACACTCTGCTTTATAGCAAGAAGCACGCTCTTGCTTTCTAGAGTCTCTAATACAACAGGAAACATGAGTGTACTGAGACCATAGGACCGGGGTTTCATACACATATGGACCATTTTTAGTTCAACTCTGCACCTAAGCTCATAGAAACCTCAGGTCCTCTAACATACGATGCTTTCCTGTTAAGAGCGAAAAACGTGTGAGCTTCGTGAACAATGAAATTTCATTCGACCTGAAAAGTGACTGTGTTTACCTGAAACGAAGTCTTGCTTGTAGGAAGACACAGAGGCTGGGATTTACATACATTTCTGATGGGAAACACACAGCACAGTTCTCATCCAAGAAACACACTCTGCTTTAGAGCAGGAAGCACGCTCTTGCTTTCTAGAGTCTCTAATACAGCAGGAAACGTGAGTGTGCTAAGAACAAAAGAACAGTGTTTCCTACACATACGCACCATATCTAGTCCAATTCTGCTTCTGAAACTGATACAAACCACAGGACCTATAACATCCAATGCTTTTCAGTTAAGACCGAGAAACGTGTGAGCTTTGTGAATGATGTAGCTTCCTTTAAGCTGAAAAGTGACTGTGTTTACCTGAAAGGAATTCTTGCTTGTAGGTAGACAGAGAGCCTGGGATTTAACTCCATTTCTGAAGGGAAACACACAGCACAGTCCTCATCCATGAAACACACTCTGCTTTAGAGCAAGATGCACGCTCTTGCTTTCTAGATTCTCTAATACAGCAGGAAATATGAGCGGACTGAGACCAAACGAACGGGGTTTCCTACACATATGGACCATTTCTAGTTCAACTCTGCTCCTAACCTCATAGAAACCACAGGTCCTCTAACATCCAATGCTTTCCGGTTAAGAGCGAAAAACGTGTGAGCTTCATGAACAATGAAGCTTCATTCGAGCTGAAAAGTGACTGTGTTTACCTGAAACGAAGTCTTGCTTGTAGGAAGACACAGAGCCTGGGATTTAAATCCATTTCTGAAGGGAAACACAAAACACAGTCCTCATCCATGAAACACACTCTGCTTTAGATCAAGATGCAGGCTCTTGCTTTCTATAGTCTCTAATATAGCAGGAAACGGGAGTGTACTGAGAACAAATGAACGGGGTTTCCTACACATAGGTACACTATGTAGTTCTACTCTGCTTCTGAAACTGATACAAACAATAGGTCCTCTAACAACCAATGCTTTTCAGTTAAGAGCGAGAATCATATGAGCTTCGTGAACGATGTAGCTTTGTTTGAACTAAAAAGTGACTGCGTTTACCTGAAACGAAGGCTTCCTTGAAAGAAGACACAGAACCTGGGATTTCACTCCATTACTGAAGGAAAACACACAGTACAGTTCTCATTCATGAAACACACGCTGGTTTATAGCAAGAAGCACGCTCTTGCTTTCTTGAATCTCTAATACAGCAGGAAACTTGAGTGTGCTCAGACTAAAAGAACGGGGTTTCCTACACATTCACACCATATCTAGTTCAATTCTGCTTCTGAAACTGATACAAACCACAGGTCCTCTAACATCAAATGCTTCAGTTAAGACCGAGAAACGTGAGTGTACTCAGAAAAAAAGAACGGTGTTTCCTACAAATATGGACCATTTCTCGTTCAACTCTGCTCCTAAACTTATAGAAACCACAGGTCCTCTAACAACCTATGCTTTTTAGTTATGTGCGAGGAACGTTTGAGCTTCGAGAATGATGTAGCTTCCTTTGAGCTGAAAAATGACTGTTTTTACCTGAAAGGAATTCTTGCTTGTAGGAACACACAGAGCCTGAGATTTACCTCTATTTCTGAAGGGAAACACACAGCACAGTTGTCATTCATGAAACAAACACACTCTGTTTTAGAGCAAGAAGGAATCTCTTGCTTTCTAGATTCTCCAATACAGCAGGAAACGTGAGTGTGTTCAGACCAAAGAACGGAGTTTCCTACACATATGGATCATTTCTAGTTCAACTCTGCTTCTGAAACTGATACAAACCACAGGTCTTCTAACATCCAATGCTTTTCTTTTAAGAGCGAGAAACCTGAGAGCTTCGTGAAAGATGTAGCTTCATTTGAGCTGAAAAGTGACTGTGTTTACCTGAAACGAAGTCTTGCTTGTAGGACCAAAAAGAGCCTGGGATTTAACTCCATTTCTGAAGGGAAACACACAGCACAGTTCTCTTCCATGAAACACACTCTGCGTTAAGCAAGATGCACGCTCGTACTTTCTAGAGTCTCTAATACAGCAGGAAACATGAGTGTACTGAGACATAATGAACGGGTTTTCATACACATATGGACAATTTCTAGTTCAACTCTGCTTCTGAAACTGATACAAACCACAGGTCATCTAACATCCAATGCTTTCCTGTTAAGAGCAAGAAACATGTGAGCTTCGTGAACAATGAAGCTTCATTCGAGCTCAAAAGGGTCTGCGTTTACCTGAAACGAAGTCTTGCTTGTAAGAAGACACAGAGCATGGGATTTAACTCCATTTTGGAAGCGAAACACACAGAACAGTTCTCATCCATGATATATACTCTGCTTTCAGCAAGAAGCACGCTTTCCTTTCTAGATTCTGTAATACAGCAGGAAACGTGAGTGTGCTCAGAACAAAAGAACGGTGTTTCCTACAAATATGGACCATTTCTAGTTCAACTCTGCTACTAAACTTATAGAAACCACAGGTCCTCTAACAACCAATGCTTTTCAGTTAAGTGCGAGGAACGTTTGAGCTTCGAGAATGATGTATCTTCCTTTGAGCTGAAAAGTGACTGTTTTTACCTGAAAGGAATTCTTGCTTGTAGGAAGACTCAGAACATGGGATTTAACTCCATTTCTGAAGGGAAACACACAGCACAGTTGTCATCCATGAAACACACTCTGCTTTAGAGCAAAAAGGAATCTCTTGCTTTCTAGATTCTCCAATACAGCAGGAAACGTGAGTGTGTTCAGACCAAAGAACGGAGTTTCCTACACATATCGACCATTTCTAGTTCAACTCTGCCTCTGAAACTGATACAAACCACAGTTCCTCTAACATCCAATGCTTTTCTGTTAAGAACAAGAAACCTGAGAGCTTCGTGAAAGATGTAGCTTCATTTGAGCAGAAAACTGACTGTGTTTACCTGAAACGAAGTCTTGCTTGTAGGAAGACAAAGAGCCTGGGATTTAACTCCATATCTGAAGGGAAACACACAGTACAGTTCTCATCCATGAAACACACTCTGCTTTAGAGCAAGAAGCACGCTCTTGCTTTCTAGAGTCTCTAATATTGCAGGAAATGGGAATGTACTGAGACCAAATGAACGGGGTTTCATACACATATGGACCATATCAAGTTCAACTCTACTTCTGAAACTGATACAAACCACAGGTCATCTAAAATCCAATGCTTTTCAGTTAACTGCTAGAAACGCCTGAGCTAGGTGAACAATGTAGCTTCATTGGAGCTTAAAAGGGTCTGTGTTTACCTGAAACGAAGTCTTGCTTGTAAGAAGACACATAGCCTGGGATTTAACTGCATTTCGTATGTGAAACACAGAGCTCAGTTCTCATCCATGAAATATAATCTGCTTTAGAGCAAGAAGCACGCTCTTCCTTTCTAGATTCTCTAATACAGCCCTAAACATGTGTGAGCTCAGAACAAAAGAACAGTGTTTCCTACAAATATGGACCATTTCTAGTTCAACTCTGCTCCTAAACTGATAGAAACCACAGATCCTGTAACATCCAATGCTTTTCTGTTAAGAGTGACAAACGTGTGAGCTTCATGAACGATGTAGCTTCCTTTGAGCTGAAAAGTTACTGTGTTTTCCTGAAACGAAATCTTGCTTGTAGGAAGTAAAGAGCCTGGGATTTACCTCCATTTCTAAAGGGAAACACACAGCACAGTTATCATCCATGAAACACACTCTGCTTTATAGCAAGAAGCACGCTCTTGCTTTCTTGAATCTCTAATACAGCAGGAAACTTGAGTGTGCTCAGACCAAAAGAACGGTGTTTGCTACACATACACACTTTATATAGTTCAATTCTGCTTTTGAAATTGATACAAACTACAGGTCCTATAACATCCGATGCTTTTCAGTTAAGAGCAAGAAACGTGAGAGCTTCGTGAATGATGTAGCTTCCTTTGAGCTGAAAAGTGAATCCGTTTACCTGAAACGAAGGCTTCCTTGAAAGAAGACACAGAGCCTGGGATTTCACTACATTACTGAAAGAAAACACACAGTACAGTTCTCATCCATGAAACACACTCTGGTTAATAGCAAGAAGCACGCTCTTGCTTTCTTGAATCTATAATACAGCAGGAAACTTGAGCGTGCTCATACCAAAAGAATGGGGTTTCCTACACATACGCACAATATCTAGTGCAATTCTGCCTCTGAAACTGAAACAAACCACAGGTCCTCTAAAATCAAATGCTTTTCAGTTAAGAACGATAAACGTGTGAGCTTCGTGAACGATGTAGCTTCCTTTAAGCTGAAAAGTGACTGTGTTTACATGAAAGGAATTCTTGCTTATAGGAAGACACAGAGCCTGGGATTTAACTCCATTTCTGAAGGGAAACACACAGCACAGTCCTCAACCATGAAACACACTCTGCTTTAGAGCAAGATGCACGCTCTTGCTTTCTAGAGTCTCTAATACAGCAGGAAACATGAGTGTGTTCAGACCAAAAACATAGTCTCCTACACATATGGACTATTTCTAGTTCAACTCTGCTTCTGAAACTGATACATCCACAGGTCCTCTACCATCCAGTGCTTTTCTGTTAAGAGCAAGAAACCTGAGAGCATCGTGATTGATGTAGCTTCATTTGAGCTGAAAAGTGACTGTGTTTACCTGAAACGAAGTCTTGCTTGTAGGAAGACAAAGAGCCGGGGATTTAACTCCATATCTGAAGAGAAACACACAGCACAGTTATCATCCATGAAACACACTCTGCTTTATAGCAAGAAGCACGCTCTTGCTTTCTAGAGTCTCTAATACAACAGGAAACATGAGTGTACTGAGACCATAGGACCAGGGTTTCATACACGTATGGACCATTTTTAGTTCAACTCTGCACCTAAGCTCATAGAAACCTCAGGTCCTCTAACATACGATGCTTTCCTGTTAAGAGCGAAAAACGTGTGAGCTTCGTGAACAATGAAATTTCATTCGACCTGAAAAGTGACTGTGTTTACCTGAAACGAAGTCTTGCTTGTAGGAAGACACAGAGGCTGGGATTTACATACATTTCTGATGGGAAACACACAGCACAGTTATCATCCATGAAACACTCTCTGCTTTAGTGCAAGAAGCACGCTCTTGCTTTCTAGAGTCTCTAATACAGCAGGAACCTGTGTGTACTTAGACGAAAAGAAAGGGGTTTCCTACACATATGGAGCATATCTAGTTCATCTCTGCTTCTGTAACTGATACAAACCACAGGTCCTCTAACATCAAATGCTTCAGTTAAGACCGAGACACGTGTGAGTTTCGTGAACGATGTAGCTTCATTTGTTGTGACAAGTAACTGTGTTTACCTGAAACGAATTCTTGCATGATAGGAAGACAAAGTGCCTGGGATTTACCTCCATTTCTAAAGGGAAACACACAGCACAGTTATCATCCATGGAACACACTCTGCTTTATAGCAAGAAGCACGCTCTTGCTTTCTTGAATCTTTAATACAGCAGGAAACTTGAGTGTGCTCAGAACAAACGAACGGTGTTTCCTACACATACACATGTTATCTAGTTCAATTCTGCTTCTGAAACTCATATAAACCACAGGTCCTATAACATCCAATGCTTTTCATTTAAGAGCAAGAAACGTGTGAGCTTCGTGAACGATGTAGCTTCCTTTGAGCTGAAAATTGAATCCATTTACCTGAAACGAAGGCTTCCTTGAAAGAAGACACAGAGCCTGGGATTTCACTCCATTTCTGAAGGGATACACACAGCACAGTCCTCATCCATGAAACACACTCTGCTTTAGAGCAAGATGCACGCTCTTGCTTTCTAGAGTCTCTAATACAGCAGGAAACATGAGTGTACTTAGACCAAAAGAACAGGGTTTCATACACATATGGACCTTTCCTTGTTCTACTCTGCTCCTAACCTGATAGAAACCACAGGTCCTCTAACATCCAATGCTTTCCTTTTAAGAGCGAAAAACGTGTGAGCTTTGTGAACAATGAAGCTTAATTCGAGCTGAAAAGTGACTGTTTTTACCTGAAAGGAAATCTTGCTTGTAGGAAGACACAGAGCCTGGTATTTAACTCCATTACTGAAGGGAAACACACAGCACAGTTATCATCCATGAAACACACTCTGCTTTAGTGCATGAAGCACGCTCTTGCTTTCTAGAGTCTCTAATACAGCAGGAATGTGTGTGAACTTAGACGAAAAGAACGGGGTTTCCTACACATAGGGACCATATCTAGTTCAACTCTGCTTCTGAAACTGATGCAAACCACAGGACCTCTAACATGCAATGCTTTTCAGTAAAGAGCAAGAAATGTGTGAGCTTCGTGAATGATTAAGCTTCATTTGAGCTGAAAAGTGACTGTGTTTACCTGAAAAGAAGTCTTGCTTGTAGGAAGACACAGAGCCTGGGATCTAAATCCATTTCTGAAGGGAAACACACAGCACAGTTTTCATCCATGAAACACACTCTGCTTTAGTGCAAGAAGCACGCTCTTGCTTTCTAGAGTCTCTAATACAGCTGGAACGTGTGTGTACTTAGACGAAAAGAATGGGGTTTCATACACATATGGACCATATCTAGTTCAACTCTGCTTCTGAAACTGGTACAAACCACAGGACCTCTAACATGCAATGCTTTTTGGTTAAGAGCAACAAACGTGTGAGATTCGTGAACGATGTGGCTGCATTTGAGCTGAAAAGTGACTGTTTATACATGAAAGGAAATCTTGCTTGTACGAAGACACAGAGCCTGGGATTTAACTCCATTTCTGAAGGGAAACACACAGCACAGTTCTCATCCATGAAACACACTCTGCTTTAGAGCAAGAAGCACGCTCTTGCTTTCTAGAGTCTGTAATACAGCAAGAAACGGTAGTGTACTGAGACCAAATGAACTGGGTTTCCTACACATAGGGACCATATATAGTTGAACTCTGTTTCTGTAACTGATATAAACCACGGGTCCTCTACAACCAATGCTTTTCAGTTAAGAGCAAGAAACGTGTGAGCTTCGTGAACGATGTAGCTTCGTTTGAGCTGAAAAGTGACTGTTTTTACCTGAAAGGAAATCTTGCTTGTAGGAAGTCACAGAGCCTGGGATCTAAATCCGTTTCTGAAGGGAAAAACACAGCACAGTTCTCATCCAGGAAACACACTCTGCTTTAAGCAAGATGCATGCTCTTTCTGTCTAGAGTCTCTAATACAGCAGGAAACGTGAGTGTACTGAGAACAAACAAACCGGGTTTCATACACATATGCACAATTTCTACTTCAACTCTGCTTCTGAAACTGATACAAACCACAAGTCCTCTAACATGCAATGCTTTTCTGTTAAGAGGGAGAAATGTGTGAGCTTTGTGAATGATGTAGCATACTTTGAACTAAAAAGTGACTGCGTTTTCCTGAAAGAAATTCTTGCTTGTACGAAGACACAGTGCATGGGATTTAACTCAATTTCTGAGGGTACACACACAGTACAGTTCTCATCCATGATATATACTCTGCTTTAGAGCAAGAAGCATGCTCTTCCTTTCTAGAGTGTCTAATACAGCTGGAAACATGAGTGTGCTCAGAATAAAAGAACGGTGTTTCCTACAAATATGGAAAATTTCTAGTTCAACTCTGCTCCTAAACTGATAGAAACCACAGATCCTCTAACATCCAATGCTTTTCTGTTAAGAACGAGAAACTTGTGAGCTTCGTGAACGATGTAGCTTCATTTGTTCTGACAAGTAACTGTGTTTACCTGAAACGAATTCTTGCATGTAGGAAGACAAAGAGCCTGGGATTTACCTCCATTTCTAAAGGGAAACACACAGCACAGTTATCATCCATGGAACACACTCTGCTTTATAGCAAGAAGCACTCTCTTGCTTTCTTGAATCTCTAATACAACAGGAAACTTGAGTGTGCTCAGAACAAAAGAACTGTGTTTCCTACACATATGCATGTTATCTAGTTCAATTCTGCTTCTGAAACTCATATAAACCACAGGTCCTATAACATCCAATGCTTTTCATTTAAGAGCAAGAAACGTGTGAGCTTCGTGAACGATGTAGCTTCCTTTGAGCTGAAAATTGAATCCGTTTACCTGAAACGAATTCTTCCTTGAAAGAAGACACAGAGCCTGGGATTTCACTCCATTACTGAAGGAAAACACACAGTACAGTTTTCATCCATGAAACACACTCTGGTTTATAGCAAGAAGCACGCTCTTGCTTTCTTGAATCTCTAATACAGCAGGAAACTTGAGTGTGCTCAGACCAAAAGAACGGGGTTTCCTACACATATGCACCATATCTAGTGCAATTCTGCTTCTGAAAATGATACAAACCACACGTCCTCTAATATGAAATGCTTTTCAGTTAAGCCCGAGAAATGTGTGAGCTTCCTGAATGATGTAGCTTCCTTTAAGATGAAAAGTGACTGTTTTTACCTGAAAGTAATCTTGCTTGTAGGAAGACACAGAGCCTGGGATTTAACTCCATTTCTGAAGGGATTCTCACAGCCCAGTCCTCATCCATGAAACACACTCTGCTTTAGAGCAAGATGAACGCTCTTGCTTTCTAGAGTCTCTAATACAGCAGGAAACATGAGTGTACTGAGACCAAACGAACAGGGTTTCATACACACATGGACCTTTTCTTGTTCTACTCTGCTCCTAACCTGATAGAAAACACAGGTCCTCTAACATCCAATGCTTTCCTTTTAAGAGCGAAAAACGTGTGAGCTTTGTGAACAATGAAGCTTAATTCGAGCTGAAAAGGGGTTTCCTACACATATGCACCATATCTAGTGCAATTCTGCTTCTGAAAATGATACAAACCACACGTCCTCTAATATGAAATGCTTTTCATTTAAGAGCAAGAAACGTGTGAGCTTCGTGAACGATGTAGCTTCCTTTGAGCTGAAAATTGAATCCGTTTACCTGAAACGAATTCTTCCTTGAAAGAAGACACAGAGCCTGGGATTTCACTCCATTACTGAAGGGAAACACACAGCACAGTTATCATCCATGAAACACACTCTGCTTTAGTGCAAGAAGCACGCTCTTGCTTTCTAGAGTCTCTAATACAGCAGGAACGTGTGTGTACTTAGATGAAAAGAACGGGGTTTCCTACACATAGGGACCATATCTAGTTCAACTCTGCTTCTGAAACTGATGCAAACCACAGGACCTCTAACATGCAATGCTTTTCAGTTAAGAGCAACAAACGTGTGAGTTTCGTGAACGATGTGGCTGCATTTGAGCTGTAAAGTGACTGTTTTTACCTGAAAGGAAATCTTGCTTGTAAGAAGACACAGAGCCTGGGATTTAACTCCATTTCTGAAGGGAAACAAAAAGCAGAGTTCTCATCCAGGAAACACTCTGCTTTAAGCAAGATGCATGCTCTTTCTGTCTAGAGACTCTAATACAGCAGGAAACGTGAGTGTACTGAGACCAAACGAACCGGGTTTCATACACATATGGACAATTTCTAGTTCAACTCTGCTTCTGAAACTGATACAAACCACAGGTCTTCTAACATCCAATGCTTTTCTGTTAAGGGCCAGAAACGTGTGAGCTTTGTGAACGAAGTAGCTTCGTTTGAGCTGAAAAGTGACTGTGTTTACCTGAAACGATGTCTTGCTTGTAGGAAGACAAAGAGCCTGGGATTTACCTCCATTTCTGAAGGGAATCACACAGCTCAGTTATCATCTATGAAAGACACTCTGCTTTAGAGCAAGAAGCACGCTCTTGCTTTCTAGAGTCTCTAAAACAGCATTCTACGAGAGAGTGCTCAGAAGAAAAGAACTGTGTTTCCTACACATATGGACCATTTCTAGTTCATCTCTGCCTCTGAAACTGATGCAAACCACAGGACATCTAACATGCAATGCTTTTCAGTTAAGAGCGACAAATGTGTGAGCTTCATGGATGATGAAGCTTCATTTGCGCTGAAAATTGTCTACGATTACCTGAAAAGAAGACTTGCTTGTAAGAGGACACAGAGCCTGGGATTTAACTCCATTTCTGAAGCGAAACACACAGCACAGTTATCATCCATGACACACACTCTGCTTTAGAGCAAGAAGCACGCTCTTGCTTTCTAGAGTCTCTAATACAGCAGGAATGTGACTGTACTTAGATGAAAAGAACGGGGTTTCCTACACATATGGACCATTTCTACTTCAACTCTGCCTCTGAAACTGATGCAAACCACATGTCCTCTACCATCCAATGCTCTTCACTTAAGAGAAAAAAACGTGTGAGCTTCGTGAACGATGTGGCTGCATTTGAGCTGAAAAGTGACTGTTTTGACCTGAAAGGAAATCTTGCTTGTAGGAAGACACAGAGCCTGGGATTTAACTCCATTTCTGAAGGGAAACACACAGCACAGTTCTTATCCATGAAACGCACTCTGCTTTAGAGCAAGAAGCACGCTCTTCCTTTCTAGAGTCTCTAATACAGCATTCTACGAGAGAGTGCTCAGAAGAAAAGAACTGTGTTTCCTAGACATATGGACCATTTCCAGTTCAACTCTGCCTCTGAAACTGATGCAAACCACAGGACCTCTAACATTCAATGCTTTTCAGTTAAGAGCGAGAAATGTGTGAGCTTCATGAATGATGAAGCTTCATTTGTGCTGAAAATTGTCTACGATTACCTGAAAAGAAGACTTGCTTGTAAGAGGACACAGAGCCTGGGATTTAACTCCATTTTGGAAGTGAAACACACAGCACAGTTATCATCCATGAAAAACATTCTGCTTTAGAGCAAGAAGCACACTCTTGCTTTCTAGAGTCTCTAATACAGCAGGAATGTGACTGTACTTAGACGAAAAGAATAGGGTTTCTTACACATATGGACCATTTCTAGTTCAACTCTGCCTCTGAAACTGATGCAAACCACATGTCCTCTAACATCCAATGCTCTTCACTTAAGAGAAAGGAACGTGTGAGCTTCGTGAACGATGTGGCTGCATTTGAGCTGAAAAGTGACTGTTTTTACCTGAAAGGAAATCTTGCTTGTAGGAAGACACAGAGCCTGGGATTTAACTCCATTTCTGAAGGGAAACACACAGAACAGTTCTTATCCATGAAACGCACTCTGCTTTAGAGCAAGAAGCACGCTCTTCCTTTCTAGAGTCTCTAATATAGCATTCTACGAGAGAGTGCTCAGAAGAAAAGAACTGTGTTTCCTACACATATGGACCATTTCCAGTTCAACTCTGCCTCTGAAACTGATGCAAACCACAGGACCTCTAACATTCAATGCTTTTCAGTTAAGAGTGAGAAATGTGTGAGCTTCGTGAATGATGAAGGTTCTTTCGAGCCGAAAAGTAAATGTGTTTACCTGAAATGAAGTGTTGCTTGTAAGAAGACACAGAGCCTGGGATTTAACTCCATTTTGAAGAGAAACACACAGCACAGTTATCATCCATGACACACACTCTGCTTTAGAGCAAGAAGCACGCTCTTGCTTTCTAGAGTCTCTAATACAGCAGGAATGTTACTGTACTTAGACGAAAAGAACGGGGTTTCCTACACATATGGAAGATATCTAGTACAACTGTGCTTCTGAAACTGATACAAACCACTGGTCCTCTAACATCCAATTATTTTCACTTTAGACCAAGAAACATGTGAGCTTCGTGAACGATTTAGTTTCCTTTGAGTTGAAAAGTGACTGTGTTTACCTGAAATGAAAGCTTGCTTGTAGGAAAACACAGAGCCTGGGATTTAACTCCATTTCTGAAGGGAAACAAACAGCATAGTTCTCATCTATGAAACACACTCTGCCTTAGAACAAGAAGCACGCTATTGCTTTCTAGAATCTGTAATACATCAAGAAACGGTAGTGTACTGAGACCAAATGAACTGGGTTTCCTACACATAGGGACCATATCTAGTTGAACTCTGCTTCTCAAACTGATATAAACCACGGGTCCTCTAACAACCAATGCTTTTCAGTTAAGAGCGAGAAATGTGTGAGCTTTGTGAACGATGTGGCTGCCTTTGAGCTGAAAAGTGACAGTTTTTACCTGAAAGGAAATCTTGCTTGTACGAAGACACAGAGCCTGGGAGTTAACTCCAATTCTGAAGGGAAACACACAGCACAGTTCTTATCCATGAAACACACTCTGCTTTATATCAAGAAGCATGCTATTGCTTTCTAGAATCTGTAATACAGCAAGAAAAGATAGTGTACTGAGACCAAATGAACTGGTTTTCCTACACATAGGGACCATATCTAGTTGAACTCTGCTTCTGAAACTGATATAAACCACGGGTCCTCTAACAACCAATGCTTTTCAGTTAAGAGAAAGAAACGTGTTAGCTTCGTGAACGATGTAACTTCGTTTGAGCTGAAAAGTGATTGTTTTTACCTGAAAGGAAATCTTGCTTGTAGGAAGTCACAGAGCCTGGGATTTAAATCCATTTCTGAAGGAAAAACACAGCACAGTTCTCATCCAGGAAACACACTCTGCTTTAAGCAAGATGCATGCTCGTTCTTTCTAGAATCTCTAATACAGCAGGAAACGTGAGTGTACTGAGACCAAATGAACGGGGTTTCATACACATATGGACAATTTCTAGTTCACCTCTGCTTCTGAAACTGATACAAACCACAGGTCCTCTAACATCCAATATTTTTCTTTCAAGAGTGAGAAATGTGTGAGCTTCTTGAACAAAGTAGCTTCGTTTGAGCTGAAAAGTGACTGTGTTTACCTGAAACGAAGTCTGGCTTGTAGGAAGACAAAGAGCCTGGGATTTACCTCCATTACTGAAGGGAATCACACAGCTCAGTTATCATCCATGAAACACACTCTGCTTTAGAGCAAGAAGAATGCTCTTGCTTTCTAGAGTCTCTAGTACAGCATTCTATGAGAGAGTGCTCAGAAAAAGAACTGTGTTTCCTACACATATGGACCATATCTAGTTCAGCTCTGCCTCTGAAACTGATGCAAACCACAGGACCTCTAACATGCAATGCTTTTCATTTAAGAGCAAGAAATGTGTGAGCTTTGTGAATGATGAAGCTTCATTTGAGCCGAAAAGTGACTGTGTTTACCTGAAACGAAGTATTGCTTGTAGGAAGACAAAGAGCCTGGGATCTAAATCCATTTCTGAAGGGAAACACTCAGCACAGTTATCATCCATGAAACACACTCTGCTTTAGTGCAAGAAGCACACTCTTGCTTTCTAGAGTCTCTAATACAGCAGGAACTTGTGTGTACTTAGACGAAAAGAATAGGGTTTCTTACACATATGGACCATGTCTAGTTCAACTCTGCTTCTGAAACTGATACAAACCACAGGACCTCTAACAACCAATGCTTTTCAGTTAAGAGCAACAAACATGTGAGCTTCGTGAACGATGTGCTGCATTTGAGCTGAAAAGTGACTGTTTTTAACTGAAAGGAAATCTTGCTTGTAGGAAGACACAGAGCCTGGGATTTATATGCATTTCTGATGTGAAAAACACAGCACAGTTCTCATCCAGGAAACACACTCTGCTTTAAGCAAGATGCACGTTCGTTCTGTCTAGAGTCTCTAATACAGCAGGAAACGTGAGTGTACTGAGCCCAAACGAAACGGGTTTCATACACATATGGACAATTTCTAGTTCAACTCTGCTTCTGAAACTGATACAAACCACAGGTCCTCTAACATCCAATGCTTTTCTGTTAAGAGCCAGAAATATGTGAGCTTTGTGAACGAAGTAGGGTCGTTTGAGCTGAAAAATAACTGTGTTTACCTGAAACGAAGTCTTGTTTGTAGGAAGACAAAGGCCTGGGATATACCTCCATTTCTGAAGGGTATCACACAGCTCAGTTATCAACTATGAAACACACTCTGCTTTAGTACAAGAAGCACGCTCTTGCTTTCTAGATTCTCTAATACAGCATTCTATGGGAGAGTGCTCAGAGGAAAGAACTGTGTTTCCTACACATATGGCCCATTTCCAGTTCAATTCTGCCTCTGAAACTGATGCAAACCACAGGAACTCTAACATGCAATGCTTTTCAGTTAAGAGCAAGAAATGTGTGAGCTTCGTGAATGATGAAGCTTCATTCGAGCCGAAAAGTGACTGTGTTTACCTGAAAGGAAATCTTGCTTGTAAGAAGACACAGAGCCTGGGATCTAAATCCATTTCTGAAGGGAAACACACAGCACAGTTATCATCCATGAAACACACTCTGCTTTAGTGCAAGAAGCACACTCTTGCTTTCTAGAGTCTCTAATACAGCAGGAAAGTGTGTGTACTTAGACGAAAAGAATAGGGTTTCTTACACATATGGACCATATCTAGTTCAACTCTGCTTCTGAAACTGATACAAACCACAGGACCTCTAACATGCAATGCTTTTCAGTTAAGAGCAACAAACATGTGAGCTTCGTGAACGATGTGCTGCATTTGAGCTGAAAAGTGACTGTTTTTAACTGAAAGGAAATCTTGCTTGTAGGAAGACACAGAGCCTGGGATCAAAATCCATTTCTGAAGGAAAACACACAGCACAGTTATCATCCATGAAACACACTCTGCTTTAGTGCAAGAAGCACACTCTTGCTTTCTAGAGTCTCTAATACAGCAGGAATGTGAGTGTACTTAGACGAACAGAACGGGGTTTCCTACACATATGGACCATATCTGGTTCAATTCTGCTTCTGAAACTGATACAAACCACAGGTCCTCTAACATCCAATGCTTTTCAGTTTAGAGCAAGTAACGTGTGAGCTTCGTGAACGATGTGGCTGCATTTGAGCTGAAAAGTGACTGTTTTTACCTGAAAGGAAATCTTGCTTGTAAGAAGACACAGAGCATGGGATTTAACTCCATTTCTGAAGGGAATCACACAGCTCAGTTATCATCTAGGAAACACACTCTGCTTTAGAGCAAGAAGCACGCTCTTGCTTTCCGGAGTCTCTAATACAGCATTCTACAAGAGAGGGCTCAGAAGAAAAGAACTGTGTTTCCTACACATATGGACCATTTACAGTTCAACTCTGCCTCTGAAACTGATGCAAACCACAGGACTTCTAACAGGCAATGCTTTTCAGTTTAGAGCGAGAAATGTGTGAGCTTCGTGAATGATGAAGGTTCTTTCGAGCCGAAAAGTAACTGTGTTTACCTGAAATGAAGTCTTGCTTGTAAGAAGACACAGAGCCTGTGATTTAACTCCACTTCTGAAGCGAAACACACAGCACAGTTATCATCCATGACACACACTCTGCTTTAGAGCAAGAAGCACGCTCTTGCTTTCTAGAGTCTCTAATACAGCAGGAATGTGACTGTACTTAGACGAAAAGAACGGGGTTTCCTACACATATGGAAGATATCTAGTACAACTGTGCTTCTGAAACTGATACAAACCACAGGTCCTCTAACATCCAATGATTTTCACTTAAGACCAAGACACATGTGAGGATCGTGAACGATGTAGGTTCCTTTGAGCTGAAAAGTGACTGTGTTTACCTGAAATGAAAGTTTGCTTGTAGGAAAACACAGAGCCTGGGATTTAACTCCATTTCTGAAGGGAAACACACAGCACAGTTCTCATCCATGAAACACACTCTGCTTTAGTGCAAGAAGCAGGCTCTTGCTTTCTAGAGTCTCTAATACATCGGGAAAATGTAGTGTACTGAGACCAAATGAACCGGGTTTCCTACACATAGGGACCATATCTAGTTGAACTCTGCTTCTGAAACTGATATAAACGACGGGACCTCTAACATCCAATGCTTTTCAGTTAAGAGCGAGAAACTTGTGAGCTTCGTGAATGATGTAGCTTCGTTTGAACTAAAAAGTGACTGCGTTTTCCTGAAACAAATTCTTGCTTGTACAAAGACACAGAGCATGGGATTTAACTCCATTTCTGAAGAAACACACACAGTACAGTTCTCATCCATGAAACACACTCTGCTTTATAGCAAGAAGCATGTTCTTGCTTTCTTGAATCTCTAATACAGCAGAAAACGGGAGTGTACTGAGACCAAAAGAACGGGGTTTCCTACACATATGGACCATATGTAGTTCAACTCTGCTTCTGAAACTGATACGAACCACAGGTCCTCTAACATCAAATGCTTTTCAGTAAAGAACGAGAAACGTGTGAGCTTCTTGAAAATGTACCTTCCTTTAAGCTGAAAAGTGACTGTGTTTACATGGAAGGAATTCTTGCTTGTAGGAAGACACAGAGCATGGGATTTAACTCCATTTCTGAAGGGAATCACACAGCTCAGTTATCATCTAGGAAACACACTCTGCTTTAGAGCAAGAAGCACGCTCTTGCTTTCCAGAGTCTCTAATACAGCATTCTACAAGAGAGTGCTCAGAAGAAAAGAACTGTGTTTCCTACACATATGGACCATTTACAGTTCAACTCTGCCTCTGAAACTGATGCAAACCACAGGACCTCTAACATACAATGCTTTTCAATTTAGAGCGAGAAATATGTGAGCTTCGTGAATGATGAAGGTTCTTTCGAGCCGAAAAGTAACTGTGTTTACCTGAAATTAAGTCTTGCTTGTAAGAAGACACAGAGCCTGGGATTTAACTCCACTTCTGAAGCGAAACAAACAGCACAGTTATCATCCATGACACACACTCTGCTTTAGAGCAAGAAGCACACTCTTGCTTTCTAGAGTCTCTAATACAGCAGGAATGTGACTGTACTTAGACGAAAAGAACGGAGTTTCCTACACATATGGAAGATATCTAGTACAACTGTGCTTCTGAAACTGATACAAACCACAGGTCCTCTAACATCCAATGATTTTCACTTAAGACCAAGACACATGTGAGCTTCGTGAACGATGTAGGTTCCTTTGAGCTGAAAAGTGTCTGTGTTTACCTGAAATGAAATTTTGCTTGTAGGAAAACACAGAGCCTGGGATTTAACTCCATTTCTGAAGGGAAACACACAGCACAGTTCTCATCCATGAAATACACTCTGCTTTAGTGCAAGAAGCAGGCTCTTGCTTTCTAGAGTCTGTAATACTGCAAGAAACGGTAGTGTACTGAGACCAAATGAACTGGGTTTCTTACACATCGGGACCATCTGTAGTTGAACTCTGTTTCTGAAACTGATATAAACCACGGGTCCTCTAACAACCAATGCTTTTCAGTTAAGAGCAAGAAACGTGTGAGCTTCGTAAACGATGTAGCTTCATTTTAGCTGAAAAGTGACTGTTTTTACCTGAAAGGAAATCTTGCTTGTAGGAAGACAAAGAGCCTGGGATTTACCTCCATTTCTGAAGGGAATCACACAGCTCAGTTATCATCTATGAAACACACTCTGCTTTAGAGCAAGAAGCACGCTCTTGCTTTCTAGAGTCTCTAATACAGCATTCTACGAGAGAGTGCTCAGAAGAAAAGAACTGTGTTTCCTACACATATGGCCCATTTCCAGTTCAACTCTGCCTCTGATGCTGATGCAAACCACAGTACTTCTAACATGCAATGCTTTTCAGTTAAGAGCAAGAAATGTGTGAGCTTCATGAATGATGAAGCTTCATTCGAGCCGAAAACTGACTGTATTTACCTGAAACGAAGTCTTGCTTGTAGGAAGACACAGAGGCTGGGATCTAAATCCATTTCTGAAGCGAAACACACAGCACAGTTCTCATCCATGAAACACACTCTGCTTTAGAGCAAGATGCACGCTCTTGTTTTCTAGAGGCTCTAGTACATCGGGAAACTGTAGTGAACTGAGACCAAATGAACGGGGTTTCCTACACATAGGGACCATATCTAGTTGAACTCTGCTTCTAAAATTAATATAAACGACGGGTCCTATAACATCCAATGCTTTTCTGTTAAGAGCTAGAAACGTGTGAGCTTTGTGAACGAAGTAGCTTCATTTGAGCTGAAAAGTGACTGTGTTTACCTGAAACGAAGCCTTGCTTGTAGGAAGACACAGAGACTGGGATTTAACTCCATTTCTGAAGAGAAACACACAGCACAGTCCTCATCCATGAAACGCACTCTGCTTTAGAGCAAGATGCACGAACTTGCTTTCTAGAGTCTCTAATACAGCAGGAAACATGAGTGTACTGAGACCAACCGAATGGGGTTTCATACACATATGGACCATTTCTAATTCAACTCTGCTCCTAACCTCATAGAATCCACAGGTTCTCTAACATCCAATGCTTTCCTGTTATGAGCGAAAAACGTGTGAGCTTGGTGAACAATGAAGCTTCATTGAAGCTGAAAAGTGACTGTGTTTACCTGAAACGAAGTCTTGCTTGTAGGAAGACACAGAGCCTGGGATTTAAATCCATTTCTGAAGGGAAACACACAGCACAGTTATCATCCATGAGACACCCTCTGCTTTAGTGCGAGAAGCACGCTCTTGCTTTCTAGAGTCTCTAATACAGCAGGAATGTGAGTGTAGTTAGACGAAAAGAACGGGGTTTCCTACACATATGTACCATATCTGGTTCAACTCTGATTCTGAAACTGATACAAACCACAGGTCCTCTAACATCCATTGCTTTTCACTTAAGACCGAGAAACGTGTGTGCTTCTTGAAGGATGTAGCTTCCTTTAAGCTGAAAAGTGACTGTGTTTACCTGAAAGGAATTCTTGCTTGTAGGAAGACACAGAGCATGGGATTTAACTCCATTTCGGAAGCGAAACACGCAGCACAGTTGTAATCCATGAAACACACTGTGCTTTAGAGCAAGAGGCACGCTCTTGCTTTCTAGAGTCTCTAATACAGCAGCAACGTGAGTGTACTTAGACGAAAAGAACAGAGTTTCCTACCCATATGGACCATTTCTAGTTCAACTCTGCCTCTGAAACTGATGCAAACCAGAGGTCCTCTAACATCCAATGCTTTTCAGTTAAGAGCTAGAAACGTGTGAGCTTCGTGAACGATGTGGCTGCATTTGAGCTGAAAAGTGAGTGTTTTTACCTGAAAGGAAATCTTGCTTGTAAGAAGACACAGAGCCTGGGATTTAACTCCATTTCTGTAGGGAAACACACAGCACAGTTCTCATCCATGAAACACACTCTGCTTTAGAGCAAGAAGCAGGCTCTTGCTTTCTATAGTCTCTAATACATCGGGAAAAGGTAGTGTAATGAGACCAAATGAACCGGGTTTCCTACAAATAGGGAGCATATCTAGTTGAACTCTGCTTCTGAAACTGATATAAACGACGGGTCCTCTAACTTCCAATGCTTTTCAGTTAAGAGCGAGAAATGTGTGTGCTTCGTGAACAATGTAGCTTCATTTGAACTAAAAAGTGTCTGCGTTTTCCTGAAACAAATTCTTGCTTGTACGAAGACACAGAGCATGGGATTTAACTCCATTTCTAAAGGAACACACACAGTACAGTTCTCATCCCTGAAACACACTCTGCTTTATAGCAAGAAGCACATTCTTGCTTTCTTGAATCTCTAATACAGCAGGAAACGGGAGTGTACTGAGACCAAAAGAACGGGGTTTCCTACACATATGGACCATATGTAGTTAAACTCTGCTTCTGAAACTGATACAAACCACCGGTCCTCTAACATCAAATGCTTTTCAGTAAAGAACGAGAAACGTGTGTGCTTCGTGAACGATGTAGCTTCCTTTGAGCTGAAAAGTGACTGTTTTTACCTGAAATGAAAGCTTGCTTGTAGGAAAACACAGAGGCTGGGATTTAACTCCATTTCTGAAAGCAAACACACAGCACAGTTCTCATCCATGAAACACACTCTGCTTTAGAGCAAGAAGCACGCTCTTGCTTTCTAGCTTCTCTAATAAAGCAGGAAACAGGAGTGCACCAAGACCAAATGAACCGGGTTTCCTACACATAGGGACCGTATCTAGTTCAACTCTGCTTCTGTAACTGATACAAACGATGGGCCTCTAACAACCAATGCTTTTCAGTTAAGAACGAGAATCGTGTGAGCTTCGTGAACGATTTAGCTTCGTTTGAACTAAAAAGTGACTGCTTTTACCTGAAACGAATTCTTGCTTGTAGGAAGACACAGAGCATAGGATTTAACTCCATTTCTGAAGGCAAACACACAGCACAGTTATCATCCATGAAAGACACTCTGCTTTAGTACAAGAAGCACACTCCTGCTTTCTAGAGTCTCTAATACAGCAGGAAAAGGGAGTGTACAGAGACCAAAAGAATGGGGTTTCCTACACATACGCACCATATCTAGTTCAATTCTGCTTCTGAAACTGATACAAACCACAGGTCCTCTAACATCAAATGCTTTTCAGTTAAGACCGAGAAATGTAGGAGCTTCGTGAATGATGTAGCTTCCTTTAAGCTGAAAAGTGACTGTGTTTACCTGAAAGGAATTCTCGCTTGTAGGAAGACACAGAGCATGGGATTTAACTCCATTTCTGAAGGGAAACACACAGCACAGTTATCATCCATGACACCCTCAGCTTTAGTGCAAGAAGCACGCTCTTGCTTTCTAGAGTCTCTAATATAGCAGGAATGTGAGTGTACTTAGACGAAAAGAACGGGGTTTCCTACACATATGTACCAAATATGGTTCAACTCTACTTCTGAAACTGAAAGAAACCACAGGTCCTCTAACATCCATTTCTTTTCACTTAAGACCGAGAAACGTGTGAGCTTCGTGAACGATGTAGCTTCCTTTAAGCTGAAAAGTGACTGTGTTTACCTGAAAGGAATTCTTGCTTGTAGGAAGACACAGAGCATGGGATTTAACTCCATTTCTGAAGCGAAACACACAGCACAGTTGTAATCCATGAAACACACTGTGCTTTAGAGCAAGAATAACGCTGTTGCTTTCTAGAGTCTCTAATACAGCAGGAACGTGAGTGTACTTAGACGAAAAGAACAGAGTTTCCTACCCATATGGACCATTTCTAGTTCAACTCTGCCTCTGAAACTGATGCAAACCCCAGGTCCTCTAACATCCAATGCTTTTCAGTTAAGAGCAAGAATCGTGTGAGCTTCGTGAACGATGTGGCTGCATTTGAGCTGAAAAGTGACTGTTTTTACCTGAAAGGAAATCTTGCTTGTAAGAAGACACAGAGCCTGGGATTTAACTCCATTTCTGTAGGGAAACACACAGCACAGTTCTCATCCATGAAACACACTCTGCTTTAGAGCAAGAAGCACACTCTTGCTTTCTAGAGTCTCTAATACATCGGGAAAAGGTAGTGTACTGAGACGAAATGAACCGGGTTTCCTACACATAGGGACCATATCTAGTTGAACTCTGCTTCTGAAACTGATATAAACGACGGGTCCTCTAACATCCAATGCTTTTCAGTTAAGAGCGAGATACGTGTGAGCTTCGTGAACGATGTAGCTTCGTTTGAACTAAAAAGTGACTGCGTTTTCCTGAAACGAATTCTTGCTTGTAGGAAGACACAGAGCATGGGATTTAACTCCGTTTCTGAAGGAACACACACAGTACAGTTCTCATCCATGAAACACACTCTGCTTTATAGCAAGAAGCACGTTCTTGCTTTCTTGAATCTCTAATACAGCAGAAAAGGGAAGTGTACTGAGACCAAAAGAACGGGGTTTCCTACCTATATGGACAATATGTAGGTCAACTCTGCTTCTGAAACTGATACGAACCACAGGTCCTCTAACATCAAATGCTTTTCAGTAAAGAACGAGGACATGTGAGCTTCGTGAACGATGTAGCTACCTTTAAGCTGAAAAGTGTCTGTGTTTACATGGAAGGAATTCTTGCTTGTAGGAAGACACAGATCATGGGATTTAACTCCATTTCTGAAAGGAAACACACAGAACAGTCCTCAACCATGAAACACATTCTACTTTAGATCAAGATGCATGCAATTGCTTTCTAGAATCTCTAATACAGCATGAAACATGAGTGTACTGAGACCAACGAAACGGGGTTTCATACACATATGGACCATTTCTAATTCAACTCTGCTCCTAACCTCATATTATCCACAGGTCCTCTAACATCCAATACTTTCCTGTTAAGAGCGAAAAACGTGTGAGCTTCGTGAACAATGAAGCTTCATTCTAGCTGAAAAGTGTCTGTGTTTACCTGAAACGAAGTCTTGCTTGTAGGAAGATACAGAACGTGGGATTTAAATCCATTTCTGAAGGGAAACACACAGCACAGTTATCATCCATGAAACACCCTCTGCTTTAGTGCAAGAAGCACGCTCTTGCTTTCCAGAGTCTCTAATACACCAGGAATGTGAGTGTACTTAGACGAAAAGAATGGGGTTTCCTACACATATGGACCATGTCTGGTTCAACTCTGCTTCTGAAACTGATGCAAACCACAGGTCCTCTAACATCCAATGCTTTTCACTTAAGACCAAGAAACATGTGAGCTTCGTGAACGATGTAGCTTCCTTTGAGCTGAAAAGTGACTGTTTTTACCTGAAATGAAAGCTTGCTTGTAGGAAAACACAGAGGCTGGGATTTAACTCCATTTCTGAAAGCAAACACACAGCACAGTTCTCATCCATGAAACACACTCTGCTTTAGAGCAAGAAGCACGCTCTTGCTTTCTAGCTTCTCTAATACAGCAGGAAACAGGAGTGCACCAAGACCAATTGAACGGGGTTTCCTACATATAGGGACCGTATCTAGTTCAACTCTGCTTCTGTAACTGATACAAACGATGGGCCTCTAACAACCAATGCTTTTCAGTTAAGAAGGAGAATCGTGTGAGCTTCGTGAACAATGTAGCTTCGTTTGAACTAAAAAGTGACTGCTTTTACCTGAAACGAATTCTTGCTTGTAGGAAGACACAGAGCATGGGATTTAACTCCATTTCTGAAGGGAAACACACAGCACAGTTGTCATCCATGAAACACACTCTGCGTTAAGCAAGATGCATGCTCTTGCTTTCTAGAGTCTCTAATGCAGCAGGAAACGTGAGTGTACTGAGACCAAATGAACGTGGTTTCATACTCATAAGGACAATTTCTAGTTCAACTCTGCTTCTGAAACTGACACAAACCACAGGTCATCTAAGATCCAATGCTTTCCTGATAAGAGCAAGAAACGTGTGAGCTTCGTGAAAAATGAAGCTTCATTCGAGCTGAAAAGGGTCTGCGTTTACCTGAAACGAAGTCTTGCTTGAGAGAAGACACAGAGCCTGGGATTTAACTCCATTTTGGAAGCGAAACACACAGCACAGTTATCATCCATGATATATACTCTGCTTTAGAGCAAGAAGCACGCTCTTCCTTTCTAGAGTGTCTAAAACAGCAGGAAGCGTGAGTGTGCTCAGAACAAAAGAACGGTGTTTCCTACAAATATGGACCATTTCTAGTTCAACGCTGCTCCTAAATTTATAGAAACCACAGGTCCTCTAACAACCAATGCTTTTCAGTTAAGTGCGAGGAACCTTTGAGCTTCGTGAATGATGTAGCTTCCTTTGAGCTGAAAAGTGACTGTTTTCACCTGAAAGGATATCTTGCTTGTAGGAAGACACAGAGCATGGGATATAACTCCATTTCTGTAGGGAAGCACACAGCACAGTTCTCATCCATGAAACACACTCTGCTTTAGAGCAAGAAGCACGCTCTTGCTTTCTATCGTCGCTAATACAGCATGAAACGGGAGTGCACCAAGACCAAATGAACCGGGTTTCCTACACATAGGGACCGTATCTAGTTCAACTCTGCTTCTGTAACTGATACAAACGATGGGCCTCTAACAACCAATGCTTTTCAGTTAAGAACGAGAATCGTGTGAGCTTCGTGAACGATGTAGCTTCGTTTGAACTAAAAAGTGACTGCTTTTACCTGAAACGAATTCTTGCTTGTAGGAAGACACAGAGCATAGGATTTAACTCCATTTCTGAAGGCAAACACACAGCACAGTTATCATCCATGAAAGACACTCTGCTTTAGTACAAGAAGCACACTCCTGCTTTCTAGAGTCTCTAATACAGCAGGAAAAGGGAGTGTACTGAGACCAAAAGAATGGGGTTTCCTACACATACGCACCATATCTAGTTCAATTCTTCTTCTGAAACTGATACAAACCACAGGTCCTCTAACATCAAATGCTTTTCAGTTAAGACCGAGAAATGTAGGAGCTTCGTGAACGATGTAGCTTCCTTTAAGCTGAAAAGTGACTGTGTTTACCTGAAAGGAATTCTTGCTTGTAGGAAGACACAGAGCATGGGATTTAACTCCATTTCTGAAGGGAAAAACACAGCACAGTTCTCATCCATGAAACACACTCTGCGTTAAGCAAGATGCATGCTCTTGCTTTCTAGAGTCTCTAATGCAGCAGGAAACGTGAGTGTACTGAGACCAAACGAACGGGGTTTCATACATGTAAGGCCAATTTCTAGTTCAACTCTGCTTCTGAAACTGACACAAACCACAGGTCATCTAATGTCCAATGCTTTCCTGATAAATGCAAGAAACGTGTGAGCTTCGTGAACAATGAAGCTTCATTCGAGCTGAAAAGAGTCTGCGTTTACCTGAAACAAAGTCTTGCTTGTAAGAAGACACAGAGCATGGGATTTAACTCCATTTTGGAAGTGAAACACACAGCACAGTTCTCATCCATGATATATAATCTGCTTTAGAGCAAGAAGCACGCTCTTCCTTTCGAGAGTCTCTAATACAGCAGGAAACGTGAGTATACTTAGACGAAAAGAACGGAGTTTCCTACACATATGGACCATTTCTAGTTCAACTCTGCCTCTGAAACTGATGCAAATCACAGGTCCTCTAACATCCAATGCTTTTCAATTAAGAGCAAGAAACGTGTGAGCTTCGTGAACGATGTGGCTGCATTTGAGCTAAAAAGTGACTGTTTTTACCTGAAAGGAAATCTTGCTTGTAAGAAGACACAGAGCCTGGGATTTAAATCCATTTCTGTAGGGAAACACAGAGCACAGTTCTCATCCATGAAACACACTCTGCTTTAGAGCAAGAAGCACGCTCTTGCTTTCTAGAGTCTCTAATACATCGGGAAACGGTAAGGTACTGAGACCAAATGAACCGGGTTTCCTACACATAGGGACCGTATCTAGTTGAACTCTGCTTCTGAAACTGATATAAACGACGGTTCCTCTAACATCCAATGCTTTTCAGTTAAGAGCGAGAAACTTGTGAGCTTCGTGAACGATGTAGCTTTGTTTGAACTAAAAAGTGCGTTTTCCTGAAACGAATTCTTGCTTGTACGAAGACAGAGAGCATGGGATTTAACTCCATTTCTAAAGGAACACACACAGTACAGTTCTCATCCCTGAAACACACTCTGCTTTATAGCAAGAAGCACGTTCTTGCTTTCTTGATTCTCTAATACTGCAGGAAACTGGAGTGTACTGAGACCAAAAGAACGGGGTTTCCTACACATATGGACCATATGTAGTTCAACTCTGCTTCTGAAAATGATACAAACCACAGGTCCTCTAACATCAAATGCTTTTCAGTAAAGAACAGGAAACGTGTGAGCTTCGTGAATGATGTAGCTTCCTTTAAGGTGAAAAGTGACTACGTTTTCCTGAAACGAATTCATGCTTGTACGAAGACACAGAGCATGGGACTTAACTCCATTTCTGAAGGAACACAAACAGTACAGTTCTCATCCATGAAACACCCTCAGCGTTAGTGCAAGAAGCACGCTCTTACTTTCTAGAGTCTCTAATACACCAGCAATGTGAGTGTACTTAGACGAAAAGAACGGAGTTTACTACACATATGTACCATATCTGGTTCAACTCTACTTCTGAAACTGATAGAAACCACAGATCCTCTAACATCCATTGCTTTTCACTTAAGACCGAGAAACGTGTGAGCTTCTTGAACGATGTAGCTTCCTTTAAGCTGAAAAGTGACTGTGTTTACCTGAAAGGAATTCTTGCTTGTAGGAAGACACAGAGCATGGGATTTAACTCCATTTCTGAAGCGAAACACACAGCACAGTTGTAATCCATGAAACACACTGTGCTTTAGAGCAAGAATAACGCTCTTGCTTTCTAGAGTCTCTAATACAGCAGGAACGTGAGTGTACTTAGACGAAAAGAACAGAGATTCCTACCCATATGGACCATTACTAGTTCAACTCTGCGTCTGAAACTGATGCAAACCCCAGGTCCTCTAACATCCAATGCTTTTCAGTTAAGAGCAAGAAACGTGTGAGCTTCGTGAACGATGTGGCTGCATTTGAGCTGAAAAGTGACTGTTTTTACCTGAAAGGAAATCTTGTTTGTAAGAAGACACAGAGCCTGGGATTTAACTCCATTTCTGTAGGGAAACACAGAGCACAGTTCTCATCCATGAAACACACTCTGCTTTAGAGCAAGAAGCACGCTCTTGCTTTCTAGAGTCTCTAATACATCGGGAAAAGGTAGTGTACTGAGACGAAATGAACCGGGTTTCCTACACATAGGGACCATATCTAGTTGAACTCTGCTTCTGAAACTGATATAAACGACGGGTCCTCTAACATCCAATGCTTTTCAGTTAAGAGCGAGAAACTTGTGAGCTTCGTGAACGATGTAGCTTCGTTTGAACTAAAAAGTGACTGCGTTTTCCTGAAACGAATTCTTGCTTGTAGGAAGACACAGAGCATGGGATTTAACTCCATTTCTGAAGGAACACACACAGTACAGTTCTCATCCATGAAACACACTCTGCTTTATAGCAAGAAGCACGTTCTTGCTTTCTTGAGTCTCTAATACAGCAGAAAAGGGAAGTGTACTGAGACCAAAAGAACGGGGTTTCCTACACATATGGACGATATGTAGTTCAACTCTGCTTCTGAAACTGATACGAACCACAGGTCCTCTAACATCAAATGCTTTTCAGTAAAGAACGAGGACATGTGAGCTTCGTGAACGATGTAGCTTCCTTTAAGCTGAAAAGTGTCTGTGTTTACATGGAAGGAATTCTTGCTTGTAGGAAGACACAGATCATGGGATTTAACTCCATTTCTGAAAGGAAACACACAGAACAGTCCTCAACCATGAAACACATTCTGCTTTAGATCAAGATGCATGCAATTGCTTTCTAGAATCTCTAATACAGCATGAAACATGAGTGTACTGAGACCAACGAAACGGGGTTTCATACACATATGGACCATTTCTAATTCAACTCTGCTCCTAACCTCATATTATCCAAAGGTCCTCTAACATCCAATACTTTCCTGTTAAGAGCGAAAAACGTGTGAGCTTCGTGAACAATGAAGCTTCATTCTAGCTGAAAAGTGTCTGTGTTTACCTGAAACGAAGTCTTGCTTGTAGGAAGACACAGAACGTGGAATTTAAATCCATTTCTGAAGGGAAACACACAGCACAGTTATCATCCATGAAACACCCTCTGCTTTAGTGCAAGAAGCACGCTCTTGCTTTCCAGAGTCTCTAATACACCAGGAATGTGAGTGTACTTAGACGAAAAGAACGGGGTTTCCTACACATATGGACCATGTCTGGTTCAACTCTGCTTCTGAAACTGATACAAACCACAGGTCCTCTAAAATCCAATGCTTTTCACTTAAGACCAAGAAACATGTGAGCTTCGTGAACGATGTAGCTTCCTTTGAGCTGAAAAGTGACTGTTTTTACCTGAAATGAAAGCTTGCTTGTAGGAAAACACAGAGGCTGGGATTTAACTCCATTTCTGAAAGCAAACACACAGCACAGTTCTCATCCATGAAACACACTCTGCTTTAGAGCAAGAAGCACGCTCTTGCTTTCTAGCTTCTCTAATACAGCAGGAAACAGGAGTGCACCAAGACCAAATGAACGGGGTTTCCTACATATAGGGACCGTATCTAGTTCAACTCTGCTTCTGTAACTGATACAAACGATGGGCCTCTAACAACCAATGCTTTTCAGTTAAGAAGGAGAATCGTGTTAGCTTCGTGAACAATGTAGCTTCGTTTGAACTAAAAAGTGACTGCTTTTACCTGAAACGAATTCTTGCTTGTAGGAAGACACAGAGCATGGGATTTAACTCCATTTCTGAAGGGAAACACACAGCACAGTTGTCATCCATGAAACACACTCTGCGTTAAGCAAGATGCATGCTCTTGCTTTCTAGAGTCTCTAATGCAGCAGGAAACGTGAGTGTACTGAGACCAAATGAACGTGGTTTCATACTCATAAGGACAATTTCTAGTTCAACTCTGCTTCTGAAACTGACACAAACCACAGGTCATCTAAGATCCAATGCTTTCCTGATAAGAGCAAGAAACGTGTGAGCTTCGTGAAAAATGAAGCTTCATTCGAGCTGAAAAGGGTCTGCGTTTACCTGAAACGAAGTCTTGCTTGAGAGAAGACACAGAGCCTGGGATTTAACACCATTTTGGAAGAAAAACACACAGCACAGTTATCATCCATGATATATACTCTGCTTTAGAGCAAGAAGCACGCTCTTCCTTTCTAGAGTCTCTAATACAGTAGGAAGCGTGAGTGTGCTCAGAACAAAAGAACGGTGTTTCCTACAAATATGAACCATTTCTAGTTCAACTCTGCTCCTAAATTTATAGAAACCACAGGTCCTCTAACAACCAATGCTTTTCAGTTAAGTGCGAGGAACCTTTGAGCTTCGTGAATGATGTAGCTTCCTTTGAGCTGAAAAGTGACTGTTTTTACCTGAAATGAAAGCTTGCTTGTAGGAAAACACAGAGGCTGGGATTTAACTCCATTTCTGAAAGCAAACACACATCACAGTTCTCATCCATGAAACACACTCTGCTTTAGAGCAAGAAGCACGCTCTTGCTTTCTATCGTCGCTAATACAGCATGAAACGGGAGTGCACCAAGACCAAATGAACCGGGTTTCCTACACATAGGGATCGTATCTAGTTCAACTCTGCTTCTGTAACTGATACAAACGATGGGCCTCTAACAACCAATGCTTTTCAGTTAAGAACGAGAATCGTGTGAGCTTCGTGAACGATGTAGCTTCGTTTGAACTAAAAAGTGACTGCTTTTTCCTGAAACGAATTCTTGCTTGTAGGAAGACACAGAGCATGGGATTTAACTCCATTTCTGAAGGCAAACACACAGCACAGTTATCATCCATGAAAGACACTCTGCTTTAGTACAAGAAGCACACTCCTGCTTTCTAGAGTCACTAATACAGCAGGAAAAGGGAGTGTACTGAGACCAAAAGAATGGGGTTTCCTACACATACGCACCATATCTAGTTCAATTCTGCTTCTGAAACTGATACAAACCACAGGTCCTCTAACATCAAATGCTTTTCAGTTAAGACCGAGAAATGTAGGAGCTTCGTGAAAGATGTAGCTTCCTTTAAGCTGAAAAGTGACTGTGTTTACCTGAAAGGAATTCTTGCTTGTAGGAATACACAGAGCATGGGATTTAACTCCATTTCTGAAGGGAAAAACACAGCACAGTTCTCATGCATGAAACACACTCTGCGTTAAACAAGATGCATGCTCTTGCTTTCTAGAGTCTCTAATGCAGCAGGAAACGTGAGTGGACTGAGACCAAACGAACGGGGTTTCATACACGTAAGGACAATTTCTAGTTCAACTCTGCTTCTGAAACTGACACAAACCACAGGTCATCTAATGTCCAATGCTTTCCTGATAAATGCAAGAAACGTGTGAGCTTCGTGAACAATGAAGCTTCATTCGAGCTGAAAAGAGTCTGCGTTTACCTGAAACAAAGTCTTGCTTGTAAGAAGACACAGAGCCTGGGATTTAACTCCATTTCTGTAGGGAAACACACAGCACAGTTCTCATCCATGAAACACACTCTGCTTTAGAGCAAGAAGCACACTCTTGCTTTCTAGAATCTCTAATACATCGGGAAAAGGTAGTGTACTGAGACGAAATGAACCGGGTTTCCTACACATAGGGACCATATCTAGTTGAACTCTGCTTCTGAAACTGATATAAACGACGGGTCCTCTAACATCCAATGCTTTTCAGTTAAGAGCGAGATACGTGTGAGCTTCGTGAACGATGTAGCTTTGTTTGAACTAAAAAGTGACTGCGTTTTCCTGAAACGAATTCTTGCTTGTAGGAAGACACAGAGCATGGGATTTAACTCCGTTTCTGAAGGAACACACACAGTACAGTTCTCATCCATGAAACACACTCTGCTTTATAGCAAGAAGCACGTTCTTGCTTTCTTGAATCTCTAATACAGCAGAAAAGGGAAGTGTACTGAGACCAAAAGAACGGGGTTTCCTACCTATATGGACAATATGTAGGTCAACTCTGCTTCTGAAACTGATACGAACCACAGGTCCTCTAACATCAAATGCTTTTCAGTAAAGAACGAGGACATGTGAGCTTCGTGAACGATGTAGCTACCTTTAAGCTGAAAAGTGTCTGTGTTTACATGGAAGGAATTCTTGCTTGTAGGAAGACACAGATCATGGGATTTAACTCCATTTCTGAAAGGAAACACACAGAACAGTCCTCAACCATGAAATACATTCTACTTTAGATCAAGATGCATGCAATTGCTTTCTAGAATCTCTAATACAGCATGAAACATGAGTGTACTGAGACCAACGAAACGGGGTTTCATACACATATGGACCATTTCTAATTCAACTCTGCTCCTAACCTCATATTATCCACAGGTCCTCTAACATCCAATACTTTCCTGTTAAGAGCGAAAAACGTGTGAGCTTCGTGAACAATGAAGCTTCATTCTAGCTGAAAAGTGTCTGTGTTTACCTGAAACGAAGTCTTGCTTGTAGGAAGACACAGAACGTGGGATTTAAATCCATTTCTGAAGGGAAACACACAGCACAGTTATCATCCATGAAACACCCTCTGCTTTAGTGCAAGAAGCACGCTCTTGCTTTCCAGAGTCTCTAATACACCAGGAATGTGAGTGTACTTAGACGAAAAGAATGGGGTTTCCTACACATATGGACCATGTCTGGTTCAACTCTGCTTCTGAAACTGATGCAAACCACAGGTCCTCTAACATCCAATGCTTTTCACTTAAGACCAAGAAACATGTGAGCTTCGTGAACGATGTAGCTTCCTTTGAGCTGAAAAGTGACTGTTTTTACCTGAAATGAAAGCTTGCTTGTAGGAAAACACAGAGGCTGGGATTTAACTCCATTTCTGAAAGCAAACACACAGCACAGTTCTCATCCATGAAACACACTCTGCTTTAGAGCAAGAAGCACGCTCTTGCTTTCTAGCTTCTCTAATACAGCAGGAAACAGGAGTGCACCAAGGCCAATTGAACAGGGTTTCCTACATATAGGGACCGTATCTAGTTCAACTCTGCTTCTGTAACTGATACAAACGATGGGCCTCTAACAACCAATGCTTTTCAGTTAAGAAGGAGAATCGTGTGAGCTTCGTGAACAATGTAGCTTCGTTTGAACTAAAAAGTGACTGCTTTTACCTGAAACGAATTCTTGCTTGTAGGAAGACACAGAGCATGGGATTTAACTCCATTTCTGAAGGGAAACACACAGCACAGTTGTCATCCATGAAACACACTCTGCGTTAAGCAAGATGCATGCTCTTGCTTTCTAGAGTCTCTAATGCAGCAGGAAACGTGAGTGTACTGAGACCAAATGAACGTGGTTTCATACTCATAAGGACAATTTCTAGTTCAACTCTGCTTCTGAAACTGACACAAACCACAGGTCATCTAAGATCCAATGCTTTCCTGATAAGAGCAAGAAACGTGTGAGCTTCGTGAAAAATGAAGCTTCATTCGAGCTGAAAAGGGTCTGCGTTTACCTGAAACGAAGTCTTGCTTGAGAGAAGACACAGAGCCTGGGATTTAACTCCATTTTGGAAGCGAAACACACAGCACAGTTATCATCCATGATATATACTCTGCTTTAGAGCAAGAAGCACGCTCTTCCTTTCTAGAGTGTCTAATACAGCAGGAAGCGTGAGTGTGCTCAGAACAAAAGAACGGTGTTTCCTACAAATATGGACCATTTCTAGTTCAACTCTGCTCCTAAATTTATAGAAACCACAGGTCTTCTAACAACCAATGCTTTTCAGTTAAGTGCGAGGAACCTTTGAGCTTCGTGAATGATGTAGCTTCCTTTGAGCTGAAAAGTGACTGTTTTCACCTGAAAGGATATCTTGCTTGTAGGAAGACACAGAGCATGGGATATAACTCCATTTCTGTAGGGAAACACACAGCACAGTTATCATCCATGAAAGACACTCTGCTTTAGTACAAGAAGCACACTCCTGCTTTCTAGAGTCTCTAATACAGCAGGAAAAGGGAGTGTACTGAGACCAAAAGAACGGGGTTACCTACACATACGCACCATATCTAGTTCAATTCTGCTTCTGAAACTGATACAAACCACAGGTCCTCTAACATCCAATGCTTTTCAGTTAAGAGCAAGGAACGTGTGAGCTTCGTGAACGATGGGGCTGCATTTGAGCTGAAAAGTGACTGTTTTTACCTGAAAGGAAATCTTGCTTGTACGAAGACAAAGAGCCTGGGATTTAACTCAATTTCTGTAGGGAAACACACAGCACAGTTCTCATCCATGAAACACACTCTGCCTTAAGCAAGATGCATGCTCTTGCTTTCTAGATTCTCTAATAAAGCAGGAAACGTGAGTGTACTGGGACCAAACGAACGGGGTTTCCTACACATAGGGACCGTATCTAGTTCAACTCTGCTTCTGAAACTGATAAAAATGACGGGTCCTCTAACACCCAATGCTTTTCAGTTAAGAGCGAGAAACGTGTGAGCTTCATGAACGATGTAGATTCGTTTGAACTAAAAAGTGACTGCGTTTTCCTGAAACGAATTCTTGCTTGTACGAAGACACATAGCATGGGATTTAACTCCATTTCTGAAGGGAAACACACAGCAGAGTTATCATCCATGAAACACACTCTGCTTTAGTGCAAGAACACGCTCTTTCTTTTTGAATCTCTAATACAGCAGGAAACGGGAGTGTACTTAGACCAAAAGAACGGGGTTTCCTACACGTATGGACCATATGTAGTTCAACTCTGCTTCTGAAACTGATACAAAGCACTGGTCCTCTAACATCAAATGCTTTTCAGTTAAGAACGAGAAACGTGTGAGCTTCGTGAATGATGTAGCTTCCTTTAAGCTGAAAAGTGACTGTGTTTACCTGAAACGAATTCTTGCTTGTAGGAAGACACAGAGCCTGGGAATTAACTCCATTTCTGAAAGGAAACACACAGCACAGTCCTCATCCATGAAACACACTCTGCTTTAGAGCAAGATGCACGCACTTGCTTTTTAGAATCTCTAATAGAGCATGAAACATGAGTGTACTGAGACCAACCGAACGGGGTTTCATACACATGTGGACCATTTCTAGTTCAACTCTGCTCCTAACCTTATAGAAACCACAGGTCCTCTAACATCCAATGCTTTCCTGTTGAGAGCGAAAAACGTGTGAGCTTCGTGAACTAGGTAGCTTCATTTGAAATAAAAAGTGACTCTGTTTACCGGAAATGAGATCTTGCTTGTAGGAAGACACAGAGCCTGGGATTTAAATCCATTTCTGAAGGGAAACACACAGCAGAGTTATCATCCATGAAACACACTCTGCTTTAGTGCAAGAAGCATGCTCTTGCTTTCTAGAGTCTCTAATACAGCAGGAAACGTGAGTGTACTGAGACCAAACGAACGGGGTTTCATACACATAAGGACAAATTCTAGTTCAACTCTGCTTCTGAAACTGACACAAACCACAGGTCATCTAACATCCAATGCTTTCCTGATAAGAGCAAGAAACGTGTGAGCTTCGTGAACAATGAAGCTTCATTCAAGCTGAAAATGGTCTGTGTTTACCTGAAACGAAGTCTTGCTTGTAAGAAGAAACAGAGCCTGGGATTTAACTACATTTCTGTAGGGATACACACAGCACAGTTCTCATCCATGAAACACACTCTGCTTTACAGCTAGAAGCACGCTCTTGCTTTCTAGAGTCTTTAATACATCGGGAAACGGTAGTGTACTGAGACCAACCGAACGGGGTTTCATACACATAGGGACCAAATCTAGTTTAATTCTGCTTCGGAAACTGATGTATACGATGCGTCCTCTAACATCCAATGCATTTCGGTTAAGAGCAAGAAACGTGTGAACTTCGTGAAAGATGTAGCTTCGTTTGAACTAAAAAGTGACTGCCTTTTCCTGAAATGAATTCTTGCTTGTACGAAGACACAGAGCATGGGATTTAACTCCATTTCTGAAGGAACACAAACAGTACAGTTCTCATCCATGAAACACACTCTGCTTTATAGCAAGAAGCACGTTCTTGCTTTCTTGAATCTCTAATACAGCAGGAAACGGGAGTGTACTGAGACCAAAAGTACAGGGTTTCCTACACATATGGACCATATCTGGTTCAACTCTGCTTCTGAAACTGATACAAACCACAGGTCCTCTAACATCCAATGCTTTTCACTTAAGACCGAGAAACGTGTGAGCTGCTTAAGCGATTTAGCTTCCTTTAAGCTGAAAAGTGATTGTGTTTACCTGAAAGGAATTCTTGCTTGTAGGAAGACACAGAGCATGGTATTTAAGTCCATTTTGGAAGCGAAACACACAGAACAGTTCTCCTCCATGATATATACTCTGCTTTAGAGCAAGAAGCTCGCTCTTCCTTTCTAGAGTCTCTAATACAACAGGAACGTGAGTGTACTTAGACTAAAAGAACGGAGTTTCCTACACATATGGACCATTTCTAGTCAACTCTGCCTCTGAAACTGATGCAAACCTCAGGTCTTCTAACATCCAATGCTTTTCAGTTAAGAGCAATATACGTGTGAGCTTCGTGAACGATGTGGCTGCATTTGAGCTGAAAAGTGACTGTTTTTACCTGAAAGGAAATCTTGCTTGTAAGAAGACACAGAGCCTGGGATTTAACTCCATTTTTGTAGCGAAACACACAGCACAGTTCTTATCCATGAAACACACTGTGCTTTAGAGCAAGAAGCACGCTCTTGCTTTCTAGAGTCTCTAATACATCGGGAAACGGTAGTGTACTGAGACCAACCGAACGGGGTTTCATACACATATGGACCATTTCTAATTCAACTCTGCTCCTAACCTCGTGGAATCCACAGGTCCTCTAACATACAATGATTTCCGGTTAAGAGCGAAAAACGTATGAGCTTCGTGAACAATGAATCTTCATTCGAGCTGAAAAGTGACTGTGTTTACCTGAAAGGAAGTCTTGCTTGTAGGAAGACACAGCGCCTGGGATTTAAATCCATTTCTAAAGGGAAACACATAGCACAGTTACAATCCAGGAAACACCCTCTGCTTTAGTGCAAGAAGCACACTCTTGCTTTCTAGAGTCTCTAAAACAGGAGGAATGTGAGTGTACTTAGATGAAAAGAACGGGATTTCCTACACATATGGACCATATCTGGTTCAACTCTGCTTCTGAAACTGATACAAACCACAGGTCCTCTAACATCAAATGCTTTTCACTTAAGACCAAGAAACGTGTGAGCTTCGTGAATGATGTAGCTTCCTTTAAGATGAAAAGTGATTGTGTTTACCTGAAAGGAATTCTTGCTTGTAGGAAGACACAGCGCATGGGATTTACCTCCATTTCTGAAGGGAAACACACAGCACAGTTCTCATCCATGAAACACACTCTGCGTTAAGCAAGATGCATGCTCTTGCTTTCTAGAGTCTCTAATACAGCAGGAAACGTGAGTGTACTGAGACCAAACGAACGGGGTTTCATACACATAAGGACAATTTCTAATTCAACTCTGCTTCTGAAACTGACACAAACCACAGGTCATCTAATGTCCAATGCTTTCCTGATAAGAGCAAAAAACGTGTGAGCTCGTGAACACTGAAGCTACATTCGAGCTGAAAAGGGTCTGCGTTTACCTGAAACAAAGTCTTGCTTGTAGGAAGACACAGAGCATGGGATTTAACTCCATCTTTGAAGTGAAACACACAGCACAGTTCTCACCCATGATATATACTCTGCTTTAGAGCAAGAAGCACGCTCTTCCTTTCTAGAGTCTCTAATACAGCAGGAAACGTGAGTGTGCTCAGAAAAAAAGAACAGTGTTTCCTACAAATATTGACCATTTCCAGTTCAACTCTGCTCCTAAATTTATAGAAACCACAGGGCCTCTAACAACCAATGCTTTTCAGTAAAGTGCGAGGAACCTTTGAGCTTCGTGTATGATGTAACTTCCTTTGAGCTAAAAGTGACTGTTTTTACCTGAAAGGAAATCTTTCTTGTAGGAAGACACAGAGCTTGGGATTTAACTCCATTTCTGAAGCGAAACACACAGCACAGTTGTAATCCATGAAACACACTCTGCTTTAGTGCAAGAAGCACGCTCTTGCTTTCTTGAATTTCTAATACAGCAGGAAACGGGAGTGTACGGAGACCAAAAGAACGGGATTTCCTACAAATATGGACCATATGTAGTTCAACTCTGCTTCTGAAACTGATACAAACGACAGGTCCTCTAACATCAAATGCTTTTCAATAAAGAACGAGAAACGTGTGAGCTTCGTGTACAACGTAGCTTCCTTTAAGCTGAAAAGTGACTGTGTTTACCTGGAAGGAATTCTTGCTTGTAAGAAGACACAGAGCCTGGGATTTAACTCCATTTCTGAAAGGAAACACACAGCACAGTCCTCATCCATGAATCACACTCTGCTTTAGAGCAAGATGCACGCACTTGCTTTTTAGAATCTCTAATACAGCATGAAACATGAGTGTACTGAGACCAACCGAACGGGGTTTCATACACATGTGGACCATTTCTAGTTCAACTCTGCTCCTAACCTTATAGAAACCACAGGTCCTCTAACATCCAATGCTTTCCTGTTAAGAGCGAAAAACGTGTGAGCTTCATGAACTATGTAGCTTTTTTGAACTAAAAAGTGACTGTGTATACCGGAAATGAAGTCTTGCTTGTAGGAAGACACAGAGCCTGGGATTTAAATCCATTTCTAAAGGGAAACACACAGCAGAGTTATCATCCATGAAACACACTCTGCTTTAGTGCAAGAACACGCTCTTTCTTTTTGAATCTCTAATACAGCAGGAAACGGGAGTGTACTTAGACCAAAAGAAGGGGGTTTCTTACACGTTTGGACCATATGTAGTTCAACTCTGCTTCTGAAACTGATACAAAGCACAGGTCCTCTAACATCAAATGCTTTTCAGTTAAGAACGAGAAACGTGTGAGCTTCGTGAATGATGTAGCTTCCTTTAAGCTGAAAAGTGACTGTGTTTACCTGAAACGAAGTCTTGCTTGTAGGAAGACACAGAGCCTGGGATTTAAATCCATTTTGGAAGCGAAACACACAGAACAGTTCTCATCCATGATATATACTCTGTTTTAGAGCAAGAAGCACACTCTTCCTTTCTAGAGTCTCTAAAACAACAGGAACGTGACTGTACTTAGACTAAAAGAACGGGGTTTCCTACACATATGGACCATTTCTAGTTCAACTCTGCCTCTGAAACGGATGCAAACCACAGGTCTTCTAACATCCAATGCTTTACAGTTAAGAGCAAGATACGTGTGAGCTTCGTGAACGATGTGGCTGCATTTGAGCTGAAAAGTGACTGTTTTTACCTGAAAGGAAACCTTGCTTGTAAGAAGACACCGAGCCTGGGATTTAACTCCCTTTCTGTAGCGAAACACACAGCACAGTTCTTATCCATGAAACACACTGTGCTTTAGAGCAAGAAGCACGCTCTTGCTTTCTAGAGTCTCTAATACATCAGGAAACGGTAGTGTACTGTGACCAACCGAACGGGGTTTCATACACATATGGACCATTTCTAATTCAACTCTGCTTCTAACCTCATAGAATCCACAGGTCCTCTAATATCCAATGCTTTCCTGTTAAGAGCGAAAAACGTGTGAGCTTCGTGAACAATGAAGCTTCATTCGAGCTGAAAAGTGAATGTTTACCTGAAACGAAGTCTTGCTTGTAGGAAGACACAGAGGGTGGGATTTAAACATATTTCTGAAGGGAAACACACAGCACAGTTATCATCCATGAAACGCACTCTGCTTTACAGCAAGATGCACGCTCTTGCTTTCTAGATTCTCTAATACAGCATGAAACATGAGTGTATTGAGACCAACCGAACGGGGTTTCATACACATATGGACCATTTCTAATTCAACTCTGCTCCTAAACTCATAGAATCCACAGGTCCTCTAAGATACAATGCTTTCCTGTTAAGAGCGAAAAACGTATGAGCTTCGTGAACAATGAAGCTTCATTCGAGCTGAAAAGTGACTGTGTTTACCTGAAAGGAAGTCTTGCTTGTAGGAAGACACAGAGCCTGGATTTAAATCCATTTCTGAAGGGAAACACATAGCACAGTTATCATCCAGGAAACACCCTCTGCTTTAGTGCAAGAAGCACACTCTTTTTTTCTAGAGTCCCTAATACAGCAGGAATGTGAGTGTACTTAGACGAAAAGAACGGGGTTTACTACACATATGGACCATATCAGGTTCAACTCTGCTTCTGAAACTTATACAAACCACAGGTCCTCTAACATACAATGCTTTTCACTTAAGACAAAGAAACGTGTGAGCTTCGTGAACGATGTAGCTTCCTTTAAGATGAAAAGTGACTGTGTTTACCTGAAAGGAATTCTTGCTTGTAGGAAGACACAGAGCATGGGATTTACCTCCATTTCTGAAGGGAAACACACAGCACAAGTTCTCATCCATGAAACACACTCTGCTTTAGAGAAGAAGCATGCTATTGCTTTCTAGCGTCCCTAATACAGCAGGAAACGGGAGTGCACTGAGACCAAATGAACGGGGTTTCCTACACATAGGGACCGTATCTTGTTCAACTCTGCTTCTGAAACTGATATAAATGACGGGTCCTCTAACATCCAATGCTTTACAGTTAAGAGCGAGAAACGTGTGAGCTTCATGAATGATGTAGCTTCGTTTGAACTAAAAAGTGACTGCGTTTTCCTGAAACGAATTCTTGCTTGTAGGAAGACACAGAGCATAGGATTTAACTCCATTTCTGAAGGGAAACACACAGCAGAGTTATCATCCATGAAACACACTCTGCTTTAGTGCAAGAAGCACGCTCTTGCTTTCTTGAATCTCTAATACAGCAGGAAACGGGAGTGTACTGAGACTAAAAGAATGGGGTTTCCTACACATATGGGCCATATGTAGTTCAACTCTGCTTCTGAAACTGATACAAACCACAGGTCCTCTAACATCAAATGCTTTTCAGTAAAGAACGAGAAACGTGTGAGCTTCGTGAATGATGTAGTTTCCTTTAAGCTGAAAAGTGACTGTGTTTACCTGGAAGGAATTCTTGCTTGTAGGAAGACACAGAGCCTGTGAATTAACTCCATTTCTGAAAGGAAACACACAGCACAGTTATCATCCATGAAACGCACTCTGCCTTATAGCAAGATGCATGCTCTTGCTTTCTAGAGTCTCTAATACAGCAGGAAGCGTGAGTGTACTGAGACCAAACGAACGGGGTTTCATAAACATAAGGACAATTTCTAGTTCACCTCTGCTTCTGAAACTGATACAAACCACAGGACATCTAACATGCAAAACTTTTCAGTTAAGAGCGAGAAACGTGTGAGTTACGTGAACAATATAGATTCATTTGAGCTGAAAAGTTTCTGTGTTTACTTGAAAACAAGTCTTGCTTGGAGGAAGACACAGACCCTGGGATTTAACTCCATTTTTGAAGGAAAACACACAGCACAGTTCTCATCCATGAAACACTCTCTGCTTTAGAGCAAGAAGCACGCTCTTGGTTTCTAGAGTCCCTAATACAGCAGGAAAATTGAGTGTGCTCAGAACAAAAGAATGGTGTTTCCTACACGTAAGCATCATATATAATTCAAATCTACTTCTGAAACTGATAGAAACGACAGGACCTATAAAATCCAGTGCTTTTTACTTAAGAGCGAGAAACGTGTGAACTTCGTGGATGATGTAGCTTCCTTTAAGCTGAAAAGTGACTGCGTTTACCTGAAACGAAGTCTTGCTTGTAGGAAGAAAAAGAGCCAGGGATTTAACTCCATTTCTGAAGTGAAACACACAGCACAGTTCTTATCCATGAAACACACTCTGCTTTAGAAGGAGAAGCATGGTCTGGCTTTCTAGAGTCTCTAATAAAGCGGGCAACGTGAGTGTGCTGAGACCAAAAGAACATTGTTTCTTACACATTCGGACCATATATAGTTCAACTCTGCTTCTGAAACTGATACAAACAACGGGTCCTCTAACATCCAATATTTTCAGTTATGAGCGAGAAACATGTGAGCTAGGTGAATGGTGTAGCTTCATTTGAGCTGAAAAGTGTCTGCGTTTACCTGAAACGAAGTCTTGCTTGTAGCAAGACACCGAGCCTGGGATTTAACTCCATTTCTGAAGGGAAACACACAGCACAGTTGTCATCCATGAAACACACTCTGCTTTAGAGCAAGAAGCACGCTCTTGCTTTCTAGAGTCCCTAATACAGAAGGAAACATGAGTGTGCTCAGAACAAAAGAATGGTGTTTCCTACAAATATGGACCATATATATTTCAACTCTGCTTCTGAAACTGATAGAAACCACAGGTCCTATAACATCCAGTGCTTTTCAGTTAAGAGCGAGAAACGTGTGAGCTTCGTGAACAATGTAGCTTCCTTTGAGCTGAAAAGTGACTGTGTTTACCTGAAATGATGTCTTGGTTGTAGAAAGATACAGAACCTGAGATTTAACTCCATTTTTGAAATGAAACACACAGCACAGTTCTCATCCATGAAACACACTCTGCTTCAGAGAAAGAAGCACGGTCTTGCCTTCTAGATTCTCTAAAACAGCCGGAAACGTGAGTGTACTGAGACCAAAAGAACGGGGTTTCCTACATATATGGACAATATTTAATTCAACTCTGCTTCTGAAACTGATACAAACCATGGGTCCCCTGACATCCAATGCTTTTCAGTTAAGGGCGAGAAACATGTAAGCTTTGTGAACGATGTAAATACATTTGAGCTGAAAAGTGGTTGTGTTTACCTGAAAGGAAGTCTTGCTTGTAAGAAGACACAGAGAGTGGCATTTAACTCTATTTTTGAAAGGAAACACACAGCACAGTTCCCTTCCATGAAACACACTCTGCTTCAAAGCAAGAAGCATGCTCTTGCTATCTAGAGTCTCTAATACAGCCGGAAACGTGAGTGTACTGAGACCAAACGAACGGGGTTTCATAAACATAAGGACAATTTCTAGTTCACCTCTGCTTCTGAAACTGATACAAACCACAGGACATCTAACATGCAAAACTTTTCAGTTAAGAGCGAGAAACGTGTGAGTTACGTGAACAATATAGATTCATTTGAGCTGAAAAGTTTCTGTGTTTACTTGAAAAGAAGTCTTGCTTGGAGGAAGACACAGACCCTGGGATTTAACTCCATTTTTGAAGGAAAACACACAGCACAGTTCTCATCCATGAAACACTCTCTGCTTTAGAGCAAGAAGCACGCTCTTGGTTTCTAGAGTCCCTAATACAGCAGGAAAATTGAGTGTGCTCAGAACAAAAGAATGGTGTTTCCTACACGTAAGCATCATATATAATTCAAATCTACTTCTGAAACTGATAGAAACGACAGGACCTATAAAATCCAGTGCTTTTTACTTAAGAGCGAGAAACGTGTGAACTTCGTGGATGATGTAGCTTCCTTTAAGCTGAAAAGTGACTGCGTTTACCTGAAACGAAGTCTTGCTTGTAGGAAGAAAAAGAGCCAGGGATTTAACTCCATTTCTGAAGTGAAACACACAGCACAGTTCTTATCCATGAAACACACTCTGCTTTAGAAGGAGAAGCATGGTCTGGCTTTCTAGAGTCTCTAATAAAGCGGGCAACGTGAGTGTGCTGAGACCAAAAGAACATTGTTTCTTACACATTCGGACCATATATAGTTCAACTCTGCTTCTGAAACTGATACAAACAACGGGTCCTCTAACATCCAATATTTTCAGTTATGAGCGAGAAACATGTGAGCTAGGTGAATGGTGTAGCTTCATTTGAGCTGAAAAGTGTCTGCGTTTACCTGAAACGAAGTCTTGCTTGTAGCAAGACACCGAGCCTGGGATTTAACTCCATTTCTGAAGGGAAACACACAGCACAGTTGTCATCCATGAAACACACTCTGCTTTAGAGCAAGAAGCACGCTCTTGCTTTCTAGAGTCCCTAATACAGAAGGAAACATGAGTGTGCTCAGAACAAAAGAATGGTGTTTCCTACAAATATGGACCATATATATTTCAACTCTGCTTCTGAAACTGATAGAAACCACAGGTCCTATAACATCCAGTGCTTTTCAGTTAAGAGCGAGAAACGTGTGAGCTTCGTGAACAATGTAGCTTCCTTTGAGCTGAAAAGTGACTGTGTTTACCTGAAATGATGTCTTGGTTGTAGAAAGATACAGAACCTGAGATTTAACTCCATTTTTGAAATGAAACACACAGCACAGTTCTCATCCATGAAACACACTCTGCTTCAGAGAAAGAAGCACGGTCTTGCCTTCTAGATTCTCTAAAACAGCTGGAAACGTGAGTGTACTGAGACCAAAAGAACGGGGTTTCCTACATATATGGACAATATTTAATTCAACTCTGCTTCTGAAACTGATACAAACCATGGGTCCCCTGACATCCAATGCTTTTCAGTTAAGGGCGAGAAACATGTAAGCTTTGTGAACTATGTAAATACATTTGAGCTGAAAAGTGGTTGTGTTTACCTGAAAGGAAGTCTTGCTTGTAAGAAGACACAGAGAGTGGCATTTAACTCTATTTTTGAAAGGAAACACACAGCACAGTTCCCTTCCATGAAACACACTCTGCTTCAAAGCAAGAAGCATGCTCTTGCTATCTAGAGTCTCTAATACAGCCGGAAACGTGAGTGTACTGAGACCAAAAGAACGGGGTTTCCTACGCATATGGACCATATTTAATTCAACTCTGCTTCTGAAACTGATACAAACCCCGGGTCCTCTGACATCCAAGGCTTTTCAGTTAACAGAGAGAAAAGTGTGAGCTTCGTGAATGATGTAGCTTCATTTGAGCTGAAAAGTGTCTGTGTTTACCAGAAAGGAAGTCTTGCTTATAAGAAGACACACAGCCTGGAACTTAACTACATTTCTGAAGTGAAACTCACAGCACAGTTCTCATCAATGAAACACACTCTGCTTTAGAGGAAGAAGCACGGTCTTGCTTTCTAGAGTCTCTAATACAGCAGTTAACGTGATTTTGCTGAGACAAAAAGAATGGTGTTTCCTAAACATACAGACCATATCTAATTCAACTCTGCTCCTGAAACTGATACAAACCACGGGTACTCTAACATCCAATGCTTTTCAGTTAAGAGCGAAAAACGTGTGAGCTAGGTCAACAATGTAGCTTCATTTGAGCTGAAAAGTGTCTGCATTTACCTGAAATGAAGTCTTGCTTGTAAGAAGACACAGAGCCTGGGATTTAACTCCATTTCTGAAGCGAAACACACAGCACAGTTCTCATCCATGAAACACACTCTGCTTTAGAGTAAGAAGCTCGCTCTTGCTTTCAAGAGTCTCTAATACAGCAGGAAACGTAAGTGTACTCAGAACAAAATAACGGTGTTTCCTACACATATGGACCATATCTAATTCAACTCTGCTTCTGAAACTGATACAAACCAGAAGTCCTATAACATCCAGTGCATTTCAGTTAAGAGCGAGAAACGTCTGAGCTTCGTGAACTATGTAGCTTTCTTTGAGCTGAAAAGTGAATGCGTTTACCTGAAACCAAGTCTTGCTTGTAGGAAGACACAGAGCCTGGGATTTAACTCCATTTCTGAAGGGAAACACACAATAAAGTTCTCATCCATGAAACACACTCTGCTTGAGAGCAAGAAGCATGCTCTTGCTTTCTCGAGTCTCTAATACAGCAGGACACACGAGTGTCCTTAGAACAAAAGAACGGTATTACGTACACATGTGGACCATATCTAGTTCAACTATGCTTCAGAAACTGATACAAACCACGGGTCCTCTAACATCCAATGCTTTTCAGTTAAGAGCAAGAAAGGTCTGAGCTTTATGAATGATGTACCTTCATTTGAGTTGAAAAGGGTTTGCCATTACCTGAAACGAAGTCTTGCTTGTAGGAAGACACAGAGCCTGGGATTTAACTCCATTTCTGAAGCGAAACACACAGCACAGTTCTCATCCATGAAACACACTCTGCTTTAGAGCAAGAAGCACGCTCTTGCTTTCTAGAGTCTCTAAAACAGCCGGAAACGTGAGTGTACTTAGACCAAAAGAACGTGGTTTCCTACACATATGGACCATATTTAATTCAACTCTGCTTCTGAAACTGATACAAACCATGGGTCCTCTAACATCCAATGCTTTTCAGTTAAGAGGGAGAAACGTGTGAGCTAGGTGAAAAATGTAGCTTCATTTGAGCTGAAAAGTGACTGCATTTACCTGAAACGAATTTTGCATGCACAAAGACACTGAGGCTGGAATTTAACTGCATTTCTGAAGGAAAACAAACAGCACAGTTCTCATCCATGAAACACACTCTGCTTTAGAGAAAGAAGCACGCTCTTGCTTTCTAGAGTCTCTAATACAGCAAGACACGTGAGTGTACTTAGACCAAAAGAACGGTTTTACGTACACATGTGGACCATATCTAGTTCAACTCTGCTTCTGAAACTGATACAAACCACAGGACTTCTAACATCCAAAAATTTTCAGTTAAGAGCGAGAAACGTGTGAGTTAGGTGAACAATATAGATTCATTAGAGCTGAAAAGTTTCTGCGTTTACCTGAAAAGAAGTCTTGCTTGGAGGAAGACACAGACCCTGGGATTTAACTCCATTTCTGAAGGGAAACTCACAGCACAGTTCTCATCCATGAAACACACTCTGCTTTAGAGCAAGAAGCACGCTCTTGGTTTCTAGTGTCCCTAATACAGCAGGAAAATTGAGTGTGCTCAGAACAAAAGAATGGTGTTTCCTACATGTAAGGACCATATATATTTCAACTCTACTTCTGAAACTGACAGAAACCACAGGACCTATAAAATCCAGTGCTTTTTACTTAAGAGCGAGAAACGTGTGAACTTCGTGGATGATGTAGCTTCCTTTAAGCTGAAAAGTGACTGCGTTTACATGAAACAAAGTCTTGCTTGTAGGAAGACAAAGAGCCAGGGATTTAACTCCATTTCTGAAGTGAAACCCACAGCAAAGTTCTCATCCATGAAACACACTCTGCTTTAGAAGAAGAAGCACGATCTTGCTTTGAGAGTCTCTAATACAGCGGGCAACGTGAGAGTGCTGAGACCAAAAGAACGGTGTTTCTTACACATACGGACCATATCTAGTTCAACTCTGCTTCTGAAACTGATACAAACCACGGGTCCTCTAACATCCAATGATTTTCAATTATGAGCGAGAAACATGTGAGCTAGGTGAACGGTGTAGCTTCATTTGAGCTGAAAAGTGTCTGCGTTTACCTGAAAGGAAGTCTTGCTTGTAGCAAGACACCGAGCCTGGGATTTAACTCCATTTCTGAAGGGAAACACACAGCACAGTTCTCATCCGTGAAACACACTCTGCTTTAGAGCAAGAAGCACGCTCTTGCTTTCTAGAGTCCCTAATACAGAAGGAAACATGAGTGTGCTCCGAACAAAAGAATGTTGTTTACTACAAATATGGACCATATATATTTCAACTCTGCTTCTGAAACTGATAGAAACCACAGGTCCTATAACATCCGGTGCTTTTAAGTTAAGAGCGAGAAATGTGTGAGCTTCGTGAAAAATGTAGCTTCCTTTGAGCTGAAAAGTGACTGTGTTTACCTGAAATGAAGTCTTGCTTGTAGAAAGATACAGAACCTGAGATTTAACTCCATTTTTGAAATGAAACACACAGCACAGTTCTCATCCATGAAACACACTCTGCTTCAGAGCAAGAAGCACGCTCTTGCCTTCTAGATTCTCTAAAACAGCCGGAAACCTGAGTGTACTGAGACCAAAAGAACGGGGTTTCCTACACATATGGACCATGTTTAATTCAAGTCTCCTTTGAAACTGATACAAACCATGGGTCCTCTGACATCCAATGCTTTTCAGTTAAGAGCGAGAAACATGTGAGCTTTGTGAACGATGTAAATACATTTGAGCTGAAAAGTGGTTGTGTTTACCTGAAAGGAAGTCTTGCTTGTAAGAAGACACAGAGAGTGGCATTTAACTCTATTTTTGAAAGGAAACACACAGCACAGTTCCCGTCCATGAAACACACTCTGCTTCAGAGCAAGAAGCACGCTCTTGCTATCTAGAGTCTCTAATACAGCCGGAAACGTGTGTGTACTGAGACCAAAAGAACGGGGTTTCCTACACATATGGACCATATTTAATTCAACTCTGCTTCTGAAACTGATACAAACCCCGGGTCCTCTGACATCCAAGGCTTTTCAGTTAACAGAGATAAAAGTGTGAGCTTCGTGAATGATGTAGCTTCATTTGAGCTGAAAAGTGTCTGTGTTTACCAGAAACGAAGTCTTGCTTATAAGAAGACACACAGCCTGGAACTTAACTACATTTCTGAAGTGAAACTCACAGCACAGTTCTCATCCATGAAACACACTCTGCTTTAGAGCAAGAAGCACGCTCTTGGTTTCTAGAGTCCCTAATACAGCAGGAAAATTGAGTGTGCTCAGAACAAAAAAATGGTGTTTCCTACACATAAGGACCATATATATTTCAACTCTACTTCTGAAACTGATAGAAACCACAGGACCTATGAAATCCAGTGCTTTTCACTTAAGAGCGAGAAACGTGTGAACTTCGTGAACGATGTAGCTTCCTTTAAGCTGAAAAGTGACTGCGTTTACCTGAAACGAAGTCTTGCTTGTAGGAAGACAAAGAGCCAGGGATATAACTCCATTTATGAAGGGAAACACACAGCACAGTTCTCATCCATGAAACACACTCTGCTTGAGAGCAAGAAGCATGCTCCTGCTTTCTAGAGTCTGTAATACAGCAGGACACGCAAGTGTCCTTAGACCAAAAGAAAGTTTTAATGTACACATGTGGACCATATCTAGTTCAACTCTGCTTCTGAAACTGATACAAACCACGGGTCCTCTAACATCCAATGCTTTTCAGTTAAGAGCGAGAAAGGTCTGAGCTTTGTGAATGATGTAGCTTCATTTGAGCTGAAAAGTGTTTTCGATTACCTGAAACGAAATCTTGCATGTAGCAAGACACCGAGCCTGGGATTTAACTCCATTTCTGATGGGAAACACGCGGCACAGTTCTCATCCATGAAACACACTCTGCCTAGAGCAAGAAGCATGCTCTTGCTTTCTAGAGTCTCTAATACAGCATTAAACGTGAGTGTACTGAGACCAAACGAGCGGGGTATCATACACATATGGACAATTTCTAGTTCAACTCTGCTTCTGAAACTGATACTTTCCACAGGGCCTCTAACATCCAATTCTTTTCATTTATGAGCAACAAACGTGTGAGCTTCGTGAGTGATGTAGCTTCTTGAACTAAACAGTGACTGTGATTACCAGAAACGAATTCTTGCTTGCACGAAGACACAGAGCCTGGAATTTAACTCCATTTCTAAAGGGAAACAAACAGCACAGTTCTCATCCATGAAACACACTCTGCTTTAGAGCAAGAAGCACGCTCTTGCTTTCTAGAGTCGCTAATACAGAAGGAAACTTGAGTGTGCTCAGAACAAAAGAACAGTGTTTCCTAAACATAAGGACCATATATAATTCAACTCTACTTTTGAAACTGATAGAAACCACAGGTCATATATAACATCCAGTGCTTTTCAGTTAAGAGCAAGAAACGTCTGACCTTTGTGAAAGATGTAGCTTCCTTTAAGCGGAAAATTGACTGTGTTTACCTGAAACGAAGTCTTGCTTGTAAGAAGACACAGAGAGTGGCATTTAACTCTATTTTTGAAACGAAACACACAGCACAGTTCTCTCCATGAAACACTCTCTGTTTCAGAGCAAGAAGCACGCTCTTGCTTTCTCGAGTCTCTAATACAGCAGGACACACGAGTGTCCTTAGAACAAAAGAACGGTATTACGTACACATGTGGACCATATCGAGTTCAACTATGCTTCTGAAACTGATACAAACCACGGGTCCTCTAACATCCAATGCTTTTCAGTTAAGAGCGAGAAAGGTCTGAGCTTTATGTATGATGTACCCTCATTTGAGCTGAAAAGGGTTTGCCATTACCTGAAACGAAGTCTTGCTTGTAGGAAGACACCGAGCCTGGGATTTAACTCCATTTCTGAAGGGAAACACACAGCACAGTTCTCATCCATGAAACACACTCTGCTTTAGAGCAAGAAGCAAGCTCTTGCTTTCTAGAGTCTCTAAAACAGCCGGAAACGTGAGTGTACTGAGACAAAAAGAACGTGGTTTCCTACACATATGGACCATATTTAATTCAACAATGCTTCTGAAACTGATGCAGACCAGGGGTCCTCTAACATCCAATGCTTTTCAGTTAAGAGCAAGAAACGTGTGAGCTAGGTGAAAAATGTAGCTTCATTTGAGCTGAAAAGTGTCTGCATTTACCTGAAACGAGTTCTTGCATGCACAAAGACACAGAGGCTGGATTTTAACTCCATTTCTGAAGGGAAACAAACAGCACAGTTCTCATCCATGAAACACACTCTGCTTTAGAGCAAGAAGCTCGCTCTTACTTTCTAGAGTCTCTAATACAGCAAGACACGTGAGTGTACTTAGACCAAAAGAACGGTTTTATGTACACATGTGGACCATATCTAGTTCAACTCTGCTTCTGAAACTGATACAAACCACAGGACTTCTAACATCCAAAACTTTTCAGTTAAGAGCGAGAAACGTGTGAGTTAGGTGAACAATATAGCTTCATTTGAGCTGAAAAGTTTCTGCATTTACCTGAAAAGAAGTCTTGCTTGGAGGATGACACAGACCCTGGGATTTAACTCCATTTCTGAAGGGAAACACACAGCACAGTTCTCATCCATGAAACACACTCTGCTTTAGAGCAAGAATCACGCTCTTGGTTTCTAGAGTCTCTAATACAGCAGGAAACGTGAGTGTACTTACACAAAATCAACGTGGTTTCCTACACATATGGACCATATCAAGTTCAACTCTGCTTCTGAAACTGATATAAACCACAGGTCCTCTAACATCAAATGCTTTTCAGTTAAGAGCGAGAAACGTGTGAGCTTCGTGAATGATGTAGCTTCGTTTGAACTAAATAGTGACTGCATTTACCTGAAAGGAAGTCTTGCTTGTAGGAAGACACAGAGCCTGGGATTTACCTCCATTTCTGAAGGGAAACACACAGCACAGTTCTCATCCATGAAACACACTCTGCTTTAGAGCAAGAAGCATGCTCTTGCTTTCTAGAGTCTCTAACACAGCAGGAAACATGAGTGTACTGAGACCAAAAGAATGGGGTTTCCTACACAAACGGACCATATCTAGTTCGACACTGCTTCGGAAGCTGATACAAACCACAGGTCCACTAACGTCCAATACTTTAAGTTAAGAGCGATAAACCTGTGAGCTTAGTGACCGATGTAGCTTCTTCGAACTAAAAAGTGACTGTGTTTAACTGAAAAGAATTCTTGCTAGTATGAAGACACAGGGTCTGGGATTTAACTCAATTTCTGAAGGGACACACAGAGCACAGTTCTCATCCCTGAAACACACTCTGCTTTAGAGCAACAAGCACGCTCTTGCTTTCTTGAGTCTCTAATATTGTAGGAAACATGAGTGTGCTCAGAACAAAAGAACTGTGTTTCCTACACATACAGACCATATCTAGTTCAATTCTGCTTCGGAAACTGATATAAACCACAGGTCTTATAATATCCAATGCTTTTCAGTTAACAGCAAGAAACGTGTGAACTCGTGAATGATGTAGCATCATTTGTGCTGAAAATTTTCTGTGTTTACCTGAAAGGAAGTCTTGCTTGTAGGAAGACACAGAGCCTGGGATTTAACGAAATTCCTGAACCGACACACACAGCACAGTTATAGTCCCTGAAACACACTCTGCTTAGAGCAAGAAGCATGCTCTTGCTTTCTAGAATCTCTAATACAGCAAGAAACGTGAGTGTGCTCAGAACAAAAGAACGGTGTTTCCTACATACACGGACCATATCTAGTTCAACTCTGCTTCTGAAACTGATACAAACAACGGGTCCAATAACATCAAATGCTTCTCATATAAGAGCGAGAAACGTGTGAGCTATGTGAACAACATAGCTTCATTTGTCCTGAAAAGTGTCTGCTTTTACCTGAAATGAAGTCTTGCTAGTAAGTAGACCCAGAGCCTGGTATTTAACTCCATTTCTGAACCGAAACACACAGCACAGTTATAGTCCATGAAACACACTCTGCTTTAGGGCAAGAAACACTTCTTGATTTCTAGAGTCTCTAATACAGCATCCTACATGAGTGTGCTCAGAACAAAAGAATGGTGTTTCCTACACATATGGACCATTTATAGTTCAACTCTGCTTCTGAAACTGATACAAACCACAGGTCCACTAACATCCAATCCTTTCAGTTAAGAGGGATAAACCTGTGAGCTTAGTGACCGATGTAGCTTCTTCGAACTAAAAAGTGACTGTGTTTACCTGAAAAGAATTCTTGCTAGTACAAAGACACAGAGCCTGTGATTTAACTCCACTTCTTAAGCGAAACACACAGCACAGTTTTCATTAATGAAACAAACTCTGCTTTAGTGCAAGAAACATGCTCTTCCTTTCTAGAGTCTCTAATAGAGCAGGATACGTGAGTGTGCTTAGAACAAAAGAACGGTGTTTGCTACACATACAGACCATATCTAGTTCAACTCTGCTTCTTAAACTGATACAAACCACAGGTCCACTAACATCCAATCATTTCAGTTAACAGCGACAAACCTGTGAGTTTAATGAACGATGTAGCTTCTTCAAACTAAAAAGTGACTGTGTTTACCAGAAAAGAATTCTTGCTAGTACAAAGACACAGAGCCTGGGAATTAACTTCATTTCTGATGGAAAACACACAGCAGAGTTCTCATGCAGAAACACACTCTGCTTCAGAGCAAGAAGCATCCTCTTGCGTTCTTGAGTGTGTAATACAGCAGGAAATGTGAGTGCACTTAGACCAAAAGAACGGGTTTTCCTACACATATGGACCATATGTAGTTCAACTCTGCTTCTGAAAATGATAGAAACTACAGGTCCTCTAACATCAAATGCTTTTCATTTAAGAGCGAAAAACGTGTGAACATCGTGAACGATGTAGCCGCATTTGAGCTGAAAACTGACTGTGTATACCTGAAAGGAAGTCTTGCTTGTAGGAAGACACAGAGCCTGAGTTTTACCTCCTTTTCTGAGGTGAAACACACAGCACAGTTCTCATCCATGAAACACACTCTGCTTTAGAGCAACACAAGGCTCTTGTATTCTGGAGTCTCAATACAGCAGGAATTGTAAGTGTACTTAGACCAAAAGAACGTGGTTTCCTACACATGTGGACCATATCTAGTTCAACTCTGCTTCTGAAGCTGATACAAACCACAGGTCCACTAACATCCAATCCTTTCAGTTAAGAGCGATAAATCTGTGAGCTTAGTGACCCATGTAGCTACTTCGAACTCAAAAGAAACTGTGTTTACCTAAAAAGAATTCTTGCTAGAATGAAGACACAGAGCCTGGGATTTAACTCCATTTCTGAAGTGAAACACACAGCACAGTTATCATCCATGAAACACACTCTGCTTTAGAGCAAGAAGCATGCTGTTCCTTTCTACAGTCTCTAATATAGCAAGAAATGTGAGTGTGCTCAGAACGAAAGAATGGTGTTTCCTACACATATGGACCATATCTAGTTCAACTCTGCTTCTTAAGCTGCTACAAACCACAGGTCCACTAACATCCAATCCTTACAGTTAAGAGCGATAAACCTGTGAGCTTAGTGACCCATGTAACTTCTTTGAACTCAAAAGAGACTGTGTTTACCTAAAAAGAATTCTTGCTAGAAAGAAGACACAGAGCCTGGGATTTAACTCCATTTCTGAAGTGAAACACACAGCACAGTTCTCATCCACGAAACACACTCTGCTTTAGAGCAAGAAGCATGCTGTTCCTTTCTACAGTCTCTAATAGATCAAGAAATGTGAGGGTGCTCAGAACGAAAGAATGGTGTTTCCTACACATATGGACCATATCTAGAGCAACACAACGCTCTTGTATTCTAGAATCTCTAATACAGCAGGAAACATTAGTGTACTTAGACCAAAAGAACACGGTTTCCTACACATATGGACCATATAAAGTTCAACTCTGCTTCTGAAGCTGATACAAACCACAGGTCCACTAACATCCAATCATTTCAGTTAAGTGTGACAAACCTGTGAGCTTAGTGAACGATGTAGCTTCTTCGAACAAAAAAGTGACTGTGTTTACCTGAAAAGAATTCTTGCTAGTACGAAGACACAGAGCATGGGATTTAACACCATTTCTGAAGTGAAACACACAGCACAGTTATCGTCCATGAAACACACTCTGCTTTAGAGCAAGAAGCACACTCTTGCTTTCTGGAGTCTCTAATACAGCATTATACATGAGTGTGCTCAGAACAAAAGAATGGGGTTTCCTACATATATGGACCATTTATAGTTCAACTGTGCTTCTGAAACTAATACAAACCACAGTTCCTCTAACAACCAATGCTTTTTCATTAAGAGCGAGAAACGTGCGAGTTTCGTGAATGATGTAGCTTCCTTTGAACTAAATAGTGACTGTGTTTACCTGAAACAAATTCTGGCTTGTAAGAAGACACAGAGCCTGGGATTTAACTCCATTTCTGAGGTGAAACACACAACTCAGTTCTCTTCCATGAAACACACTCTGCTTTAGAGCAAGAAGCACGCTCTTGCTTTCTATAGTCTCTAATACAGCATTCTACTTGTGTGTGTTCAGAACAAAAGAATGGTGTTTCCTACACATATCGACCATTTATAGTTCAACTCTGCTTCTGAAACTGATACAAACGACTGTTCCTCTAACAATCAACGCTTTTCAGGTAAGAGCGAGAAACGTGTGAGCTTCGTAAATGATGTAGCTTCGTTTGAACTAAATAGTGACTGTGTTTACCTGAAACAAATTCTGGCTTGTATGAAGACACAGATCCTGGGATTTAACTCCATTTCTGAAGGGAAACACACAGCACAGGTCTCATCCATGAAACACACTCTGCTTTAGAGCAACACAAAGCTCTTGTATTCTAGAGTCTCTAAGACAGCAGGAAACGTAAGTGTACTTAGACCAAAAGTACGTGGTTTCCTACACATATGTACCATATAAAGTTCAACTCTGCTTCTGAAACTGATACAAACCTCAGGTCCACTAACATCCAATCATTTCACTTAAGAGCGACAAACATGTGAGCTTAGTGAATGATGTAGATTTTTTTGAGGGAAAATTTTCTGTTTACCTGAAAGGAAGTCTTGCTTGTAGGAAGACACAGAGCCTGGGATTTACCTCCATTTCTGAGGTGAAACACACAGCACAGTTCTCATCCATGAAACACACTCTGCTTTAGAGCAACACAATGCTCTTGTATTCTAGAGTCTCAAATACAGCAGGAAACGTAAGTGTACTTAGACCAAAAGAACGTGGTTTCCTACACATATGGACCATATCTAGTTCAACTCTGCTTCTGAAGCTGATATAAACCACAGGTCCACTAACATCCAATCCTTTCTGTTAAGAGCGATAAACCTGTGAGCTTAGTGACCCATGTAGCTTCTTCGAACTCAAAAGAGACTGTGTTTACCTAAAAAGAATTCTTGCTAGAACAAAGACACAGAGCCTGGGAATTACCTCCATTTCTGATGGAAAACACACAGCAGAGTTCTCATGCAGAAACACACTCTGCTTCAGAGCAAGAAGCACCCTCTTGCGTTCTTCAGTGTGTAATACAGCAGGAAATGTGAGTGCACTTAGACCAAAAGAACGGGTTTTCCTACACATATGGACCATATCTAGTTCAACTCTGCTTCTGAAACTGATACAAACCACAGGTCCTCTAACATCAAATGCTTTTCATTTAAGAGCGAAAAACGTGTGAACTTCGTGAATGATGTAGCCAAATTTGAGCTGAAAACTGACTGTGTATACCAGAAAGGAAGTCTTGATTGTATGAAGACACAGAGCCTGGGATTTAACTCCATTTTTGAAGTGAAACACACAGGACAGTTCTCATACATGAAACACACTCTGCTTTAGAGCAAGAAGCATGCTGTTCCTTTCTACAGTCTCTAATACAGCAAGAAATGTGAGTGTGCTCAGAACGAAAAAAACGGTGTTTCCTACACATATGGACCATATCTAGTTCAACTCTGCTTCTGAAGCTGATACAAACCACAGGTCCACTAACATCCAATCCTTTCAGTGAAGAGCGATAAACATGTGAGCTAAGTGAATGATGTAGCTTCCTTTGAGCTGAAAAGAGACTGTGTTTTCCTGAAATGAAGTCTTGCTTGTAGGAAGACACAGAGCCTGGGATTTAACTCCATTTCTGAACCGAAACACACAGCAGTTATCGTCCATGAAATACACTCTGCTTTAGAGCAAGAAGCACGCTCTTGCTTTCTATAGTCTCTAATACAGCATTCTACATGAGTGTGCTCAGAACAAAAGAATGGTGTTTCCTACACATATGGACCATTTATAATTCAACTCTGCTTCTGAAACTGATACAAACGACAGTTTCTCTAACAACCAATGCTTTTCACTTAAGAGCGAGAAACGTGTGAGCTTCGTGAATGATGTAGCTTCGTTTGAACTAAATAGTGACTGTGTTTACCTGAAACGAATTCTGGCTTGTATGAAGACACAGAGGCTGGGATTTAACTCCATTTCTGAAGGAAAACACACAGTACAGGTCTCATCCTTGAAACACACTCTGCTTTAGAGCAAGAGGCGCACTCTTGGGTTCTAGAGACTCTAACACAGTAGGAAACTTGAGTGTGCTCAGAATAAAAGAGAGGTGTTTCCTACACATACGGACCATATCTAGTTCAATTCTGCTTCTGAAACTGATACATACCACAGATCCTCTAACAACCAATGCTTTTGCATTAAGAGCGAGAAACGTGTGAGCTTCGTGAATGATGTAGGTTTGTTTGAACTAAATAGTGACTGCGTTTACCTGAAACGAATTCTGGCTTGTATGAAGACACAGAGTCTGGGATTTAACTTCATTTCTGAAGGGAAACACACAGCACAGGTCTCATCCATGAAACACACTCTGCTTTACAGCAACACAACGCTCTTGTATTCTAGAGTCTCTAAGACAGCAGGAAACGTAAGTGTACTTAGACCAAAAGAACGTGGTTTATTACACATATGGACCATATAATGTTCAACTCTGCTTCTGAAACTGATACAAACCACAGGTCCACTAACATCCAATCCTTTCACTTAAGAGCGATAAACATGTGAGCTAAGTGAATGCTGTAGCTTCCTTTGAGCTGAAAAGAGACTGTGTTTTCCTGAAATGAAGTCTTGCTTGTAGGAAGACACAGAGCCTGGGATTTAACTCCATTTCTGAACCCAAACACACAGCACAGTTATCGTCCATGAAATACACTCTGCTTTAGAGCAAGAAGCACGCTCTTGCTTTCTATAGTCTCTAATACAGCATTCTACATGAGTGTGCTCAGAACAAAAGAATGGTGTTTCCTACCCATATGGACCATGTATAATTCAACTCTGCTTCTGAAACTGATACAAATGACAGTTCCTCTAACAACCAATGCTTTTCAGTTAAGAGCGAGAAACGTGTGGGCTTCGTGAATGATGTAGCTTCGTTTGAACTAAATAGTGACTGCGTATACCTGAAACGAATTCTGGCTTGTATGAAGACACAGAGGCTGGGATTTAACTCCATTTCTGAGGGAAAACACACAGTACAGGTCTCATCCTTGAAACACACTGCTTTAGAGCAAGACGCGCGCTCTTGGGTTCTAGAGACTCTAATACAGCAGGAAACTTGAGTGTGCTCAGAAATAAAGAGAGGTGTTTCCTACACATACAGACCATATCTAGTTCAATTCTGCTTCTGAAACTGATACATACCACAGTTCCTCTAACAACCAATACTTTTCCATTAAGAGCGAGAAACCTGTGAGCTTCGTGAATGATGTAGCTTCTTTTGAACTAAATAGTGACTGCGTTTACCTGAAACGAATTCTGGCTTGTATGAAGACACAGAGTCTGGGATTTAACTTCATTTCTGAAGGGAAACACACAGCACAGTTCTCATCCATGAAACACACTCTCCTTTAGAGCAAGAAGCATGCTGTTCCTTTCTAGAGTCTCTAATACAGCAAGAAACTTGACTGTGATCAGAACAAAAGAACGGTGTTTCCTACACATATGGACTATATCTAGTTCAAGTCTGCTTCTGAAGCTGATACAAACCACAGGTCCACTAACATCCAATCCTTACAGTTAAGAGCGATAAACCTGTGAGCTTAGTGACCAATGTAGCTTCTTCGAACTAAAAAGTGACTGTGTTTACCTGAAAAGAATTCTTGCTAGTACAAAGACACAGAGCCTGTGATTTAACTCCATTTCTTAAGCGAAACACACAGCCCAGTTTTCATTAATGAAACAAAATCTGTTTTAGTGCAAGAAGCATGCTCTTCCTTTCCAGAGTCTCTAATAGAGCAAGATACGTGAGTGTGCTTAGAACAAAAGAACGGTTTTTCCTACACATACGGATCATATCTAGTTCAACTCTGCTTCTGAAACTGACACAAACCACAGGGCCACTAACATCCAATCCTTACAGTTAAGAGCGACAAACCTGTGAGCTTAGTGAAAGATGTAGCTTCTTCGAACTAAAAAGTGACTGTGTTTACCAGAAAAGAATTCGTGCTAGTACAAAGACACAGAGCCTGGGAATTACCTCCATTGATGATGGAAAACACACAGCAGAGTTGTCATGCAGAAACACACTCTGCTTCACAGCAAGAAGCACCCTCTTGCGTTCTTGAGTGTGTAATAGAGCAGGAAATGTGAGTGCACTTAGACCAAAAGAACGGGTTTTCCTACACATATGGACCATATCTAGTTCAACTCTGCTTCTGAAACTGATACAAACCACAGGTCCTCTAACATCCAATGCTTTTCACTTAAGAGCAAAAACGTGTGAACTTCATGAACGATGTAGCCGCATTTGAGCTGAAAGCTGACTGTGTATACCTGAAAGGAAGTCTTGCTTGTATGAAGACACAGAGCCTGGGATTTAACTCCATTTCTGAAGTGAAACACACAGCACAGTTCTCATCCATGAAACACACTCTGCTTTAGAGCAAGAAGCATGCTGTTCCTTTCTACAGTCTCTAATACAGCAAGAAATGTGAGTGTGCTCAGAACGAAAAAACGGTGTTTCCTACACATATGGACCATATCTAGTGCAACTCTGCTTCTGAAGCTGATACAAACCACAGGTCCACTAACAGCCAATCCTTTCAGTTAAGAGCGATAAACATGTGAGCTATGTGAATGATGTAGTTTCCTTTGAGCTGAAAAGAGACTGTGTTTTCCTGAAATGAAGTCTTGCTTGTAGGAAGACACAGAGCCTGGGATTTAACTCCATTTCTGAACCGAAAAACACAGCACAGTTATCGTCCATGAAATACACTCTGCTTTAGAGCAAGAAGCACGCTCTTGCATTCTATAGTCTCTAATACAGCATTCTACATGAGTGTGCTCAGAACAAAAGAATGGTGTTTCCAACACATATGGACCATTTATAATTCAACTCTGCTTATGAAACTGATACATACCACAGTTCCTCTAACAACCAATGCTTTTCCATTAAGAGCGAGAAACTTCGTGAATGATGTAGCTTCGTTTGAACTAAATAGTGACTGCGTTTACCTGAAACGAATTCTGGCTTTTATGAAGACACAGAGGCTGGGATTTAACTCCATTTCTGAAGGAAAACACACAGTACAGGTCCCATTATTGAAACACACTCTGCTTTAGAGCAAGAGGCGCGCTCTTTGGTTCTAGAGACTCTAATACAGCAGGAAACTTGAGTGTGCTCAGAATAAAAGAGAGGTGTTTCCTACACATACGGACCATATCTAGTTCAATTCTGCTTCTGAAACTGATACATACCACAGTTCCTCTAACAACCAATGCTTTTCCATTAAGAGCGAGAAACGTGTGAGCTTCGTGAATGATGTAGCTTCGTTTGAACTAAATAGTGACTGCGTTTACCTGAAACGAATTCGGGCTTGTATGAAGACACAGAGTCTGGGATTTAACTTCATTTCTGAAGGGAAACACACAGCACAGGTCTCATCCATGAAACACACTCTGCTTTAGAGCAACACAACGCTCTTGTATTCTAGAGTCTCTAAGAAAGCAGGAAACGTAAGTGTACTTAGACCAAAAGAACGTGGTTTCCTAAACATATGGACTATATAAAGTTCAACTCTGCTTCTGAAACTGATAAAAACCACAGGTCCACTAACAACCAATCTTTTCACTTAAGAGCAACAAACATGTGAGCTTAGTGAATGATGTAGCTTTTTTTGAGTGAAAAGTTTCTGTTTACCTGAAAGGAAGTCTTGCTTGTAGGAAGACACAGAGCCTGGGATTTACCTCCATTACTGAGGTGAAACACACAGCACAGTTCTCATCCATAAAACACACTCTGCTTTAGAGCAAAACAACGCTCTTATATTCTAGAGTCTCTAATACAGCAGGAAACGTACTTGTACTTAGACCAAAAGAACGTGGTTTCCTACACATATGGACCCTATAAAGTTCAACTCTGCTTCTGAAACTGATACATACCACAGGTCCACTAACATCCAATCATTTCACTTAATAGCAATAAACATGTGAGCTAAGTGAATGCTGTAGCTTCCTTTGAGCTGAAAAGAGACTGTGTTTTCCTGAAATGAAATCTTGCTTGTAGGAAGACACAGACCCTGGGATTTAACTCCATTTCTGAAGGGAAACACACAGCACAGTTCTCATCCATGAAACACACTCTCCTTTAGAGCAAGAAGCATGCTCTTCCTTTCTAGAGTCTCTAATACAACAAGAAACATGACTGTGGTCAGAAGAAAAGAATGGTGTTTCCTACACATACAGACCATATCTAGTTCAATTCTGCTTCTGAAACTGATACATACCACAGTTCCACTAACAACCAATGCTTTTCCATTAAGAGCGAGAAACCTGTTAGCTTCGTGAATGATGTAGCTTCTTTTGAACTAAATAGTGACTGCGTTTACCTGAAACGAATTCTGGCTTGTATGAAGACACAGAGTCTGGGATTTAACTTCATTTCTGAAGGGAAACACACAGCACAGTTCTCATCCATGAAACATACTCTCCTTTAGAGCAAGAAGCATGCTGTTCCTTTCTAGAGTCTCTAATACAGCAAGAAACTTGACTGTGATCAGAACAAAAGAACGGTGTTACCTACACATATGGACCATATCTAGTTCAAGTCTGCTTCTCAAGCTGATACAAACCCAGGTCCACTAACATCCAATCCTTACAGTTAAGAGCGATAAACCTGTGAGCTTAGTGACCAATGTAGCTTCTTCGAACCAAAAATTGACTGTGTTTACCTGAAAAGTATTCTTGCTAGTACAAAGACACAGAGCCTGTGATTTAACTCCATTTCTTAAGCGAAACACACAGCCCAGTTTTCATTAATGAAACAATATCTGCTTTAGTGCAAGAAGCATGCTCTTCCTTTCTAGAGTCTCTAATAGAGCAGGATACGTGAGTGTGCTTAGAACAAAAGAACGGTTTTTCCTACACATACGGATCATATCTAGTTCAACTCTGCTTCTGAAACTGATACATACCACAGGTCCACTAACATCCAATCCTTTCAGTTAAGAGCGACAAACCTGTGAGCTTAGTGAAAGATGTAGCTTCTTCGAACTAAAAAGTGACTGTGTTTACCAGAAAAGAATTCTTGCTAGTACAAAGACACAGAGCCTGCGAATTACCTCCATTAATGATGGAAAACACACAGCAGATTTCTCATGCAGAAACACACTCTGCTTCAGAGAAAGAAGCACCCTCTTGCGGTCTTGAGTGTGTAATAGAGCAGGAAATGTGAGTGCACTTAGACCAAAAGAACGGGTTTTCCTACACATATGGACCATATCTAGTTCAACTCTGCTTCTGAAACTGATACAAACCACAGGTCCGCTAACATCCAATGCTTTTCACTTAAGAGAGAAAAACGTGTGAACTTCGTGAACGATGTAGCCGCATTTGAGCTGAAAACTGACTGTGTATACCTGAAAGGAAGTCTTGCTTGTATGAAGACACAGAGCCTGGGATTTAACTCCATTTCTGAAGTGAGACACACAGCACAGTTCTCATCCATGAAACACACTCTGCTTTAGAGCAAGAAGCATGCTGTTCCTTTCTACAGTCTCTAATACAGCAATAAATGTGAGTGTGCTCTGAACGAAAGAACGGTGTTTCCTACACATGTGGACCATATCTAGTTCAACTCTGCTTCTGAAGCTGATACAAACCACAGGTCCACTACATCCAATCCTTTCAGTTAAGAGCGATAAACCTGTGAGCTTAGTGACTGATGTAGCTTCTTTGAACTAAAAAGTGTCTGTGTTTACCTGAAAAGAATTCTTGCTAGTACCCAGACACAGAGCCTTGGATTTACTTCCATGTCTGAAGGGAAACACACAGCACAGTTCTCATCCATGAAACACACTCTACTTTAGAGCAAGAAGCAGGCTCTTCCTTTCTAGAGTCTCTAATACAGCAAGAAACATGACTGTGCTCAGAACAAAAGAACGTGGTTTCCTACACATATGGACCATATCTAGTTCAACTCTGCTTTGGAAACTGATACAAACCACCGGTCCACTAAAACCCAATCCTTTCATTTAAGAGCGACAAACCTTTGAGCTTTCTGAACGAAGTAGCTTCTTCGAACAAAAAAGTGACTCTGTTTACGTGAAAAGAATTGTTGCTACTTCGAAGACACACAGCCTGGGATTTGCATCCATTTCTGAAGGGAAACACACAGACAGTTCTCATCCAGGAAACACACTCTGCTTCAGAGCATGAAGCACGCTTTTGCTTTCTAGATTCTCCCATACAGCAGGAAACGTGAGTGTGCATAGTACAAATGAAAGGTGTTTCCTACACATAAGGACCATATCTAGTTCAACTCTGCTTCTGAAACAGATACAAACTACAGGTTCTCTAACAAACAATGCTTTTCAGTTAAGAGCGAGAAATGTGTGAGCTTCGTGTAGGATGTAGCTGCATTTGAGCTGAAAAGTTACTGTGTTTACCTTTAAGGAAGTCTTGCTTGTAGGAAGACACAGAGCCTGGGATTTACCTCCATTTTTGAAGGGAAACACACAGCACAATTCTCTTCCATGAAACACACTCTGCTTTAGAGCAAGAAGCATGCTCTTGCTTTCTAGAGTCTCTTATACAGCAGGAAATATGAGTGAACTTAGATAAAAAGAATGGGGATTCCTACACAGTTGGACCATATCTAGTTCAACTCTGCTTCTGAAACTCATAAAAACCAAGGGTCTGCTTACATCCAATGCTTTTCATTGAAGAGCGAGAAACATGTGAGCTAGGTGAACAATGTAGCTTCATTTGAGCTGAAAAGTGTATGCCATTACCTGAAACGAAGTCTTGCTTGGAAGAAGACACAGAGCATAGGATTTAACTCCATTTCTGAAGCGAAACACACAGCACAGTTCTCATCCATGAAACACACTCTGCTTTAGAGCAAGAAGCAAGCTCTTGCTTTCTAGAGTCTCTAATTCAGCAGGAAACGTTAGTGTACTTACACCAAAAGAAAGGGATTTCCTACACATATGGACCATATCTAGTTCAACTCTGCTTCTGATACTGATTCAAACCACAGGTCCTCTAATATCCAATGCTTTTCATTTAAGAGCGAGAACCGTATGAGCTTAGTGAACGATGTTGCCTCCATTGAGCTGAAATTTGAATGTGTTTACCTGAAACGAAGTCTTGCTTGTAGGAAGACACAGAGCCTGGGATTTACCTCCATTTCTGAAGGGAAACACACCGCATAGTTCTCATCCATGAAACACACTCTGCTTCAGAGCAAGAAGCACGCTCTTGCTTTCTAGATTCTCCAATAGAGCAGGAAACTTGAGTGTGCTTAGAACAAATGAAAGGTGTTTACTACGCATAAGGACCATTTCTAGTTCAACTCTGCTTCTGAAACTGAGAGAAACCAAGGGTCCTCTAACATCAAAGATTTTAATTAAGTCTGAGAAACGTGTGAGCTTTGTTAATGATGCAGCATCCTTTGAGCTGAAAAGTTACTGTGTTTACCTGAAAGGAAGTCTTGCTTGTAGGAAGACACAGAGCCTGCGATTTACCTCCATTTCTGAAGGGAAACACACAGCACAGTTCTCTTCCATGAAACACACTCTGCTTTATAGCAAGAAGCACGCTCTTGGTTTCTAGAGTCTCTAATAGAACAGGAAACATGAGTGTACTGAGACAAAAAAACGAGGTTTCCTACACATAAGGACGATATATAGTTGAACTCTGCTTCTGAAACTCATACAAACAACGGGTCCTCTGACATCAAATGCTTTTCACTTAAGATCGTGAAACATGTGAGCTATGTGAACAATGTAGCTTAATTTGAGCTGAAAATTGTCTGCATTTTCCTGACACAAAGTTTTACTTGTAAGAAGACACAGAGCCTGGGATTTAACTCCATTTCTGAACCGAAACACACAGCACAGTTATCATCCATGAAACACACTCTGCTTTAGAGCAAGAAGCATGCTCTTGCTTTCTAGAGTCTCTAATAGAGCAGGAAACGTGAGTGTGCTCAGAACAAAAGAACGGTGTTTCCTACACATAAGGACCATATCTAGTTCAACTGTGCTTCTGAAACTGATACAAACCACAGGTCCTCTAACATCCAATGCTTTTCATTTAAGACAGAGAAACGTGTGAGCTTCGTGAACGATGTAGTTTCATTTGAGCTGAAAATTGAATGTATTTACCTGAAAGGATGTCTTGCTTGTGGGAAGACACTGAGCCTGGGATTTACCTCCATTTCTGAAGGGAAACACACAGCACAGTTCTCATCCATGAGACACACTCTGCTTTAGAGCAAGAAGCACGCTCTTCCTTTCTAGAGTCTCTAATACAGCAAGAAACGTGACTGTGCTCAGAACAAAAGAGTGGTGTTTCCTACACATATGGACCATCTCTAGTTCAACTCTGCTTCTGAAACTGATACAAAGCACAGGTCCACTAAAACCCAATCCTTTCACTTAAGAGCGACAAACCTTTGAGCTTTCTGAACGATGTAGCTTCTTCAAACTAAAAAGTGACTCTGTTTACCTGAAAAGAATTCGTGCTAGTTCGAAGACACAGAGCCTGGGATTTACCTCCATTTCTGAAGGGAAACACACAGCACAGTTTTCATCCATGAAACACACTCTGCTTTAGCGCAAGAAGCACGCTCTTGCTTTCTAGAGTCCCTAATACAGCAGGAAACGTGAGTGTGCTGAGACAAAAAGAATGGGGTTTCCTACACATAAGGACCATATCTAGTTCAACTCTACTTCTGATACTGATAGAAACAACCGGTCCTCTAACATCAAATGGTTTTCAGTTAAAGGCTAGAAACATGTGAGCTATGTGAACAATGTAGCTTCACTTGAGCTGAAAAGTGTCTGTGTTTACCAGAAACGAAGTCTTGCTTGTAAGAAGACACAGAGCCTGGGATTTAACTCCATTTCTGAACTGAAATACAAAGCACAGTTATCATCCATGAAACTCACTCTGCTTTAGAGCAAGAAGCACGCTCTTGCTTTCTACGTTCTCTAATACAGCAAGAAATGTCATTGTGCTAGAATAAAAGAACGGTGTTTTCTACACATATGGACCATATCTAGTTCAACTCTGCTTCTGAAACTGATGCAAACCACAGGTCCACTAACATCCAATCCTTTCAGTTAAGAGCGACAAACCTGTGAGCTTTCTGAACGATGTAGCTTCTTCAAACTAATAAGTGACTGTGTTTACCTGAAAAGAATTCTTGCTAGTTTGAAGACACATAGCATGGTATTTGCTTCCATTTCTGAAGGGAAAAACACAGAACAGTTCTCATCCATGAAACACACTCTGCTTCAGAGCAAGAAGCACCCTCTTGCTTTATAGAGTCTCTAATACAGCAGGAAATGTGAGTGATATCAGAAAAATGAACGGTGTTTCCTACACATACGGACCATATCTTGTTCAACTCTGCTTCTGAACCTGATACAAACCACAGGTCCACTAACATCCAATCCTTTCAGGTAAGAGCGACAAACCTGTGAGCTTAGTGAACGTTGTAGCTTCTTCGAATTAAAAAGTGACTGTGTTTACATGAAACAAATTCTTGCTAGTACTTAGACACAGAGCCTTGGATTTAACTCCATTTCTGAACGTAAACACACAGCACAGTTCTCATCCATGAATCACACTCTGCTTTAGAGCAAGACACAAGCTCTTGCTTTCTAGAATCTCTAATACAGCAGGAAACGTGAGTGTACTGAGACCAAAAGAACGGGCTTTCCTACTCATATGGAACATATCTAGTTCAACTCTGCTTCTGAAACTGATATAAACCACAGTTCCTCTAACATCCAATGCTTTTCAGTTAAGACCGAGAAACGTGTGAGCTTCGTGAACAATGTAGCTTCCTTTGAGCTGAAAAGTGACTGTGTTTCCCTCAAACGAAGTATTGCTTGTAGGAAGACACAGAGCCTGCGATTTACCTCCATTTCTGAAGGGAAACACACAGCACAGTTCTCATTCATGAAACACACTCTTCTTTAGAGAAAGACAAAGATCTTGTATTCTAGAGTCTCTAATACAGCAGGAACGTGTCTGTACTTAGACCAAAAGAACGTGGTTTCCTATTCATATGGACCATATCTAGTACAACTCTGCTTCTGAAACTGATACAAACCACAGGTCCACTACCATCCAATCCTTTCAGTTAAGAGCTACAAACCTGTGAGCTTAGTGAACGTTGTAGCTTCTTCGAACGAAAAACTGACTGTGTTTACCTGAAAAGAATTCTTCCTATTACGAAGACACAGAGCCTTGGATTTAACTCCTTTTCTGAAGGGAAACACACAGCATATTTCTCATCCATGAAACACACTCTGCTTTAGAGCAAGAAGCACGCTCTTGCTTTGTAGAGTCTCTAACACAGCATGAAACGTGAGTGATATCAGAAAAAATGAACGGTGTTTCCTACACATACGGACCATATCTTGTTCAACTCTGCTTCTGAAACTGATACAAACCACAGGTCCACTAACATCCAATCCTTTCAGGTAAGAGCGACAAACCTGTGAGCTTTTTGAACGTTGAAGCTTCTTCGAACTAAAAAGTGACTTTGTTTACATGAAACAAATTCTTGCTAGTACTTAGACACAGAGCCTGGGATTTAACTCCATTTCTGAAGGGAAACACACAGCACAGCTCTCATCAATGAAACACAGTCTGCTTTAGAGCAAGAAGCATGCTCTTGCTTTCTAGGGTCTCTAATACAGCAGGAAACATGAGTGTACTTACACCAAAAAAACGGGCTTTCGTACACATATGAACCATATCTAATTCAACTCTGCTTCTGAAACTGATACAAACCAGAGGTCCTCTAACATCCAATGCGTTTCAGTAAACAGGGGGAAATGTGTGACTTTCGTGAATAATGTAGCTTCCTTTGAGCTGAAAAGGGAATGCGTTTACCTAAAAGGAAATCTTTCTTGTAAGAAGACACAGAGTGTGGCATTTAACTCCATTTCTGAAGAGAAACACACAGCACTGTTCTCATCCATGAAACACACTCTGCTTTAGAGCAAGAAGCATGCTCTTGCTTTCTAGAGTCTCTAATACAGCAGGAAACTTGAGTGTCCTCAGAACAAAAGAACTGTGTTTCTTACACATATGGACCACATCTAGTTCAATTCTACTTCTGAATCTGATTCAAACCACAGGGCCTCTAACATCCAATGCTTTTCATTTAAGAGCAAGAAACGTTTGAGCTTCGTGTACGATATATCTTCCTTTGAGCTGAAAAGTTTCTGTGTTTACCTGACAGGAAGTCTTGCTTGTAGGAAGACACAGAGCCAGGGAAATACCTCCATTTCTGAAGGGAAACACACAGCACGATTCTCATCCATGAAACACACTCTGCTTTAGAGCAAGAAGCGCGCTCTTGCCTTCTAGATTCTCTAATACAGCAGGAAATGTGATTGTACTTAGACCAAAGAACGGGCTTTCCTACACATATGGACCATATCTAGTTCAACTCTGCTTCTGAAATTGTACAAAGCACAGGTCCTCTAACATCCAATGCTTTTCAGTTAAGTTCGAGAAACGTGTGAGCTTCGTGAACGATGTAGCTACCTTTGAGCTGAAAAGTGACTGTGTTTACCTGAAATGAAGTCTTGCTTGTAGGAAGACTCAGTGCGTGGCATTTAACTCCATTTCTGAAGGGAAACACACAGCACAGTTCTCATCCGTGAAACACACTCTGCTGCAGAGCAAGAATTACGCTCTTTCTTTCTTGATTCTCTAACACAGCAGGAAATGTGAGTGCACTTATACCAAAGAATGGGGTTTCCCACACATATGGACCATATCTAGTTGAACTCTGCTTCTGAAACTGATACAAACCACAGGTCCACTACCATCCAATCCTTTCAGTTAAGAGCTACAAACCTGTGAGCTTAGTGAACGTTGTAGCTTCTTCGAACGAAAAAGTGACTGTGTTTACCTGAAAAGAATTCTTCCTAGTACGAAGACACAGAGCCTGGGATTTAACTCCATTTCTGAAGGGATTCACACAGCACAGTTCTCATCCATGAAACACACTCTGCTTCAGAGCAAGAAGCACCCTCTTGCTTTATAGAGTCTCTAATACAGCAGGAAACATGAGTGATATCAGAAAAATGAACGGTGTTTCCTACACATACGGACCATATCTTGTTCAACTCTGCTTCTGAACCTGATACAAACCACAGGTCCACTAACATCCAATCCTTTCAGGTAAGAGCGACAAACCTGTGAGCTTAGTGAACGTTGTAGCTTCTTCGAATTAAAAAGTGACTGTGTTTACATGAAACAAATTCTTGCTAGTACTTAGACACAGAGTCTTGGATTTAACTCCATTTCTGAACGTAAACACACAGCACAGTTCTCATCCATGAATCACACTCTGCTTTAGAGCAAGACACAAGCTCTTGCTTTCTAGAATCTCTAATACAGCAGGAAACGTGAGTGCACTTAGACCAAAAGAACGGGCTTTCCTACACATATGGAACATATCTAGTTCAACTTTGCTTCTGAAACTGATATAAACCACAGGTCCTCTAACATCCAATGCTTTTCAGTTAAGACCGAGAAACGTGTGAGCTTCGTGAACCATGTAGCTTCCTTTGAGCTGAAAAGTGACTGTGTTTCCCTCAAACGAAGTATTGCTTGTAGGAAGACACAGAGCCTGGGATTTACCTCCATTTCTGAAGGGAAACACACAGCACAGTTCTCATTCATGAAACACACTCTTCTTTAGAGCAAGACAACGATCTTGTATTCTAGAGTCTCTAATACAGCAGGAACGTGTCTGTACTTAGACAAAAAGAACGTGGTTTCCTACACATATGGACCATATCTAGTTCAACTCTGCTTCTGAAACTGATACAAACCATCGATCCTCTAACATCCAATGCTTTTCGGTTAAGAGCGAGAAACGTCTGAGCTTTGTGAACGATGTAGCATCCTTTGAGCTGAAAAGAGAATGCGTTTACCTAAAAGGAAGTCTTTCTTGTAAGAAGACACAGAGCATGGCATTTAACTCAATTTCTGAAGTGAAACACACAGCCCAGTTCCCATGTATGAAACACACACTGATTCAGAGCAAGAAGCACGATTTGCTTTCTAGAGTCTCTAATACAGCAGGAAACTTGAGTGTGCTCAGAACAAAAGAGCAGTGTTGCCTACACATACAGACCATATCGAGTTCAATTCTACTTCTGAAACTGATTAAAACCACAGGTCCTCTCACATCCCATGCTTTTCAGTTAAGAGCCAGAAACGTGTGAGCTTTGTGAACAATGTAGATTCCTTTGAGATGAAACGTGAATGCATTTACCAGAAACGATGTCTTGCTTGTAGGAAACACAGAGCCTGGGGTTTAACTCCATTACTGAAGGGAAACACACAGCACAGTTCTCATCCATGAAACACACTCTGCTTCAGAGCAAGAAGCACCCTCTTGCTTTATAGAGTCTCTAATACAGCAGGAAACATGAGTGATATCAGAAAAATGAACGGTGTTTCCTACACATACGGACCATATCTTGTTCAACTCTGCTTCTGAACCTGATACAAACCACAGGTCCACTAACATCCAATCCTTTCAGGTAAGAGCGACAAACCTGTGAGCTTAGTGAACGTTGTAGCTTCTTCGAATTAAAAAGTGACTGTGTTTACATGAAACAAATTCTTGCTAGTACTTATACACAGAGCCTTGGATTTAACTCCATTTCTGAACGTAAACACACAGCACAGTTCTCATCCATGAATCACACTCTGCTTTAGAGCAAGACACAAGCTCTTGCTTTCTAGAATCTCTAATACAGCAGGAAACGTGAGTGCACTTAGACCAAAAGAACGGGCTTTCCTACACATATGGAACATATCTAGTTCAACTTTGCTTCTGAAACTGATATAAACCACAGGTCCTCTAACATCCAATGCTTTTCAGTTAAGACCGAGAAACGTGTGAGCTTCGTGAACCATGTAGCTTCCTTTGAGCTGAAAAGTGACTGTGTTTCCCTCAAACGAAGTATTGCTTGTAGGAAGACACAGAGCCTGGGATTTACCTCCATTTCTGAAGGGAAACACACAGCACAGTTCTCATTCATGAAACACACTCTTCTTTAGAGCAAGACAACGATCTTGTATTCTAGAGTCTCTAATACAGCAGGAACGTGTCTGTACTTAGACCAAAAGAACGTGGTTTCCTACACATATGGACCATATTTAGTTCAAGTCTGCTTCTGAAACTGATACAAACCATCGATCCTCTAACATCCAATGCTTTTCGGTTAAGAGCGAGAAACGTCTGAGCTTTGTGAACGATGTAGCCTCCTTTGAGCTGAAAAGTTAATGTGTTCACCAAAAAGGAAGTCTTTCTTGTCAGAAGACACAGAGCATGGCATTTAACTCAATTTCTGAAGTGAAACACACAGCCCAATTCCCATGCATGAAACACATACTGATTAAGAGGAAGAAGCATTCTCTTGCTTTCCAGAATCTCTAATACAGCAGGAAACGTGAGTGTACTGAGACCAAAAGAACTCGGTTTCCTACACATATGGACCATATCTAGTTCAACTCTGCTTCTGAAACTGATACAAACCACAGGTCCTCTAACATCCAGTGCTTTTCATTTAAGACCGAGAAACGTGTGAGCTTCGTGAACTATGTAGCTTCCTTTGAGCTGAAAAATGACTATGTTTCCCTCAAACGAAGTATTGCTTGTAGGAAGACACAGAGCCTGGGATTTACCTCCATTTCTGAAGGGAAACACACAGCACAGTTCTCATCCATGAAACACACTCTTCTTTAGAGCAAGACAACGATCTTGCATTCTAGAGTCTCTAATACATCAGGAACGTATCTGTACTTAGACCAAAAGAACGTGGTTTCCTACACATATGGACCATATTTAGTTCAAGTCTGCTTCTGAAACTGATACAAATCACAGGTCCTCTAACATCCAATGCTTTTCATTTAAGAGCAAGAAACTTGTGAACTTCGTGAACGATGTAGCTGCATTTGAGCTGAAAAGTGACTGTGTATACCTGAAAGGGAGTCTTGCTTGTATGAAGACACAGAGCCTGGGATTTAACTTCCTTTCTGAAGGGAAACACACTGCAAAGTTCTCATCCATGAAACGCACTCTGCATTAGAGCAAGAACCACGCTCTTGATTTCTAGAGTCTCTAATACAGCAGGATACGTGAGTGTGATCAGAGAAAAAGAACGGTGTTTCCTAAACATACAGACCATATCTAGTTCAACTTTGATTCTGAAACTGATACAAACCACAGGTCCACTAACATCCATTCCTTTCATTTAAGAGCTACAAACATGCGAGCTTAGTGTACGTTGTAGCTTCTTCGAACGAAAAAGTGCCTGTGTTTACCTGAAATGAATTTTTGCTATTACAAAGACACAGAGACTGGGATTTAACTCCATTTCTGAAGAAAACACATAGCACAGTTCTCATCCTAGAAACACACTCTGCTTCCGAGCAAGAAGCACGCTCTTGCTTTCTAGATTCTCCAATAAAGCCAGAAACGTCAGTGTGCGTAGAACAAATGAAAGGTGCTTCCTACACATAAGGACCATATCTAGTTCAACTCTGCGTCTGAAACTGATAGAAACCACCGGTCCTCTAACATCCAATGCTTTTCAGTTAAGAGCGAGAAATGTCTGAGCTAGGTGAACAATGTAGCTTCATTTGAGCTAAAAAGTGTCTGCGTTTACCTGAAACGAAATCTTGCTTGTAAGAAGACAGAGAGCCTGGGATTTAACTCCATTTCTGAAGTGAAACACACAGCACAGTTCTCATCCATGAAACACACTCTGCTTTAGAGCAAGAAGCACGCTGTTGCTGTCTAGAGTCTCAAATAGAGCAGGAAAGGTGAGTGTGATCAGAAAAAAAGAACGGTGTTTCCTACACATACGGACCATATGTAGTTCAACTGTGCTTCTGAAACTGATACAAACCACAGGTCCACTAACATCCAATCCTTTCTCTTAAGAGCTACCAACCTTTGAGCTTAGTGAACGTTGTAGTTTCTTTGAACTAAAAAGTGACTGTGTTTACATGAAAAGAATTCTTGCTAGTACGAAGACACAAAGCCTGGGATCTAACTCCATTTCTCAAGGGAAACACACAGCACAGTTCTCATCCATGAATCACACTCTGCTTTAGAGCAAGAAGAATGCTGTTGCTTTCTAGAGTCTCTAATACAGCAAGAAACCTGAGTGTACATAGACCAAAAAAATGGGTTCCTACACATACGGACCATATCTAGTTCAACTCTGCTTGTGAAACTGGTACAAAATACAGGTCCACTAACTTCCAATCCTTTCAGTTAAGAGCGACAAACCTGTGAGCTTAGTGAAGGATGTAGCTTCTTCAAACTAAATAGTGACTGTGTTTACCTGAAAAGAATTCTTGCGAGTACGAAGACTGAGAGCTTGGGATTTAACGCCATTTCTGACAGGAAACATACAGCACAATCCTCATCCAGAAACACACTCTGCTTTAGAGCAAGAAGCACGCTCTTGCTTCTAGAGTCTCTAAGACAACAGGAAAGGTGAGTGTGCTCAGAACAAAAAAAAAAACGGTGTTTCCTACACATACAGACCATATCTAGTTCAACTCTGCTTCTGTAACTGATACAAAGCACAGGTCTTATAAAATACAATGCTTTTCAGTTTTGAGTGAGAAACAAGTGAGCTTTGTGAATGATGTAGCTTCCTTTGAGCTGAAAAGTGAATGCGTTTACCTGAAACATGTCTTGCTTGTACGAAGACACAGAACCTGGGATTTAACTCCATTTTTGAAGAAAAACACATAGAACAGTTCTCATCCATGAAACACACTCGAATTTAGAGCAAGAAGCACGCTCCTGCATTCTAGATACTCAAATACAGCATGAAACTTGGGTGTGCTCAGAACAAAAGTGTGGTGTTTCCTACACATAGGGACCATATCTAGTCTATTCTACCTCTGAAAGTGATGAAAAACCTAAGGTCCTTTAACATCCATTGCTTTTCAGTTAAGAGCAAGAATTGTGTGAGCTTAGTGAACAATGTAGCTTCCTCCTAGCTGAAAAGTTTCTGTGTTTACCTGAAAGGAAGTCTTGCTTGTAGGAAGACACAGAGCCAGGAAATTACCTCCATTTCTGAAGGGAAACACGCAGGACAGTTCTCATCCATGAAACACACTCTGCTTTAGAGCAAGAAGCATGCTCTTGCTTCCTAGAGCATCTAATACAGCAGGAAATGTGAATGTATTTAGACCAAAAGAACAGTGTTTCCTACACATATGGAACATATCTAGGTCAACTCTGCTTCTGAAACTGATACAAACCACAGGTCCTCTATCATCCAATGCTTTTCAGTTAAGAGCGAGAAACTTAGTACTTCGTGAACGATGTACCTGAATTTGAGCTGAAAAGTGACTGTGTATACCTGAAAGGAAGTCTTGCTTGTATGAAGACACAGAGCCTGGGATTTATCTTCATTTCTGAAGGGATACACACTGCACAGTTCTCATCCACGAATCACACTCTGCTTTAGAGCAAGAAGGATGCTCTTGCTTTCTAGAGTCTCTAAGACAGCAGGAAACGTGAGTGTGCTTAGAACAAAAAAACGGTGTTTCCTACACATATGGACCATATCTAGTTCAACTCTGCTTCTGTAACTGATACAAAGCACAGGTCTTATAACATCCAAGGCTTTTCAGTTTTGAGCGAGAAACATGTGAGCTTCGTGGATGAAGTAGCTTCTTTGTGCTGAAAGATGAATGCGTTTACCTGAAACGATGTCTTCCTTGTAGGAAGACACAGAGCCTGGAATTTAACTCCATTTCTGAAGGGAAACACACAGCACAGTTCTCATCCATGAAACACACTCTTCTTTAGAGCAAGAAGCACGGTCTTGCTTTCTTGATTCTCTCTTACAGCAGAAAATGTCAGTGCACATAGACCAAAAGAACGGGGTTTCCTAACCATATGGACCATATCTAGTTCAACTCTGCTTCTGAAACTGATACAAATCACAGGACCTCTAACATCCAATGCTTTTCAGTTAAGAGCCAGAAACGTGTGAGCTTCGTGAACGATGTAGCTTTCTTTGAACTGAAAAGTGCCTGTGTTTAACTGAAATGATGTCTTGCTTGTAGGAAGACACAGAGCCTGGCATTTAACTCCATTTCTGAAGGGAAACACACAGCACAGTTCTCATCAATGAAACACACTCTGCTTTAGAGCATGAAGCACTCTCTTGCTTTCTAGAGTCTCTAATACAGCAGGAAACGTGGGTGTGTCCAGAAAAAAAGAACGGCGTTTCCTACACATATGGACCACATCTATTTCAACTCTGCTTCTGAAACTGATACAAACCAGACGTCCTCTAACATCCAATGCGTTTCAGTAAACAGCGGGAAACGTGTGACTTTCATGAATGATGTAGCTTCCTGTGAGCTGAAAAGTGAATGCGTTTACCTAAAAGGACGTCTTTCTTATAAGAAGACACAGAGCGTGGCATTTAACACCATTTCTGAAGGGAAACACAAGGCATAGTTCTCATCCATGAAACACATTCTGCTTCATAGCAAGAAGCATGCTCTTGCTTTCTAGAATCTCCAATAAACAGGAAAAGTGAGTGTGCTTAGAACAAAAGAAAGGAGTTTCCTACACATAAGGACCATATCTAGTTCAACTCTGCTTCTGAAACTGATAGAAACCACCGGTCCACTGACATCCAATGCTTTTCCTTTATGAGGGAGAAACGTCTGAGCTAGATGAACAATGTAGCTTCATTTGAGCTGAAAAGTGTCTGTGTTTACCTGAAACGAAATCTTGCTTGTAAGAAGACAGAGAGCCTGGGATTTAACTCCATTTCTGAAGAGAAACACACAGCACAGTTCTCATCCATGAAACATACTCTGCCTTAGAGCAAGAAGCACGCTCTTGCTTTCTAGAGTCTCTAATATGGCAGGAAACGTGAGTGCGATCAGAAAAAAAGAACAGTGTTTTCTACACAAACGGACCATATCTAGTTCAACTTTGCTTCTGAAACTGATACAAACCACGGATCCTCTAACATCCAATGCTTTTCGGTTAAGAGCGAGGAACCTGGGAGCTTTGTGAACGATGTAGCATCCTTTGAGCTGAAAAGGGAATGCATTTACCTAAAAGGAAGTCTTTCTTGTAAGAAGACACAGAGCATGTCATTTAAATCAATTTCTGAAGTGTAACACACAGCCCAGTTCTCATCCATGAAACACACTCTGCTTAGGGAAAGAAGCATGCTCTTGCTCTCTAGATTCTCTAATACAGCAGGTTACGTGGGTGTGCTTAAAACAAAAGAACGGTGTATCCTACACATAAGGACCACATCTAGTTGAACTCTGCTTCTGAAACTGATACAAACCACAGGGCGTCTAACATCCAATTCTTTTCAGCTAAGAGCTACAAACCTGTGAGCTTCGTGAGCGATGTATCTTCTTTGAACTAAAAAGTGAATGTGATTGCCTGAAAAGAATTCTTGCTTGTACGAAGACACAGAGCTCAGAATTTAACTCCATTTCTGAAAGGAAACACACAGCACAGTTCTCATCCATGAATCACACTCTGCTTTAGAGAAAGAAGCATGCTTTTGCTTTCTAGAGTCTCTAATACAGCAAGAAACCTGAGTGTACATAGACCAAAAGAATGGGATTTCCTATACATACGGACCATATCTAGTTCAACTCTGCCGCTGAAACTGATACAAACCACAGGTCCACTAACATCCAATCCTTTCAGTTAAGAGCGACAAACCTGTGAGCTTAGTGAACGATGTAGCTTCTTCAAACTAAATAGTGACTGTATTTACCTGAAAAGAATTCTTGCGGGGACGAAGACTGAGAGCCTGGGATTTAACTCCATTGCTGACAGGAAACACACAGCACAGTCCTCATCCAGAAACACACTATGCTTTAGAGCAAGAAGCACGCTCTTGCTTCTAGAGTTTCTAACACAACAGGAAAGGTGAGTGTGCTAAGAACAAAAAAAAAAAAAAAACGGTGTTTCCTACACATACGGACCATATCTAGTTCAACTCTGCTTCTTTAACTGATACAAAGCACAGGTCTTATAAAATACAATGCTTTTCAGTTTTGAGCGAGAAACAAGTGAGCTTTGAGAATGATGTAGCTTCCTTTTAGCTGAAAAGTGAATGCGTTTACCTGAAACAATGTCCTCTTGTACGTAGACACAGAACCTGGGATTTAACTCCATTTCTGAAGAAAAACACATAGAACAGTTCTCATCCATGAAACACACTCGGATTTAGAGCAAGAAGCACGCTCTTGCATTCTAGAATCTCTAATACAGAATGAAACTTGGGTGTGCTCAGAACAAAAGTGCGGTGTTTCCTACACATAGGGAGCATATCTAGTCTATTCTACTTCTGAAACTGATAAAAAACCTCAGGTCCTTTAACATCCATTGCTTTTCAGTTAAGAGCAAGAAATGTGTGAGCTTCGTGAACAATGTAGCTTCCTCCTAGCTGAAAAGTTTCTGTGTTTACCTGAAAGGAAGTCTTGCTTGTAGGAAGACACAGAGCCAGGGAATTACCTCCATTTCTGAAGGGAAACACGGAGCACAGTTCTCATTCATGAAACACACTCTGCTTTAGAGCAAGAAGCATGCTCTTGCTTCCTAGAGCATCTAATACAGCAGGAAACGTGAATGTAATTAGACCAAAAGAACAGGGTTTCCTACTCATATGGAACATATCTAGTTCAACTCTGCTTCTGAAACTGATACAAACCACAGGTCCTCTATCATCCAATGCTTTTCAGTTAAGAGCGAGAAACGTCTGAGCTAGGTGAACAATGTAGCTTCATTTGAGCTGAAAAGTGTCTGTGTTTACCTGAAACGAAATCTTGCTTGTAAGAAGACACAGAGCCTGGGATTTAACTCCATTTCTGAAGGGAAACATATAGCACAGTTCTCATCCATGAAACACACTTTGCTTTAGAGCAAGAAGCACACTCTTGCTTTCTAGAGTCCCTAATACAGCAGATACTTGAGTGTGCTCAGAACAAAAGAACGGTGTTTCCTACACATAAGGACCATATATATTTCAACTTTGCTTCTGAAACTGTAGAAACCTCTGGACCTATAACATCCAATGCTTTCACTTAAGAGCGAGAAATGAGTGAGCTTCGTGAACGATGTAGGTTCTTTTGAGCTAAAAAGTGTATGTGTTTACCTGAAATGAAGTCTTGCTTGTAGGAAGACACAGAGCCTGGGATTTAACTCCATTTCTGAAGGGAAACACACATCACAGTTCTCATCCATGAAACACACTCTTCTTTAGAGCAAGAAGCACGCTCTTGCTTTCTAGAGTCTCTATTACAGCAGGAAACATGAGTGTACTTAGACCCAAAGAACGTGGTTTCCTGCTCATATAGAACATTTCTAGTTCAACTCTTCTTCTCAAATTGATAGAAACCACAGGTCCTCTGACATCCAATATTTTTCAGTTAAGGGCGACAAACGTGTGAGCTTAGTGAAGGATGTAGCTTCATTTGAGCTGAAAAGTGGTTGTGTTTACCTGAAAGGAAATCCTGCATGGAGGAAGACACAGAACCTGGGATTTACCTCCACTTCTGAAAGGAAACACCCAGCACAATACTCATCCATGAAACACACTCTGCTTTAGAGCAGGATGCACGCTCTTGCTTTACAGAATCCCTAAGACAGCAGGAAAATTGAGTGTGCTCAGAACAATAGATTGTTGTTTCCTACACATAAGGATCATATATATTTCAACTCTACTTCTGAAACAGATAGAAACCAAGGTCCTATAACATCCAGTGCTTTTCACTTAAGAACGAGAAACGTGTGAACTTTGTGAACGATGTAGCTTCCTTTAAGCTGAAAAGTGACTGTGTTGAACTGAAACCAAGTCTTGCTTGTAAGAAGACACAGAGCGTGGCATTTAACTCCATTTCTGAAAGGAAACACACAGCACACTTCTCATCCATGAAACACACTCTGCTTCAGAGAAAGAAGCACGCTCTTGCTTTCTAGAATCTCTAATACAGCAGGAAACTTGAGTGTACTGAGACAAAAAGAATGGGATTTCCTACACATATGGACCATAACTATTTCAACTCTGCTTCTCATACAAACCACAGGTCCTCCAACATCCAATGCTTTTCGGTTCAGAGCGAGATACATGTGAGCTAGATGAACAATATAGCTTCATTTGACCTGAAAAGTTTCTGCGTTTACCTGAAAAGATGTCTTGCTTGTAAGAATACACACTTCCTGGGATTTAACTCCATTTCTGAAGCGAAACACACAGCATAGTTCTCATCCACGAAACACACTCTGCTTTAGAGCAAGAAGCACGCTCTTGCTTTCTAGAGTCTCTAATACAGCAGGACACGCGAGTGTACTTAGACCAAAGAACGGTTTTATGTACACATGTGGAATATATCTTGTTCAACTCTGATTCTGAAACTGATACAAACCAAAGGTCCTATAACATCCTGTGCTTTTATGTTAAGAGCAACAAACGTGTGAGCTTTGTGAACGATGTAGCTTCTTTTGAGCTGAAAAGTGAATGTGTTTACCTGAAATGAAGTCTTGGTTGTAGGAAGACACAGAGCCTGGGATTTAACTCCATTTCTGAAGGGAAACACATAGCACAGTTCTCACCCATGAAAAACACTCTGCTTAGGGAAAGAAGCATGCTCTTGCTCTCTAGAGTCTCTAATACAGCAGGTTACGTGGGTGTGCTTAAAACAAAAGAACGGTGTATCCTACACATAAGGACCACATCTAGTTGAACTCTGCTTCTGAAACTGATACAAACCACAGGGCGTCTAACATCCAATTCTTTTCAGCTAAGAGCTACAAACCTGTGAGCTTCGTGAGCGATGTATCTTCTTTGAACTAAAAAGTGAATGTGATTGCCTGAAAAGAATTCTTGCTTGTACGAAGACACAGAGCTCAGAATTTAACTCCATTTCTGAAAGGAAACACACAGCACAGTTCTCATCCATGAATCACACTCTGCTTTAGAGAAAGAAGCATGCTTTTGCTTTCTAGAGTCTCTAATACAGCAAGAAACCTGAGTGTACATAGACCAAAAGAATGGGGTTTCCTATACATACGGACCATATCTAGTTCAACTCTGCCGCTGAAACTGATACAAACCACAGGTCCACTAACATCCAATCCTTTCAGTTAAGAGCGACAAACCTGTGAGCTTAGTGAACGATGTAGCTTCTTCAAACTAAATAGTGACTGTATTTACCTGAAAAGAATTCTTGCGGGGACGAAGACTGAGAGCCTGGGATTTAACTCCATTGCTGACAGGAAACACACAGCACAGTCCTCATCCAGAAACACACTATGCTTTAGAGCAAGAAGCACGCTCTTGCTTCTAGAGTTTCTAACACAACAGGAAAGGTGAGTGTGCTCAGAACAAAAAAAAAAAAAAAAAACGGTGTTTCCTACACATACGGACCATATCTAGTTCAACTCTGCTTCTTTAACTGATACAAAGCACAGGTCTTATAAAATACAATGCTTTTCAGTTTTGAGCGAGAAACAAGTGAGCTTTGAGAATGATGTAGCTTCCTTTTAGCTGAAAAGTGAATGCGTTTACCTGAAACAATGTCCTCTTGTACGTAGACACAGAACCTGGGATTTAACTCCATTTCTGAAGAAAAACACATAGAACAGTTCTCATCCATGAAACACACTCGGATTTAGAGCAAGAAGCACGCTCTTGCATTCTAGAATCTCTAATACAGAATGAAACTTGGGTGTGCTCAGAACAAAAGTGCGGTGTTTCCTACACATAGGGAGCATATCTAGTCTATTCTACTTCTGAAACTGATAAAAAACCTCAGGTCCTTTAACATCCATTGCTTTTCAGTTAAGAGCAAGAAATGTGTGAGCTTCGTGAACAATGTAGCTTCCTCCTAGCTGAAAAGTTTCTGTGTTTACCTGAAAGGAAGTCTTGCTTGTAGGAAGACACAGAGCCAGGGAATTACCTCCATTTCTGAAGGGAAACACGGAGCACAGTTCTCATTCATGAAACACACTCTGCTTTAGAGCAAGAAGCATGCTCTTGCTTCCTAGAGCATCTAATACAGCAGGAAACGTGAATGTAATTAGACCAAAAGAACAGGGTTTCCTACTCATATGGAACATATCTAGTTCAACTCTGCTTCTGAAACTGATACAAACCACAGGTCCTCTATCATCCAATGCTTTTCAGTTAAGAGCGAGAAACGTCTGAGCTAGGTGAACAATGTAGCTTCATTTGAGCTGAAAAGTGTCTGTGTTTACCTGAAACGAAATCTTGCTTGTAAGAAGACACAGAGCCTGGGATTTAACTCCATTTCTGAAGGGAAACATATAGCACAGTTCTCATCCATGAAACACACTTTGCTTTAGAGCAAGAAGCACACTCTTGCTTTCTAGAGTCCCTAATACAGCAGATACTTGAGTGTGCTCAGAACAAAAGAACGGTGTTTCCTACACATAAGGACCATATATATTTCAACTTTGCTTCTGAAACTGTAGAAACCTCTGGACCTATAACATCCAATGCTTTCACTTAAGAGCGAGAAATGAGTGAGCTTCGTGAACGATGTAGGTTCTTTTGAGCTAAAAAGTGTATGTGTTTACCTGAAATGAAGTCTTGCTTGTAGGAAGACACAGAGCCTGGGATTTAACTCCATTTCTGAAGGGAAACACACATCACAGTTCTCATCCATGAAACACACTCTTCTTTAGAGCAAGAAGCACGCTCTTGCTTTCTAGAGTCTCTATTACAGCAGGAAACATGAGTGTACTTAGACCCAAAGAACGTGGTTTCCTGCTCATATAGAACATTTCTAGTTCAACTCTTCTTCTCAAATTGATAGAAACCACAGGTCCTCTGACATCCAATATTTTTCAGTTAAGGGCGACAAACGTGTGAGCTTAGTGAAGGATGTAGCTTCATTTGAGCTGAAAAGTGGTTGTGTTTACCTGAAAGGAAATCCTGCATGGAGGAAGACACAGAACCTGGGATTTACCTCCACTTCTGAAAGGAAACACCCAGCACAATACTCATCCATGAAACACACTCTGCTTTAGAGCAGGATGCACGCTCTTGCTTTACAGAATCCCTAAGACAGCAGGAAAATTGAGTGTGCTCAGAACAATAGATTGTTGTTTCCTACACATAAGGATCATATATATTTCAACTCTACTTCTGAAACAGATAGAAACCAAGGTCCTATAACATCCAGTGCTTTTCACTTAAGAACGAGAAACGTGTGAACTTTGTGAACGATGTAGCTTCCTTTAAGCTGAAAAGTGACTGTGTTGAACTGAAACCAAGTCTTGCTTGTAAGAAGACACAGAGCGTGGCATTTAACTCCATTTCTGAAAGGAAACACACAGCACACTTCTCATCCATGAAACACACTCTGCTTCAGAGAAAGAAGCACGCTCTTGCTTTCTAGAATCTCTAATACAGCAGGAAACTTGAGTGTACTGAGACAAAAAGAATGGGATTTCCTACACATATGGACCATAACTATTTCAACTCTGCTTCTCATACAAACCACAGGTCCTCCAACATCCAATGCTTTTCGGTTCAGAGCGAGATACATGTGAGCTAGATGAACAATATAGCTTCATTTGACCTGAAAAGTTTCTGCGTTTACCTGAAAAGATGTCTTGCTTGTAAGAATACACACTTCCTGGGATTTAACTCCATTTCTGAAGCGAAACACACAGCATAGTTCTCATCCACGAAACACACTCTGCTTTAGAGCAAGAAGCACGCTCTTGCTTTCTAGAGTCTCTAATACAGCAGGACACGCGAGTGTACTTAGACCAAAGAACGGTTTTATGTACACATGTGGAATATATCTTGTTCAACTCTGATTCTGAAACTGATACAAACCAAAGGTCCTATAACATCCTGTGCTTTTATGTTAAGAGCAACAAACGTGTGAGCTTTGTGAACGATGTAGCTTCTTTTGAGCTGAAAAGTGAATGTGTTTACCTGAAATGAAGTCTTGGTTGTAGGAAGACACAGAGCCTGGGATTTAACTCCATTTCTGAAGGGAAACACATAGCACAGTTCTCACCCATGAAAAACACTCTGCTTAGGGAAAGAAGCATGCTCTTGCTCTCTAGAGTCTCTAATACAGCAGGTTACGTGGGTGTGCTTAAAACAAAAGAACGGTGTATCCTACACATAAGGACCACATCTAGTTGAACTCTGCTTCTGAAACTGATACAAACCACAGGGCGTCTAACATCCAATTCTTTTCAGCTAAGAGCTACAAACCTGTGAGCTTCGTGAGCGATGTATCTTCTTTGAACTAAAAAGTGAATGTGATTGCCTGAAAAGAATTCTTGCTTGTACGAAGACACAGAGCTCAGAATTTAACTCCATTTCTGAAAGGAAACACACAGCACAGTTCTCATCCATGAATCACACTCTGCTTTAGAGAAAGAAGCATGCTTTTGCTTTCTAGAGTCTCTAATACAGCAAGAAACCTGAGTGTACATAGACCAAAAGAATGGGGTTTCCTATACATACGGACCATATCTAGTTCAACTCTGCCGCTGAAACTGATACAAACCACAGGTCCACTAACATCCAATCCTTTCAGTTAAGAGCGACAAACCTGTGAGCTTAGTGAACGATGTAGCTTCTTCAAACTAAATAGTGACTGTATTTACCTGAAAAGAATTCTTGCGGGGACGAAGACTGAGAGCCTGGGATTTAACTCCATTGCTGACAGGAAACACACAGCACAGTCCTCATCCAGAAACACACTATGCTTTAGAGCAAGAAGCACGCTCTTGCTTCTAGAGTTTCTAACACAACAGGAAAGGTGAGTGTGCTCAGAACAAAAAAAAAAAAAAAAAACGGTGTTTCCTACACATACGGACCATATCTAGTTCAACTCTGCTTCTTTAACTGATACAAAGCACAGGTCTTATAAAATACAATGCTTTTCAGTTTTGAGCGAGAAACAAGTGAGCTTTGAGAATGATGTAGCTTCCTTTTAGCTGAAAAGTGAATGCGTTTACCTGAAACAATGTCCTCTTGTACGTAGACACAGAACCTGGGATTTAACTCCATTTCTGAAGAAAAACACATAGAACAGTTCTCATCCATGAAACACACTCGGATTTAGAGCAAGAAGCACGCTCTTGCATTCTAGAATCTCTAATACAGAATGAAACTTGGGTGTGCTCAGAACAAAAGTGCGGTGTTTCCTACACATAGGGAGCATATCTAGTCTATTCTACTTCTGAAACTGATAAAAAACCTCAGGTCCTTTAACATCCATTGCTTTTCAGTTAAGAGCAAGAAATGTGTGAGCTTCGTGAACAATGTAGCTTCCTCCTAGCTGAAAAGTTTCTGTGTTTACCTGAAAGGAAGTCTTGCTTGTAGGAAGACACAGAGCCAGGGAATTACCTCCATTTCTGAAGGGAAACACGGAGCACAGTTCTCATTCATGAAACACACTCTGCTTTAGAGCAAGAAGCATGCTCTTGCTTCCTAGAGCATCTAATACAGCAGGAAACGTGAATGTAATTAGACCAAAAGAACAGGGTTTCCTACTCATATGGAACATATCTAGTTCAACTCTGCTTCTGAAACTGATACAAACCACAGGTCCTCTATCATCCAATGCTTTTCAGTTAAGAGCGAGAAACGTCTGAGCTAGGTGAACAATGTAGCTTCATTTGAGCTGAAAAGTGTCTGTGTTTACCTGAAACGAAATCTTGCTTGTAAGAAGACACAGAGCCTGGGATTTAACTCCATTTCTGAAGGGAAACATATAGCACAGTTCTCATCCATGAAACACACTTTGCTTTAGAGCAAGAAGCACACTCTTGCTTTCTAGAGTCCCTAATACAGCAGATACTTGAGTGTGCTCAGAACAAAAGAACGGTGTTTCCTACACATAAGGACCATATATATTTCAACTTTGCTTCTGAAACTGTAGAAACCTCTGGACCTATAACATCCAATGCTTTCACTTAAGAGCGAGAAATGAGTGAGCTTCGTGAACGATGTAGGTTCTTTTGAGCTAAAAAGTGTATGTGTTTACCTGAAATGAAGTCTTGCTTGTAGGAAGACACAGAGCCTGGGATTTAACTCCATTTCTGAAGGGAAACACACATCACAGTTCTCATCCATGAAACACACTCTTCTTTAGAGCAAGAAGCACGCTCTTGCTTTCTAGAGTCTCTATTACAGCAGGAAACATGAGTGTACTTAGACCCAAAGAACGTGGTTTCCTGCTCATATAGAACATTTCTAGTTCAACTCTTCTTCTCAAATTGATAGAAACCACAGGTCCTCTGACATCCAATATTTTTCAGTTAAGGGCGACAAACGTGTGAGCTTAGTGAAGGATGTAGCTTCATTTGAGCTGAAAAGTGGTTGTGTTTACCTGAAAGGAAATCCTGCATGGAGGAAGACACAGAACCTGGGATTTACCTCCACTTCTGAAAGGAAACACCCAGCACAATACTCATCCATGAAACACACTCTGCTTTAGAGCAGGATGCACGCTCTTGCTTTACAGAATCCCTAAGACAGCAGGAAAATTGAGTGTGCTCAGAACAATAGATTGTTGTTTCCTACACATAAGGATCATATATATTTCAACTCTACTTCTGAAACAGATAGAAACCAAGGTCCTATAACATCCAGTGCTTTTCACTTAAGAACGAGAAACGTGTGAACTTTGTGAACGATGTAGCTTCCTTTAAGCTGAAAAGTGACTGTGTTGAACTGAAACCAAGTCTTGCTTGTAAGAAGACACAGAGCATGGCATTTAACTCCATTTCTGAAAGGAAACACACAGCACACTTCTCATCCATGAAACACACTCTGCTTCAGAGAAAGAAGCACGCTCTTGCTTTCTAGAATCTCTAATACAGCAGGAAACTTGAGTGTACTGAGACAAAAAGAATGGGATTTCCTACACATATGGACCATAACTATTTCAACTCTGCTTCTCATACAAACCACAGGTCCTCCAACATCCAATGCTTTTCGGTTCAGAGCGAGATACATGTGAGCTAGATGAACAATATAGCTTCATTTGACCTGAAAAGTTTCTGCGTTTACCTGAAAAGATGTCTTGCTTGTAAGAATACACACTTCCTGGGATTTAACTCCATTTCTGAAGCGAAACACACAGCATAGTTCTCATCCACGAAACACACTCTGCTTTAGAGCAAGAAGCACGCTCTTGCTTTCTAGAGTCTCTAATACAGCAGGACACGCGAGTGTACTTAGACCAAAGAACGGTTTTATGTACACATGTGGAATATATCTTGTTCAACTCTGATTCTGAAACTGATACAAACCAAAGGTCCTATAACATCCTGTGCTTTTATGTTAAGAGCAACAAACGTGTGAGCTTTGTGAACGATGTAGCTTCTTTTGAGCTGAAAAGTGAATGTGTTTACCTGAAATGAAGTCTTGGTTGTAGGAAGACACAGAGCCTGGGATTTAACTCCATTTCTGAAGGGAAACACATAGCACAGTTCTCACCCATGAAAAACTCTCTGCTTAGGGAAAGAAGCATGCTCTTGCTCTCTAGAGTCTCTAATACAGCAGTTTACGTGGGTGTGCATAAAGCAAAAGAACGGTGTTTCCTACACATAAGGACCACATCTAGTTCAACTCTGCTTCTGAAGCTGATACAAACCACAGGGCGTCTAATATCCAATTCTTTTCAGCTAAGAGCAACAATCGTGTGAGCTTTGTGAGCGATGTAGCTTCCTTGAACTAAAAAGTGAATGCGATTGCGTGAAAAGAATTCTTGCTTGTAAGAAGACACAGAGCTCAGAATTTAACTCCATTTCTGAAAGGAAACAAACAGCACAGTTCTGATCCATGAAACACACTCTGCTTCAGAGCTAGAGGCAAGCTCTTGCTTTCTAGATTCTCTAATACAGCAGGAAACGTGAGTGTACTGAGACCAAAAGAACGGGGTTTCCTACACATACGGACAATATTTAGTTAAACTCTGCTTCTGAAACCTAAAGAAACCACAGGTCCTATAACATCCAGTGCTTTTTAGTTAAGAGTGAGAAACGTGTGAGTTTCGTGAACAATGTAGCTTCCTTTGATCTGAAAAGTGACTGTGATTACCTGAAATGATGTCTTGCTTGTAGGAAGACACAGAGCCTGGGATTTAACTCCATTTCTGAAGGGAAACAGACAGCACAGTTCTCCTCCATGAAACACACTCTGCTTTAGAGCAAGAATGACGCACTTGCTTTCTAGAGTGTCTAATACAGCAGGAAATGAGAGTGTGCTGAGACCAAAAGAACGGTGTTTCCTACACATACGGACCATATCTAGTTCAACTCTCCTTCTGAAACTGATACAAACCACAGGGCCTATAACATCCAGTGCTTTTTATTTAAGAGCGAGAAACCTGTGAGCTTCGTGAATGATGTAGCTTCCTTTGAGCTGAAAAGTGAATGTGTTTACCTGAAATGAAGTCTTGCTTGTATGAAGACACAGAACATTGGAATTTAACTCCATTTCTGAAGGGAAACACACACCACAGTTCTCATCCATGAAACACACTCTGCCTTAGAGCAAGAAGGACTCTCTTTCTTTCTAGATTCTCCAATACAGCAGGAAACGTGAGTGTGCTCAGAACACAAGAACGGTTTTACGTACACATGTGGACCATATCAAGTTCAACTCTGCTTCTGAAACTGATACAAACCACAGGTCCTCTAACATCCAATGCTTTTCAGTTAAGAGAGAGAAACCTGTGAGTTAGGTGAACAATGTATCTTCATTTGAGCTGAAAAGTGTCTGCGTTTACCTGAAACGAAGTCTTTCTTGTAAGAAGCCACACAGCCTAGGATTAAACTCCATTTCTAAAGTGAAACAACCAGCACAGATCTCATCCATGAAACACACTCTGCTTTAGAGGAAGAAGCAAAGTCTTGTTTCCAGAGTCTCTAAGACAGAAGGAAATGTGAGTGTGCTGAGACCAAAAGAACGGTTTTTCCTACACATACAGACCATATCTAGTTCAACTCTGCTTCTGAAAATGATACAAACCACTGGTCCTCTAACATCCAATGCTAATCCGTTAAGAGCTTGAAACGTGTGAGCTAGGTGAACAATGTAGCTTCATTTTAGCTGAAAAGTGTCTGTGTTTACCTGAAATGAATTCTTGCTTGTAGAAAGACACCGAGCCTCAGTTTTAACTCCTTTTCTAAAGGGAAACACAGAGCACAGTTCTCATCCATGAAACACACTTTGTTTTATAGCAAGAAACATTCTCTTACTCTCTAGAGTCTCTAATACAGCAGGTTACATGGGTGTGCTTAGAACGAAAGAACGGTGTTTCCTACACATAAGGACCATATCTAGTTCAACTCTGCTTCTGAAATTGATACAAAACACAGGGCCTCTAACATCCAATTCTGTTCAGTTAAGAGCAACAAATGTGTAAGCTTCGTGAGCGATGTAGCTTTCTTGAACAAAAAGTGACTACAATTGCCTGAAATGAATTCTTGCTTGTACAAAGACACAGAGAACGGAATTTAACACCATTTCTGAAAGGAAAAAAACAGCACAGTTGTCATCCTTGAAACACACTCTGTTTTAGACCAAGAAGCACTCTCTTGCTTACTAGAGTCCCTAATACAGCAGGAAACTTGAGTGTGCTCAGAACAAGAAATTGTGTTTTCTACACATAATGACCAAATATATTTCAACTCTGCTTCTGAAAATGATAGAAACCACAGGTCCTATAATATCCAGTGCTTTTCACTTAACAGCAAGAAACATGTGAACTTCATGAATGATGTTGCTTCCTTTAAGCTGAAAAGTGACTGCGTTTACCTGAAACAACTCTTGCTTGTAAGAGTACCCAGAGCATGGTATTTAACTCCATTTCTGAAATGAAACACACAGCATAGTTCTCATCCATGAAACACACTGTACTTCAGAGATAGAAGCACACTCTTGCTTTCTAGAGTCTCTAATAGAGCAGGAAACGTGAGTGTACTGAGACCAAAAGAACGGGGTTTCCTACACATATGGACCATATCTAGTTCAGCTCTGCTTCTGAAACTGATAGAAACCACAGGGCCTCTAACATCCAATTCTTTTCAGTTAAGAGCAACAAACGTGTGAGCTTCGTGAGCAATGTAGCTTCTTTGAACTAAAAAGTGACTGTGATTACCTGAAAAGAATTCTTGCTTGTACGAAGACACAGAGCCTGGGATTTAACTCCATTTCTAAGGGAAACACACTGCGCAGTTCTGATCCATGAAACACACTCTGCTTTAGAGCAAGAAGCACGGTCTTGCTTTCTAGAGTCCCTAATAGAGCAGGAAAATTGAGTGTGCTCAGAACAAAAGAACGGTGTTTCCTACACATAAGGACCATATATATATCAACTCTGCTTCTGAAACTGATACAAACCACAGGTCCTATAACATCCAGTGCTTCTTAGTTAAGAGCGAGAAACGTGTGGGCTTCATGAATGATTTAGCTTCCTTTGAGCTGAAAAGTGAATGTGTTTACCTGAAATGAAGTCTTGCTTGTAGGAAGACACAGAACCTGGGATTTACCTCCATTTCTGAAGGGAAACATACAGCACCATTCTCATATAAAGAAACACACTCTGCTTTAGAGCAAGAAGCACGCTCTTGCTTTCTAGCTTCCCTAATACAGCACGAAACATGAGTGTGCTCAGAAAAAAAGAACAGTTTTACATGCATATGTGTACCATATCTAGTTCAACTCTGCTTCTGAAATTGATACAAACCACGGGTCTTATAACATCCAGTGCTTTTCCGTTAAGAGTGAGAAACCTGTGAACTTCGTGAATGACGTAGCTTCCTTTAAGCAGAAAAGTGACTGCGTTTACCTGACATGAACTCTTGCTTGTAAGAAGACCCAGAGTGTGGCATTTAACTACATTTCTGAAGTGAAACACACAGCACAGTTTTCATCCATAAAACATAGTCTGCTTTAGAGCAAGAAGCACGATCTTACTTTCCAGATTCTCTAATACAGCAGGAAACGTTAGTGTGCTGAAACCAAAAGAAGGTGTTTCCTACATATACAGACCATATCTAGTTCAACTCTGCTTCTGAAACGAGACAAACCTCAGGGCCTCTAACATCCAAAGCTTTACAGTTAAGAGCAACAAACGTGTAAGCTTCATGGGCGATGTAGCTTCTTTGAAGAAAAAGTGACTGCAATTACCTGAAACGAATTCTTGTTTGTATGAAGACACAGAGCCTGGAATTTAACTCCATTTCTGACACGAAACACACAGCACAGTTCTCATCCGTGAAACACACTCTGCTTCAGAGGAAGAAGCACGCTCTTGCTTTCTATAATCCCTAATACATCAGGAAACTTGAGTGTGCTCAGAACAAAAGAACGGTGTTTACTACACATAAGGACCATATACATTTCAACTCTGCTTCTGAAACTGATAGAAACCACAGGTACTATAACATCCAGTGGTTTTCAGTTCAGAGCGAAAAACGTGTGAGCTTCGTGAACAATGTAGCTTCATTTGAGCAGAGAAGAGTATGCGTTTACCTGAAACGAAGTCTTGCTTGTAAGAAGACACAGGGCCTGGGATTTAACTCCATTTCTGAAGCGAAACACCCAGCAAAGTTTTCATCCATGAAACACACTCTGCTTTAGAGCAAGAAAGACTCTCTTGCTTTCTAGATTCTCCAATATAGCAGGAAACGTGAGTGTGCTTAGAACAAAAGAACAGTGTTTCCTACACATAAGGACTATATCTAATTCAACTTTGCTTCTGAAACTGAAAGAAACCACCAGTCCTCTAACATCCAATGCTTTTCATTTAAGACCGAGAAACGTGTGAGCTTCGTGAATGATGTAGCTTTCTTTAAGCTGAAAATTGACTGCGTTTACCTTAAATGATGTCTTGCTTGTAGAAAGACACAGAGGCTGGAATTTAACTGCATTTCTGAAGGGAAACACACAGCAAAGTTATCATCCATGAAACACACTCTGCTTTAGAGCAAGAAGCACGCTCTTGCTTTATAGAGTCCATAATACAGCAGGAATCTTGGGTGTGCTCAGACCAAAAGAACGGTGTTTCCTACATATAAGGACCATATATATTTCAACTCTGCTTCTGAAGCTGATAGAAACCCCAGGTCCTATAACATCGAATGCTTTTCAGTTAAGAGCAAGAAACATGTGAGCTTTTTGAACAATGTAGCTTCCTTTGTCCTGAAAATTGACTGTGTTTACCTGAAATCAAGTCTTTCTTATAGGAAGACCCAGAACCTGGGATTTAACTCCATTTCAGAAGTGAAACACACATCACAGTTCTCATCCATGAAACACACTCTGCTTTAGAGCAAGAAGCACGCTCTTGCTTTCTAGAGTCTCTAATACAGCAGGACACATGAGTGTACTTAGACTAAAGAACGGTTTTACGTACACATGTGGACCATATCTAGTTCCACTCTGCTTCTGAAACTGATACAAACCAGAGGTCCTCTAACATCCAATGCTTTTCAGTTAAGAGCGAGAAACGTGTGAGTTAGGTGAACAATGTAGCTTCATTGGAGCTGAAAAATGTCTGCGTTTACAAGAAATGAATTCTTTCTTGTATGAAGACACAGAGCCTGGGAATTAACTCCATTTCTGAAGGGAAATACACAGCACAGTTCTCATCCATGAAACACACTCTGCTTCAGATCAAGAAAGACTCTCTTGCTTTCTAGATTCTCCAATACAACAGGAAACGTGAGAGTGCTTAGGAGAAAAGAACGGTGTTTACCACACATAAGGACCCTATCTAGTTCAACTTTGCTCCTTAAACTGAAAGAAACCAGCGGTCCTCTAACAATCAATGCTTTTCAGTTAAGAGCGAGAAACCTGTGAGCTAGGTGAACAATGTAGCATTATTTGAGCTGAAAAGTGTCTGTGTTTACCTAAAACAAAGTCTTGCTTGTAAGAAGACCCACAGCCTAGGATTTAACTCCACTTCTGAAGGGAAACACACAGCACAGTTCTCTTCCATGAAACACACTGCTTTAGAACAAGAAGCATGCTCTTTCTATCTAGATTCTCTAATACAGCAGGAAGCGGGATTGTACTCAGAACAAAAGAACCCTATGTCCTACACATAAGGACCATATCTAGTTCAACTCTGCTTCTGAAACTGATACAAACCACAGGTCCTATAAAATCCAGCGCTTCTCAATAAAGAGCAAGAAACGTGTGAGCTTCGTGAACGTTGTATCCTCCTTTGAGCTGAAAAGTAACTGCCTTTACATGAAACGAAGTCTTGCTTGTAGGAAGACACAGAGCCTGGGATTTAACTCCATTTCTGAAGGGAAACACACATCACAGTTCTCATCCATGAAACACACTCTGCTTTAGAGCAAGAAGCACGCTCTGGCTTTCTAAGGTCTCTAATAAAGTATGAAAAGTGAGTGTGCTGAGACCAAAAGAACTGTGTTTCCTATAAATACAGACCATATATATTTCAACTCTGCTTCTGAAACTGATAGAAACCACAGGTCCTTTAACATCCAATGCTTTTCAGTTAAGAGCGAGAAACGTGTGAGCTTCGTGAACAATGTAGCTTCCTTTGACCTGAAAAGTGACTGTGTTTACCTGAAATGAAGTCTTGCTTGTAGGAAGACACAGAACATGGGATTTAATTCATTTCAGAGGAAAAAACACAGCACAGTTCTCATACATGAAACACACTCTGCTTTAATCAAGAAGCACACTCTTGATTTCTAGAGTCTCTAATTCAGCAGGTCAAGTGAGTGTACTTAGACTAAAGAACTGTTTTATGTACACATGTGGACCATATATATTTCAACTCTGCTTCTGAAAGTGATACAAACAACAGGTCCTCTAACATCCAATGCTTTTCAGTTAAGAGTGAGAAACGTGTCAGTTAGGTGAACACTGGAGCTTCATTTGAGCTGAAAAATTCTGCGATTACTTGAAATCAAGTCTTGCTTGTAGCAAGACATAGAGCCTGGGATTTAACTCCATTCCTGAAGGGAAACACACAGCACAGTCCTCATCCATGAAACACACTGCTTTAGAACAAGAAGCACGATCTTTCTTTCTAGAGTCTCTAATACAGCAGGAAACGGGAGTGTACTCAGAACAAAAGAACGCTATGTCCTACAAATAAGGACCATATCTAGTTCAACTCTGCTTCCAAAACTGATACAAACCACAGGTCCTATAAAATCCAGTGCTTCTCAATAAAGAGTGAGAAACGTGTGAGCTTCGTGAACCATGTATGTTCCTTTGAGCTGAAAAGTGAATGTGTTTACATGAAACGAAGTCCTGCTTCTAGGAAGACACAGAGCATGGGATTTAACTCCATTTATGAAGGGAAACACACAGCACAGTTCTCATCCATAAAACACTCTCTGCTTTAGAGCAAGAAGCACGCTCTTGCTGTCTTGAGTCTCTAATACAGCAGGAAAGTGAGTGTACTCAGAACTAAAGAACGCTGTGTCCTACACGTATGGACCATATATAGTTCAACTCTGCTTCTGAAACTGATACAAACCACAGGTCCTATAACATCCAGTGCTTTTCAGTTAAGATCGAGAAACGTGTGAGCTTCGTGAACGATGTAGCTTCCTTTAAGCTGAAAAGTGACTGTGTTTACCTGAAACGAAATCTTGCTTGTAGGAAGACACAGAGCATGGCATTTAACTCCATTTCTGAAGAGAAACACACAGCACATTTCTCATCCATGAAACACACTCTGCTTCAGAGCAAGAAGCACGCACCTGCTTCTAGATTCTCTAATACAGCAGGAAACGTGAGTGTACTGAGACCAAAAGAACGACGTTTAATACACATATGGACCATATCTAGTTCAACTCTGCTTCTGAAACTGACACAAACCACGGGACTTCTAAAATCCAATGCATTTAACTTAAGAGTGAGAAACGTGTGAGGTGGGTGAACAATGTAGCTTATTTGAGCTGAAAGTTGTCTGGGTTTACATGAAACGAAGTCTTGCTTGTAAGAAGACATAGAGCCTGGGATTTAACTCCATTTCTGAAGCGAAATGCACAGCACAGTTCTCATCCATGAAACACACTCTGCTTTAGAGCAAGAAGCACGCTCTTGCTTTCTAGAGTGTCTAATACAGCAGGAAACGTGAGTGTACTCAGAACAAAAGAACGTTGTGTGCTACACGTACGGACCATATCTGCCTCAACTCTGCTTCTTAAACTGAAACAAACCACGGGTCCTATAACATCCAGTGGTTTTCAGTTAAGAGCGAGAAATGTGTGAGCTTCATGAAAGATGTAGCTTCCTTTGAGCTGAAAAGTGAATGCGTTTACCTGAAACGAAGTCTTGCTTGTAGAAAGACACAGAGCCTTGGATTTAACTCCATTTCTGACGGGAAACACACAGCACAGTTCTCATCCATGAAACACACTCTGCTTTAGAGCAAGAAGCACGCTCTTGCTTTCCAGAGTCCATAATACAGCAAGAAACATGAGTGTGCTCAGAACAAAAGAACTGGGTTTCCTACACATAAGGACCATATATATTTCAACTCTGCTTGTGAAACTGATACAAACCACAGGTCCTATAACACCCACTGCTTTTCAGTTAAGAGCGTGAAACGTGTGAGTTAGGTGAACAGTGTAGCTTCATTTGAGCTGAAAAATGTCTGCGTTTACCTGAAAGGAAGTCTTGGTTGTAAGAAGACACACAGCCTGGGATTTAACTCCATTTCTGAAGTGAAACACACAGCACAGTTCCCATCCATGAAACACACTCTGCTTTAGAGCAAGAAGGACTCTCTTGCTTTCAAGATTCTCCAATAGAGCAGGAAACGTGAGTGTGCTTATAACAAAGAACGGTGTTTCCTAAACATATGGACCATATCTACTTCAAGTCTGCTTCTGAAACTGATACAAACCACGGGTCTTATAACATCCAGTGCTTTTCAGTTAAGATTGAGAAACGTGTGAGTTAGGTCAACAATGTAGCTTCATTTGAGCTGAAAAATGTCTGTGTTTACCTGAAAGGTAGTATTGCTTGTAAGAAGACACACAGCCTGGGATTTAACTCCATTTCCGAAGCGAAACGCACAGCACAGTTCTCATCCATGAAACACACTCTGCTTTAGAGCAAGAAGCATGCACTTGCTTTCTAGAATCTCTAATACAACAAGAAATGTGAGTGTACTCAGAACAAAAGAATGACGTTTCCTCCACATAGGGACCATATCTAGTTCAACTCTGCTTCTGAAACTGACACAAACCCCGGGCCCTCTAACATCCAATGCTTTTCACTTAAGAGCGAGAAACGTGTGAGGTGGGTGAACAATGTAGCTTCATTTGAGCTGAAAGGTGTCTGGGTTTACCTGAAACGAAGTCTTGCTTGTAGAAAGACACAGAGCCTTGAATTTAACTCCATTTCTGAAGGGAAACACACAGCACAGTTATCATCCATGAAATACACTCTGCTTTAGAGCAAGAAGCATGCTCTTCCTTTCTAGAGTCCATAAAACAGCAGGAAACATGAGTGTGCTCAGAACAAAAGAACGGTGTTTCCTACACATAAGGACCATATATACTTCAACTCTGCTTCTGATACTGATAGAAACCACAGGTCCTATAACATCCAGTGCTTTTCAGTTTAGAACGTGAAACGTGTGAGTTAGGTGAACAATTTGGCTTCATTTGAGCTGAAAAATATCTGCGATTACCTGAAAAGAAGTCTTGCTTGTAAGAAGACACAGAGCGTGGCATTTAACTCCATTTCTTAAATGAAACACACAGTACAGTTCTCATCCATGAAACACACTCTGCTTCAGAGCAAGAAGCACGCTCCTGCTTTCTGGAGTCTCTAATACAGCAGGAAACGTGAGTGTGCTGAGACCAAAAGAACAGTGTTTCATAAACATACGGACCATATCTACTTCAAATCTGCTTCTGAAACTGATACAAACCACGGGTCCTATTACATCCAGTGCTTTTCAGTTAAGATTGAGAATGGGGTGAGCTTCAAGAAAAATGTAGCATCATTTGAGCTGAAAAGTGTCTGAGTTTATTTAAATGAAGTCTTGCTTGTGAGAAGACACAGAGCCTGGGATTTAACTCCATTTCTGAAGGCAAACACACGGCACAGTTCTCATCCATGAAACACACTCTGCTTTAGAGCAAGAAGCACGCTCTTGCTTTCTTGATTCTCTAATACAGTGGGAAATATGAGTGTACTCAGAACAAAAGAACGCTGTGTCCTACACGTATGGACCATATATAGTTCAACTCTGCTTCTGAAACTGATACAATCCACGAGTCCTGTAACATCCAGTGCTTTTCAGTTAAGATTAAGAAACGTGTGAGCTTCGTGAACAATGTAGCTTCCTTTAATCTGAAAAGTGACTGTGTTTACCTGAAACGAAATCTTGCTTGTAGGAAGACACAGAGCATGGCATTTAACTCCATTTCTGAAGGGAAACAAACAGCACAGTTCTCATCCATGATACACACTCTGATTCAGAGCAAGAGGCACGCTCCTGCTTTTAGAGTCTCTAATACAGCAGGAAACGTGAGTGTACTCAGAACAAAAGAACGACGTTTCCTACACATTGGGACAATATCTAGTTAAACTCTGCTTCTGAAACTGACACAAACCACGGGTCCTCTAACATCCAATGCTTTTCACTTAAGAGTGAGAAACGTGTGAGGTGGGTGAACAATGTAGCTTCATTTGAGCTGAAAGGAGTCTGTGTATACCTGAAAGGAAGTCTTGCTTGTAAGAAGACACAGAGCCAGTGATTTAATTCCGTTTCTGAAGCAAAACGCACAGCACAGTTCTCATCCATGAAACACACTCTGCTTTAGAGCAAGAAGCAAGCTTTGCTTTCTATAGTCTCTACTACAGCAGGAAACATGAGTGTACTCAGAACAAAAGAACTTGTGTCCTACACGTACGGACCATATCTAGTTCAACTCTGCTTCTGTAACTGATACAAACCACAGGTCGTATAACATCCAGTGCTTTTCAGTTAAGATCGAGAAACGTGTGAGCTTCGTGAACGATGTAGCTTCCTTTAAGCTGAAAAGTGACTGTGTTTACCTGAAATGAAATCTTGCTGGTAGGAAGACACAGAGCATGGCATTTAACTCCATTCCTGAAGGGAAACAAACAGCACAGTTCTCATCCATGATACACAATATGCTTTAGAGCAAGAAGCACTCTCTTGCCTTCTAGGGTCTCTAATACAGCATGAAACGTAACTGTACTCAGAACAAAAGAATGGTGTTTCCTACACATAGGGACCATATCTAGTTCAACTCTGCTTCTGAAACTGACACAAACCACGGGTCCTCTAACATCCAATGCTTTTCACTTAAGAGCGAGAAACGTGTGAGCTAGGTAAAAGATGTAGCTTCATTTGAGCTGAAAATTGTCTGTGATTACCTGAAACGAAGTCTTGCTTGTAAGAAGACACAGAGCGTGGCATTTAACTCCATTTCTGAAATGAAGCACACAGTACAGTTCTCATCCATGAAACAAACTCTGCTTCAGAACAAGAAGCACGCTCCTGCTTTCTAGAGTCTCTAATTCAGCAGGAAACGTGAGTGTGCTGAGGCCAAAAGAACAGTGTTTCCTGAACATGTGGACCATATCTACTTCAAGTCTGCTTCTGAAATTGATACAAACAACAGGTCCGATAACATCCAGTGCTTTTCAGTTAAGATTGAGAAAGGTGTGAGCTCTGTGAACAATGTAGCTTCATTTGAGCTGAAAATTGTCTGTGATTACTTGAAACGAAGTCTTGCTTGTAAGAAGACACAGAGTGTGGCATTTAACTCCATTTCTGAAGCGAAACACACAGCACAGTTCTCATCCATGAAACACACTCTGCATTAGAGCAAGAAGCACGCTCTTGCTTTCTTGAGCCTCTAATACAGCAGGTAATGGGGGTGTACTCAGAACAAAAGAACGCTGTGTCCTACACGTACAGACCATATTTAGTTCAACTCTGCTCCTGAAACTGAAACAAACCACGGGTCCTATAACATCCAGTGCTTTTCAGTTAAGATCGAGAAACATGTGAGCTTCGTGAACGATGTAGCTTCCTTTAAGCTGAAAGTGACTGTGTTTACCTGAAACGAAATCTTGCTTGTAGGAAGACACAGAGCATGACATTTAACTCCATTCCTGAAGGGAAACAAACAGCACAGTTCTCATCCATGATACACACTCTGCTTTAGAGCAAGAAGCACTCTATTGCCTTCTATGGTCTCTAATACAGCAAGAAACGTAAGTGTACTCAGAACAAAAGAATGACTTTTCCTACACATAGTGACTATATCTAGTTCAAATCTGCTTCTGAAAGTGACACAAACCACGGGTCCTCTAACATCCAATGCTTTTCTGTTAATAGCGAGAAACGTGTGAGCTGGGTGAACAATGTAGCTTCATTTGAGCTGAAAATTGTCTGCGTTTACCTGAATCGAAGTCTTGTTTGTAAGAAGACACAGAGCGTGGCATTTAACTCCATTTCTTAAATGAAACACACAGTACAGTTCTCATCCATGAAACACACTCTGCTTCAGAGCAAGAAGCATGCTCCTGCTTTCTAGAGTCTCTAATACAGCAGGGAAACGTGAGTGTGCTGAGACCAAAAGAACAGTGTTTCCTAAACATACGGACCATATCTACTTCAAGTCTGCTTCAGAAACTGATACAAACCACGGGTCCTATTACATCCAGTGCTTTTCAGTTAAGATTGAGAATCGTGTGAAGTTCAAGAAAAAAGTAGCTTCATTTGAGCTGAAAAGTGTCTGCGTTTACTTAAATGAAGTCTTGCTTGTGAGAAGACACAGAGCCTGGGATTTAATTTCATTTCTTAAGCAAAACACAGCACAGTTCTCATCCATGAAACACACTCTGCTTTAGAGCAAGAAGCACGCTCTTGCTTTCTTGATTCTCTAATACAGTAGGAAATATGAGTGTACTCAGAACAAAAGAACTGGGTTTCCTACACATAAGGACCATATCTAGTTCAACTCTGCTTCTGTTACTGATACAACCCACAGGTCGTATAACATCCAGTGCTTTTCAGTTAAGATCGAGAAACGTGTGAGCTTCGTGAACGATGTAGCTTCCTTTAAGCTGAAAAGTGACTGTGTTTACCTCAAACGAAATCTTGCTGGTAGGAAGACACAGAGCATGGCATTTCACTCCATTCCTGAAGGGAAACAAACAGCACACTTCTCATCCATGATACACAATATGCTTTAGAGCAAGAAGCACTCTCTTGCCTTCTAGGGTCTCTAATACAGCATGAAACGTAACTGTACTCAGAACAAAAGAATGGTGTTTCCTACACATAGGGACCATATCTAGTTCAACTCTGCTTCTGAAACTGACACAAACCACGGGTCCTCTAACATCCAATGCTTTTCAGGTAAGAGTGAGAAACATATGAGCTAGGTAAAAGATGTAGCTTCATTTGAGCTGAAAATTGTCTGTGATTACCTGAAACGAAGTCTTGCTTGTAAGAAGACACAGAGCGTGGCATTTAACTCCATTTCTGAAATGAAGCACACAGTACAGTTCTCATCCATGAAACAAACTCTGCTTCAGAACAAGAAGCACGGTCCTGCTTTCTAGAGTCTCTAATTCAGCAGGAAACGTGAGTGTGCTGAGGCCAAAAGAACAGTGTTTCCTGAACATGCGGAACATATCTACTTCAAGTCTGCTTCTGAAACTGATACAAACAACAGGTCCGATAACATCCAGTGCTTTTCAGTTAAGATTGAGAAAGGTGTGAGCTCTGTGAACAATGTAGCTTCATTTGAGCTGAAAATTGTCTGTGATTACTTGAAACGAAGTCTTGCTTGTAAGAAGACACAGAGTGTGGCATTTAACTCCATTCCTGAAGGGTAACACACAGTACAGTTCTCATCCATGATACACACTCTGCTTCAGAGCAAGAAGCATGCTCCTGCTTTCTAGAGTCTCTAATACAGCAGGGAAACGTGAGTGTGCTGAGACCAAAAGAACAGTGTTTCCTAAACATACGGACCATATCTACTTCAAGTCTGCTTCAGAAACTGATACAAACCACGGGTCCTATTACATCCAGTGCTTTTCAGTTAAGATTGAGAATCGTGTGAAGTTCAAGAAAAAAGTAGCTTCATTTGAGCTGAAAAGTGTCTGCGTTTACTTAAATGAAGTCTTGCTTGTGAGAAGACACAGAGCCTGGGATTTAATTTCATTTCTTAAGCAAAACACAGCACAGTTCTCATCCATGAAACACACTCTGCTTTAGAGCAAGAAGCATGCTCTTGCTTTCTTGATTCTCTAATACAGAAGGAAATATGAGTGTACTCAGAACAAAAGAACTGGGTTTCCTACACATAAGGACCATATCTAGTTCAACTCTGCTTCTGTTACTGATACAAACCACAGGTCCTATAACATCCACTGCTTTTCAATTAAGAGCGAGAAACGGGTGAGCTTCGTGAACGATGTAGCTTCCTTTTACCTGAAAAGTGAATGCGTTTACCTGAAACGAAGTCTTGCTTGTAGAAAGACACAGAACCTTGGATTTACCTCCATTTCTGAAGGGAAACACACAGCACAGTTCTCATCCATAAAACACACTCTGCTTTAGAGCAAGAAGCACGAACTTGCTTTCTAGGTTCTCTAATACAGCAGGAAACGTGAGTGTGCTGAGGCCAAAAGAACAGTGTTTCCTGAACATGCGGACCATATCTACTTCAAGTCTGCTTCTGAAACTGATACAAACCACGGGTCCTATAACATCCAGTGCTTTTCAGTTAAGATCGAGAAAGGCGTGAGATTCGTGAACAATGTAGCTTCATTTGAGCTGAAAATTGTCTGTGATTACCTGAAAGGAAGTCTTGCTTGTAAGAAGACACAGAGCGTGGCATTTAACTCCTTTTCTTAAATGAAACACACAGTACAGTTCTCATCCATGAAACACACTCTGCTTCAGAACAAGAAGCACGCTCCTGCTTTCTAGAGTCTCTAAACAGCAGGAAACGTGAGTGTGCTGAGACCAAAAGAACAGTGTTTCCTGAACATGCGGACCAAATCTACTTCAAGTCTGCTTCTGAAACTGATACAAACCACGGGTCCTATAACATCCAGTGCTTTTCAGGTAAGATCGAGAAAGGTGTGAACTTCGTGAACAATGTAGCTTCATTTGAGCTGAAAAGTGTATGCGTTTACCTGAAACGAAGTCTTGTTTGTAAGAAGACACAGAGCCTGGGATTTAACTCCATTTCTGAAGCGAAACACACAGCACAGTTCTCATTCAAGAAACACACTCTGCTCTAGAGCAAGAAGCACGCTCTTGCTTTCTTGAGTCTCTAATACAGCAGGAAACGTGAGTGTACTCAGAACAAAAGAACGCTGTGTTCTACACGTATGGACCATATATAGTTCAACTCTGCTTCTGAAACTGATACAAACCACAGGAACTATAACTTCCAGTGCTTTTCAGTTAAGATAGAGAAATGTATAAGCTGCGTGAATGATGTAGGTGCCTTTGAGCTGAAAAGTGAATGCGTTTACCTGAAACAAAATCTTGCTTGTAGGTAGACACAGAACCTGGGATATAACTCCATTTCTGAAGGGAAACACACAGCACAGTTCTCATCCATGAAAGACACTCTGCTTTAGAGCAAGAAGCACGCTCTTGCTTTCTAGAGTCCATAATACAGCAGGAAACTTGGGTGTGCTCAGACCAAAAGAACGGTGTTTCCTACATATAAGGACCATATATATTTCAACTCTGCTTCTGAAACTGATAGAAACCACAGGTCCTATAACATCCAGTGCTTTTCAGTTAAGAGCGAGAAACTTGTGAGTTAGGTGAACAACGTAGGTTCATTTGAGCTGAAAAGTGAATTCGTTTACCTGAAACGAAATCTTGCATGTAGGAAGACACAGAGCATGGCATTTAACTCCATTCCTGAAGGGAAACAAACAGCACAGTTCTCATCCATGATGCACACTCTGCTTTAGAGCAAGAAGCACGCTCTTGCTTTCTAGAGTCTCTAATACAACAGGAAACGTGAGTGTACAGAGACCAACAAAACGGCGTTTCCTACACATATGGACCATTTCTAGTTCAACTCATCTTCTTAAACTGAGAGAAACCACAGGTCCTCTGACATCCAATGCTTTTCAGTTAAGAGCGAGAAACATGTGAGCTAGGTAAACGATGTAGATTCATTTGAGCTGAAAATTGTCTGTGATTACCTGAAACGAAGTCTTGCTTGTAAGAAGACACAGAGCGTGGCATTTAACTCATTTCTGAAATGAAACACACAGTACAGTTCTCATCCATGAAACACACTCTGCTTCAGAACAAGAAGCACGCTCCTGCTTTCTAGAGTCTCTAAACAGCAGGAAACGTGATTGTGCTGAGGTCAAATGAACAGTGTTTCCTGAACATGCAGACCATATCTACTTCAAGTCTGCTTTTGAAACTGATACAAACAACGGGTCCTATAACATCCAGTGCTTTTCAGTTAAGATCGAGAAAGGTGTGAGCTTCGTGAACAATGTAGCTTCATTTGAGCTGAAAAGTGTATGCGTTTACCTGAAACGAAGTCTTTTTTGTAAGAAGACACAGAGCCTGGGATTTAACACCATTTCTGAAGTGAAACACACAGCACAGTTCTCATCCATGAAACACACTCTGCTTTAGAGCAAGAAGCACGCTCTTGCTTTCTTGAGTCTCTAATACAGCAGGAAACGTGAGTGTACTCAGAACAAAAGAACGCTGTGTTCTACACGTATGGACCATATATAGTTCAACTCTGCTTCTGAAACTGATACAAACCACAGGACCTATAACTTCCAGTGCTTTTCAGTTAAGATAGAGAAATGTGTGAGCTTCGTGAAAGATGTAGGCGCCTTTGAGCTGAAAAGTGAATGTGTTTACCTGAAAGGAAATCTTGCTTGTAGCAAGACAGAGAACCTGGGATATAACTCCATTTCTGAAGGGAAACACACTGCACAGTTCTCATCCATGAAAGACACTCTGCTTTAGAGCAAGATGCACGCTCTTGCTTTCTAGACTCCATAATACAGCAGGAAACTAGGGTGTGCTCAGACCAAAAGAACGGTGTTTCCTACATATAGGGACCATATATATTTCAACTCTGCTTCTGAAACTGATAGAAACCACAGGTCCTATAACATCCAGTGCTTTTCAGTTAAGAGCGAGAAATGTGTGAGTTAGGTAAACAATGTAGGTTCATTTGAGCTGAAAAGTGAATTCTTTTACCTGAAACGAAATCTTGCATGTAGGAAGACACAGAGCATGGCATTTAACTCCATTCCTGAAGGGAAACAAAAAGCACAGTTCTCATCCATGATGCACACTCTGCTTTAGAGCAAGAAGCACGCTCTTGCTTTCTAGAGTCTCTAATACAACAGGAAACGTGAGTGTAGAGAGACCAACAAAACGGCGTTTCCTACACATATGGACCATTTCTAGTTCAACTCTTCTTCTTAAACTGATAGAAACCACAGGTCCTCTGACATCCAATGCTTTTCAGTTAAGAGCGAGAAACATGTGAGCTAGGTAAACGATGTAGATTCATTTGAGCTGAAAATTGTCTGTGATTACCTGAAACGAAGTCTTGCTTGTAAGAAGACACAGAGCATGGCATTTAACTACTTTTCTGAAATGAAACACACAGTACAGTTCTCATCCATGAAACACACTCTGCTTCAGAACAAGAAGCACGCTCCTGCTTTCTAGAGTCTCTAATACAGCAGGAAACGTGAATGTGCTGAGACCAAAAGAACAGTGTTTCCTGAACATGCGGACCATATCTACTTCAAGTCTGCTTCTGAAACTGATTCAAACCACGGGTCCTATAACATCCAGTGCTTTTCAGTTAAGATCGAGAAAGGTGTGAACTTCGTGAACAATGTAGCTTCATTTGAGCTGAAAAGTGTATGCGTTTACCTGAAATGAAGTCTTGTTTGTAAGAAGACACAGAGCCTGGGATTTAACTCCATTTCTGAAGCGAAACACACAGCACAGTTGTCATCCAAGAAACACACTCTGCTCTAGAGCAAGAAGCACGCTCTTAGTTTCTTGAGTCTCTATTACAGCAGGAAACGTGCGTGTACTCAGAACAAAAGAACGCTGTGTCCTACACGTATGGACCATATATAATTCAACTCTGCTTCTGAAACTGATACAAACCACAGGACCTATAACTTCCAGAGCTTTTCAGTTAAGATAGAGAAATTTTTGAGCTTCGTTAATGATGTAGGCGCCTTTGAGCTCAAAAGTGAATGCGTATACCTGAAACGAAATCTTGCTTGTAGGAAGACACAGAACCTGGGATTTAACTCCTTTTCTGAAGGAAAACACACAGCACAGTTCTCATCCATGAAAGACACTCTGCTTTAGAGCAAGAAGCACGCTCTTGCTTTCTAGAGTCCATAATACAGCAGGAAACTTGGGTGTGCTCAGACCAAAAGAACGGTGTTTCCTACATATAAGGAACATATATATTTCAACTCTGCTTCTGAAACTGATAGAAACCACAGGTCCTATAACATCCAGTGCTTTTCAGTTAAGAGCGAGAAACACGTGAGTTAGGTGAACAATGTAGGTTCATTTGAGCTCAAAAGTGAATGCGTTTATCTGAAACGAAATCTTGCATGTAGGAAGACACAGAGCATGGCATTTAACTCCATTCCTGAAGGGAAACAAATAGCACAGTTGTCATCCATGATACACACTCTGCCTTAGAGCAAGAAGGACGCTCTTGCTTTCTAGAGTCTCTAATACAACAGGAAAAGTGAGTGTACAGAGACCAACAAAATGGCGTTTCCTACACATATGGACCATTTCTAGTTCAACTCATCTTCTTAAACTGATAGAAATCACAGGTCCTCTGACATCCAATGCTTTTCAGTTAAGAGCGAGAAACATGTAAGCTAGATAAACGATGAGGATTCATTTGAGCTGAAAATTGTCTGTGATTACCTGAAACGAAGTCTTGCTTGTAAGAAGACACAGAGCGTGGCATTTAACTCATTTCTGAAATGAAACACACAGCACAGTTCTCATCCATGAAACACACTCTGCTTCAGAACAAGAAGCACGCTCCTGCTTTCTAGATTCTCTAATACAGCAGGAAACGTGAGTGTGCTGAGGACAAAAGAACAGTGTTTCCTGAATATGCAGACCATATCTACTTCAAGACTGCTTCTGAAACTGATACAAACCACGGGTCCTATAACATCCAGTGCTTTTCAGTTAAGATCGAGAAAGGTGTGAACTTCGTGAACAATGTAGCTTCATTTGAGCTGAAAAGTGTATGCGTTTACCTGAAATGAAGTCTTGCTTGTAAGAAGACACAGAGCCTGGGATTTAACAACATTTCTGAAGCTAAACCCACAGCACAGATCTCATCCATGAAACACACTCTGCTTTAGAGCAAGAAGCACGCTCTTGCTTTCTTGAGTCTCTAATACAGCAGGAAACATGAGTATACTCAGAACAAAAGAATGCTGTGTCCTACACGTATGGACCATATATAGTTCAACTCTGCTTCTGAAACTGATACAAACCACAGGACCTATAATTTCCAGTGCTTTTCAGTTAAGATAGAGAAATGTGTGAGCTTCGTGAATGATGTAGGCGCCCTTGAGCTGAAAAGTGAATGTGTTTACCTGAAACGAAATCTTGCTAGTAGCAAAACACAGAACCTGGGATTTAACTGCATTTCTGAAGGGAAACACACAACACAGTTCTCATCCATGAAAGATACTCTGCTTTAGCGCAAGAAGCACGCTCTTGCTTTCTAGAGTCCATAATATAGCAGGAAACATGGGTGTGCTCAGACCAAAAGAACGGTGTTTCCTACATATAAGGACCATATATATTTCAACTCTGCTTCTGAAACTGATAGAAACCACAGGTCCTATAACATCCAGTGCTTTTCAGTTAAGAGCGAGAAACGTGTGAGTTAGGTGAACAATGTAGGTTCATTTGAGCTGAAAAGTGAATTCGTTTACCTGAAACGAAATCTTGCATGTAGGAAGACAAAGAGCATGACATTTAACTCCATTCCTGAAGGGAAACAAACAGCACAGTTCTCATCCATGATGCACACTCTGCTTTAGAGCAAGAAGCACGCTCTTGCTTTCTAGAGTCTCTAATACAACAGGAAACGTGAGTGTACAGAGACCAACAAAACGGCGTTTCCTACACATATGGACCATTTCTAGTTCAACTCTTCTTCTTAAACTGATAGAAATCACAGGTCTTCTGACATCCAATGCTTTTTAGTTAAGAGCGAGAAACATGTGAGCTAGGTAAACGATGTAGATTCATTTGAGCTGAAAATTGTCTGTGATTACCTGAAACGAAGTCTTGCTTGTAAGAAGACACAGAGCGTGGCATTTAACTCATTTCTGAAATGAAACACACAGCACAGTTCTCATCCATGAAACACACTCTGCTTCAGAACAAGAAGCACGCTCCTGCTTTCTAGAGTCTCTAATACAGCAGGAAACGTGAGTGTGCTGAGGACAAAAGAACAGTGTTTCCTGAATATGCAGACCATATCTACTTCAAGTCTGCTTCTGAAACTGATACAAACCATGGGTCCTATAACATCCAGTGCTTTTCAGTTAAGATCGAGAAAGGTGTGAGCTTCGTGAACAATGTAGCTTCATTTGAGCTGAAAAGTGTATGTGTTTACCTGAAACGAAGTCTTTTTTGTAAGAAGACACAGAGCCTGGGATTTAACTCCATTTCTGAAGCGAAACACACAGCACAGTTCTCATCCATGAAACACACTCTGCTTTAGAGCAAGAAGCACGCTCTTGCTTTCTTGAGTCTCTAATACAGCAGGAAACGTGAGTGTACTCAGAACAAAAGAATGCTGTGTCCTACACGTATGGACCATACATAGTTCAACTCTGCTTCTGAAACTGATACAAACCACAGGACCTATAACTTCCAGTGCTTTTCAGTTAAGATAGAGAAATGTATAAGTTTCGTGAATGATGTAGGCGCCTTTGAGCTGAAAAGTGAATGCGTTTACCTGAAACAAAATCTTGCTTGTAGGAAGACACAGAACCTGGGATATAACTCCATTTCTGAAGGGAAACACACAGCACAGTTCTCATCCATGAAAGACACTCTGCTTTAGAGTAAGAAGCACGCTCTTGCTTTCTAGAGTCCATAATACAGCAGGAAACTTGGGTGTGCTCAGACCAAAAGAACGGTGTTTCCTACATATAAGGACCATATATTTTCAACTCTGCTTCTGAAACTGATAGAAACCACAGGTCCTATAACATCCAGTGCTTTTCAGTTAAGAGCGAGAAACGTGTGAGTTAGGTGAACAATGTAGGTTCATTTGAGCTGAAAAGTGAATTCGTTAACCTGAAACGAAATCTTGCATGTAGGAAGACACAGAGCATGGCATTTAACTCCATTCCTGATGGGAAACAAACAGCACAGTTCTCATCCATGATGCACACTCTGCTTTAGAGCAAGAAGCACGCTCTTGCTTTCTAGAGTCTCTAATACAACAGGAAACGTGAGTGTACAGAGACCAACAAAACGGCGTTTCCTACACTATGGACCATTTCTAGTTCAACTCTTCTTCTTAAACTGAGAGAAACCACAGGTCCTCTGACATCCAATGCTTTTCAGGTAAGAGCAAGAAACATGTGAGCTAGGTAAACGATGTAGATTCATTTGAGCTGAAAATTGTCTGTGATTACCTGAAACGAAGTCTTGCTTGTAAGAAGACACAGAGCGTGGCATTTAACTCATTTCTGAAATGAAACACACAGTACAGTTCTCATCCATGAAACACACTCTGCTTCAGAACAAGAAGCACGCTCCTGCTTTCTAGAGTCTCTAATACAGCAGGAAACGTGATTGTGCTGAGGTCAAATGAACAGTGTTTCCTGAACATGCAGACCATATCTACTTCAAGTCTGCTTTTGAAACTGATACAAACAACGGGTCCTATAACATCCAGTGCTTTTCAGTTAAGATCGAGAAAGGTGTGAGCTTCGTGAACAATGTAGCTTCATTTGAGCTGAAAAGTGTATGCGTTTACCTGAAACGAAGTCTTTTTTGTAAGAAGACACAGAGCCTGGGATTTAACACCATTTCTGAAGTGAAACACACAGCACAGTTCTCATCCATGAAACACACTCTGCTTTAGAGCAAGAAGCACGCTCTTGCTTTCTTGAGTCTCTAATACAGCAGGAAACGTGAGTGTACTCAGAACAAAAGAACGCTGTGTTCTACACGTATGGACCATATATAGTTCAACTCTGCTTCTGAAACTGATACAAACCACAGGACCTATAACTTCCAGTGCTTTTCAGTTAAGATAGAGAAATGTGTGAGCTTCGTGAAAGATGTAGGCGCCTTTGAGCTGAAAAGTGAATGTGTTTACCTGAAAGGAAATCTTGCTTGTAGGAAGACAGAGAACCTGGGATATAACTCCATTTCTGAAGGGAAACACACTGCACAGTTCTCATCCATGAAAGACACTCTGCTTTAGAGCAAGATGCACGCTCTTGCTTTCTAGACTCCATAATACAGCAGGAAACTAGGGTGTGCTCAGACCAAAAGAACGGTGTTTCCTACATATAGGGACCATATATATTTCAACTCTGCTTCTGAAACTGATAGAAACCACAGGTCCTATAACATCCAGTGCTTTTCAGTTAAGAGCGAGAAATGTGTGAGTTAGGTAAACAATGTAGGTTCATTTGAGCTGAAAAGTGAATTCTTTTACCTGAAACGAAATCTTGCATGTAGGAAGACACAGAGCATGGCATTTAACTCCATTCCTGAAGGGAAACAAAAAGCACAGTTCTCATCCATGATGCACACTCTGCTTTAGAGCAAGAAGCACGCTCTTGCTTTCTAGAGTCTCTAATACAACAGGAAACGTGAGTGTAGAGAGACCAACAAAACGGCGTTTCCTACACATATGGACCATTTCTAGTTCAACTCTTCTTCTTAAACTGATAGAAACCACAGGTCCTCTGACATCCAATGCTTTTCAGTTAAGAGCGAGAAACATGTGAGCTAGGTAAACGATGTAGATTCATTTGAGCTGAAAATTGTATGTGATTACCTGAAACGAAGTCTTGCTTGTAAGAAGACACAGAGCATGGCATTTAACTACTTTTCTGAAATGAAACACACAGTACAGTTCTCATCCATGAAACACACTCTGCTTCAGAACAAGAAGCACGCTCCTGCTTTCTAGAGTCTCTAATACAGCAGGAAACGTGAATGTGCTGAGACCAAAAGAACAGTGTTTCCTGAACATGCGGACCATATCTACTTCAAGTCTGCTTCTGAAACTGATTCAAACCACGGGTCCTATAACATCCAGTGCTTTTCAGTTAAGATCGAGAAAGGTGTGAACTTCGTGAACAATGTAGCTTCATTTGAGCTGAAAAGTGTATGCGTTTACCTGAAATGAAGTCTTGTTTGTAAGAAGACACAGAGCCTGGGATTTAACTCCATTTCTGAAGCGAAACACACAGCACAGTTGTCATCCAAGAAACACACTCTGCTCTAGAGCAAGAAGCACGCTCTTAGTTTCTTGAGTCTCTATTACAGCAGGAAACGTGCGTGTACTCAGAACAAAAGAACGCTGTGTCCTACACGTATGGACCATATATAATTCAACTCTGCTTCTGAAACTGATACAAACCACAGGACCTATAACTTCCAGAGCTTTTCAGTTAAGATAGAGAAATTTTTGAGCTTCGTTAATGATGTAGGCGCCTTTGAGCTCAAAAGTGAATGCGTATACCTGAAACGAAATCTTGCTTGTAGGAAGACACAGAACCTGGGATTTAACTCCTTTTCTGAAGGAAAACACACAGCACAGTTCTCATCCATGAAAGACACTCTGCTTTAGAGCAAGAAGCACGCTCTTGCTTTCTAGAGTCCATAATACAGCAGGAAACTTGGGTGTGCTCAGACCAAAAGAACGGTGTTTCCTACATATAAGGAACATATATATTTCAACTCTGCTTCTGAAACTGATAGAAACCACAGGTCCTATAACATCCAGTGCTTTTCAGTTAAGAGCGAGAAACACGTGAGTTAGGTGAACAATGTAGGTTCATTTGAGCTCAAAAGTGAATGCGTTTATCTGAAACGAAATCTTGCATGTAGGAAGACACAGAGCATGGCATTTAACTCCATTCCTGAAGGGAAACAAATAGCACAGTTGTCATCCATGATACACACTCTGCCTTAGAGCAAGAAGGACGCTCTTGCTTTCTAGAGTCTCTAATACAACAGGAAAAGTGAGTGTACAGAGACCAACAAAATGGCGTTTCCTACACATATGGACCATTTCTAGTTCAACTCATCTTCTTAAACTGATAGAAATCACAGGTCCTCTGACATCCAATGCTTTTCAGTTAAGAGCGAGAAACATGTAAGCTAGATAAACGATGAGGATTCATTTGAGCTGAAAATTGTCTGTGATTACCTGAAACGAAGTCTTGCTTGTAAGAAGACACAGAGCGTGGCATTTAACTCATTTCTGAAATGAAACACACAGCACAGTTCTCATCCATGAAACACACTCTGCTTCAGAACAAGAAGCACGCTCCTGCTTTCTAGATTCTCTAATACAGCAGGAAACGTGAGTGTGCTGAGGACAAAAGAACAGTGTTTCCTGAATATGCAGACCATATCTACTTCAAGACTGCTTCTGAAACTGATACAAACCACGGGTCCTATAACATCCAGTGCTTTTCAGTTAAGATCGAGAAAGGTGTGAACTTCGTGAACAATGTAGCTTCATTTGAGCTGAAAAGTGTATGCGTTTACCTGAAATGAAGTCTTGCTTGTAAGAAGACACAGAGCCTGGGATTTAACAACATTTCTGAAGCTAAACCCACAGCACAGATCTCATCCATGAAACACACTCTGCTTTAGAGCAAGAAGCACGCTCTTGCTTTCTTGAGTCTCTAATACAGCAGGAAACATGAGTATACTCAGAACAAAAGAATGCTGTGTCCTACACGTATGGACCATATATAGTTCAACTCTGCTTCTGAAACTGATACAAACCACAGGACCTATAATTTCCAGTGCTTTTCAGTTAAGATAGAGAAATGTGTGAGCTTCGTGAATGATGTAGGCGCCCTTGAGCTGAAAAGTGAATGTGTTTACCTGAAACGAAATCTTGCTAGTAGCAAAACACAGAACCTGGGATTTAACTGCATTTCTGAAGGGAAACACACAACACAGTTCTCATCCATGAAAGATACTCTGCTTTAGCGCAAGAAGCACGCTCTTGCTTTCTAGAGTCCATAATATAGCAGGAAACATGGGTGTGCTCAGACCAAAAGAACGGTGTTTCCTACATATAAGGACCATATATATTTCAACTCTGCTTCTGAAACTGATAGAAACCACAGGTCCTATAACATCCAGTGCTTTTCAGTTAAGAGCGAGAAACGTGTGAGTTAGGTGAACAATGTAGGTTCATTTGAGCTGAAAAGTGAATTCGTTTACCTGAAACGAAATCTTGCATGTAGGAAGACAAAGAGCATGACATTTAACTCCATTCCTGAAGGGAAACAAACAGCACAGTTCTCATCCATGATGCACACTCTGCTTTAGAGCAAGAAGCACGCTCTTGCTTTCTAGAGTCTCTAATACAACAGGAAACGTGAGTGTACAGAGACCAACAAAACGGCGTTTCCTACACATATGGACCATTTCTAGTTCAACTCTTCTTCTTAAACTGATAGAAATCACAGGTCTTCTGACATCCAATGCTTTTTAGTTAAGAGCGAGAAACATGTGAGCTAGGTAAACGATGTAGATTCATTTGAGCTGAAAATTGTCTGTGATTACCTGAAACGAAGTCTTGCTTGTAAGAAGACACAGAGCGTGGCATTTAACTCATTTCTGAAATGAAACACACAGCACAGTTCTCATCCATGAAACACACTCTGCTTCAGAACAAGAAGCACGCTCCTGCTTTCTAGAGTCTCTAATACAGCAGGAAACGTGAGTGTGCTGAGGACAAAAGAACAGTGTTTCCTGAATATGCAGACCATATCTACTTCAAGTCTGCTTCTGAAACTGATACAAACCATGGGTCCTATAACATCCAGTGCTTTTCAGTTAAGATCGAGAAAGGTGTGAGCTTCGTGAACAATGTAGCTTCATTTGAGCTGAAAAGTGTATGTGTTTACCTGAAACGAAGTCTTTTTTGTAAGAAGACACAGAGCCTGGGATTTAACTCCATTTCTGAAGCGAAACACACAGCACAGTTCTCATCCATGAAACACACTCTGCTTTAGAGCAAGAAGCACGCTCTTGCTTTCTTGAGTCTCTAATACAGCAGGAAACGTGAGTGTACTCAGAACAAAAGAATGCTGTGTCCTACACGTATGGACCATACATAGTTCAACTCTGCTTCTGAAACTGATACAAACCACAGGACCTATAACTTCCAGTGCTTTTCAGTTAAGATAGAGAAATGTATAAGTTTCGTGAATGATGTAGGCGCCTTTGAGCTGAAAAGTGAATGCGTTTACCTGAAACAAAATCTTGCTTGTAGGAAGACACAGAACCTGGGATATAACTCCATTTCTGAAGGGAAACACACAGCACAGTTCTCATCCATGAAAGACACTCTGCTTTAGAGTAAGAAGCACGCTCTTGCTTTCTAGAGTCCATAATACAGCAGGAAACTTGGGTGTGCTCAGACCAAAAGAACGGTGTTTCCTACATATAAGGACCATATATTTTCAACTCTGCTTCTGAAACTGATAGAAACCACAGGTCCTATAACATCCAGTGCTTTTCAGTTAAGAGCGAGAAACGTGTGAGTTAGGTGAACAATGTAGGTTCATTTGAGCTGAAAAGTGAATTCGTTAACCTGAAACGAAATCTTGCATGTAGGAAGACACAGAGCATGGCATTTAACTCCATTCCTGATGGGAAACAAACAGCACAGTTCTCATCCATGATGCACACTCTGCTTTAGAGCAAGAAGCACGCTCTTGCTTTCTAGAGTCTCTAATACAACAGGAAACGTGAGTGTACAGAGACCAACAAAACGGCGTTTCCTACACTATGGACCATTTCTAGTTCAACTCTTCTTCTTAAACTGAGAGAAACCACAGGTCCTCTGACATCCAATGCTTTTCAGGTAAGAGCAAGAAACATGTGAGCTAGGTAAACGATGTAGATTCATTTGAGCTGAAAATTGTCTGTGATTACCTGAAACGAAGTCTTGCTTGTAAGAAGACACAGAGCGTGGCATTTAACTCATTTCTGAAATGAAACACACAGTACAGTTCTCATCCATGTAACACACTCTGCTTCAGAACAAGAAGCACGCTCCTGCTTTCTAGAGTCTCTAATACAGCAGGAAACGTGATTGTGCTGAGGTCAAATGAACAGTGTTTCCTGAACATGCAGACCATATCTACTTCAAGTCTGCTTTTGAAACTGATACAAACAACGGGTCCTATAACATCCAGTGCTTTTCAGTTAAGATCGAGAAAGGTGTGAGCTTCGTGAACAATGTAGCTTCATTTGAGCTGAAAAGTGTATGCGTTTACCTGAAACGAAGTCTTTTTTGTAAGAAGACACAGAGCCTGGGATTTAACACCATTTCTGAAGTGAAACACACAGCACAGTTCTCATCCATGAAACACACTCTGCTTTAGAGCAAGAAGCACGCTCTTGCTTTCTTGAGTCTCTAATACAGCAGGAAACGTGAGTGTACTCAGAACAAAAGAACGTTGTGTTCTACACGTATGGACCATATATAGTTCAACTCTGCTTCTGAAACTGATACAAACCACAGGACCTATAACTTCCAGTGCTTTTCATTTAAGATAGAGAAATGTGTGAGCTTCGTGAAAGATGTAGGCGCCTTTGAGCTGAAAAGTGAATGTGTTTACCTGAAAGGAAATCTTGCTTGTAGGAAGACAGAGAACCTGGGATTTAACTCCATTTCTGAAGGGAAACACACTGCACAGTTCTCATCCATGAAAGACACTCTGTTTAGAGCAAGACGCACGCTCTTGCTTTCTAGACTCCATAATACAGCAGGAAACTAGGGTGTGCTCAGACCAAAAGAACGGTGTTTCCTACATATAGGGACCATATATATTTCAACTCTGCTTCTGAAACTGATAGAAACCACAGGTCCTATAACATCCAGTGCTTTTCAGTTAAGAGCGAGAAATGTGTGAGTTAGGTAAACAATGTAGGTTCATTTGAGCTGAAAAGTGAATTCTTTTACCTGAAACGAAATCTTGCATGTAGGAAGACACAGAGCATGGCATTTAACTCCATTCCTGAAGGGAAACAAAAAGCACAGTTCTCATCCATGATGCACACTCTGCTTTAGAGCAAGAAGCACGCTCTTGCTTTCTAGAGTCTCTAATACAACAGGAAACGTGAGTGTAGAGAGACCAACAAAACGGCGTTTCCTACACATATGGACCATTTTTAGTTCAACTCTTCTTCTTAAACTGATAGAAACCACAGGTCCTCTGACATCCAATGCTTTTCAGTTAAGAGCGAGAAACGTGTGAGCTAGGTAAACGATGTAGATTCATTTGAGCTGAAAATTGTATGTGATTACCTGAAACGAAGTCTTGCTTGTAAGAAGACACAGAGCATGGCATTTAACTACTTTTCTGAAATGAAACACACAGTACAGTTCTCATCCATGAAACACACTCTGCTTCAGAACAAGAAGCACGCTCCTGCTTTCTAGAGTCTCTAATACAGCAGGAAACGTGAATGTGCTGAGACCAAAAGAACAGTGTTTCCTGAACATGCGGACCATATCTACTTCAAGTCTGCTTCTGAAACTGATTCAAACCACGGGTCCTATAACATCCAGTGCTTTTCAGTTAAGATCGAGAAAGGTGTGAACTTCGTGAACAATGTAGCTTCATTTGAGCTGAAAAGTGTATGGGTTTACCTGAAATGAAGTCTTGTTTGTAAGAAGACACAGAGCCTGGGATTTAACTCCATTTCTGAAGCGAAACACACAGCACAGTTGTCATCCAAGAAACACACTCTGCTCTAGAGCAAGAAGCACGCTCTTAGTTTCTTGAGTCTCTATTACAGCAGGAAACGTGCGTGTACTCAGAACAAAAGAACGCTGTGTCCTACACGTATGGACCATATATAATTCAACTCTGCTTCTGAAACTGATACAAACCACAGGACCTATAACTTCCAGAGCTTTTCAGTTAAGATAGAGAAATGTGTGAGCTTCGTTAATGATGTAGGCGCCTTTGAGCTCAAAAGTGAATGCGTATACCTGAAACGAAATCTTGCTTGTAGGAAGACACAGAACCTGGGATTTAACTCCTTTTCTGAAGGAAAACACACAGCACAGTTCTCATCCATGAAAGACACTCTGCTTTAGAGCAAGAAGCACGCTCTTGCTTTCTAGAGTCCATAATACAGCAGGAAACTTGGGTGTGCTCAGACCAAAAGAACGGTGTTTCCTACATATAAGGAACATATATATTTCAACTCTGCTTCTGAAACTGATAGAAACCACAGGTCCTATAACATCCAGTGCTTTTCAGTTAAGAGCGAGAAACACGTGAGTTAGGTGAACAATGTAGGTTCATTTGAGTTCAAAAGTGAATGCGTTTATCTGAAACGAAATCTTGCATGTAGGAAGACACAGAGCATGGCATTTAACTTCATTCCTGAAGGGAAACAAATAGCACAGTTCTCATCCATGATACACACTCTGCCTTAGAGCAAGAAGGACGCTCTTGCTTTCTAGAGTCTCTAATACAACAGGAAAAGTGAGTGTACAGAGACCAACAAAATGGCGTTTCCTACACATATGGACCATTTCTAGTTCAACTCATCTTCTTAAACTGATAGAAATCACAGGTCCTCTGACATCCAATGCTTTTCAGTTAAGAGCGAGAAACATGTAAGCTAGATAAACGATGAGGATTCATTTGAGCTGAAAATTGTCTGTGATTACCTGAAACGAAGTCTTGCTTGTAAGAAGACACAGAGCGTGGCATTTAACTCATTTCTGAAATGAAACACACAGCACAGTTCTCATCCATGAAACACACTCTGCTTCAGAACAAGAAGCACGCTCCTGCTTTCTAGAGTCTCTAATACAGCAGGAAACGTGAGTGTGCTGAGGACAAAAGAACAGTGTTTCCTGAATATGCAGACCATATCTACTTCAAGACTGCTTCTGAAACTGATACAAACCACGGGTCCTATAACATCCAGTGCTTTTCAGTTAAGATCGAGAAAGGTGTGAACTTCGTGAACAATGTAGCTTCATTTGAGCTGAAAAGTGTATGCGTTTACCTGAAACGAAGTCTTGCTTGTAAGAAGACACAGAGCCTGGGATTTAACAACATTTCTGAAGCTAAACCCACAGCACAGATCTCATCCATGAAACACACTCTGCTTTAGAGCAAGAAGCACGCTCTTGCTTTCTTGAGTCTCTAATACAGCAGGAAACATGAGTATACTCAGAACAAAAGAATGCTGTGTCCTACACGTATGGACCTTATATAGTTCAACTCTGCTTCTGAAACTGATACAAACCACAGGACCTATAATTTCCAGTGCTTTTCAGTTAAGATAGAGAAATGTGTGAGCTTCGTGAATGATGTAGGCGCCCTTGAGCTGAAAAGTGAATGTGTTTACCTGAAACGAAATCTTGCTAGTAGCAAAACACAGAACCTGGGATTTAACTGCATTTCTGAAGGGAAACACACAGCACAGTTCTCATCCATGAAAGACACTCTGCTTTAGAGCAAGAAGCACGCTCTTGCTTTCTAGAGTCCATAATACAGCAGGAAACTTGGGTGTGCTCAGACCAAAAGAACGGTGTTTCCTACGTATAAGGACCATATATATTTCAACTCTCCTTCTGAAACTGATAGAAACCACAGGTCCTATAACATCCAGTGCTTTTCAGTTAAGAGCGAGAAACGTGTGAGTTAGGTGAACAATGTAGGTTCATTTGAGCTGAAAAGTGAATTCGTTTACCTGAAACGAAATCTTGCATGTAGGTAGACACAGAGCATGGCATTTAACTCCATTCCTGAAGGGAAACAAACAGCACAGTTCTCATCCATGATGCACACTCTGCTTTAGAGTAAGAAGCACACTCTTGCTTTCTAGAGTCTCTAATACAACAGGAAACGTGAGTGTACAGAGACCAACAAAACGGCGTTTCCTACACATATGGACCATTTCTAGTTCAACTCATCTTCTTAAACTGAGAGAAACCACAGGTCCTCTGACATCCAATGCTTTTCAGTTAAGAGCGAGAAACATGTGAGCTAGGTAAACGATGTAGATTCATTTGAGCTGAAAATTGTCTGTGATTACCTGAAACGAAGTCTTGCTTGTAAGAAGACACAGAGCGTGGCATTTAACTCATTTCTGAAATGAAACACACAGTACAGTTCTCATCCATGAAACACACTCTGCTTCAGAACAAGAAGCACGCTACTGCTTTCTAGAGTCTCTAAACAGCAGGAAACGTGAGTGTGCTGAGACCAAAAGAACAGTGTTTCCTGAACATGCGGACCATATCTACTTCAAGTCTGCTTCTGAAACTGATACAAACCACGGGTCCTATAACATCCAGTGCTTTTCAGTTAAGATCGAGAAAGGTGTGATCTTCGTGAACAATGTAGCTTCATTTGAGCTGAAAAGTGTTTGCGTTTACCTGAAACGAAGTCTTGTTTGTAAGAAGACACAGAGCCTGGGATTTAACTCCATTTCTGAAGCGAAACACACAGCACAGATCTCATCCATGAAACACACTCTGCTTTAGAGCAAGAAGCACGCTCTTGCTTTCTTGAGTCTCTAATACAGCAGGAAACATGAGTATACCCCGAACAAAAGAATGCTGTGTCCTACACGTATGGACCATATATAGTTCAACTCTGCTTCTGAAACTGATACAAACCACAGGACCTATAATTTCCAGTGCTTTTCAGTTAAGATAGAGAAATGTGTGAGCTTCGTGAATGATGTAGGCGCCTTTGAGCTGAAAAGTGAATGTGTTTACCTGAAACGAAATCTTGCTTGTAGGAAAACACAGAACTTGGGATTTAACTGCATTTCTGAAGGGAAACACACCGCACAGTTCTCATCCATGAAAGATACTCTGCTTTAGAGCAAGAAGCACGCTCTTGCTTTCTAGAGTCCATAATATAGCAGGAAACATGGGTGTGCTCAGACCAAAAGAACGGTGTTTCCTACATATAAGGACCATATATATTTCAACTCTGCTTCTGAAACTGATAGAAACCACAGGTCCTATAACATCCAGTGCTTTTCAGTTAAGAGCGAGAAACGTGTGAGTTAGGTGAACAATGTAGGTTCATTTGAGCTGAAAAGTGAATTCGTTTACCTGAAACGAAATCTTGCATGTAGGAAGACAAAGAGCATGACATTTAACTCCATTCCTGAAGGGAAACAAACAGCACAGTTCTCATCCATGATGCACACTCTGCTTTAGAGCAAGAAGCACGCTCTTGCTTTCTAGAGTCTCTAATACAACAGGAAACGTGAGTGTACAGAGACCAACAAAACGGCGTTTCCTACACATATGGACCATTTCTAGTTCAACTCTTCTTCTTAAACTGATAGAAATCACAGGTCTTCTGACATCCAATGCTTTTTAGTTAAGAGCGAGAAACATGTGAGCTAGGTAAACGATGTAGATTCATTTGAGCTGAAAATTGTCTGTGATTACCTGAAACGAAGTCTTGCTTGTAAGAAGACACAGAGCGTGGCATTTAACTCATTTCTGAAATGAAACACACAGCACAGTTCTCATCCATGAAACACACTCTGCTTCAGAACAAGAAGCACGCTCCTGCTTTCTAGAGTCTCTAATACAGCAGGAAACGTGAGTGTGCTGAGGACAAAAGAACAGTGTTTCCTGAATATGCAGACCATATCTACTTCAAGTCTGCTTCTGAAACTGATACAAACCACGGGTCCTATAACATCCAGTGCTTTTCAGTTAAGATCGAGAAAGGTGTGAGCTTCGTGAACAATGTAGCTTCATTTGAGCTGAAAAGTGTATGTGTTTACCTGAAACGAAGTCTTTTTTGTAAGAAGACACAGAGCCTGGGATTTAACATCATTTCTGAAGTGAAACACACAGCACAGTTCTCATCCATGAAACACACTCTGCTTTAGAGCAAGAAGCACGCTCTTGCTTTCTTGAGTCTCTAATACAGCAGGAAACGTGAGTGTACTCAGAACAAAAGAATGCTGTGTCCTACACGTATGGACCATACATAGTTCAACTCTGCTTCTGAATCTGATACAAAACACAGGACCTATAACTTCCAGTGCTTTTCAGTTAAGATAGAGAAATGTGTGAGCTTCGTGAATGATGTAGGCGCCTTTGAGCTGAAAAGTGAATGTGTTTACCTGAAACGAAATCTTGCTTGTAGGAAGACAGAGAACCTGGGATTTAACTCCATTTCTGAAGGGAAACGAACAGCACAGTTCTCATCCATGAAAGACACTCTGCTTTAGAGCAAGAAGCACGCTCTTGCTTTCTAGAGTCCATAATACAGCAGGAAACTTGGGTGTGCTCAGACCAAAAGAACGGTGTTTCCTACATATAAGGAACATATATATTTCAACTCTGCTTCTGAAACTGATAGAAACCACAGGTCCTATAACATCCAGTGCTTTTCAGTTAAGAGCGAGAAACACGTGAGTTAGGTGAACAATGTAGGTTCATTTGAGCTCAAAAGTGAATGCGTTTACCTGAAACGAAATCTTGCATGTAGGAAGACACAGAGCATGGCATTTAACTCCATTCCTGAAGGGAAACAAATAGCACAGTTCTCATCCATGATACACACTCTGCCTTAGAGCAAGAAGGACGCTCTTGCTTTCTAGAGTCTCTAATACAACAGGAAAAGTGAGTGTACAGAGACCAACAAAATGGCGTTTCCTACACATATGGACCATTTCTAGTTCAACTCATCTTCTTAAACTGATAGAAATCACAGGTCCTCTGACATCCAATGCTTTTCAGTTAAGAGCGAGAAACATGTAAGCTAGATAAACGATGAGGATTCATTTGAGCTGAAAATTGTCTGTGATTACCTGAAACGAAGTCTTGCTTGTAAGAAGACACAGAGCGTGGCATTTAACTCATTTCTGAAATGAAACACACAGCACAGTTCTCATCCATGAAACACACTCTGCTTCAGAACAAGAAGCACGCTCCTGCTTTCTAGAGTCTCTAATACAGCAGGAAACGTGAGTGTGCTGAGGACAAAAGAACAGTGTTTCCTGAATATGCAGACCATATCTACTTCAAGACTGCTTCTGAAACTGATACAAACCACGGGTCCTATAACATCCAGTGCTTTTCAGTTAAGATCGAGAAAGGTGTGAACTTCGTGAACAATGTAGCTTCATTTGAGCTGAAAAGTGAATGTGTTTACCTGAAACGAAATCTTGCTAGTAGCAAAACACAGAACCTGGGATTTAACTGCATTTCTGAAGGGAAACACACAGCACAGTTCTCATCCATGAAAGATACTCTGCTTTAGCGCAAGAAGCACGCTCTTGCTTTCTAGAGTCCATAATATAGCAGGAAACATGGGTGTGCTCAGACCAAAAGAACGGTGTTTCCTACATATAAGGACCATATATATTTCAACTCTGCTTCTGAAACTGATAGAAACCACAGGTCCTATAACATCCAGTGCTTTTCAGTTAAGAGCGAGAAACGTGTGAGTTAGGTGAACAATGTAGGTTCATTTGAGCTGAAAAGTGAATTCGTTTACCTGAAACGAAATCTTGCATGTAGGAAGACAAAGAGCATGACATTTAACTCCATTCCTGAAGGGAAACAAACAGCACAGTTCTCATCCATGATGCACACTCTGCTTTAGAGCAAGAAGCACGCTCTTGCTTTCTAGAGTCTCTAATACAACAGGAAACGTGAGTGTACAGAGACCAACAAAACGGCGTTTCCTACACATATGGACCATTTCTAGTTCAACTCTTCTTCTTAAACTGATAGAAATCACAGGTCTTCTGACATCCAATGCTTTTTAGTTAAGAGCGAGAAACATGTGAGCTAGGTAAACGATGTAGATTCATTTGAGCTGAAAATTGTCTGTGATTACCTGAAACGAAGTCTTGCTTGTAAGAAGACACAGAGCGTGGCATTTAACTCATTTCTGAAATGAAACACACAGCACAGTTCTCATCCATGAAACACACTCTGCTTCAGAACAAGAAGCACGCTCCTGCTTTCTAGAGTCTCTAAACAGCAGGAAACGTGAGTGTGCTGAGGACAAAAGAACAGTGTTTCCTGAACATGCAGACCATATCTACTTAAAGTCTGCTTCTGAAACTGATACAAACCATGGGTCCTATAACATCCAGTGCTTTTCAGTTAAGATCGAGAAAGGTGTGAGCTTCGTGAACAATGTAGCTTCATTTGAGCTGAAAAGTGTATGTGTTTACCTGAAACGAAGTCTTGTTTGTAAGAAGACACAGAGCCTGGGATTTAACTCCATTTCTGAAGCGAAACACACAGCACAGTTCTCATCCATGAAACACACTCTGCTTTAGAGCAAGAAGCACGCTCTTGCTTTCTTGAGTCTCTAATACAGCAGGAAACGTGAGTGTACTCAGAACAAAAGAATGCTGTGTCCTACACGTATGGACCATACATAGTTCAACTCTGCTTCTGAAACTGATACAAACCACAGGACCTATAACTTCCAGTGCTTTTCAGTTAAGATAGAGAAATGTATAAGCTTTGTGAATGATATAGGCGCCTTTGAGCTGAAAAGTGAATGCGTTTACCTGAAACAAAATCTTGCTTGTAGGAAGACACAGAACCTGGGATATAACTCCATTTCTGAAGGGAAACACACAGCACAGTTCTCATCCATGAAAGACACTCTGCTTTAGAGCAAGAAGCACGCTCTTGCTTTCTAGAGTCCATAATACAGCAGGAAACTTGGGTGTGCTCAGACCAAAAGAACGGTGTTTCCTACGTATAAGGACCATATATATTTCAACTCTCCTTCTGAAACTGATAGAAACCACAGGTCCTATAACATCCAGTGCTTTTCAGTTAAGAGCGAGAAACGTGTGAGTTAGGTGAACAATGTAGGTTCATTTGAGCTGAAAAGTGAATTCGTTTACCTGAAACGAAATCTTGCATGTAGGTAGACACAGAGCATGGCATTTAACTCCATTCCTGAAGGGAAACAAACAGCACAGTTCTCATCCATGATGCACACTCTGCTTTAGAGTAAGAAGCACACTCTTGCTTTCTAGAGTCTCTAATACAACAGGAAACGTGAGTGTACAGAGACCAACAAAACGGCGTTTCCTACACATATGGACCATTTCTAGTTCAACTCATCTTCTTAAACTGAGAGAAACCACAGGTCCTCTGACATCCAATGCTTTTCAGTTAAGAGCGAGAAACATGTGAGCTAGGTAAACGATGTAGATTCATTTGAGCTGAAAATTGTCTGTGATTACCTGAAACGAAGTCTTGCTTGTAAGAAGACACAGAGCGTGGCATTTAACTCATTTCTGAAATGAAACACACAGTACAGTTCTCATCCATGAAACACACTCTGCTTCAGAACAAGAAGCACGCTCCTGCTTTCTAGAGTCTCTAAACAGCAGGAAACGTGAGTGTGCTGAGACCAAAAGAACAGTGTTTCCTGAACATGCGGACCATATCTACTTCAAGTCTGCTTCTGAAACTGATACAAACCACGGGTCCTATAACATCCAGTGCTTTTCAGTTAAGATCGACAAAGGTGTGAACTTCGTGAACAATGTAGCTTCATTTGAGCTGAAAAGTGTTTGCGTTTACCTGAAACGAAGTCTTGTTTGTAAGAAGACACAGAGCCTGGGATTTAACTCCATTTCTGAAGCGAAACACACAGCACAGATCTCCTCCATGAAACACACTCTGCTTTAGAGCAAGAAGCACGCTCTTGCTTTCTTGAGTCTCTAATACAGCAGGAAACATGAGTATACCCCGAACAAAAGAATGCTGTGTCCTACACGTATGGACCATATATAGTTCAACTCTGCTTCTGAAACTGATACAAACCACAGGACCTATAATTTCCAGTGCTTTTCAGTTAAGATAGAGAAATGTGTGAGCTTCGTGAATGATGTAGGCGCCTTTGAGCTGAAAAGTGAATGCGTTTACCTGAAACGAAATCTTGCTAGTAGCAAAACACAGAACCTGGGATTTAACTGCATTTCTGAAGGGAAACACACAGCACAGTTCTCATCCATGAAAGATACTCTGCTTTAGCGCAAGAAGCACGCTCTTGCTTTCTAGAGTCCATAATATAGCAGGAAACATGGGTGTGCTCAGACCAAAAGAACGGTGTTTCCTACATATAAGGACCATATATATTTCAACTCTGCTTCTGAAACTGATAGAAACCACAGGTCCTATAACATCCAGTGCTTTTCAGTTAAGAGCGAGAAACGTGTGAGTTAGGTGAACAATGTAGGTTCATTTGAGCTGAAAAGTGAATTCGTTTACCTGAAACGAAATCTTGCATGTAGGAAGACAAAGAGCATGACATTTAACTCCATTCCTGAAGGGAAACAAACAGCACAGTTCTCATCCATGATGCACACTCTGCTTTAGAGCAAGAAGCACGCTCTTGCTTTCTAGAGTCTCTAATACAACAGGAAACGTGAGTGTACAGAGACCAACAAAACGGCGTTTCCTACACATATGGACCATTTCTAGTTCAACTCTTCTTCTTAAACTGATAGAAATCACAGGTCTTCTGACATCCAATGCTTTTTAGTTAAGAGCGAGAAACATGTGAGCTAGGTAAACGATGTAGATTCATTTGAGCTGAAAATTGTCTGTGATTACCTGAAACGAAGTCTTGCTTGTAAGAAGACACAGAGTGTGGCATTTAACTCATTTCTGAAATGAAACACACAGTACAGTTCTCATCCATGAAACACACTCTGCTTCAGAACAAGAAGCACGCTCCTGCTTTCTAGAGTCTCTAATATAGCAGGAAACGTGAGTGTGCTGAGGACAAAAGAACAGTGTTTCCTGAATATGCAGACCATATCTACTTCAAGTCTGCTTCTGAAACTGATACAAACCACGGGTCCTATAACATCCAGTGCTTTTCAGTTAAGATCGAGAAAGGTGTGAGCTTCGTGAACAATGTAGCTTCATTTGAGCTGAAAAGTGTATGTGTTTACCTGAAACGAAGTCTTTTTTGTAAGAAGACACAGAGCCTGGGATTTAACATCATTTCTGAAGTGAAACACACAGCACAGTTCTCATCCATGAAACACACTCTGCTTTAGAGCAAGAAGCACGCTCTTGCTTTCTTGAGTCTCTAATACAGCAGGAAACGTGAGTGTACTCAGAACAAAAGAATGCTGTGTCCTACACGTATGGACCATACATAGTTCAACTCTGCTTCTGAATCTGATACAAAACACAGGACCTATAACTTCCAGTGCTTTTCAGTTAAGATAGAGAAATGTGTGAGCTTCGTGAATGATGTAGGCGCCTTTGAGCTGAAAAGTGAATGTGTTTACCTGAAAAGAAATCTTGCTTGTAGGAAGACAGAGAACCTGGGATTTAACTCCATTTCTGAAGGGAAACGAACAGCACAGTTCTCATCCATGATGCACACTCTGCTTTAGAGCAAGAAGCACGCTCTTGCTTTCTAGAGTCTCTAATACAACAGGAAACGTGAGTGTAGAGAGACCAACAAAACGGCATTTCCTACACATATGGACCATTTCTAGTTCAACTCTGCTTCTTAAACTTATAGAAACCACAGGTCCTCTGACATCCAATGCTTTTCAGTAAAGAGCGAGAAACGTGTGAGCTAGGTAAATGATGTAGATTCATTTGAGCTGAAAATTGTCTGTGATTACCTGAAAGGAAGTCTTGCTTGTAAGAAGACACAGAGCGTGGCATTTAACTCCTTTTCTTAAATGAAACACACAGTACAGTTCTCATCCATGAAACACACTCTGCTTCAGAACAAGAAGCACGCTCCTGCTTTCTAGAGTCTCTAAACAGCAGGAAACGTGAGTGTGCTGAGACCAAAAGAACAGTGTTTCCTGAACATGCGGACCATATCTACTTCAAGTCTGCTTCTAAAACTGATACAAACCACGGGTCCTATAACATCCAGTGCTTTTCAGTTAAGATCGATAAAGGTGTGAGCTTCGTGAACAATGTAGCTTCATTTGAGCTGAAAAGTGTATGCGTTTACCTGAAACGAAGTCTTGTTTGTAAGAAGACACAGAGCCTGGGATTTAACTCCATTTCTGAAGCGAAACACACAGCACAGTTCTCATTCAAGAAACACACTCTGCTCTAGAGCAAGAAGCACGCTCTTGCTTTCTAGAATCTCTAATACAGCAGGAAACGTGAGTGTACTCAGAACAAAAGAATGCTGTGTTCTACACGTATGGACCATATATAGTTCAACTCTGCTTCTGAAACTGATACAAACCACAGGACCTATAACTTCCAGTGCTTTTCAGTTAAGATAGAGAAATGTATAAGTTTCGTGAATGATGTAGGCGCCTTTGAGCTGAAAAGTGAATGCGTTTACCTGAAACAAAATCTTGCTTGTAGGAAGACACAGAACCTGGGATATAACTCCATTTCTGAAGGGAAACACACAGCACAGTTCTCATCCATGAAAGACACTCTGCTTTAGAGCAAGAAGCACGCTCTTGCTTTCTAGAGTCCATAATACAGCAGGAAACTTGGGTGTGCTCAGACCAAAAGAACGGTGTTTCCTACATATAAGGACCATATATATTTCAACTCTGCTTCTGAAACTGATAGAAACCACAGGTCCTATAACATCCAGTGCTTTTCAGTTAAGAGCGAGAAACGTGTGAGTTAGGTGAACAATGTAGGTTCATTTGAGCTGAAAAGTGAATTCGTTTACCTGAAACGAAATCTTGCATGTAGGAAGACACAGAGCATGGCATTTAACTCCATTCCTGAAGGGAAACAAACAGCACAGTTCTCATCCATGATGCACACTCTGCTTTAGAGCAAGAAGCACGCTCTTGCTTTCTAGAGTCTCTAATACAACAGGAAACATGAGTGTACAGAGACCAACAAAACGGCGTTTCCTACACATATGGACCATTTCTAGTTCAACTCATCTTCTTAAACTGAGAGAAACCACAGGTCCTCTGACATCCAATGCTTTTCAGTTAAGAGCGAGAAACATGTGAGCTAGGTAAACAATGTAGATTCATTTGAGCTGAAAATTGTCTGTGATTACCTGAAACGAAGTCTTGCTTGTAAGAAGACACAGAGTGTGGCATTTAACTCATTTCTGAAATGAAACACACAGTACAGTTCTCATCCATGAAACACACTCTGCTTCAGAACAAGAAGCACGCTCCTGCTTTCTAGAGTCTCTAATATAGCAGGAAACGTGAGTGTGCTGAGGACAAAAGAACAGTGTTTCCTGAATATGCAGACCATATCTACTTCAAGTCTGCTTCTGAAACTGATACAAACCACGGGTCCTATAACATCCAGTGCTTTTCAGTTAAGATCGAGAAAGGTGTGAGCTTCGTGAACAATGTAGCTTCATTTGAGCTGAAAAGTGTATGTGTTTACCTGAAACGAAGTCTTTTTTGTAAGAAGACACAGAGCCTGGGATTTAACATCATTTCTGAAGTGAAACACACAGCACAGTTCTCATCCATGAAACACACTCTGCTTTAGAGCAAGAAGCACGCTCTTGCTTTCTTGAGTCTCTAATACAGCAGGAAACGTGAGTGTACTCAGAACAAAAGAATGCTGTGTCCTACACGTATGGACCATACATAGTTCAACTCTGCTTCTGAATCTGATACAAAACACAGGACCTATAACTTCCAGTGCTTTTCAGTTAAGATAGAGAAATGTGTGAGCTTCGTGAATGATGTAGGCGCCTTTGAGCTGAAAAGTGAATGTGTTTACCTGAAAAGAAATCTTGCTTGTAGGAAGACAGAGAACCTGGGATTTAACTCCATTTCTGAAGGGAAACGAACAGCACAGTTCTCATCCATGATGCACACTCTGCTTTAGAGCAAGAAGCACGCTCTTGCTTTCTAGAGTCTCTAATACAACAGGAAACGTGAGTGTAGAGAGACCAACAAAACGGCATTTCCTACACACATGGACCATTTCTAGTTCAACTCTGCTTCTTAAACTTATAGAAACCACAGGTCCTCTGACATCCAATGCTTTTCAGTAAAGAGCGAGAAACGTGTGAGCTAGGTAAATGATGTAGATTCGTTTGAGCTGAAAATTGTCTGTGATTACCTGAAAGGAAGTCTTGCTTGTAAGAAGACACAGAGCGTGGCATTTAACTCCTTTTCTTAAATGAAACACACAGTACAGTTCTCATCCATGAAACACACTCTGCTTCAGAACAAGAAGCACGCTCCTGCTTTCTAGAGTCTCTAAACAGCAGGAAACGTGAGTGTGCTGAGACCAAAAGAACAGTGTTTCCTGAACATGCGGACCATATCTACTTCAAGTCTGCTTCTAAAACTGATACAAACCACGGGTCCTATAACATCCAGTGCTTTTCAGTTAAGATCGAGAAAGGTGTGAACTTCGTGAACAATGTAGCTTCATTTGAGCTGAAAAGTGTATGCGTTTACCTGAAACGAAGTCTTGTTTGTAAGAAGACACAGAGCCTGGGATTTAACTCCATTTCTGAAGCGAAACACACAGCACAGTTCTCATTCAAGAAACACACTCTGCTCTAGAGCAAGAAGCACGCTCTTGCTTTCTAGAATCTCTAATACAGCAGGAAACGTGAGTGTACTCAGAACAAAAGAATGCTGTGTTCTACACGTATGGACCATATATAGTTCAACTCTGCTTCTGAAACTGATACAAACCACAGGACCTATAACTTCCAGTGCTTTTCAGTTAAGATAGAGAAATGTATAAGTTTCGTGAATGATGTAGGCGCCTTTGAGCTGAAAAGTGAATGTGTTTACCTGAAAAGAAATCTTGCTTGTAGGAAGACAGAGAACCTGGGATTTAACTCCATTTCTGAAGGGAAACGAACAGCACAGTTCTCATCCATGATGCACACTCTGCTTTAGAGCAAGAAGCACGCTCTTGCTTTCTAGAGTCTCTAATACAACAGGAAACGTGAGTGTAGAGAGACCAACAAAACGGCATTTCCTACACATATGGACCATTTCTAGTTCAACTCTGCTTCTTAAACTTATAGAAACCACAGGTCCTCTGACATCCAATGCTTTTCAGTAAAGAGCGAGAAACGTGTGAGCTAGGTAAATGATGTAGATTCATTTGAGCTGAAAATTGTCTGTGATTACCTGAAAGGAAGTCTTGCTTGTAAGAAGACACAGAGCGTGGCATTTAACTCCTTTTCTTAAATGAAACACACAGTACAGTTCTCATCCATGAAACACACTCTGCTTCAGAACAAGAAGCACGCTCCTGCTTTCTAGAGTCTCTAAACAGCAGGAAACGTGAGTGTGCTGAGACCAAAAGAACAGTGTTTCCTGAACATGCGGACCATATCTACTTCAAGTCTGCTTCTAAAACTGATACAAACCACGGGTCCTATAACATCCAGTGCTTTTCAGTTAAGATCGAGAAAGGTGTGAACTTCGTGAACAATGTAGCTTCATTTGAGCTGAAAAGTGTATGCGTTTACCTGAAACGAAGTCTTGTTTGTAAGAAGACACAGAGCCTGGGATTTAACTCCATTTCTGAAGCGAAACACACAGCACAGTTCTCATTCAAGAAACACACTCTGCTCTAGAGCAAGAAGCACGCTCTTGCTTTCTAGAATCTCTAATACAGCAGGAAACGTGAGTGTACTCAGAACAAAAGAATGCTGTGTTCTACACGTATGGACCATATATAGTTCAACTCTGCTTCTGAAACTGATACAAACCACAGGACCTATAACTTCCAGTGCTTTTCAGTTAAGATAGAGAAATGTATAAGTTTCGTGAATGATGTAGGCGCCTTTGAGCTGAAAAGTGAATGCGTTTACCTGAAACAAAATCTTGCTTGTAGGAAGACACAGAACCTGGGATATAACTCCATTTCTGAAGGGAAACACACAGCACAGTTCTCATCCATGAAAGACACTCTGCTTTAGAGCAAGAAGCACGCTCTTGCTTTCTAGAGTCCATAATACAGCAGGAAACTTGGGTGTGCTCAGACCAAAAGAACGGTGTTTCCTACATATAAGGACCATATATATTTCAACTCTGCTTCTGAAACTGATAGAAACCACAGGTCCTATAACATCCAGTGCTTTTCAGTTAAGAGCGAGAAACGTGTGAGTTAGGTGAACAATGTAGGTTCATTTGAGCTGAAAAGTGAATTCGTTTACCTGAAACGAAATCTTGCATGTAGGAAGACACAGAGCATGGCATTTAACTCCATTCCTGAAGGGAAACAAACAGCACAGTTCTCATCCATGATGCACACTCTGCTTTAGAGCAAGAAGCACGCTCTTGCTTTCTAGAGTCTCTAATACAACAGGAAACATGAGTGTACAGAGACCAACAAAACGGCGTTTCCTACACATATGGACCATTTCTAGTTCAACTCATCTTCTTAAACTGAGAGAAACCACAGGTCCTCTGACATCCAATGCTTTTCAGTTAAGAGCGAGAAACATGTGAGCTAGGTAAACAATGTAGATTCATTTGAGCTGAAAATTGTCTGTGATTACCTGAAACGAAGTCTTGCTTGTAAGAAGACACAGAGTGTGGCATTTAACTCATTTCTGAAATGAAACACACAGTACAGTTCTCATCCATGAAACACACTCTGCTTCAGAACAAGAAGCACGCTCCTGCTTTCTAGAGTCTCTAATATAGCAGGAAACGTGAGTGTGCTGAGGACAAAAGAACAGTGTTTCCTGAATATGCAGACCATATCTACTTCAAGTCTGCTTCTGAAACTGATACAAACCACGGGTCCTATAACATCCAGTGCTTTTCAGTTAAGATCGAGAAAGGTGTGAGCTTCGTGAACAATGTAGCTTCATTTGAGCTGAAAAGTGTATGTGTTTACCTGAAACGAAGTCTTTTTTGTAAGAAGACACAGAGCCTGGGATTTAACATCATTTCTGAAGTGAAACACACAGCACAGTTCTCATCCATGAAACACACTCTGCTTTAGAGCAAGAAGCACGCTCTTGCTTTCTTGAGTCTCTAATACAGCAGGAAACGTGAGTGTACTCAGAACAAAAGAATGCTGTGTCCTACACGTATGGACCATACATAGTTCAACTCTGCTTCTGAATCTGATACAAAACACAGGACCTATAACTTCCAGTGCTTTTCAGTTAAGATAGAGAAATGTGTGAGCTTCGTGAATGATGTAGGCGCCTTTGAGCTGAAAAGTGAATGTGTTTACCTGAAAAGAAATCTTGCTTGTAGGAAGACAGAGAACCTGGGATTTAACTCCATTTCTGAAGGGAAACGAACAGCACA